>CM064503.1:7883093-7932161 GCA_032716605.1 Paralithodes platypus | reverse complement strand
CACACACACTACGACTGTACAGGAACATAATATTCACGATAATCCCTGCACCGTCTTTCCATAAAAAAAAAAAAAAAAAAAAAAAAAAAAATCTCATATGGGAAGCTACTAGGAAACACCCGTAATTTGGGAGGGTTTTTGTGCCTCGCCGTCCTTGAAGGGGGGACGGTTGGTTTTTATGGTCCCATTTTTTCCTCATGTTTAGTCCAATTACTGTTCAGATCTTAAGACGTTCGGCATGAAAGGTCTTAATATTGACAACAAATGGAGTGAAAGGTCGTAAAATCGCCAAAGTAATGGGCGTTCGCGAACGTCTTGTATGCATCATACAAGACGTTCGGCCCATTATTTTGGCGATTTTAAGATCTGTCACCCCATTTTGTTGTCAATATTAAACTTTTCAAATGCCATTAATGGCTGTCTGATTTGTTTTGCCTGGCGACGACAGCGGACCTGTTCATTTTTTAGGAGGAAATCGGCCTAACGGGCGGGTCTTTTGGGGGTGTTATTTTTTAAGCTTGATGGAGGACTAGAGAGGAACTAAAAAAATAAAAAAATATTAATAACTAATAATAATACAAAAATAAACCAACCGAACCAAACAATGTTATCTTACCCCCCTAAAGGCATCCCAAGTTCATCTGACCATTTGTAACAAGCATTTCCCCGCGAATATGGTTCCTCGTGTTTGAGATATTTAAGACTACGTTTCGCCCCATTAGTTTTGTCGATTTTAAGAGACCTTTTTTTTTTTTTTTTCCCAATGCTCTTTATTTTATCAATATCAAGACATTTCGTCCTGTTTACGTGTCGATTTTATCCTGCCGAGCGAAAGCGAGCCTGAAATTTTGGAGAACTACCGAAAAATGTACAAATTTATCTCGAAGGAGGATCTTGAGGATGTTTTTTCTTTGTTTGTTTTAAAAATAAAAAAAAAAAAAACCTTGATTGGAGGTCTAGGAAGGCGAAAATATTAAATTCGCCAAACTAAATAGCCCCAAACATCAATACAATCGGAAAACTAATGTAGCTAAAAAACATGAGGGAGAAGGGGGACCATAACATAATCACTATATTCCATTAATGCGAGTTTTCAAAACATTATTATGGTGGTTTTGCGCCCGAGTCAAAATTAGTCAAACCAGAACGATATTTTTGTCACGTCGTTTGGCAAAAAATTATTCCGGGGATTTCTGTGAGGAGGGCCTTGAAACAACGAGATTGATAAGAGAGAGAGAGAGAGAAGAGAGAGAGAGACAGTGAGAGAGAGAGAAGAGAGAGAGAGAGAGGAATCAGAATCCAGAATGATTTATTTTTTCCAATTTTACAATGGTTCTTCCACATAAAATCATTAAAAAAATGATTTAAAATACATACATTATATATATACATATTTTACAATAAGAAACATCTCTAGTATGTTACTGTGGACAGTCCGTTCAATAGCTATAAACAAAATTAACAGTTTACAGTATTATTACATTTTTGTTTTTATAGATCCATTTCATGTTGTTCCAGAATATAATCTTTTTATATATTGCCTTAAACGTGTTTAGGTTATTTGTGTCCTTTACTGATCTCGGCAACCTATTCCATATTTTAGGACCTGCTACCAAAAGCGAGAGAGAGAGAGAGAGAGAGAGAGAGAGAGAGAGAGCGAGAGCGCGCGCGCGTGTGTGTGTATGTAGAAATCGAGCAAGGCAATACCCAGGAGGCGTGTGATAGGAGTTGCTGGAAATACTGTTTCATTTGCCTGGCTTCCCTCACTGTGTTCTATTTGTGTGTCACCTACACAGAGTCACCCAGCTAGCTCTCACAAACACCTCCTCCTCCTATTTAGTTCAATACACTATAGAAGCACACTACACTTTTTTTCCAATACACCCAAACAAAAAACAGTATAAAATAACGACTATCACTCTTTCAACTTTGGGGGAGACACTCGTTACAGGCAGCTTATCCTTTTATATATTTCATGCACATAAAAAAAATATATATATATATATATAATAATAATAATACAAAACAAAAATAATAATAATAAAAAGAGTGCAATGAAAACACAAGACTGCAAACAAGTGCGGGTAGAGGAAATACCAGGTAGAACATAACAACACCTGGTGACCTCCCTCCCTTCCTCCTCCACCCTCCAACCTTCCTCCCTCCTCCAACCACCATCACCCTTCCTCCCTCCTCCTCCAACCTTCCTCCCTCCTCCTCCAACCTTCCTCCCTCCCTCCTCCACCCTCCAACGTTCCTCCCTCCTCCAACCACCCTCGCCCTCCAACCTTCCTCCCTCCTCCACCCTCCAACCACCTCCCAACCCTCCAACCTTGCTCCCTCCTCCAACCCCCACCCTCCAACCACCTCCCCACCCTCCCACCTTGCTCCCTCCTCCAACACACACCCTCCAACCACTAACACCCTCCAATCTCCTCTCCCTCCCTCCTCCACCCTCCAACCCCCACCCTCCAACCACCATCACCCTCCAACCTTTCTCCCTCCAACCTTCCTCCATCCTCCAACCACCTTCACCATCCATTGTAACTACTTTGAAAACACTAAACCCCCAACTGTATATAATTATTTGTAACTATATGTAAGAAGAATAACCAGGTCGGTGGAAATAACTTTATTATTATTATATTATATTATCCAACCTTCCTCCCTCCTCCAACCCCCACCCTCCAACCCTCCTCCCCCCCTCCTCCACCCTCCAACCACCCCCCACCCCTAACCATTCCCACCGCACCCTCCTACCACCTCCACACCCAAACCTCCCTCCCCCACCTTCCAACCACCTCCACCTTCCAACCACCCCCACCCTCACCTCAACCCCACCAAACCACCTCCACCGCCCATCACCTCCCCTCCCACACCTTCACACCCCAGCTGGGCCCCCCCCCCCACCCCCGCCCCTGATAGGTCAAGGAGTCACTGCAGGGACGGTGGTTGACCTCACACTACCGGGAAGACCACCTGTGACCTCCCAGGGATGGAGGTCACGAATGGTAGACGACAAACAGGCTCCCAGGTGGATTGTGTGTGTGTTTGTGTGATGTGTGTGTGTTTGACTACTGTTTGTGTGTGTTTGTAATGTGTGTGTGTGTGTGTTTTTTTTTTTTTTTTTTTCTCTCTCCCTAGACCTCCATCCAGCTTTAAAAAAATACCTCCAAGACCCCCTTCGAAATAAAGTGTCCAAACTACTGAAGTGAAAGCGGGAAGATCCGAAAATTCCTCCCTTGGGTCAAATAAGGTGAACTTGGTGTTGAACTAGCCTAGACCAAACACTAGGATGATTGGCCAATACCGCGGGAAATGACTACATTCCGTATTGATGTTTTATGGTCATGGTTTCTGTGTATGACAACTGTGTTTCTTTATTTCTTCTTTCCTCGAAATAAAATAATTGTTGGTTTGTTGTCCACTTGCATCCATAAAGCTTACACACCTACAGAGTTTTGCTTCAGGGGGATGGGGCGTATTTATTTGCTCATTTATTTATCTTTTTATATATTTTTGTTTTATATGTTTCCTCTCTAGACCTCCATTAAAAATAAGACCCCCCCCCCCTCAAGACTATCCTTCAAGATATATTTGTACTTTTTTCGATAGAAAAAATACCCGGCCGACGGCTGGTTCCTCGCTGTCGCTTGCAAGGAAAAAATCGACACCTAAATGGCAGGAGAGGTCTTAGCACCTTATTGGCGGGCTAGGCTGTCTATTTGACCATACCGCACAGCGTTTTTTTTTTTTACCCTAAATAGGGTTGTTTACGTGATCATTTTCATGCCTAAATAAGACCCAGAGCGTAAAACAAGTATCTATCCATGAGAGGGCGTAAACAGAGCTTTCCAATGACACCCGAACCATCTTTGTACGACCACTGGTTCTCTTGAAACGATCGTGCAACACGAGTGCAAAAACCTTGAAATAAGGTAATTTCCTTACATAATTCCCTGTGTAGCGAGTGAGAAAGGAGGGGGGAAAGTAGAATACAGTTCAGTATGTCCACGGTGGTCGTGGGGAGCGGTCATAAGGTTACTACGCTCGTCCCACCGCTCAGCTCTCTCTCTCAGCAACATTACGTGCTGAAAATGGCGCTCGACAGCTGTCGTGCACCACCACTTAGTCCAAATTTATTTCGCTCGACACATGTTGCGCACCGCCAGTTAAGGGTTAATATTGACAAAGAAATGGAGCGAAAAGTTATAAAAATTGCAAAACTAATGGGGCAGAACGTCTTAACATCTGAAAACTAATGGGGTTAAGCAGGAGGGAGAAGAGGGGCCATAAAAACCGACCATCTTCCCTTAACGTAAGTACAACACAACGCTTATTCTACCCAAGGACCTTGATTCTACCTTAACTACGAGCGTCACATGCGACTTTTGGCGAAAGTGAGGTGCCTGGGATCGGGGTTGGGATTCAGCATTGTCCTATCTACAATGAACAGACTCTAGTAGATGGTTGCACGGAATTGGAGTTCTCGAAAAGGGGCTCCAGTCCTGACGTTTTTTCTTGACTTACAGTGTGCTGGCTTATAGTCCAGAAGGGTTGATAGTCTTATTTTAACTAACTAGATGGTTGAAGTTAGCTGTCTATTCTTCCCGCGACCCCCTGTGACAGTCACCAACCAACCAACCTAGATCAATACAAGATGGCTCTACCTGGCCTCTGGGGGGGGGGGGGGGGTCCCTTTAGTTAACAGGAGTGTGGACAACTGCCCATGTGTACTGTACCTTATTATCCTAAATCAATAATAAGGGGGCACCGGTACGTGTTATTTATTTGTTTATTTTTTATATTTATTGTTTTTTATTATTGGTTTAGTTTCTTCCTTGGGCTCAAAAAAAAAAAAAAATCCCCTTTTTTCCCTTCATCTGTAGGTAGAAAAATTTCTCAGCCGAAGGGCGGTTCCTCCAAAATTACAGACTATATCGCTTGCCAAGAAAAAGATCGACACTTAAATGGCACGAAAGGTCTTGATATTAATAGAGAAATGGGGCGGACGGTCTTAATATCGACAAACTAATGGGGCGAACGTCTTATGCTCTCAAAACTAATGGGGCTAATCATAAGGATACAGAGGGAGGGGGTCTAGTGGGTGTTTTCATAAGCTTGCTGAGGTCTAACGAGAAAACTAAACAAATATATATATGATAAATGTATAAATAGACCAAATAATTACCACTACCGCCCCTTAGTTTTCAGTCCATAATATCTCATTCTGAATACAACCAAAATTACAATACCGATATTAGTGAGGAAGTTGGAATTTTTATATCGATATTTAACAGAATTACCAGCTAAAATACGGTTGCAGTGCATTAATAAATACTTACAATCAAATTCAACATACTTCCTATCCATCAGAACCTACATTATTATTGCATGTCTGTTTAGTATCGATCTTTACGACCCCAACTTCCTTATAGCCTGAAACTCACAAGTGGTTAATATTATAGGAGTCAGTTTCATTATTTTTTATTGTAGGCCTATCAAGTTTTAGGAGAAACGAAACTCAACAGTTGGTCTCCCAAGCAGTACCAACTCGATCAATATTATTAGGGTAGGTTTAGTTAAGACTGCAATAGGTTGGAACTAGATAAATTATCTCTGATATATACTGTACCGGTATATATATAATATATAAATATATATATTATATATATATATATATATATATATATATTATAATACATATATATATACCCGGTATATATATATATATATATATATATATATATATATATATATATATATATATACGCCTATGTATATATATTTATATATTTATTTATTTATTTACTTAATTATTTATTTAATTGTATATTTGTATGTATTTTTGTATCATCATTATTAATTTTCCATAGTAAATAGTTGTCCAGGTCCCTGTATATATAGTAAAGGCTATACCAGTTATCCGGGTAATGACATATAATGAGGGGGATATGCCTGTGGTGGACCCCCTCCCTCTCCTCCCCCCCCCCCCCCCCCTCCCTCATTTCTTGTCCATTTTGTTTTGAGATTTTAAGAGGTTCGCCTCATTAGTTTGGCGATTTTAGGACCTTTCGCCCCATTTATGTGCCAATCTTAAGATCTTTCATTTATGTTTGGTGTTAATTTTTCCTGGCGAGCAATAGCGAGCCTACAATTTAGGAGGAATAAGCCTTCGGCCGGGACACGTTTCTACCCAATAATGTACACATTTATATTGAAGGAGAGTCTTGGGGGTATTTTGTTTAAGCTTGATGGAGGTCAGGGAGCAAACTCAAAACCTACCCCCTGTTTATATCCAGTATTCGATAAATCGTAGTCATGTACTGTACGTGTACTTAACCATTAACTATCTTGGTGGTGTAATGGTTTGAGTGTTTAAGATCTGTATGTGGTAACACAGGTTCGAATCCCGGGTGAATCATATGTTTGTATTAATTTTATTGAGAGGTGTTTGGTGTTGGGAGTGAAATTAATATGTTAGATTATTATAATGAATAGTTGTCCATTGTCCCTATAACCCATTCAGTACTGGTGATATCCTTTTCATTATATTCTGGCAACTATCAGACGATTTTATTCAGCTCGGGAAGGATGTCTACCCATAAAAAGGCTACAGACTATCTCAATGAATCCTTTTAGTTACCCCATATCCTTCCTAACCTTTATAAAATCGTCCAAGTGTTGCTGAAATATAATACAAAAAAAATTATGGGATATATATATATATATATACGGTATATTTTTTTTTTTTTTTTTTTTTTCCACTACTCCCTCTCGGGCATAGGCTGAGAGCCCTTACAATCCACCGCTCAACACGGTGAAGCCCGTGAGGTCTCGTTCCAGTCTGGGGAGTGAGACATGTGAAGCATCCATTCATGGCTCGAAGCAGCTCCATCTCTGAAGCCGCTGGTTGCTTCGTTCAAGTGCTTCACTGTCTCACCCTCCAGACTCAGACCCTCACTCTCAGAATGCCACCTATGGAGCTGTGAACTCACTAGGCATTGTCCCCCTGTAGCATATTTTGAATATGGGAATATTCATACAGTGCTATTTAATCAGGGAACAATGAGGGTATTTTTTTGGCATTTCGGTGGGCTTTGTGGTAATGCATTGATACTAGGTACAGCACAAATTCAATCCCAATAATATCTTCCCATTGACATATCGGGATTTGAACCCGGGTCCATTGGATTACCAGTCCAGTGGCAAGACCACTCCACCACACCTCCCCTAGGTTATAGCAGGTCTCCATGTCTCTATACCGTGCACGCTATAGTAGGTCTTGGGTAATGACATAATGAGAGTGATATTTCTGTGGCGACCCCCCCCCCTCTCTCTCTCTCTCTCTCTCTCTCTCCCTCTCCCTCTCCCTCTCTCTCTCTCTCCCTCTCTCTCTCTCTCTCTCTCTCTCTCTCTCTCTCCCTCTCTCTCTCTCTCTCTCTCTCTCTCTCTCTCTCTCTCTCTCTTCCCAATTATTTTGAGATCTTAAGAAGTTCACCTCATTAGTTTGACGATTTTAAGACCCTTCGCACCATTTCTTTGTAAATTTTAATACCTTTTGTGCTAATTAGGTGTCGATTGTTTTCCTAGCAAGCGATAGCGAGCCTGCGATTTAGGAGGAACTGGCGTTCGTACAAACTGATCTCGAAGGGGGCCTTTGGGGGGTATTTTTTAAGCTTGGTGGAGGTCTAGGAAGCAAGCTAAAAGCCTCCCCTTAACCCCCTCATTACGAGGACGTAATTGTCATCATATTCTGGTTACCATTAGATAATTTTGTAATCCATCTAGTCTACGCGACTCAAACGGGTTAATACGATCTCAATAAACCCTCCCCAACTCCCTCTATTCCACTTCCTCCCCCTTTCTCCCCCACTCCTTCTCTCCCACTTTCCTCCCCCTCACTCACACTCCCTCTATCCTCCACATCCCCTCTCACTCCCTCTATCTCCCACTTTCTTCCCCCTCACCCCCCTTTCTCGCCCACTTTTTTACTTCATCCCTCTCCCTCCCACTTCCCTCTCCACCCTAACCCTCCCTATCGTCTCTCCTTCTACCCCTCTTTCCCACTCCCCTCCCCTCCCTCTCCACCCTAACCCTCCCTCTCCTCTCCCCTCCTATCCCCTCTTTCCCACCCCCTCCCTTCTCCCCTCCAAACTGATCTACTTCCTTCTCCCTCCCACTCCACTTCCCTCCTTTCCCACTCCCCTCCCCTTCCTTTCTCCCACGGAAGGGACTGGGGTTCTCGAAAAGGGGCTCCAGACCTGACGTTATTCTCAACTTACTGTGTGCTGGCTTAATAGTCCAACTTCAACTAACTAACTCTCCCACTCCCTTCCCTCTCTCCCAATCCCTTCCCTCTCTCCCCCCTCCCCTTTCCACTCTCCTTCCTCCCTTTCTTTCCTCTCTCCCACCCTCCCCTTTCCTCCTCTCTCCCACTCCCTTCCCTCTCTCCCACTCCCTTCCCCTTTCCTCTCTCCCCTCCCTTCCCTTCCTCTCCCCCCTCCTCCCCCCTCTCTCCCACTCCCTTCCCTCTCTCCCAATCCCTTCTCTCTATCTCTCTCCCTTCCCTCTCTCCCACTCCCTTCCCTCTCCTCTCCCTTCCTTCCCTTCTCTCCCCCTCTCCTTCTCTCTCCCACTCCCTTCCCCCTCTCCCACTCCCTTCCCTTCTCCCACTCCCACTCCCTCCCCTCTCCACTCCCTTCTCTCTCTCACTCCTTCTCTCTCTCCCTCCCTTCTCTCTCTCTCCCTCCCTTCTCTCTCTCTCCCTCCCTTCTCTCTCTCTCCCTCCCTTCTCTCTCTCTCCCTCCCTTCCCCTCCTCTCCCACTCCCTTCCCTCTCTCCCACTCCCTTCCCTCTCCCACTCCCTTCCCTCTCTCCCACTCCCTTCCCTCTCTCCCACTCCCTTCCCTCTCTCCCCCCTCCCACCTCCCTTCCCTCTCTCCAATCCCTTCTCTCTTCTCTCTCCCTCCCCTCTCTCTCTCACTCCCTTCCCTCTCTCCCCACCTCTCCCTCCCCTTCCCTCTCTCTCCCAACCACTCCCTTCCCTCTCTCCCACTCTCCTTCCTTCCCTCTCTCTCCTTCCTTCCCTATCTCCCACTCCCTTCCCTCCTCTCCCCTCTCCCACTCCCTTCCCTCTCTCCCACTCCCTTCCCTATCCCCCCTATCCCTTCCCTCTCTCCCACTCCCATCCCCTCCCTCTCTCCCACTCCCTTCCCTCTCTCCCACTCCCTTCCCTCTCTCCCACTCCCTTCCCTCTCTCCCACTCCCTTCCCTCTCTCCCACTCCCTTCCCTCTCTCCCTCCCCTCCCCCTCTCCCTTCCCTTCCCCCTCTCCCTCCCTTACCTCTCCCACTCCCTTCCCTCTCTCCCACTTCCTCCCCCCTCCCTTCCCTCTCTCCCACTCCCTTCCTCTCTCTCTCTCTCTCCCTTCCCTCTCTCTTTCATCCCACTCCCTTCCCTCTCTCCCACTCCCATCCCCTCCCTCTCCCCACTCCCTTCCCTCTCTCCCTCCCTTCCACCCTCCCTCCACTCCCTTCCCTCTCTTTCCCACTCCCTTCCCTCTCTCCCAATCCCTTCCCTCTCTCCCACTCCCTTCCCTCTCTCCCACTCCCATCCCCTCCCTCTCTCCCTTCCCTCTCTCCCACTCCCTTCCCTCTCTCCCAATCCCTTCCCTCTCTCTCACTCGCATCCCCTCCCTCTCTCCCAATCCCTTCCCTCTCTCCCACTCCCATCCCCTCCCTCTCTCTCTTACTCCCACCACTGAAAATCCCACTACAGCACGCGACCATGACTGAAGTTCAGATAGTATTCTATACATTTTGCAATGATTGGATTGCATTGTACAAATTTAATGTACCGTATTCCAGACGCTAACTATTCCTTCCAACTCATTGCAATTATTTCTGTTCCACTCTTCCCAATCTTCCCAATTCCCTTCTTATTCCCCTCCTGCACCCCCGCCCCCCTCCTGTTGGCTGTATTTCCTGCCTGTATGGCCTGCAGCAGTGTACAGTATTAGTTAGTAGTAGTGCTAGTAGTAGTAGTGGTGGTGGTTGTGGTAGTAGTGGTGGTGGTGTTAGTAGTAGTAGTAGTAGTAGTAGTAGTGGTGGTGGTATTTGTGGTAGTAGTAGTAGTGGAGGTGGTAGTGGTGGGATCTGTTGGTCACCGGAAGTTCCCAAGTCTTCTTTCTCTTTCTTGGTTCTTTTGGTTTACTGGTTGGGGGTCACTGCACCTCCGTCTTAACCCCCCTCCCCCTTCCCCTCCTCTCCCCCCCCCCCCATTACCTCCATTACAACCCCATTACCTTGCCCATTATCTCCGACAGTTACCGCGACCATTAGATTTACTCAGACTATTCCTTGGATGGATCGAATCACCAACGTCCACCACTAACCTTTAGATGTGTATAGCGGGTGGTAGATATTCGTGATGTTCGTGAGCAAATATATCCATTGAAGGGGGTAGTGCTTGGTTTTTGGTCTATCTATTTATGTATTAGTATATTTGTTAGTTTCCTTGCTAGACCTCCATCAAGCTTAAAATAGCACACCTAGACCCCCTTTCAAGATAAATTTGATTTTTTTTTTTTTAGAAAAATTGTCCCGGGCGAAGGCCGGTTCCCTAAAAATGTACAAGCTCGCAATCGCTCGCCAGGATAAAATCGACACCTTAATGGCACGAAAGGTCTTAACATTGACAAATAAATGGGGTGAAAGGTCCCAAAATTGACAAACAAATGGAATGAACGTCTTAAAATCTCAAAACTAATATGCTAAATATGAGGGAGAAGGAGGTCCAGAAAAAGCGACTACCTACCTCCCCCTAAAAGAGATTTTCAGATCAAATCAGATGTACTGTATAATCCATAAGTACATAATATGCATGTATTATTATATAGCCGATTTGATCCGAACATCAATCTACATGGATATAGTTACATCAAGACATATACTGACGAGGTATATGCTAGAGTATTAAAAGAATGCAGAGATGAGTTAAGTAGTCCATTAGCATTTTTATTTAACAAGTCATTAGAAACAGGTTTAGTTCCAGAAACTTGGAAGCTTGCAAATGTAGTTCCGATCTTCAAAAAAGGTGATAAATCGATAGCATCCAATTACCGTCCCATTAGTCTCACATCAATCATAGGAAAATTGCTAGTCTATTATTGCTAGGAAAATTAGAAGCCACTTAGACAAATTTAACTTAATAAATTCTTCTCAGCATGGATTCACTCAGGGACGTTCTTGCCTTACTAATTTGCTTAGCTTTTTCTCAGAGGTATATGAAGCAGTAGATAGTGACAAGTCATATGATATTATATATTTAGATTTCAGTAAAGCTTTCGACAGAGTCCCTCATGAGAGATTGATGAGAAAGGTTGAGGCACATGGAATAGGAGGGTCGTTGTTGGGATGGATTAGGTCATGGCTAATTGGTAGGAAACAGAGAGTCAGCATAAATGGTACCAAGTCAGAGTGGGGAGCAGTCAAAAGTGGTGTCCCCCAGGGATCGGTATTAGGTCCCCTGTTGTTTCTTATATACATAAATGACCTAGATTTAGGTATAACTAGTAGGATAAGTTAATTCGCAGACGATACTAAAATGGGGAGATCAATTGATTCAGATAGCGATATAGAGTGCCTCCAAAGGGGTCTAGATACCTTACATGAATGGTCAGTAAATTGGCAGATGAAGTTTAACATTGATAAATGCAAGGTATTAAAGATAGCGAAGATGCAAACAAATGTTAAATATAAACTAGCTAATTTAGAATTAGAACATTCAGACTGCGAGAAAGATCTAGGTGTGTTTGTTAGCAATGATTTGAAGCCTAGAAACCAGTGTATAAGCGTTCGTAATAAGGCAAACAGGATTCTCGGGTTCATCTCTAGGAGTGTGAGTAACAGAACTGCCGATGTTATCTTAAAAGTTTACTTGTCATTAGTGAGACCCCATATGGATTATGCTGTCCAATTTTGGTGTTCTTATTACAGAATGGACATAGATTCATTGGAGAGAGTACAGCGTAGAATGACAAAAATGATCCATAATATTAGAAATCTTCCGTATGAAGAAAGGTTGAAGAAATTAGGTTTACATTCGTTAGAGAGACGTAGAGTTAGAGGGGATATGATAGAGGTGTTCAAGTGGGTTAGTGGGATTAATAAAGGGGACATGACAAATGTACTACAGCTCAGTGATAGCGAAAGAACTCGTACCAATGGTTTCAAATTAGATAAATTTCGTTTCAGAAAAGATATAGGCAAATATTGGTTTGGTAACAGAGTTGTAGATGGGTGGAATGGACTACCAAGTGCTATAGTGGGATTAAAAACGGTAGGGAGCTTTAAGATAAAATTGGATAAGCATATGGACGAGAAGGGTTGGGTGTGAAGGGGGATCAGCCGGGTTGGGCCAATCAGCGCTCTGCAGACCCCCGTAATCATGCGTTAATCTCTAACCGTTTTGGTAAGATGATCCTCAGGGTATTAGAGTGTTGAGCCAATAATTGGGCTTTGTAATTGGGGTTGTGTGGGACAGGGATCTGCCTTGCTTAGGCCAATCGGCTTTCTGCAGACTCCCATTTTCTTATGTTCTTATGTTCTTAAGACAATTCGAAAAAAAATCGAATATATGCCATCACGCTGTACACCCACGGCCAAAAGAGGTGGCCCACTTTCTTATATTAATTTTCTTCCGTTGGTTTAATATACAAAACTACTCCTGAATCCCACCTAATACACCTTGAATAGATAGGCTGTGTTTGTGTCTGTTGGGGATCTGATCATTTAATTAAGGGGGGAGGTAGTGGATTTTTCTCTCTTCTCCCTCATGTTTAGACCCATTAGCTTTGGAATGTTAAGGTGTTCGTTCCATTAGTTTGTCGATTTCAAGACCTTTCACCCCATTTCTTTGTCAATATGTCGACCTTTCGTGCCATTTGTTTGTCAATATTTTCCTGGCGAGCGATAGCGAGCCTGTAACTAGGATTTAATTTTAGGTAATTTTAGGATTTCCCGCCCTTCGGCCGGGAAATTTTTCTACCGAAAAATGTTACTCCGTCTCGCCCTTAAGGGAAGATGTGTTCGTTTTCCTGTTCCCTCTTCTTCATCATGTTTAGCCCTATTAGTTTTGAGGTTTAAAAGCTGAATACAATCGCTTAATACGGTAGTAGTCAGAATAGAATAATACGGATGTCAACGGTACAGAAGGGGTTGATAAAACTACCACCACCATTACATGCCATTACACTGCCCCACCATGACCCCAATTACCGTGGCCATTAGTCTCCCAGTCCCCGGAGTCATAACAGACCCTTTATCATTACCACCGGGGGGGGGGGGGGGGGGTCTCTCTATAGTAGTTAGAACCCCCTGGGGTAGTAGGCCTTAGTTAATTGGTGTGTGTGTGTGTGTGTGTGAGATAGTGAGAGTGAGGGTAGTAGGCCTTAGTTAATAGGTCTGAGAGAGAGAGAGAGAGAGAGAGAGAGCCTTTATCATTACCACCGGGGCTCATTATAGTAGCTTATAATCACTACTCCTTAGTTAACCCCTTCAGCACCATCACGTCTTCTTACCTTGGGGGTTTGGCTATAATTAGATGAGTATAGGTAGTTTAGGAAGGACCTATGTTACTAAGAGGTTTTATTGAGATCGTATTTACCCATTTCAGTCGTATAAGGATATAAACAAAAGCAAATAGTCTAATGGTAACCAGAATATGATGAGAGAGTTACATATAGTTACATATATACACAGACTACACAGACCTTGTAGTCCCTACTAGGTAGTCCGGACATAATGCTAAATAGAATTTGCTACACAGTGGAAGGCAAGGATAGCAAAGCAGAAGGCTCTCTTCGCACCCACCTCTCCCACCGTTCGTCGGTATGAAATTTAGTTGGGGAAACAAGTCCCCCTGCAGAATGAGAAAAACTACTGGGAAATGTATAGTAAAGAACAAGAGAAAGAGAAAATGTGTGTGTGTGTATATATGTGTTTTGATTATAAACAGCATATGAAATTTATTGATTTATTGACAATGCTCTAACTTCCTCTAACTTCCATATATCCTTTGTAATCTGAATCTATCTATCTATTGCCACGAACGAACCCCCCCCCCCATGCACCACTGTCCCCAGTCAGTCGACGCCCCTCCTCCCATCCAGCACCGCTTTCACGCATATACTTCTTAACTCCATCCTTCCACCTCTCTCTCGGTTTACCTCTCCCTCTCCGTCCTTCCACCTCGTTCTCATACACTCTCTTAGTCATTCTCTCGCTTCCCATATGTTCCACATGGCCGAACCATCTCAAGGTGTTCCTTTTCACACTTTCCAGCACATCTACCTCCACACCACACCGCTCTCGTACTTCCTCATTTATCTGTCTATCCCTCCATGAAACTCCGCAAGCACTTCTCAAGTAACTCATTTCCACCCCTCTCACTCTTGAATACGTCTGAATACAATCATCTAATAATAGCCTGGAAGGAGAAAATATATGTGTAATTGAATCTTGAAAGGGTTAATGCATATATTCTGAGGTCAAGATGGTGGAACAGTGGATGCAAAGGATAGAAGATGCAACAGAATAATAATAGGACAAATGCACAAACAAGGCTAACAGCAAGAAAACACAAGCAATTTAGGACAGTAGTGCATGAATAATAAATAATGATGCAGCCGGACAACTTCAACAACAACAACAACAATAACCGCAATCACAGCAACGTCAACAACAACAACAACAACGACAACGACAACGACAACAGCAGCAGCAATATCAACAACTTCCGCCACCACCACCACAACAACAACCACAATCACAGCAACGTCAACAACAACAACAACATCAACAGCAGCAATGTCAACAACTTACGCCGTCACCACCACCACCACAACAACAGCTACAAGAACAACAACCTCCGCCACCACCACCACCAACAACAACACAAATACAACCTCCACCACCACCACCACCAACAACAACAAGAGGTGGATATATATGAGGAACCATGTAGAGCCCAAGATGTGACCTTGATGTGTAGCCCCAGGACAGGTAAAGAGAGAGCCCCAGGACAGGTAAAGAGAGAGCCCCAGGACAGGTAAGGTGCCCCAGGACAGGTATAGAGCCCCAAGACAGGTAAGGAGCCGCAGGACACACGGAAAATGATGACTCTTGGACCAGGCTAATTTATTGGGGCTTTTGTTACCTTCCTCCTGCTCCTTCTGTCTCCTCACCCTCCTCTCTCCCCCCCCCCCCCCTCCTTCTCTCACTCTCTCTCTCTCTCTCTCTCTCTCTCTCACTCAAAATTATTGCAAAATTTGCAAAATTATTGGTAAATCTTTTAACTCGCACGAATCTAAGAATTTCTTCTTCAATCGAGTTGTCAACTTGTGGAATGGGCTTCCCCGAGACGTTATAGACTGCAGCACCGTTGATTCATTTAAATTCCGCCTAGACAAATATCTCGCATCAAACCCGCGACTGACTGCGTTTGTAAATGAATAACTTTATCCTCCCCTCAGTTACTAACCCATATGTCCCCTACTAACTTCCTAGTCCTGCCACGTTAGTGGCAGGGCAGTAGTTCCCTTTCCAATGTTCCCTTACCCACTCTAAACCACTGTTTGGACACTTGATCCTCAGTGTTTTGGAGGACAAGCAACCTAGAAGGGTCACTAGACCTGTTGTTGCTTGATTTCCTTTGTACTCCTTTGTACTCCTTTGTACTCACAGAAGGGACTTAACTGGAGTTTTCGAAAAGGGGTTCGATGCTTGACGCTAGTTTTGACTTACAGTGTGATGGCTTAATAATCCAGAAATGGTTGATAGCCTCTGAATTCCTATTTTAACTAACAAACTCTAACTCACTCACTCTCACTCTCTCTCTCTCTCTCTCTCTCTCTCTCTCTCTCTCTCTCTCTCTCTCTCTCTCTCTCTCTCTCTCTCCTATTGCAAAAGTAGACTAGACATCAGCACAATAAGGTGAGGCCACCTGTTTTGCTTCAAATCCCGTTACCGCCACAGATTGACTTCACCACATACCTATTGGATATATTTCACATTATTTGTATTAATATTACTTTTATTTTAACTTCTTTCCTTACTATTCTGTGTTATTATTATTCATTTTTATTATTATTATCATCAGTATTATTATGACCGTATTATCATCATTATTATTATTATTATTATTATTATTATTATTATTATTATATTTTTTTTGTTTACTTCTTCCCTTACTATTTGTTCTCTGTGTTATTTGTACTGTATTATAGATCGCTAATAATGACCTGAATTATTTATTTGTTTGTTCTATGTGAGTGAGGGAGACAAAAGGTAGAACTGCCTTTATCAAGTGCGTCCTCCATAGTTGAAAGAGTGACAGAGCCAAAATCAAGGGACGTTCGAGCCAAAATGCCTGGACGCACGGAGTTTGAAGCAATTTAAGTCATAGGAGGAGGGAAAGACTGATTAACCCCTTGATTACCTAACTGAATAATCTTGTCTGTGGTTAGTGTGGTGGTGGTGGTGGTATGCAGTGGTTGTATTTGTGGTGGTGATATACAGGTGTGGTGGTTGTGGTGGTATACAGGTGTGTTGGGTATACAGGTGTGGTGGTTGTGGTGTTATACAGGTGTGTTAGGTATGCAGGTGTTTTGGGTATACAGGTGTGGTGGTTGTGGTGGTATACAGGTGTGTTAGATATACAGGTGTTTTGGGTATACAGGTGTGGTGGTTGTGGTGGTATACAGGTGTGTTGGGTATACAGGTGTGGTGGTTGTGGTGGTATACATGTGTGTTAGATATACATGTGTTTTGGGTATACAGGTGTCGTGGTTGTGGTGGTATACAGGTGTGTTAGGTATACAGGTGTGTTGGGTATACAGGTGTGGTGGTTGTGGTGGTATACATGTGTGTTAGATATACATGTGTTTTGGGTATACAGGTGTGGTGGTTGTGGTGGTATACAGGTGTGTTAGGTATACAGGTGTGTTGGGTATACAGGTGTGGTGGTTGTGGTGGTATACATGTGTGTTAGATATACATGTGTTTTGGGTATACAGGTGTGGTGGTTGTGGTGGTATACATGTGTGTTAGATATACATGTGTTTTGGGTATACAGGTGTGGTGGTTGTGGTGGTATACAGGTGTGTTAGGTATAAAAAAAAAAAAAAAATCTATGTGATTGAGGGAGGCAAAAGGCATAACTGCCTATAGTGAGTGCCTCCCCCATAGTTGAAAGAGTGACAGGGCCAAAATCAAGGGACGTTCGAGCCAAAATGCCTGGACACACGGAGTTTGAAGCAATTTAAGTCATAGGAAGAGGGAAAGACTGATTCTGGGAGATAGTTCCAGAGCTCAGCTGTTGAGTAGAAGAAAGTTTGAGAGTAACGTTTCACTCTTGGGTTGGAGAGTTGCACAGAGTAGGGGTGGGATTGAGTTGCAAGACGGGTACCACGTGCCCTACGTAAAGGAGGTGGTATGCACTGGGATAGCTCTGAGGAACACTGATTATTATAGTAGCGATAGAATAGCGAGAGAGATGCAACATTGCGGCGGAGAGAGAGAGATTGCAGAGAGTTGGTGAGTGGACGGGAGTTAATGATACGAAAGGCCTTCCTTTCAACTTTGTCTAGGAGAGCGGTGTGAGAGGAACCTCCCCACACATGTGAACAATACTCAATACAAGGGCGCACTATGCCCCTGTACAGAGCAAGAAGCTGTGCAGGGGAAAAGAACCCCCTAAGGCGGTTGAGCACACCCAGCTTCTGGGAGGCTGCCTTAGCAAGCCTGGTAATATGGTCCTTCCAAATGAGAGCAGAAGAAAAAGAGACACCAAGAATATTGAGAGAAGATGAAGGGTTGATTTTTGTATTGTTGAAGAATAAGGGATAGTCCGCTGGGAGATCCTGACGGGTAGATAGATGGAGAAATTGGGTTTTGGAAGCATTAAAGTTAACAAGGTTTTCTCTGCCCCAATTGGAAATAGTATTTAGATCAGAATTTAAGAGTTCTATGGCTTCATTACGTTTGTCGTTGAGGGATTGCTGGCTGGGGCGTTCTGAAAAACTAATGGAGTAGTGTAAGGTTGAGTCGTCTGCGTATGAATGGATGGGAATTAAGGTACAGTTAAGGAGATCATTTATAAAAATTAGAAAGAGAATAGGTGTGTTGGGTATACAGGTGTGTGGTGGTGGTATACAGGTGTGTTGGGTATACAGGTGTGGTGGTGGTATACAAATGTGTTAGGTATACAGGTGTAGTGGTGGTGGTATACAGGTGTATTAGGTATACAAAGGAGTACAAAGGAGTACAAAGGAAATCAAGCAACAACAGATCTAGTGACCCTTCTAGGTTGCTTGTCCTCCAAAACACTGAGGATCAAGTGTCCAAACAGTGGTTTAGAGTGGGTAAGGGAACATTGGAAAGCGAATTACTGCCCTGGAACTAATGTCCGTGGCAGGATTAGGAAGTTAGTAGGGGACAGATGGGTTAGTAACTGAGGGGGGGATAAAATAAAGTTATTCATTTACAAACAGGTGTGGTGGTGGTGGTATACAGGTGTGCTAGGTATACATACAGTGTGGTAGACTGTAATGTACAGTATAATATTATACTCTTCTCCCGCACCTGTCCCGCCCCCGGTCTAACCTCAGGCTCTGCTGCAGGCTATATACGTACACACACATATACAGTACACACACACCTCACGCACACAACTGACCCTTATACACGCACACACACACACACACGGAGCACACTACATAATTACATTACTACTACTACTACTAGAAATATATGTTGTAGAAATATACTAGAAATATATGTTGTAGAAATATACTAGAAATATATGTTGTAGAAATATACTAGAAACTACTAGAAATATATGTAAAAATAGTATAGAAAATATGTTAAGTACAGTTAGTATAAGTAGAAATGATGTGCTTAAGGAAATTGACAGACTGAAACCTCAAAAATCGCCTGGTCCTGACGAGGTATATGCTAGAGTATTAAAAGAATGCAGAGATGAGTTAAGTAGACCATTAGCATTTTTATTTAACAAGTCATTAGAAACAGGTTTAGTTCCAGAAGCTTGGAAGCTTGCAAATGTAGTTCCGATCTTCAAAAAAGGTGATAAATCGATAGCATCCAATTACTGTCCCATTAGTCTCACATCAATCATAGGAAAGTTGCTAGAGTCTATGATTGCTAGGAAAATTAGAAGCCACTTAGTAAAATTTAACTTAATAAATTCTTCTCAGCATGGATTTACTCAGGGACGTTCTTGCCGTACTAATTTGCTTAGCTTTTTCTCAGAGGTATATGAAGCAGTAGATAGTAACAAGTCATATGATATTATATATTTAGATTTCAGTAAAGCTTTCGACAGAGTCCCTCATGAGAGATTGATGAGAAAGGTTGAGGCACATGGAATAGGAGGGTCATTGTTGGGATGGATTAGGTCATTGCTAATTGGTAGGGAACAGAGACTCAGCATAAATGGTACCAAGTCAGAGTGGGGAGCAGTCAAAAGTGGTGTCCCCCAGGGATCGGTATTAGGTCCCCTGTTGTTTCTTATATACATAAATGACCTACTGTAGATTTAGGTATAACTAGTAGGATAAGTAAATTCGCAGACCACACTAAAATGGGGAGATCAATTGATTCAGATAGCGATATAGAGTGCCTCCAAAGGGATCTAGATACCTTATATGAATGGTCAGTAAATTGGCAGATGAAGTTTAACATTGACAAATGCAAGGTATTAAAGATAGCGCAGATGCAAACAAATGTTAAATATAAACTAGCTAATTTAGAATTAGAAAATTCAGACTGCGAGAAAGATCTAGGTGTGATTGTTAGCAATGATTTGAAGCCTAGAAAACAGTGTATAAGCGTTCGTAATAAGGCAAACAGGATTCTCGGGTTCATCTCTAGGAGAATGAGTAACAGAACTGCTGATGTTATCTTAAAACTTTACTTGTCATTAGTGAGACCCCATATGGATTATGCTGTCCAATTTTGGTGTCCTTATTACAGAATGGACATAGATTCATTGGAGAGAGTTCAGCGTAGAATGACAAAAATTATCCATAATATTAGAAATCTTCCGTATGAAGAAAGGTTGAAGAAATTAGGTTTACATTCGTTAGAGAGACGTAGAGTTAGAGGGGATATGATAGAGGTGTTCAAGTGGGTTAGTGGGATTAACAAAGGGTACATGACAAATGTACTAAAGCTCAGTGATAGCGAAATAACTCGTACCAATGGTTTCAAATTAGATAAATATCGTTTCAGAAAAGATATAGGCAAATATTGGTTTGGTAACAGAGTTGTAGATGGGTGGAATGGACTACCAAGTGCTATAGTGGGATTAAAAACGGTAGGGAGCTTTAAGATAAAATTGGATAAGCATATGGACGAGAAGGGTTGGGTGTGACGGGGGATCAGCCAGGTTGGGCCAATCAGTGCTCTGCAGACCCCGTAATCCTACGTTAATCTCTAACCGTTTTGGTAAGATGATCCTCAGGGTATTAGAGTGTTGAGCCTATAATTGGGCTTTGTAATTGGGGTTGTGTGGGACAGGGATCTGCCTTGCTAAGGCCAATCGGCTTTCTGCAGACTCCCATTGTCTTATGTTCTTATATTCTTATGTACTACTACTGCTACTACTACTACTACACACACACACACACATATACACACACACACACACACACATACATATATACACCCACACTCAGTCGCTCCATGTTTACCTGATTAATACTATTAATATTACAACTACACACACGCACATTTATACACCGGCACACACACACACCACATTGTTAACTTACTACTACTACTACTACTACTACTACTACTACTACTACTACTACTCCTACTACACACATATGTGCCTACTGTAGTCTGACCCTAGACAAGAGTCGGTTGAGTACAACGTCATGAATAACGAAGAGTTCCAGAATTATTCCCATCATAATTAATGCTTCGCATTCTTATTATTTTATTCTTTATTAAGATGCTGTGTACATAATAATGTTTTAATTGTAGTGTAGATATTTTACAAGGATGGATTATTTCGTGTACGTTTTACTTTTTAACTGTTTTAATATTGATTTATAATTGTATTGCTTAATGTCGTTTTATGGCTTTTAAAATTTACTTGTTTACGGTGAAACAAAATTTTCAGCAGTATAGTTTTTATCTCATTAGCTATTTCTAATATCACTTAATGCACATTCACGTGTATTTCTACATTTTCTAATACATTCTAATTTTTAAACATTGCTTTTATGTGTCCTTGTAATTGTTCTTGATATCTAAATATTTGATCTGTACCGTATATCGGATTTGTTCTTTTGTTGATGTAACCTGAAGGGGGTGGGGGGGGGGGGGGATGGGCGTATTTGTTTACTCATTCATATACAGTATCTTTATATTATGTTTTAGTTTCCTCCCTAGACCTCCCTCAAACTTAATAATACACCTGTCCAAGACAGGTGTTAAATTTGTACATTTTTTGGTAGAAAAATTTCCCGCGGTTCCTCTTAATCCTTTCCCGCACATATGACGCAGAGGTTGCCAGATTAGCAATAAGAAATAGAGTTCTCTCACTCTTTTAATTACCTCTTCAAAATAAATTTTCTGCCCACAGCTAACTCAAAGACAACTGCAGAGGTTGAAGTAACTAAACTAAAGGTTTCTAAATACCCCTGATGGTAACAAAGGCTTTACAGTATCCCCAATAGGCTCAAAATCGCGTCATATGTCGGAGAGGGATAAAGTAGAAGCTCGCTATCGCTCTCCAGGAAAAAATCGACACCTAAATGACACGAAAAGTCTTAATATTGACAAAGAAATGGGGCAAATGGTCTTAAAATCACTGAACTAATGGGTCGAACGTTTTTAAAATCTTAAATATAGAAAAGAGTAGAAAGAAATATAAAGGAAGGCAAGTAACAACAGGAAGATCGGGGTCCAGAAAAACGAACCACCCCCCCCTTAAGCTAATTTTCTAACTATGGTATACTGTATACTGATGTTAACTTTTGATTCTGTCTGTTTATGTGTACTGAGCACCTGTCTCTTCAACGTATTTAATTTATGATGAAATTAACTTGATGGATTGATTGATTGATTAACTACTACTGCTGCTGAATGGATATCGACCCTTTAGAGGCAGTCCAAAGAAGAATGACCAAAAAGATACATAATATTAGAAATTTATCTTATGAGGAGAGGTTGAAAGTCTTAGGCCTGCACTCACTAGAGAGACGAAGATGTAGGGGAGACATGATGGAGGTATTTAAATGGATAAAAGATTTAAATAAGGGCGATATAGATGAGGTATTAAAGCTAAAGAACGGCGACATAACCCGCTCAAATGGTTTCAAGTTAGATAAGTTTAGATTTAGGAAAGATATAGGAAAGCACTGGTTTGGAAATAGAGTTGTTAACATGTGGAATGCACTGCCCAGAACAGTAATTAGCTCAGAAACAGTTGAAAGCTTTAAGCATAAGTTGGATTCCCATATGGGTGATATGGGCTGGGTGTGAATGGGAGCTGCTTCATGTGGGCCGCATGGCCATATGCAGTTTCCCGCGATCTTATGACCTCATGTTGTTATGTAATTGGGGTTGGGTGTGACAGGGATCTGCCTTGTGTGGGCCGATCGGCTTTTTGCAGACTCCCATTTTCTTATGTTCTTATGTACTACAACTACTACTACTACTACTACTACTACTACTACTACTATAAAATAATTACTTGATCCATTTTGCAGACTCCCATTTTCTTATGTTCTTATGTTCTTATGTACTACTACTACTACTACTACTACTACTACTACTATAAAATAATGACTTGATCCATTTCTATTTCCCACTATTGATATGGTTTACTCTTAATTCACCTTCAAATATATCACATTTAAATTCACCTCCACATGTATTGCCAAAATAAAAAGTTTACTAAAATGATTTTATGTGAAAAAACAGATAGATTGACATTAATTCGACACTTCTAAGACGCGAAGCAAATTGTGCTATAGTCGATTCATTATAGGTAGGTCATTAATTGTGAAGTACCAATCTAAAGCGCTCATAGTCCCCTATACGTGTGCCTAATCTTATTGACATCGGACGAAATCCACTGACATCTCCACTGACAAATCCACTGATTGTCTGACATGTCCACTGACTGTCTGACATGTCCACTGACAAATCCACTGACTGTCTTGATAGTGTAATGCATAAGTGCGCGGAATTTCGGATTGAGTGTCCTAGGTTCGAGTCCTTGGAGTGCCACATGTATTTGTTGATTTAATTAATTGAGTTTAGATGTTAAGTTGGTTGGTGAATAAATATAATAAGTATACGTTGGACACCCCACTTAAAGTGCTCCAAAATCCGGACAAAAACTGTTCGAAACTTTACGCAGAAATGATTATTACACATGATTTTGCGAACCAGTCTCGCTATAATCTATATATGAATTTGAGCGTGTAGAGGTATAAATAATATAAATAACCACACCTAGCTTCACCACTATATATTCAGCATGACAGGTGTTTGATACAATACTGATAATACACCTGTGACTTATACCTGTACCAGAAACACCTACTGCACCCGTGATTACAAATATACACCACATTATTTGGTTTAGTTTAGTCCCTAGACCTCTATCAAGTTTAATACAACACCATCCCAAAGACCCTCTTTCTCGATCAATTTGTACATATTCCGGTAGAAAAATGTCCAGGCCAAAGGGTGTTTCCTCCTAAAATACAGGCTCACTATCGCTCGCCAGGAAACAATTGACACCTAAATGGCACGAAAGGTCTTAATATTTACAAAGACATGGGCAAGAGTAGTAACATTTGAACTCTAATGGGACTAAACATGAAGAAGAAGGGGGTTACAAAAGAAAACCTTAAAACTTCGATAGGAGAAATGACAGAAAATGACTTAGAAATGTGCAGTACATTAAATAATCAATTTCTTTCCGTTTTCACTAATGCAAATTTGGCACAGTCTCCAAAAATCCGTAAGGGTATATAACGATAGAATAGAAAATAGGTTAAGTACGGTTACTATAAGTAGAAATGATATGCTTAAGGAAATTGACAGCCTGAAACCTCATAAATCTCCTGGTCCGGATGAGGTATATGCTAGAGTATTAAAAAAATGCAGAGATGAGTTAAGTTACCCATTAACATTTCTATTTAACAAGTCATTAGAAACCGGTTTAGTTCCAGAAGCTTGGAAGCTTGCAAATGTAGTTCAAATATTCAAAAGAGGTGATAAATCAATAAGATCCAATTACCGTCCCATTAGTCTCACATCAATCATAGGAAAGCTACTAGAGTCAATTATTGCTAAGAAAATTAGAAACCACTTAGAAACATTTAATTTAATAAATTCTTCTCAGCATGGATTCACTCAGGGACGTTCTTGCCTTACTAATTTGCTTAGTTTTTCCCCAGAGGTGTATGCAGCGGTAGATAATGACAAGTCATATGATATAATATATTTAGATTTCAGTATAGCTTTCGACAGAGTCCCGCATGAGAGATTGATGAGAAAAGTTGAGGCGCATGGAATAGGTGGGGCGTTGTTGGGATGGATTAGGTCATGGCTAATTGGTAGGAAGCAGAGAGTCAGCATAAATGGTACTAAGTAAGAGTGGGGATCAATCAAGAGTGGTGTCCCCCAGGGATATGTATTGGGTCCTCTGCTGTTTATTATATACATAAATGACCTTGATTTAGGTATAACTAGTAGGATAAGTAAATTCGCAGACGATACCAAAATAGGGAGAGCAATAGATTCAGATAGCGACATAGAGTGCCTCCAAAGGGATCTAGATACCTTACACGAATGGTCAGTAAATTGGCAGATGAATTTTAACATTGACAAATGCAAGGTATTAAAGATAGGGAAGACGAATACTAATGCGAAATATAAACTAGCTAATGCAGAATTAGAAAACTCAGACTGTGAGAAAGATTTGGGTGTGTTTGTTAGCAACGATTTGAAGCCTAGAAAACAATGTATAAGCGTTCGCAACAAGGCAAACAGGATTCTAGGGTTCATCTCAAGGAGTGTAAGTAACAGAACTACCGATGTTATCTTGAAAATATACTTGTCATTAGTGAGACCTCATATGGATTATGCTGTCCAATTTTGGTGTCCTTATTACAGAATGGACATAGATTCGTTGGAGAGAGTACAGCGAAGAATGACAAAAATTATTCATAATATTAGAAATCTACCATATGAAAAAAGGATGAACAAATTAGGCTTACATTCGTTAGAAAGACGCTGAGTTAGAGGGGATATGATAGAAGTGTTCAAGTGGGTTAGTCGGATAAATAAAGGAGACATGACAAATGTACTGAAGCTCAGTGATAGCGAAAGAACTCGAACAAATGGTTTCAAATTAGATACATTTCGTTTCAGAAAAGATATAGGCAAATATTGGTTTTGTAACAGAGTTGTAGATGGGTGGAATAGGCTACCAAGTGATATAGTGGGATCAAGAACGATAGGGAGCTTTAAGATAAAATTAGATAGGCATATGGACGAGATGGGTTGGGTGTGAGGGGGATCTGCCGGGTGTTGGCAAATCGGCGCTCAGCAGATCCCCGTAATCTTGTGTTAATCCCTGACCGTTTTAGTGGGGTCAGTGCTCAAGGTATTAGTGAGTTGGGCCTATAATTGGGCCTTGTAATTGGTGTTGGGTGTGACAGGCATCTGCCTTGTGTGGGCCGATCGGCTCTTTGCAAACTCCCATTTTCTTATGTTCTTATGTAAAACTAATACTTCCCCTTAACACATCTACCTTCACACACCACACACACCTGCCTACACCTGTGATTACAACTAGACCCCACACCTGCGTAAAACACCTGCCTTCACACACCACACACACCTGCCTACACCTGTGATTACAACTAGACTCTACACCTGCGTAAAACACCTGCCTTCACACACCACACACACCTGCCTACACCTGTGATTACAACTAGACCCCACAACTGCGTAAAACACCTGCCTCCACACACCACACACACCTGCCTACACCTATGATTACAACTAGACACCACACCTGCGTAAAACACCTGCCTTCACACACCACACACACCTGCCTACACCTGTGATTACAACTAGACTCCACACCTGCGTAAAACACCTGCCTTCACACATCACACACCTGCCTACACCTGTGATTACAACTAGACTCTTCACCTGCGTAAAACACCTGCCTTCACACACCACACACACACCTGCCTACACCTGTGATTACAACTAGACTCTACACCTGCGTAAAACACCTGCTTTGACACACCACACACACACCTGCCTACACCTGTGATTACAACTAGACTCTACACCTGCGTAAAACACCTACTTTGACACACCACACACACACCTGTCTGCACCTGTGTAAAACACCTGCCTTCACACAAGACCACATGTTGGCCAAATGTTATGTAATAGCTTGTCTTTAGGTAACTTAATGTCTTTATGTACCGGATCCTTTATAGTTGGTATGTAGCTGTAATTGTATTGATTTTTCAACATTGTTTACATCTTAAGAAATATATATATATATACGGTATATATATATATATATATATATATATATATATATAATATATAGTACCGAGTAATACATACATACACACCCAACACATGCTCAAAAAGAGAGTAAGTAACCAGTAACAAACAGTAGCTTCTGACCCACCCCCCCCCCTCCCCACATGTCACAAAAACTCACTAACACACACACACACACACACACCTCTCATACACACACACACACACACACACACACACACACACACACACACACACACACACACACACACACACACACACACACACACACACACACACACACACACACACACACACACACACACACACACACACACACACACACACACACACACACACACCTCCCACTCCGGAAACACCCATTATTCCCATCTTAGTATACAGTATGTGTCGGCCATATTATCAACCAGAGAGTGATGGTACCAAACTCTGAGACACACACACATTGTTTAACTATTATTGAGGATTTTGCTTGCCTTTGCAATTTTCGAGCAATTAATTCTAGTTTGTTCCCTAGGCTAACAAAAACTCTAAACACCTAAATGGCACGATAGGTCTTACAATTGGGCAACGAAATGGAGGTTAAGGTGTTAAAATTCGCCAAACTAATGGGCCGAACGTCTTATAAACTCAAATTAAATAGGGCTGGACACGAGGGAGAAAGGTGACCAGAAAAACGCCCCATCTCCCCTTTAAAATGAGAGGGTTGTGGATATGGAAAGATGGGCGATTTATTAAGGGGAGATTTTTTCTGGACCCTTCTTCCTCATGCTTAGCCCCATTCGTTTTGAGATTTTATGACATCTGACTCACTATTTTGTCGATTTTAAGAACTTTCGCCCCATTTCTGTCAATTTTAAGACTTTTTGTGCCATTTAGGTGTCGATTTTTTTCCTGGCGAGCGATAGCGAGCCTGTAATTTAATAGGAAGCGGCCTTCAGCCGGGACATTTTTCTACCCAAAAATGTACACACTTATCTTGAAGGGGGATCTAGGATTTTTTTTTTTTTAAGCTTGATGGAGATCTAGCGAGGAAACTAAAAAATTATATGAATAACTGAATAAATAGACCAAAAAAAACAGTTACTATCCTCTTAACGTACAACAATTAATTAACCCTTTGAGGATCATGACGCTTTTTGGACAGTGTATTCTGACTATCAGTAGACGATTTTTTACAGCTTAGGAAGGATGTGTGGGCATGAAAAGGGTTAAGGCTATCCCAATTAACCCTCAGACTTCCATATATGTCTCCTGATCTGAATAAAATCGTCTAATGATAGCCAAAAAAGCAGAAAAGGGTTAAAAGCTTAAGGGTGTAGTTCGACAATAGAGATGGTTCCGGAGTTTAGGGGGGTCACCTGCTTTTTTGTTCTCTCTTTCTCTGGCTTGTATCCATTCGGCCCCTTTCTGCCTATTGTTTTAAGACGTTTATCCCCATCCAGGTGTTGTTTTCTTCCTGGCGAGCGATAGCGAGCCCTCACTGTATGGAGAAATATGGTTCTGCCGGAGACATTTTTCTATAGAAACATTGACAAATTTAGCCTGATGTCAAACACATTTTTAAAAATAGGCTGGCTCACTACCGCTCGCCAGATAAAAATTGACACCTGGATAGGGATAAACTTCCTAAAATAGTTGGCTAAATGGGGCCGAATGGATACAAGCTAGAGAGAGAGAGAGAAAACAAAAACGAGGTGGGCCCCCTTAATAGATGGAGTTATAGAGAGGGGAGGACTCGACTGTTTGAGCTTGACTGTACACTGGCGCCAAGGTAATGCTTATCTGGCGTCAACTGTACGATGGAGAGAGAGAGAGAGAGAGAGAGAGAGAGAGAGAGTGAGAGAGAGAGTAACTGAGAGTGAGCGACTGAGGGAGAGAGACTGAGAGTAACTGAGAGTGAGCGACTGAGGGAGAGAGACTGAGAAAGAGAGAGACTGAGAGTAACTGAGAGTGAGCGACTGAGAGACAGAGAGAGAGAGACTGAGTAACTGAGGGAGAGAGAGAGAGAGAGAGAGGGGGGGGAGTGGTTAATAACATACATCGTCTTTACTTGACTACCTATTTATTTACCACTTACTTACTTACTTTACCACCAACTGACTGACTGACTTATTTTACTTGTATACTTACTTACTTACATATTTACTTACTTACTTACATATTTACTTACTTACTTACTTACTTAATTTACTTACTTACTTTACTTACTTTACTTACTTACATATTTACTTACTTACTTAATTTTACTTACTTACTTACTTACTTACTTAATTTACTTACTTACTTACTTAATTTACTTACTTACTTAATTTACTTACTTACTTACTTACTTACTTAATTTACTTACTTACTTACTTACTTACTTACTTACTTAATTTACTTACTTACTTACTTGCTTACTTACTTACTTACTTACTTACTTAATTTACTTACTTACTTACTTGCTTACTTACTTACTTAATTTACTTACTTACTTACTTACTTGCTTACTTACTTACTTACTTACTTAATTTACTTACTTACTTACTTACTTACTTAATTTACTTACTTACTTACTTAATTTACTTACTTACTTACTTGCTTGCTTGCTTACTTACTTACTTACTTACTTACTTACTTACTTACTTACTTACTTAATTTACTTACTTACTTACTTACTTACTTAATTTACTTAGCCTTGCAATGGGCCCCGAATGATACTACAAGCTTTGGGCGAAACGTACAGTAGATGGAGGTGGGGGAAGGGGGGATATGGAGGGGGGGGGAGGGGAGGGAGAAGGGGAAAGGGTTAATGGAGGAGGAAGGAAGGGAGGGGAAAACGTTAAGGGAGGTGGGAGGGAGAAGGAAAAGAGAGGAGGGAGAGAGAGAAGGGGAAGAGAAGAGAGAAAGGAGAAGGGAAGAAGAAGGAGTAGAAAAGGAGAGTGGGTGATGAGGAAGGAAGGGGAAGGGAGGTAGAAGGGAAGAAGGAGAGTGGGTGATGAGGAAGGAAGGGGAAGGGAGGTAGAAGGGAAGAAGGGAGAGAGGAGGAAGAAGGAGTAAAGAAGGAGAGGGGGGGATGAGGAAGGAGGGGGTGGGGCCCAGCGGGGGGGGGGGGGGGGTTGAGGGTTGAGGATACTTACGACGTCGGACTGGGAAAAGCGGAAGTGCCCGAAGCGGTGTCAGAAAAAGTGGAAGAGGGGGAGAGTAAGGTGCGGTGCTGGGGGGAGAGAGTAAAAAAACAACAAATCACACACACACACTACCCCCCCCCCCCCCCCCTCCCAACGCACACACACACACACACATACTACAAAGAAGCCAACCGAAATCCTCAGAAGGAACAAGAAGAAGAAGGGGGGGGGGGTGGAGAGGAGACTATTCAGATTTGGTAGTTAGTTTGGTTAGTTAGTTAGTATGGCTAGTTAGTTATAATGTGGTAGTTAGTTAGATTAGTTAGTTAATTTGGTAGATACTCGCCTGACCATCATCTCGTACCGTTGATTGAAACCCAGGTAACTCTTGAACGGGTATGAAAAGTTGCAATTATGAAGATTTTTTTTTAAACAATTTACAAAAGAAAATGAACAAATTGGGTGAGCAATTAATAACAAATATGTAAGCTTAGAATTGTGCAGTTCTTGTAGCAGGGATGATGATATTGATAAACATAAATCTAATATAAGAACATAAGAACATAAGAAAATGGGAATCTGCAGAAAGCCGATTGGCCTAAGCAAGGCCAAGCGATACGATGCATATATATATAATATATATATGCATCGTGTACAGTTGCCCACATAAGTTCTGTTCCTCTCCGTGATCTTATACATGGATATATGATGCGCATGATTGAATTACCAGTGTTGTTTCTTATGCAGTGGTTAAAGTCATCTGATTAGTCCACTGGTAATTATAAGAAACCACACTCGCAATGCCTTCATACTATTTTACCTGCATACATTGGATCACAACGAGAAGAAGACCTTATGTGGCGTACTGCACAGAGTGAATTAGGAGGCTTTGAGGGACGTGCTGACAATCTTGGACGGGAGGAGGATAATTATGTTTAGCAGAAATGTCACTTTACAAAAACTCTCCTGTCAATTTTGTTTATTCTGTGTTTATTATATGTTCATTTGTTTGCTCCCTAGATCTATATCGAACTTTTAAAAATAAATTAAAAAAGAGAGATCAATTTGTAAATTTTTCGGTAGGAAAATGTTCTGGCCTCTTCTAAATTACAGGCTCGCTATCGTTCGCCAGGAAAAAGTCGGTACCTAAATGGCACGAAAGGTCTTATTATTGGCAAAGAAATGGGACGAAAAGTCTTTGAATCACCAAGCGAATGAGACGAACGTTAAACATGAGGGAGAAGGGGGTCCCCCAAAAAAACAGAAAAAAAAGGTTGATTTAAGGGGATGTTTTTTCTGGACCCTCCTCTTCCTCATATTTATACCCATTAATATTGAGATTTTAAGACATTCGCTCCATTAGTTTGTCAATTTTATGGCATTTACCCCATTTCTTTATAAATTTTAAGATAATTCGTGCCATTTAGGTGCTGGTAAAAGAAGGTATGAAAGGGGACATTGAAGCTTAAATACAGACGAAGATAATTGGAGATGCCATAAACAAAGTATGCTAAAACATCCATTTCCTAATCATACACAAGAAAGGATTGTTTACGTGTCTCTTTTGGTTTAAGGGGGGTGACCTGTTTTGGTTCTGTCCTTTTCTATCTTTCTCTGGCTTGTATCCATTTGGCCCCATTCAGCCTACTGTTTTAAGACGTTTATCCCCATCCAGGTGTCAATTTTTTACTGGTGAGCGGTAGCGAGCCAGCATATTTTTTATTTTTGTTTGACAGCAGGCTAAATTTCTCCGGCGAAGCCGGATTTCTTCATATAATACTGGCTCGCTATCGCTCGCCAGGAAGAAATCGACACCTAGATGGGGATAAACGTCTTAAAATAGTTGGCTGAATGGGGCCGAATGGATACAAGCCAGAGAAAGAGAGAAAAGGACAGAAATAACGAAAAGCAGGTCACCCCCCTTAAACCCCCTTGAGGATCTAAGATGCATTTGTCCATTTTATTTTGGTTATCAGTAGACGATTTTATGCAATTTTTGAAGGATATCTAGGGGTAAATACTATCTCCATTAACTCTCTAGCCCCCACAAGTTCACCCTAAGGTGCATCAAATCGCCTAATGATAGCCATAATATACTGTCAAAATGCGTCGTGATCCTCAAAGGGTTAACCCCTTCTGTACCGGCGACGTCTCTCTGATTTAATCTAGCTATATTTAGACGATTTTGTGCTGTTTAAGAAGGATCTGTGGTAGCAAAAATGGTTGAGTAAGATAGCTCATAAGAACATAAGAACATAAGAAAATGGGAGTCTGCAGAAAGCCGATTGGCCTAAGCAAGGCAGATCCCTGTCCCACACAACCCCAAATCAATTACAAAGCCCAATTATAGGCTCAACACTCTAATACCCTGAGGATCATCTTACCAAAACGGTTAGAGATTAACGCAGGATTATGGGGGTCTGCAGAGTGCTGATTGGCCCAACCCGGCTGATCCCCCTTCACACCCAACCCTTCTCGTCCATATGCTTATCCAATTTTATCTTAAAGCTCCCTACAGTTTTAGATCCCACTATAGCACTTGGTAGTCCATTCCACCCATCTACAACTCTGTTACCAAACCAATATTTGCCTATATCTTTTCTGAAACGAAATTTATCTAATTTGAAACCATTGGTATGAGTTCTTTCGCTATCACTGAGCTTTAGTACATTTGTCATGTCCCCTTTGTTAATCCCACTAACCCACTTGAACACCTCTATCATATCCCTATGATATGAGGGATATCATGATATCATGATATGAGGGATATGAGGGATATCATATCCCTCTATCATATCCCTAATCTCTTAGCCAACGTAACACCGATATTCAAAAAAGGCAGCAAATCCCTACCCAGTAACTATCGTCCAATTAGCTTAACCTCAGTTGTATGTAAAATGCTAGAAACGGTCATACGAGACAGACTCGTAAATCACTTAGAGGAAAATAACATACTTAAAGATACTCAACACGGCTTTCGTAAAAAACGTTCCTGTTTAACAAACCTCTTAGACTTCTTCCACGATATCCTCAACCTCTACGATGAGAGTAAAGCTGTAGATATTATATACCTTGATTTTCAAAAGGCCTTTGACAAAGTTCCCCACAAACGTTTACTGCTAAAACTAAAAGCGCATGGAATACAAGACGGTGTGTTGAAATGGATAGAAAATTGGCTCAGCGACAGAAAGCAAAGAGTAGTCATAAACGGTAAGGCATCAAAATGGACCAATGTAAGTAGCGGGGTACCCCAGGGATCGGTACTAGGACCAATTCTCTTTCTAATTTACATCAACGACATAGATGAGGGTCTCACCTGTACAATCTCAAAATTTGCTGACGATACAAAAATTGCGAATAGCGTACTCTCAAAAGAACAAGTTGACGATATGCAACACAATCTAGATAAATTGTCATGTTGGGCCCAAATTTGGCAAATGAGTTTCAATGCGGATAAATGTAAAGTACTACATATCGGATACCTAAATGAGAAAGCAAACTATTCGATGAATGGCACTCAGCTTAAGAATGTAAACAGAGAACCGATCTGGGAGTAACAATATCGAGTAACCTAAAACCGAGTCAACAATGTTCAGAAGTTGTTAAGAAGGCAAACAAAATAATTGGCTTTATAGGCAGGTCATTTGAGCATAAATCCAAAGAAGTTATCCTAACCCTTTACAATTCATTAGTCCGCCCTCTTCTGGAATACTGCGTTCAATCCTGGTGCCCTTATTACCAAAAAGATATAAACAAGCTAGAACGAGTTCAACGTAGAGTTACCAAAATGATACCTAGCCTAAAGAACAAACCATACGAAGAGCGTCTTAGAGAATTAAATCTATTTCCTTTAACCCAGCGCAGATTAAGAGGTGACTTAATTCAAGTGTTCAAAATCATCAAAGGCATCGACAATATGAACTGTAGTAAGTACTTCACTATCGACCAATCTAATTACACGCGGGGAAACGGTTGCAAAATTATTGGTAAATCTTTTAACTCACACGAATCTAAGAATTTCTTCTTCAATCGAGTTGTCACTTGTGGAATGGGCTTCCCCGAAACGTTATAGACTGCATCACCGTTGATTCATTTAAACTCCGCCTAGACAATATCTCGCATCAAACCCGCGACTGACTGCGTTTGTAAATGAATAACTTTATTTTATCCCCCCCTCAGTTACTAACCCCTCTGTCCCCTACTAACTTCCTAATCCTGCCACGGACATTAGTTCCAGGGCAGTATTTCCCTTTCCAATGTTCCCTTACCCACTCTAAACCACTGTTTGGACACTTGATCCTCAGTGTTTTGGAGGACAAGCAACCTAGAAGGGTTACTAGATCTGTTGTTGCTTGATTTCCTTTGTACTCCTTTGTACTTTGTACTCCCCTCTAACTCTGCGTCTCTCTAACGAATGTAAGCCAAATTTCTTCAACCTTTCTTCATACGGAAGATTTCTAATATTATGGATCATTTTTGTCATTCTACGCTGTACTCTCTCCAATGAATCTATGTCCATTCTGTAATAGGGACAACCAAATTGGACAGCATAATCCATATGGGGTCTCACTAATGACAAGTAAGTTTTTAAGATCAGCAGTTCTGTTACTCACACTCCTAGAGATGAACCCGAGAATCCTGTTTGCCTTATTACGAACGCCTATACACTGTTTTCTAGGCTTCAAATCATTGCTAACAAACACACCTAGATCTTTCTCGCAGTCTGAATTTTGTAATTCTAAATTAGCTAGTTTATATTTAACATTTGTTTGCATCTTCCCTATCTTTAAGATGCAAACAAATGTTAAATATAAACTAGCTAATTTAGAATTAGAAAATTCAGACTGCGAGAAAGATCTAGGCCTCGAAGCCTGTTAATTGCTGAAGGCCCTTTGTAAGCTGAATATAATCGTCTCATAGTAGCCAGAGTGAAGCTGAAAGGACGACGCCGGTACTGAAAGGGTTAACGTTCCTCCTGATGATCGTACAGTCTCCTACATTAAGGAGAGATCTCCACTTAAGGGATTTTTTTCTTGACCCCTTTCTCCCTCATGTTTAGCCCCATTGCTTTTGATATTATAAAACGTTTGCCCCATTAGTTTAGCGATTTTAAGAACTTTGACCCCATATTAAGACCTTTCGTGCCATTCAGGTGTCAATTTTATCCTGGCGAGCGATAGCGAGCCTGTAATTTAAGAGGAACCGGCCTTTGGCCGGGACATTTTTCTACCGAAAAATGTACAAATATATCTTGAAAGGGACTCAAGGGGGTGTAATTTTAAGCTTGATGGAGGGCTAGGGAACAAACTAAATACCTCCCCTTAAGTCTGTTCTTCCACATGATCTTATGTATTGAAGTGAAATGAGTGTGGTTGAATCACGAGTGTAGTTTGATATACTGTATTATATCCGTTGACTAATGCAATTAATTAAGAGGGGGAATCATTTATTGTTTTGGTCGTTTTGTCATGTATCTATTATAATTATTAGTTTCCGCTCTAGACCTCCATCAAACTTTAAAAAAAAAAAACATCCACAAGATGTTTGTACATTTTTCGGTAGAAATTTTGTCCGCCCTTGATTACAGACTCGCTATCGCTCGCCAGGAAAATATCGACACCTAAATGGCACGAAAAGTATTAATATTGACAAAGAATTGGGGCGAAAGGTTCTTAAAATAGCCAAACTATTGGGCCTCACGTCTAACACTATTGGGGCTAAACATGAGAGAGAAGGGTGTCCCGAGAAACTCCCCCCCCCCCCTTAAAAATGTGGTACCAAGGATGAGTGGCTGGTCTTGGGATGGAGGAAGAGCCTATACACCTGTAGTAGAAGGCTATAATAGGTAGGGAGGGGGCAAGAGGTCTGAGTGGGTGGGTGGTTAGGGCAGCACAGACCCCGCGGGCGTCATGGCAGCTGCTGTGGTCCGGGCTATAATAATGGCTTAGTTAGTAGAAGATATATTATTTGGCAGGGGGGTGGGGGGGGGTTCAGGGTAGTAGTAGTAGTAGTAGTAGTAGTAGTAGTAGTTTCCTAGGTTGCCTGGCCGAACAGCCCTGGCAAGGTGGTGGGGGTGGTGTTATTGTTGTGTGTGTATGAGAGAGAGAGAGAGAGAGAGAGTCCTGCTACTGAAAGGGTTTAATAATCTGACGCCGCCGTTGTGGTGCCGTTCTCTCTCTGACGCAATATAACGCCTGAGAGAGAAAGAGAAGAGAGAGAGAGATAACGTTCTGTCTATGACGCAATAACGCTCTGCTGTAGCTCTCAGGTGGCTTGTGGTCTTTGTTCTTTGGTTAGCCTGGGAGAGAGAGAGAGAGAGAGTGAGTGAAAGAGAGAGAGCGTAGAGTGAGTGTGGTAAATGTCCTTGCACCTGATAGTTGATGATACCATGAACGTGATTGTGATTGAGAGAGAGTTGGTGAGTGAGTGCGTGGGAGTGCAGGGGTGACTGACTGTGTGAAAAGGGGTAGTTCATTTTTAACACTTACGCTGGGAGCATATTTCCGCTATATTAGGTCTCATTCAGGCACTCCTGAATGATTAAGCATGTGTCTGAATGAAATGAATGTATTCAGCCAAAACCTAGATGAAAATAGCTTAAAAATGACACCAGAACAAGGTTCGTAGCGCGCGGGGTTAATCCGCAGCGCTACCATAGAAATTCGCTAATACTGAGAAAATATTGCTAATGTCGCACTACATTTGCCTTTAGCAATGCTGCCCGAGTCTAGCAGGATATTCTTCATACCCCTCAGTGTCGCGGCTGCCTGGCTAGAGAGTGGATGGGGGTCTGACGCGCTCCCGCTCACTCGGACTCGTCTCAACAGGGTTTAAAAGCCTGGAAATTGCTATAAATTGCCATGGCGTTCCGGAACGTCTCCCGCAGCCAATGGGTTAAAAATTATTTAACATTGCTGTCCATTCCAGGAATCAGAATAATATCTTAAATTTTGTAATATTTCATTAATCGATTTTAGGAGTAGAGTTGGTTGTTGGATAGAACATAATAATTATATATATGCCGTATCTATCTATCCTATCTATCTATCTATCTATCTATCTATCTATCTATCTATCTATCTATCTATATCGAGAGAGAGAGAGATAGATGCTGTTACATAGGTTGATATAGGCATGCATATCATTATAGTGTTTGTTTCTGAGAGAGAGAGAGAGACTATATTGGTGTGGTAGTCTGAAAATCGGTAATGTTTCTGAGGACAACGACCAGTGGTATTATAGTGGTGGTGGTGGTGGTAGTGGTAGTGGTGGTGGTGGTGCTGCCTAGGGGGACACCTCAGGGCAGGGGGACGCCACTACACCACTATACATTACACTACACTACCCTACTATACTACGCTACACTGGGCGGGTGCCCAACCCCGAAAGGGGTTGAAATAGGGGAGGTATCCCCCCGCCAAAGGCGGCTTTCTAGGGCCTTTCCTAGCTGATGCTGAGAGGATTGGGTTCTAGTCATGTGGTGATGGGCTGGTCTATCAGAGTGAGAACTGAGCGATCTCTGCCATACCCATAGATTATTCCGACTGTTCCTTTTACTTATGTATTTCCTAGATCTCAAGTGACGGCGTCTGGATAGTTCTGGGATTGACCTCCCAATCTACCAAGATTGGAAGCCAAAGCGTCACATTTTTCCTTTGCCCCTCAACTTTCTCTTCATAATTGCTGAGGGGCACAGGGCCCTGGGTGGGGCTTTGGTTTCCCGGGCGTTTCCGCACCCTCCTCAGCTCCCTGCCATGGAGTGGCTTCGGTCACCCAGGCTTTATTATGGTAGGCGGGGAGGGTTCTATGGGGGCGCTCGGTTATGGCCTTGGCCTTGCTCGGGGCCTTGGGGCTGTTCGGCCAGGCAGCTTGGGGAACAACAACAACTACGCTACACTGCACTACACTACCCTTCACTACTCTACACTACACCACACTGTACTACACTACACTACACTACACTACACTACACTACACTACGGTACACTACACTACACTACACTACGGTACACTACACTACACTACGGTACACTACACTACACTACGGTACACTACACTACACTACGGTACACTACACTACACTACGGTACACTACACTACACTACGGTACACTACACTACACTACACTACACTACAGTACACTATACTACACTATGGTACACTACACTACGGTACACTACACTACACTACGGTACACTACACTACACTATGGTATACTACACTACACTACACTACGGTACACTACACTACACTACGGTACACTACACTACACTACGGTACACTACACTACACTACGGTACACTACACTACGGTACACTACACTACGGTACACTACACTACACTACACTACGGTACACTACACTACGGTACACTACACTACACTACGGTACACTACACTACGGTACACTACACTACACTACGGTACACTACACTACACTACGGTACACTACACTACGGTACACTACACTACACTACGGTACACTACACACTACACTACGGTACACTACGGTACACTACACTACGGTACACTACACGGTACACTACACGGTACACTACACGGTACACTACGATACACTACACGGTACACTACACGGTACACTACACTACACTACACTACGGTACACTACACTACACTACACTACGGTACACTACACTACACTACACTACACTACACTACGGTACACTACACTACACTACACTACACTACAGTACGGTACACCACTACGGTACACTACATTATGGTACACTACTCTATGGTACACTACTCTGGTACACTACACTATAAAACACTACATTATGGTACACTACACTATGGTACACTACACTACGGTACACTACACTACGGTACACTACACTACACTACACTACACTACACTATCGGTATACACTACTTACGGTACACTACATTACGCTACACTACGGTACACTACACTACGGTACACTACACTACACTACACTACACTACACTACACCACACTGTACTACACTCTCTCTCTCTCTCTCTCTGCTCATCAATAACGAGCAATACATGATCAAGGAGCTCTTATTCTCTCTCTCTCTCTCTCTCTCTCTCTCTCTCTCTCTCTCTCTCTCTCTCTCTCTCTCTCTCTCTCTCTCTCTCTCTCTCTCTCTCTCTCTCTCCACCCTACAGTACATACGCTCATCAATAACCTCAAGTGAGTCTCCCGTTGAGCATACCAATACATGATCGTAACGCTTGTATAATTTAGTGAATGCTCTTCATCAAGGGAGCACTTAAGGTTCAGTCTCGCTTAACCCCTTCTCTTATTTCAGCTATATTTAGACGATTTTATGCAACTAAGGAAAGACGTGTGTTAGTTAAAATAATGAATTGGGATACTTGGAAACTTTTTAATTAGTGCATACCCTTCCTAAGCTAAATAAAATCATCTAATAATTGCCAGAAAGTAGTGAAAAGACGACCTCGGTAATGAAGGGGTTAAGGGGAGACTTGTATTTATTTGTTCATTTGTGTATTTATTTATTATTATTTTTTAGTTTTCTCCCAAGACCTCCATCAAGCTTAATTCCCCTTCACCACCATTACGTAAAAGTCGGTATCACACGAGCGATTTTTCCGTCAATTTTTACGGGCAATTGTTATCTGACCGCTTCAAAATGTAAGTTAAATAAGAGTTCAAGTAGCTAACATAATCTACCTTCGATCTTGTTTCCGATTCCAACGCGAGGAAGACTCAAAATAGTACGAGAAAAAACTTGCTCATCGAAAATTGCCGGAAAAATCGCTGGTGTGAAGCTGCTGTCACACGAGCGCTCTTTCCGTCAATTTTCCATGAGCAACTTTGTTCTCGTATTATTTCCGGATATTTTCTCACTGATATCGGTAACTAGACTGAAGATAGATTATGTTAGGTGGCTGAAGTTTGATAAAGTGTAATTGGTTAAGCTTCCAGACCATAATTGCCCGTAAAAATTGCTCGAAAAAGGGCTCGTGTGACTCCGGCTTAACACGATAGATTATGTTACGTGGCTGAATTCTGATAAAGTGTAAATTTGTAATCTTCCAGACCATAATTGCCCGTAAAAATTGCTCGAAAAAGGGCTCGTGTGACTCCGGCTTAACACCAGTTTAACCCCTTCACCACAAGTACGTAATTTTCATCATATTCTGGTTACCATTAAACGATTTACTTCAGTTTGTAATCTACCTGAGCAACGACTCAAATGGGTAAACACGATATCAATAAACCCTCTTAGTAACACAGGTCCTTCTTAAACTGCATGAAATCATCTCATTTTAGCCAGCATCAAAGGTAAAAAGGCGTCATGGTGCTGAAGGGGTTAAGGGGATAGGGTTTATATTTTGGTCAGTTTATTTATTATATTATATTATAGTTCCCTCGCTAGACCTCCATCAAGCTTAAAAAAACACCCCCTAGACGCCCCTTCAAGATAAATTTGTACATTTTTCGGTAGAAAAATGTCCCGGCCGAAGGCCTGTTCCTCCTAAAATTACAGGCTCGCTGTCGCTCGCCAGGAAAACATCGACACCTTAATTTCACGAAAGGTCTTCATATTGACAAAGAAATGGGGTGATAGGTCTTAGAATCGCCAAACTAATGGGCAAACTAATTTTAAGACGTTCTGTCTTAAAATGTCAACACTAATGGGGCTAAACACGAGCTAGAAAGGGGTCCGGAAGAATGACCCATCTCCCCTTAACGGGATTCTGGGTGTTCCCCAAAGCTTTCCAACAATTCAGGTAATGGTCTAATGTTTCGTTCGTTCCAGAGTTAGTTTGTTTACGGTCGTTTCGCCCACTTCACTTTTCTGGTCGATTCTCCTACACCTAACCTAACCTAACTTTTTGGTAGATTTGTTCATATACAGTATGTATTATTTTTCTAGTTTCCTCCCTAAACCTCCATCAAACTTAAACAAACATCCATTAGATTCCCCTTCTAGATTAATTTGTACTTTTATCGGTAGAAAAATATTCCGGCCGAAGACCGGTTCTTCCAAAACTACAGGCTCACTATCATTCGCCAGGAAAAAAATCGACACCTAAATAGCGCGAAAGGTCTTAATATTGACAAGGAAATGGGGCGGAAGGTCTTAAAATCGAGAAACTAATGAGACAAACGTCATAAAATCTGAAAAATAATGGGGCTAAACACGAGGAAGAAGGGGGACCAGAAAATCGACCCATCTCCCCTTAACCCTTTCACGCATTTATGACGCAGAGGTTGCCAGATTAGCAATAAGAAATAGAGTTCTCTCACTCGTCTCAGGAATCATCCCCCGGCTTGGTGTAGAGAGCCGATTTTACAATATAGCCACCAGCACAAATCGTTGTCTAGCAAACCTCTGCAGGAAGGAAAACGTGGGATTCGTCGACACCTGGGACAATTTCTACTACGATGACTATTTGTTTTCGGACGATGGAGTTCATCTGAACCAGGTGGGAGCAGCACGTTTTGGGCGTCTTCTCAACGATGCGGTGAAGGATTTTCGGAGAAGAAATCGACTCAGCACAGGACAACCAGGAAGGAGGACCGAAGACAGCGAGGGCGGCAACCTGCGAAGGAATTAAATGCTAATCTGTCAAGAACCGCGAATTTGGATATAAAGCTCCACCAACACGACCCAAATTCAAAACCGCCAGGGATAACGACCGAGGACCCGATGTCAGCCATGAATGTAAATGTAGATCCGATCAGAACCAAAAATTTGATTAAAGAACGTTCTGTGAGTTCTAAAACCGCAACTTTAAAGGTTTTCTATGCAAACGCTCGTAGCATACGCAATAAATTTTCAGATTTAGAGGAACTAGTGTTTACTGAAAATTATGATGTGATTGGTATAACAGAATCTTGGCTCAATACAGTAGATAGAGACTTTTTAGCAGAGTATTCACTTCCCGGCTATGTAATGTTTGAGAAAAGCCAAATAAATAAAAATGGAGGTGGCGTTTTATTTTATATCAAAGAGATCTTAACCCGACCCTCTTGTCAAAACCTCAAATTGTGAACGTCGACACATCTTTTTGTGCTAATAAAGAATAATAAAGGTACAAAATAATACTTGCATTAATATACAGACCTCCAGCTCAATCAGTGCAAACTGACCGAGAAATTTATGAACAAATTGCAGATGTAAGTAACTCACAAGATACCGTATTTTTTTGGCGACTTTTAATTTTACCTGTGACCAAGTGGGGCGATACTCTTACTTCACACTCCGGACATGACTTGTATACGAACTTGCAAGAGAGTTCGCTTTATCAATTTGTTCGAACACCGACCCGTGGTAATAACGTTCTTGACATTGTACTTGCAACAAAAGAAGAATTAATAGAGAATTTGAATGTTGGTGATGAATTCAGTAACAGCGACCATCGTACGATAACTTTCACTTTAAAGTTTACTAGTAACGAACCAAATAGTAGCATCGAAAAAGTCCCTAATTTCAAGAAAGCAAACTTTCATAAACTTAGAGCTATGTTTAAAGAAACTGACTGGAGCTTTTTAATTAACAATAACGACATAAATACATCTTTGGAAGTTATTCGAAACCACTTACCTAAAAGCAGTGCAAGACTGCATACCATCGAAAATACGGCGTCCAGGCCATAATAATAAGCCCAAATGGTGGAATAAAGATATTTCAAACTGCCTGCTTGCTAAAAAATTTGCTAATGATAGATTAAAATCCTCACAAAATGACGAAGAACGGGTGAAATTTGTAGAGCTACGACGCAAAGCCAAAAAGTTAATTAAGCAAAGTAAAAAGACCCTAGAGTTACATATTGCGAATCAAAGTAAAACAAACCCGAAAGAATTCTATAGTTATATCAGAAAGAAAAAAGTAGTTACTTTAACTGTTGGACCGTTAGTCGATGAAAATGGAGAATACACCAATGCCCTCAATACCTTCTTTGCCTCAGTTTTTACAACAGAAGACCTCAGTGATATCCCTACACCATCGCCGATTCAGATTGATAATTCAGATGTTCTAAGCAATATCACCGTTACAGAGAGAGAAGTATTGAATTGTTTAGATAAACTCAAGGTAAATAAAACGCCTGGACCTGATACAATCTCTCCTAGAGTTCTAAAGGAAGCTAAGGATGAGCTCTCCAAACCACTGACATTACTATTCAATAAATCCTTGCAGTCTGGAACTATGCCTGATCAGTGGAAGATAGCCAACGTAACACCGATATTAAAAAAAGGCAGCAAATCCCTACCCAGTAACTATCGTCCAATTAGCTTAACTCTCAGTTGTATGTAAAATGCTAGAAACTGTCATAAGAGACAGACTCGTAAATCACTTAGAGGAAAATAACATACTTAAAGATACTCAAGACGGCTTTTCGTAAAAAACGTTCCTGTTTAACAAACCTCTTAGACTTCTTCCACGATATCCTCAACCTCTACGATGAGAGTAAAGCTGTAGATATTATATACCTTGATTTTCAAAAGGCCTTTGACAAAGTTCCCACAAACGTTTACTGCTAAAACTAAAAGCGCATGGAATACAAGACGGTGTGTTGAAATGGATAGAAAATTGGCTCAGCGACAGAAAGCAAAGAGTAGTCATAAACGGTAAGGCATCTAAATAGACCAATGTAAGTAGCGGGGTACCCCAGGGATCGGTACTAGGACCAATTCTCTTTCTAATTTACATCAACGACATAGATGAGGGTCTCACCTGTACAATCTCAAAATTTGCTGACGATACAAAAATTGCAAATAGCGTACTCTCAAAAGATCAAGTTGACGATATGCAACACAATCTAGATAAATTGTCATGTTAGGCCCAAATTTGGCAAATGAGTTTCAATGCGGATAAATGTAAAGTACTACATATCGGATACCTAAATGAGAATGCAAACTATTCGATGAATGGCACTCAGCTTAAGAATGTAAACCGAGAAACCGATCTGGGAGTAACGATATCGAGTAACCTAAAACCGAGTCAACAATGTTCAGAAGTTGTTAAGAAGGCAAACAAAATAATTGGCTTTATAGGCAGATCATTTGAGCATAAATCCAAAGACGTAATCCTAACCCTATACAATTCCTTAGTCCGCCCTCTTCTGGAATACTGCGTTCAATGCTGGTGCCCTTATTACCAAAAAGACATAAACAAGCTAGAACGAGTTTCAACGTAGAGTTACCAAAATTATACCTAGCCTAAAGAACAAACCATACGAAGAGCGTCTTAGAGAATTAAATCTATTTCCTTTAACCTAGCGCAGATTAAGAGGTGACTTAATTCAAGTGTTCAAAATCATCAAAGGCATCGACAATATGAACTGTAGTAAGTACTTCACTATCGACCAATCTAATTACACACGGGGAAACGGTTGCAAAATTATTGGTAAATCTTTTAACTCACACGAATCTAAGAATTTCTTCTTCAATCGAGTTGTCAACTTGTGGAATGGGCTTCCCCGAGACTTTATAGACTGCAGCACCGTTGATTCATTTAAACTCCGCCTAGATAAATATCTCGCATCAAACCCGCGACTGACTGCGTTTGTAAATTAATAACTTTATCCTCCCCTCAGTTACTAACCCATATGTCCCCTACTAACTTCCTAGTCCTGCCACGTTAGTGGCAGGGCAGTAGTTCCCTTTCCAATGTTCCCTTACCCACTCTAAACCACTGTTTGGACACTTGATCCTCAGTGTTTTGGAGGCCAAGCAGCCTAGAAGGGTCACTAGATCTGTTGTTGCTTGATTTCCTTTGTACACCTTTGTACTCTTATAATTACCTCTCCAAAATTAGTTTTCTGCCCACAGCTAACTCAAAGACAACTGCAGAGGTTGAAGTAACTAAACTAAAGGTTTCTAAATACCCCTGATGGTAACAAAGGCTTTAAAGTATCCCCAATAGGCTCAAAATCGCGTCATATGTCGGAGAGGGTTAACCTATCCTCATCTAATTTAAGCTATCCTAATCTAACTTAAGCTATCCTAATCTAACCTAAGCTCTCCTAATCTATCTTAAGCTATCCTAATCTAACTTAAGATATCTTAATCTATCCTAATCTATCTTAAGCTATCCTAATCTAACTTAAGCTCTCCTAATCTATCTTCTCTCCTAATCTATCTTAAGCTATCCTAATCTATCTTAAGCTATCCTAATCTATCTTAAGCTATCCTAATCTATCTTAAGCTATCCTAATCTAACCTAAGCTCTCCTAATCTATCTTAAGCTATCCTAATCTAACCTAAGCTCTCCTAATCTATCTTAAGCTATCCTAATCTATCTTAAGCTATGCTAATCTAACCTAAGCTCTCCTAATCAATATTAAGCTATCCTAATCTAATCTAAGCTATCCTAATCTATCTTAAGGTATCCACTTCTAACCTAAGCTCATTTATCCTAACCTGAAATAAGCTTAATCCTACCCTAACTAAACCTAATCTGACGTGACCTGACCTGACCTATCCTAATCGTAAACAAGCATAGGCTACACTAACCTAGCCTATCCTGATCTGACCTGAACTATCCTGATCTGACCTGACCTATCCAAACTTCAACCAAATCTGACCTAACCTATGCTAACCTCAACCAAACCTGACCTGACCTATCTTCAACAGACCTGACCTATCCTAACTTCAAGCAAACCAGACCTGACCTATCCTAACCTCAACCAAACCAGACCTGACCTATCCTAACCTCTACCAAACCAGACCTGACCTATCCTAACCTCTACCAAACCTGACCTGACCTATCCTAACTTCAAGCAAACCAGACCTGACCTATCCTAACCTCAACCAAACCAGACCTAACCTATCCTAACCTCTACCAAACCAGACCTGACCTATCCTATCCTCTACCAAACCTGACCTGACCTATCCTAACTTCAAGCAAACCAAACCTGACCTATCCTAACCTCAACCAAACCTGACCTATCCAAACTTCAACCAAACCTGACCTAACCTATCCCAACTTCAACCAAACGTGACCTAAGCTGACCTATCCTAACCTCAACCAAACCTGACCTGACCTATCCTAACCTCAACCAAACCAGACCTGACCTATGCTAACCTATCCTAACTTCAAGCAAACCTGACCTGAACCAAGCCATACCCCCCCCCCCCCCCCCCCCGATTGTTCATCATGACGGCAAAACAGTATCGAATCCGGATCGGAACCGGATCATCAGGACGAACGGGTGTCTTTGTTTACATTATTTTTATCTCCAGGTCAGGCAACCACAGCTATGATCCGGGTTCTGTTCTGGAGAGATGGAGGAGGAGAGAGGTGAGTGGGGATGACTTGGGAAAGGTGTGTTTTTATTTGTGTGTGTTTTTTTTTTTTGGGGGGGGGGGGGGTGAGAGAGTGAGTGAGTGAGAGAGAGAGAGAGAGTGAGTGTGAGAGAGTTTGTCGATTTTTAGACATCTCGTCCCATTTTTTATCAATATCAAGACCTTTCGTGCCATTTACGTTTCATATTTTTACTAGCGAGAGATAGCGAGCCTATAATTTGGGAGGAACCGGCTTTCTGCCGGGACATTTTTTGTTTTACCGAATAATGCACTATTTTATCTGGAAAGGGGTCTTGGTGATATTGTTTATAGACTGATGGAGGTCTAGGGAACAAAAAACAAAAAATAATAATTTTCCCTTAAGCCCTTATGTACCAGCCCAGCGACGTCTTTTTCAATATATTCTGGCAACTATTAAAAGGTTATAAACTATGTCAATTACTCCTTTTAGCTACCATATGCAGTGTCTATCCTAAGCTTCACAAAATCGTCTAATTGTAGCCAAAGTCAAATATATAATCCGTCACCGGTACTGAACGGATTAAGCAATTCTATACGCATAAAAATGAACATTATACCTTGTCACTGATCCACAGCAGGTATATTTCTTTATGCTCTCTCTCTCCCCCCCGGGTATGTTGAACCACTTCTCTCACGGAACTCCTCGGGTGGCTCCAGGCAGTTCCGTGAGTCTCCGTATAGAGCTGCTGTGTAAAGTAAGAAAGTAAGGGTGTAATGTGAAGAAGAATTAGGAAAGGAACAAGAACAAAAAGGAAAGGGAGGAAGAGGTGTAATATGAAGGAGAGGTAGTGAAGGAAGGAAGGAAGAGGTGTAATATGAAGGAGAGGTAGTGAAGGAAGGAAGGAAGAGGTGTAATATGAAGGAGAGGTAGTGAAGGAAGGAAGAGGTGTAATATGAAGGAGAGGTAGTGAAGGAAGGAAGGAAGAGGTGTAATATGAAGGAGAGGTAGTGAAGGAAGGAAGGAAGAGGTGTAATATGAAGGAGAGGTAGTGAAGGAAGGAAGGAAGGAAGAGGTGTAATATGAAGGAGAGGTAGTGAAGGAAGGAAGGAAGAGGTGTAATATGAAGGAGAGGTGAAGGAAGGAGGGAGAGGTGTAATAGGAAGGAGAGGTAGTGAAGGAGGAAGGAAGAGGTGTAATATGACGGAGTAGTGAAGGAAGGAAGGAAGGAAGGAGGTGTATATGAAGGAGAGGTAGGGAGGAAGGAAGAGGAAGAGTGTAATGAGAGAGGTAGTGAAGGAAGGAAGGTGTAATATGAAGGAGAGGTAGTGAAGGAAGGAAGGAAGAGGTGTAATATGAAGGAGAGGTAGTGAAGGAAGGAAGGAAGAGGTGTAATATGAAGGAGAGGTAGTGGAAGGAAGGAGGAAGGAGGAGAGGTGTATAGAAGGAGAGGTAGTGAAGGAAGGAAGGAGGGTAAATATGAAGGAGAAGGTAGTGAAGGAAGGAAGGGAAAGGGTGTATATGAAGGAGAGGTAGTGAAGAAGGAAGGAAGAGGTTAATATTGGAAGGAGAGGTAGTGAATGAAGGAGGGGAAAAAGGTGGTAATATGAAGGAGAGGTAGTGAGGGAAGAAAGAAAAGAAGGAAGAGGTGTAATATGGAAGGAGAGGTAGTGAGGAAGGACGTAGGTGTAATATGAAGGAGAGAGGTAGTGAATGAAGGAAGAAGATGTGTAACATGAAAGAGGTAGTGAAGGAAGGAAAGTGTAATATGAAGAGAGGTAGTGAAGGAAGAAGGAAGGTGTAATAAAGAGAGTAGTGAAGGAAGGAAGGAGAGGTGTAATATAAGGAAGGTAGTGAAGGAGGAAGGAAGAGGTGTAAATATAGGAGAGGTATTGAGAAGGAGAGGTGTAAAGGAGAGGTATGAAGGAAGGAGGGTAACATGAAAAGAGGAGTGAAGGAGGGAAGTGTGGTGAAGGAAGGAAGGAAGAGGTGTAATATGAAGGAGAGGTAGTGAAGGAAGGAAGGAAGAGGTGTAATATGAAGGAGAGGTAGTGAAGGAAGGAAGAGGTGTAATATGAAGGAGAGGTAGTGAAGGAAGGAAGGAAGAGGTGTAACATGAAAGAGAGGTAGTGAAGGAAGGAAGAGGTGTAATATGAAGGAGAGTCAGTGAAGGAGGGAAGGAAGGAAGAGGTGTAATATGAAGGAGAGGTAGTGAATGAAGAGGTGTAATATAATGGAAGAAGGAAAGAAGGAAGAGGTGTAATATGAAGGAAGGAAGAAAGAAGGAAAGGAAGGAAGAGGTATAATATGGAGGAGAGGTAGGAAAGGGGTGGGTTTCTTACATGTACACTTAAAAACGTTCCTTCCCACGCACATGAGTCCCTTTTCTCCCACGGTAAACCCTCAGGCACACGCACATACATACACATAGATACACAACACACACGCACACACACACATACATACATACAACAACTTGGAGAAGGTGATGCGAGCGAAGAACAATAACATGTTCAAATCTAGGTTGGATAAAAGTATATATGGAAATAGGACAACATAAACTATGATATGGCAGTCCAAAATATTGGGAATTGGGAATATCCATTACGATACTTGTATAAGTAAAATTGATTGATTATAAAGTAACTAAGACAGGACAACACGAGCGCTGCTCAATTCCTGTAAACTACAAATACACAGGTAAATATATATATATATATATATATATATATATATATATATAGAGAGAGAGAGATATATATATACTGTATATATATAGACAGACAGGCAGACAGACAGACAGACAGACAGACAGAGAGAGAGAGAGAGAGAGAGGCACACACACACTCACACTAAGAAACAAGGGGTCGAACTTTCATTATTTTGTTTATGATAAATTTGTATCCTAAGACCAAACTCTCCCTCTCTCTCTCCCTATTTCCCACATCTACTACCCCCACAACCATAACACCAACACCCAATACAACACCACAATATAGCCCCCCTCAACCCCCACACAAACCTTCTCCCTCCCCCACAACCCCAACATACAACACAACCTAACATAACACACAATTAGAAACA
>CM064503.1:7881596-7882993 GCA_032716605.1 Paralithodes platypus | reverse complement strand
AGTTGCCAAATTTGGGCCCAACATGACAATTTATCTAGATTGTGTTGCATATCGTCAACTTGTTTTTTTTGAGAGTACGCATTTGCAATTTTTGTATCGTCAGCAAATGTTGAGATTGTACAGGTGAGACCCTCATCTATGTCGTTGATGTAAATTAGAAAGAGAATTGGTCCTAGTACCGATCCCTGGGGTACCACGCTACTTACATTGGTCCATTTAGATGCCTTACCGTTTATGACTACTCTTTTCTTTCTGTCGCTGAGCCAATTTTCTATCCATTTCAACACACCGCCTTGTATTCCATGCGCTTTTAGTTTTAGCAGTAAACGTTTGTGGGGAACTTTGTCAAAGGCCTTTTGAAAATCAAGGTATATAATATCTACAGCTTTACTCTCATCGTAGAGGTTGAGGATATCGTGGAAGAAGTCTAAGAGGTTTGTTAGACAGGAACGTTTTTTACGAAAGCCGTGTTGAGTATCTTTAAGTAAGTTATTTGCCTCTAAGTGATTTACGAGTCTGTCTCTTATGACCGTTTCTAGCATTTTACATACAATTGAGGTTAAGCTAATCGGACGATAGTTACTGGGTAGGGATTTGCTGCCTTTTTTGCAGAGAGAGAGAGAGAGAGCATACAAAACCTCTCTGGGTTGGTGCAGTAGCGGGCGAGGATCCTGATGATGATATGTTACTGATGGGGTTAGTTGGAACAAGTACACAGTGTTAGGTTACCCCCTGAAGGCCGGCCGACACTGTGTTGCCGAGAGAGTGAGAGAGAGAGAGAGCAAGCATACAAAACCTCTCTGGGTTGGTGCAGTAGCGGGCGAGGATCCTGATGATGATATGTTACTGATGGGGTTAGTTGGAACAAGTACACAGTGTTAGGTTCCCCCGTGAAGGCCGGCCGACACTGTGGAGCCGAGAGAGAGAGAGCATAAAAAAACTCTGGGTTGGTGCAGTAGCGGGCGAGGATCCTGATGATGATATGTTACTGATGGGGTTAGGAATAAGTACACAGTGTTAGGTTACCCCCTGAAGGCCGGCCGACACTGTGGAGCCGAGAGAGAGAGAGCGAGAGAGAGACGGGGGAGGTGGGGGGGGGGGATTAGTAGCCTGTAGTTATAAGGAGACTTTTCAACACAAACTAATGATAGTCTTCTTGCTTCTTGGTGGCTTCTTTCTTCCAGAGAGAGAGTGAGAGTGAGAGAGAGTTACAAGGAGTTACAAGGAATGGTTAGTATCCGAGATCCCTTGTGGTCCATTCCGAGGAGATACTCGAAGTGGAAGGAGAGAAACTGTTTAATGCACTACACTCATTACAGAGTGTGCAACATACTACTTGAACTGCTCTACTGAAGAACTGTGTACAACTTCGGAGGGAAGTTTGTTCCAGGTAGAAC
>CM064503.1:7786596-7876596 GCA_032716605.1 Paralithodes platypus | reverse complement strand
CTTCTTTGATTTCCCATGGAATGATTTCTGCTTCCATGGCCGAGGACCCTCGGAGAGTGCTGAACGCATTACCGAGGTAATCCTATTGGGCATGGAAGCATACATTCCATTCTCTTTCTCTCAGTCTAATGCTAAAAAATCTTGGTTTACTCACGCCTGTTCTACTGCTGTCCACAATAAGGAGGAAGCATTCAAACGGTACCGACGCCTTAAAACTCAAGACTCTCATTCTTCATATGTTTCTGCCCGGAATCAAGCCAAATCTGTTCTTCGACTTGCCAAACACTCTTTCATCAATAATAAATGCACTGAACTATCCAACTGTAGCTCTTCCCAAGCTTTCTGGCATCTAGCCAAAAACCTCTCCAACAATTTCTCTTCCTCGTCTTTCCCTCCCCTTTCCCACTCTGATGGCACAACCATCACTTCTTCCTCTGACAAAGCTAAACTCTTCGCTCAAAACTTTTGCTAGAAACTCCACCTTGGATGATTCCGGTGCTATTCCTCCCTCTCCGCCCTCCTCTCTCTTACTTATGCCTAATATCCTAATCTCTTCTAAAGATGTACTTTCTACCCTCTCTGGGCTTAACACTAATAAGGCGTACGGTCCGGACGGTGTTCCTCCTGTTGTTCTCAAAAACTGTGCTTCCGTGCTGACTCCTGCCTAGGCAAACTCTTTCGTCTATCTATCCTCTAACGTCTTCCCTTCATGCTGGAAGTTTGCTCACATTCAACCTGTCCCAAAGAAGGGTGACCGCTCTCAACCCTCCAACTATCGTCCAATTGCTCTTATCTCTTGTCTTTCTTAAGTTTTTGAAACTATTCTTGCTTCCAAATTTCTTAAGCATTTCTCTTCTCATAATCTGCTCTCAGATCGCCAGTATGGCTTCCTTAAGGGTCGCTCTACTGGTGATCTTCTTTCATATCTTACTAACTCTTGGTCATCCTCCTTTCGGGACTTCGGTGAGACTTTTTCTATTGCACTAGACATATCGAAAGCCTTCGATAGAGTCTGGCATAAATCTTTAATTTCTAAACTACCCTCCTTCGGTTTCTATCCCTCCATCTGTGCCTTTGTCTCTAATTTCCTTTCCGGCCGTTCCATAGCCGCGGTTGTGGACGGCCATTGTTCACTTCCTCACCCTATAAACTCCGGTGTTCCTCAGGGCTCTGTCCTATCTCTATTCTCTTTCTAATTTTTATAAATGATCTCCTTAACTGTACCTTATTCCCATCCATTCATACGCAGACGACTCAACCTTACACTACTCCATTAGTTTTTCAGAACGCCCCAGCCAGCAATCCCTCAAAGACAAACGTAATGAAGCCATAGAACTCTTAAATTCTGATCTAAATACTATTTCCAATTGGGGCAGAGAAAACCTTGTTAACTTTAATGCTTCCAAAACCCAATTTCTCCATCTATCTACCCGTCAGGATCTCCCAGCGGACTATCCCTTATTCTTCAACAATACAAAAATCAACCCTTCATCTTCTCTCAATATTCTTAGTGTCTCTTTTTCTTCTGCTCTCATTTGGAAGGACCATATTACCAGTCTTGCTAAGGCAGCCTCCCAGAAGCTGGGTGTGCTCAACCGCCTTAGGGGGTTCTTTTCCCCTCCACAGCTTCTTGCTCTGTACAGGGACATAGTGCGCCCTTGTATTGAGTATTGTTCACATGTGTGGGGAGGTTCCTCTCACACCGCTCTCCTAGACAAAGTTGAAAGGAAGGCCTTTCGTATCATTAACTCCCGTCCACTCACCAACTCTCTGCAATCTCTCTCTCTCCACTGCAATGTTGCATCTCTCTCGCTATTCTATCGCTACTATAATAATCAGTGTTCCTCAGAGCTATCCCAGTGCATACCACCTCCTTTACGTTGGGCACGTGGTACCCGTCTTGCAACTCAATCCCACCCCTACTCTGTGCAACTCTCCAACCCAAGAGTGAAACGTTACTCTCAAACTTTCTTCTACTCAACAGCTGAGCTCTGGAACTTTCTCCCAGAATCAGTCTTTCCCTCTTCCTATGACTTAAATTGCTTCAAACTCCGTGTGTCCAGGCATTTTGGCTCGAACGTCCCTTGATTTTGGCTCTGTCACTCTTTCAACTATGGGGGAGGCACTCGCTATAGGCAGTTATGCCTTTTGCCTCCCTCAATCACATAGAAAAAAAAAAAAAAAAAAAAAAGCTAATGGGCCGAACGTCTTAAAATCTAAAAAATAATGGGGCGAAAGGGATGAGGTGGACCAGAAAAACGACCAGTCCAAATTAACCAGAAGTAGCCTGTAATTGAAAGAAGGTGTTGAGTTGACCAGGGGCTGAATATCCAGATCCCCCCGTTATATAGTATAAGAACAAAATATAAATACAAATTGTCTACAATGAGGTTTAAGTACATAGCGGTGGACCAGATGTGTGATAAGTATACCCTCTTGGAATATCACACACACCATCAGTAAAGAAAATAAGTACAGGGGCCTTCAGAAATCTGCAGTATATCTGGATAATAAACCTTCCATAATACCCATGCCCACAGCCAGTCCAGGTGAATATAATATACACACACACACGCACACAGAGCACACACACACATACCCACACCCACACCCACACCCACACACACACCCACACACACATCCACCCACACACACACACACACACACAGTTCTCTCCCTAGTTTACATTAACGACATAGATGAGGGTCTCAGCTGTACAATCTCGAAGTTTGCTGACGATACAAAAGTTGCAAATAGCGTACTCTCAAATGAACATGTTGAAGATATGCAACATAATCTAGATAAGTTGTCACATTGGGCTCAAATTTGGGAAATGTGTTTCAATGCAGATAAATGTAAAGTACTCCATATCGGAAACCGAAATGAGAAAGCAAACTATTCAATGAATGGCACCCACCTTAAAAGTGTAGACAGAGAAACTGATTTGGGAGTAACAATATCGAGTAACCTAAAACCGAGTCAACAATGTTCAGAAGTTGTTAAAAAGGCAAACAAAATAATTGGCTTTATAGGCAGGTCATTTGAGCATAAATGCAAAGATGTAATCCTAACTCTTTACAATTCCTTAGTCCGCCCTCTTCTGGAATATTGCGTGCAATCCTGGTGCCCTTACTACCAAAAAGATATAGACAAGCTAGAACGAGTTCAACGTAGAATTACCAAAATGATACCTTGCCTAAAGAACAAACCATACGAGGAGCGTCTTAGAGAATTAAACATATTTCCTTTAACTCAGCGCAGATTAAGAGGCGACTTAATTCAAGTATTCACAATCATCAAAGGCATCGACAATATGAACTGTAATAAATATTTCACTATCGACCAATCAAATTACACGCGGGGGAACGGTTGCAATATTGTTGGTAAATCTTTTAACTCGCAGAAGTCTAAGCATTTCTTCTTCAATCGAGTTGTCAACTTGTGCAATGGGCTTCCCCGAGATGCCATAGACTGCAGCACCGTTTACTCTTTTAAACTTCGCCTAGACAAACACCTTGCCTTAAATCCACGACTGACTGCATTTGTAAATGAATACAGTATTTTGTTTTTCCTCTATTATATTACTAACAACTGTCCCCTACTAACATCTAATCCTACCACGGACATTACATTTTGTCCCAGGGCAGTCTTCCCTTTCCATTGTTCTCCATTACCCACTCTAAACCACTGGTTGGACACTTGACCATCAGTCAGTTGACCATCAGAGGGCAAGCAGCCTTGAGTGGTCGTTGGACCTGTTGTTGCTTGATTTCCTGTGTACTCCTTTGTACACACACACACACACAACAGAGAGAGAGAGAGAGAGAGAGAGAGAGCAATCTACCAGGAGCCAAGACAAGGAAGAGTTCACTGGGTATTAGAGCTAGATTGGATTTATGTAGGGTCTGAGAGGGCGTGGTAATTAGTTTGGTAAGATGAGATTAGGCTGCGTTGCCTTAAAAACTCGTTGAATGACCCTGTCTTCAATGTGTGTGTGTGTGTGTGTGTGTGTACTGTATATATATATATATATATATATATATATATATACGGTATATATATATTAATGGTATACAGTATATTGGCAGGATGTTTTCTGTAATACATACTTCGTTAAAGTGATAGCAAGTTCTGCATTATATATTTTCCTTAGCAGATTTTCTTTTGATCTCAGGTATGCCTTCGTCTTGTTTGGTAGGTTGTCCAAGAAGAGGTATTAAGCAAGTTGGAGAAACCAGACATCTACTGCAGGTATATCGACGACTTATTCGTTGAGAGTTGCAGTGAAGAAGCTATCGAACCATCCCCTCCCACTTAAGGGGAGATTTCCACTTGAGGGATTATTTTCTTGACTCCTTTCTCCCTCATGTTTAGCCCCATTGTTTTTCTAATTTTAAGACGTTCGACCCATTATTTTGACGATTTTAAGAACTTTCGACCCATTTCTGTCAATTTTAAGACCTTTCGTGCCATGTACGATTTTATCCTGGCGAGCGATAGCAAGCCTGTAATATAAGAGGAACCGGCTTTCAGCCGGGACATTTTTCTACCGAAAAATGTGCAAATTTATTTTGAAAGGAGCTCAAGGGGGTGCAATCTTCAGCTTGATGGATATCTAGACCAAACTAAAAACCTCCCACTTAATGGGGGATTGGTTGTTTATTTACTAATTAATTTATTTGTATATTATTTGTAGTTTCCTCCCCAGACCTCCATCAAGCTTCAAAAAACATCCCCTAAACCTCCCTTCCAGATGTATTTGTACATTTTTCGGTAAACAAAATTCCCGGCCGAGGGCCGGTTCCTCTTAGAATTATATGCTCGCTATCGCTCGCCAGGAATAAATCGACACCTAAATGGCACGAAAGGTCATAATATTGGCAAAGAAATGAGGTGAAAGGTTTTAAAATCGTCAAACTAATGGGTCGAACTTCTTAAAATCTGAAAACTAATGGGACTAAACATGAGGGAGAAGGGGGTCTAGCAAAGCGACCCATCTCCCCTTATAATATAGCCTCGAACATTAACAGTGTGTGTGTGTAACGTACGTTGTGTTAATACCCTCCCCATCCCCATCCCCATCCCAATCCCAATCCCTCTCCCTCTCCCTCCCCCCGTCCTCTTTGGCTCATGGGTACTTTACGGCCATGTAGTGCAGTATGTATGTAACTGATGTATGTACGTACAAGGGGTCTATATTACGTACTGTATTATAGCTGTATGCATCCTAAGTAGCTGAATTGTGGAACGTAAATTATATATTATGGGTCTATCTTATTTACTTTATTATATCTATATGTATCATGGGGGCCTTATATAGCAAAGTAGTGCAGTATGTACGTAAATGAGGTACGTACAAGGAAGGGGTCTATATCGCGTACTTTTTTATAGCTGTATGCATCCTAAGTACGGAATTGTGGTACGTAGATGATATACTAGGCGTTTATAATACTGACTTTATTATAGCTATATGAATCATGGGTTCCTATATAGCCAAGTGGTGGTATGGTGTACAGTACGTGGTAATGTACTAGTAGTCTATATTAATTACCGTACTTTATTATAGCTATATGAATCCTAAGTACGGTAAATAAATTGTGGAACGTAAATGATATACTAGGACTTTATAGTACTTTATTATAGCTATATGAATCCTAAGTCGCTAATCATTGCTGTGTGTATATTTTATCATACTCTTATCTTTCTTCTAAGCTAAATATATCAATATACACTAGTTCTGCATATCCCTTAAGGGGAGATGGTTCACTTTTTGGGCGATTTTTCCATGTATTCAGTATTGTTCTAGTTTCCTCCCTAGACCTCCATCAAATTTAAAAAAAATATCCATTAGATCCCCCTTTTAGATTAATTTGTACATTTTTCGGTAGAAAAATGTTCCGGCCAAAGGCCGATTCTTCCAACATTACAGGCTCACTATCGTTCGCCAGGGAAAAAATCGACACCTAAATAGCACGAAAGGTCTAAATATTGACAAAGAAATGGGGTGAAAGGTCTTATAATCGACGAACTAATGGGGCAAACATCTTAACATCTGTAAACTAATGGGGCAAACATCTTAACATCTGTAAACTAATGGGGCTAAACATGAGGGAGAAAGTGGTCCAGAAACCCGGCCCAGAAACCCGGCCCAGATTCAGGGGAGATCTGGTTCTTCTGGCCCATCATCTCCCTCATGTTTAGCCTCATGTTTCTTTCCTTGTTAACCCCCCCCCCCCCCCCCCCCCGTTAGTTTTGATACTTATAAACGTCCGCCTCATTAGTTAGGCGATTCCTAGACCTTTTGTGCCATTTAGGTGTCGATGTTTTCCTGTCTAGCGATAGCAAGCCTGTAATTTAGGAGGAAACGGCCTTCGGCCGGGACATTTTTCTACTGAAAAATGTACAAATTTACCTCGAAGGGGGTTCTTGGGGGGTATTATATAAAGCTTGATGGAGGTCTTGGAAGGAAACTAAAAAGAAAAACTAAATAACAAAAAAATAACAAAATACACAAATAAATAAACCAACCAATAGAGCTAAATACAACCCCCCCCCCAAAAAAAAAAATAGCCCAGTAGCCGAGTATTAACCGCGTGTGTGTGTACCTAGTGTTAATAGCCCCCCTCCCCCCCTACCTAACCCCCCACCCCCCCCCACACCCCACAACACCACCACCACCACCACCACCACCCCCCCCCCCCCCCACCCACCCCCCCCCACCCCCTGTTTGGCTCTCTGGGCACGTCTCATCATATACCTCCAGGGTCGAGAGAGAGAGTGAGTGTGAGAGAGAGAGAGAGAGAGAGTGAACAGGAGGGAGAGAGAGGAGAGAGACAGCCAAGAGAGAGACGAGAGTGAGAGAGAGAGAGAGAGAGAGATATATGTTGATTATGTATGTTCCACAGAAATATTACACTGAGAGAGAGAGAGAGAGAGAGAAAGGAGAAGGAGAGGAGAGAGAGAGAGAGAGAGAGATTATACTGTTGATTATATAATTATGTTCCACAGAAATATTACAGAGAGAGAGAGAGAGATTATACTGTTGATTATGTATGTTCCACAGAAATATCACACTGGGAGAAAGTGAGAGAGAGAGAGATAGAGATTATACTGTTGATTATATAATTATGTTCCACAGAAATATTACAGAGAGAGAGAGAGAGAGAGAGAGAGAGGTTATACTGTTGATTATGTATGTTCCACAGAAATATTACACTGGGAGAAAGTGAGAGAGAGAGAGAGAGAGAGAGAGATTATACTGTTGATTATATAATTATGTTCCACAGAAATATTACAGAGAGAGAGAGAGAGAGAGAGAGAGAGAGAGAGAGAGAGAGATTATACTGTTGATTATATAATTATGTTCCACAGAAATATTACAGAGAGAGAGAGAGAGAGAGAGAGAGAGATTATACTGTTGATTATGTATGTTCCACAGAAATATTACACTGGGAGAGAGAGAGAGAGAGAGAGAGAGAGAGAGAGAGAGAGAGAGAGATTGTGTTATGAGGAAATGTTTCACTTACGAGTTTTTCTTTCTTTCCTTGTTTACCGCCCGGGGCCCCCCTCTTGTTTAGCCCCATTAGTCTTGGGATTTAAGAACGTCCGCCTCAGTAGTTTGGCGATTTTAAGACCTGACGCCCCATATCTATCAATGTTAAGATCTTTCGTGCCGATGTTTTGCATGGCAAGCGAACGCGAGCCTGTAAATGAGGAGGAACTAGCCGAAAAATGTACACATATATTTTGAAGGGGGTCTTGGGGCTTTTTTTTAAGCTTTTTGGGGGTCTAGGGAGGAAACTAAAAATCTATCCTTTAAGGAGGTACTACTCGCTTTTTCTATACCTCCTTCTCCTTTATGTTTAGCATATTAGTTTTGAGATTTTAAAACCTTCCTTCCATTAGTTTGTCGATTCTAAGACCTTTTGCCCCATTTCGTAGTCAATTTCAAGACCTTACGTGTCATTTAGGTGTCGATTTGTTTCCTGGCGAGCGATAGCGATCTTGTAATATTAAGAGGAACCGGCCTTCGGCCGGGTAATTTTTCTATCGAAAAAGTGTACAAATTTATCTATGGGGTGTTTTCTTAAGCTTGATGGAGGTCTAGCAAGGAAACTAAAAACAACAATTAATACATGAATTAATAATGGGGTAGTAGCCATATTTTGGGCTATTAATTCACTTATTAATTTAAGGGGTAAGGGTTTATTTATTGGTCGATATGTATACTGTATATTTGTATGTATGTATGTATATACTTGGGCACATACCCCATTACAGGGGGTGGGTGACACGAGACAGAGCCCGAACAGAAACAACATTTAAATTCCTATTATCTGGGTCCGAGACTACTTTCGCGTTCCCTTGCCCGTTTCTCTGTCTCGTCGAGTAGGAGAATTATACATGGGGAGGAGGATTCCTAGCCCCCTGCCCCAGAAGGAAAAGTACCGTAGGACAGTAAAAAAGACAGGCCGAAGCAGCTAAGGTTGGGTAGAGGACGCCAAACCTCACTTTGGATAGGACCAGCCCAAGATCCCCCTATCTACATAAATTTGTAAATTTTTCTGCAGAAAAATGGCCCGGCCGAAGGCCCGTTCCTCTTTAAATTACAGGTTCGCTATCGCTCCCCAGGAAAAAATGTACACCTAAATGGTACGAATGCTATTAGCATTGACAGAGAAATGGGGCGAAAAGTCTTAAAACCGCCAAATTATGGGACCGAATGTCTTACAGTATCAAAACTAAAAGGGTTAACATGAGAGAGACCGGGTGACCCCCCTACCCTACCCTACCCTACCCTACCCTACCCTACCCTACCCTACCCTACCACTACCACTACCACTATAGATGCAATTAAGGGGGTCACCTGCTTGTTTTCTCTCCTTTTCTACTATTTCTCTGACTTGTATCCATTCGGCCCCATTCAGCCTACTGTTTTAAGACGTTTATTCCCATCCAGGTGTTGATTTATTCCTGGCGAGCGATAGCGAGCCAGCATTGTATGGAGAAATCAGGCTTCGCCGGAGACATTTGTCTATTGAAAAAATTACAAATTTAGCCTGCTGACAAAAACATTATATAAAATATGCTGGCTCGCTAGCGCTTGCCAATAAAAAATCGACACCTGAATGGGGATAAACGTCTTAAAATAGTAGGCTGAATGAGGCCATTGAATACAACCCAGAGAGAAAGGGAGAGGGAGAAAAAACAACGAGGTGGGCCCCCTTAAGGACCAACCTATAATTGTGTTACTGAACGTAGAATTGGAGGTACTTAGGTCATTGAGAAGATAGTCATTTCTGCGCATTAAAGGTATTATAAACACACACGCACACCACACACACACACACACACACACACACACACACATATATATATATATATATATATATATATATATATATATATATATGTATATGTGTGGGGTTTTTCCCCTTTTTAAACCTAAATCAAGCAAAAAAAACAAAAAACAAAAAACAAAAACATAGCCTACTCCAAAAAGTGTAGATTCCCTATTGCTGGTCAGGAAAAAAATCGACACCTAAATGGCACGAAATGTCTTAAAATCACCAAAATAATGGGGAAAACTTCATACATTCTCTAAACTAACGGGGGCTGAGCATGAGGGAGAAGGGTGATGCCCCCCCCCCCTTACTATAATTATCTTCCTGATTGGGCGAGCTAGACAAGTACCAGTGATTGGCTAAGTAGATTATGGTAGGTCACCGGCTTTTTTTTTTATCTTTCTCTTCTTTTCTCTCTTTCCATTCGGCCCCATTCAGCCAACTGTATCCCCATCCAGGTATCGATTTCTTCCTGGCGAGCAATAGCGAGCCAGCAATGTATAGAGAAATCCGCCTTCGCCGGAGAAATTTGTCTATCGAAAAATGTACAAATTTAGCTTGCTGTCAAAAAAAAAAAAAATATATATATATATATATATGCTGGCTCGCTACCGCTCGCCAGGAAAATATTGACACCTGGATGGGGGTAAACGTCATAAAACAGTAGGCTGAATGGGGCCGAATGGATAAAAGCCAAAGAGAGGAAGAGAAAGATAAAACAAAAATGCGAGGTGGGCTCCCTTATAGCCTCTAGCAAGGTAAGATTGGCAGGGGGCTAGACTCTGGGTTACCAAAACAAGTCCGCTGGATAGTAGATAAATTACGAATATCTATCTATCTATCTATCTATAATTCTATATACTCAGGCCCCAATCCCCACTTTTTTTTTTTTTTTTTTTTTAGGGGGTGGCCGACTCAAGACAGAGCCAGAATAGGGACAACACAACATAAAACAACGAACACACAAAAACAAAATACAAATTCACCCACATCTAGGTCATCCAGGAGAAGACGAATATGGCTACAATAATGCCACAGTCTCTACCAAATACCGGTACCTCTAAATGGCTCCAATCTCCAGAATATCGCTAGAATTCAAGTCGCTAGATTTAAACATTTGCCGCATGATTGAAGTAAATACCGCTAGATATAAAACGACTAGAGTAATCGAGCTAATATTTATACCATTTTGGAAGAGTCAGTCAAGGAATTGATGTGGAAATGTACAGCCAATTTGCTCTAGCCCTTTTTGAATTACAGAGGATAGAGGTCCTGATTTCTCGCCTACTTACAGCGAATAGACTATAGCGGAAACGTAGCTAAATTGGCAACACCACGACTCTTCACCCTAACATTAGATAAGGGTTAAGATTGGCTTGCAAGTCATGTCTCAGCTGTCATTACGTTTTGCTCGCTGTGTGCTGTATTAATGTCTGTCAGATGTTAAATAGGGTGTGTAAAAAAAGGAACATGTATGTTTATCTCACTCGAAACGATGAACTAAAGCTTAGATAGTGCTGATACCAATTATTGAGTTAAATATACTTGGTGCCGCGACATTACTTATTTGGCCGATTGTACGGTAGCGCTAATAAGTCATGTCGCAGCTGTCATTACGTTTGGCTCGCTCTGTGCTGTATTAATGTCTGTCAGATGTTGAATAGTATGGGTAGGTGTAGGAACATGTTTATCTATCTAACTCGCAATGAAGAAATCATGTTTAGATATTGCTGATACCAATTATTGATCAAAATATACTTGGTGCCGAGACATGACTTATTAGGCCGACTGTACACGTCAGGTTGTATAGAGTTAGATATGGTTTAGTCTGTACACGAAAGATTGGATAAGGATTAGTCTGTGTACATGAAGATTGGTTAAGGATTAGTCTGTGTACATGAAAGATTGGATGAGGATTAGTATGTGTACACGAAAAATTTGATAAGGATTAGTCTATACACGAAAGATTGGATAAGGATTAGTCTGTGTACACGTAAGATCAGATAAGGATTAATCTGTGTACACGTAAGATTGGATAAGGATTAGTCTGTGTACACGAAAGATCAGATAAGGATTAGGCTGTGTACACGAAAGATTGGATAAGGGTTAGTCTGTGTACATGTAAGATCAGATAAGGGTTAGTCTGTGTACACGAAAGATCAGATAAGGGTTAGTCTGTGTACACGTAAGATCAGATAAGGATTAGTCTGTGTACACGTAAGATCAGATAAGGGTTAGTCTGTGTACACGTAAGATTGGATAATGGTGGGTTCCCTGTAATGAGCTTCTGGGCATCGAAACTACCACTATTACCAGTACCTCCACCACCTCTAACACCACCACCACTATCATCACTACCACCACCACCACCACCACCACCACTTTCACCACTACCTGTGGTCCTGTGATCTAAGGCGCTGTACTGTAGTCTCGCGCTGACCGCGGGGCGAGGGTTCGAGTCTCCATCAGAATTAGATTTTTTTTGTTTTGCCATAGCGACGGAGAAAAGCTTATCGTGGTTCCTCCCTAACCAAGCTACTATCAGCCTGTGTTAGCCTACGCATCTTCTCACCAATGCAAAGTGCTTCTGCGTATGTACTTGGTGGGAAGCCAGGTACCTCACGGTCATCTAAGGAGGCATGTGACCTCGTAGTTAAGGTAGAATAAGTATTTTACTGTACCTAGGTTTAAGAAAATATTAAGATTTTCAACCTTAGAGCTGCAATGAACAATAAACCGACAATTATTATTATATATTTTATTATTCCCACCACCACAACTATCACCACTATCAAAACCATCAATATCACCACCATCACCATTATCACCACTACCACCACTATCATCACTCCTACCACCACTACCACCACCACTATCACCACCACTACTACCACCACCACGGTCATCACTATCACCACCACCACCAGTACCATTAGTGGATGAGAACGGAGACTATACCAAAGATGAAGCACAAATGTGTAATGCTCTCACCACCTCCTTTGCATCAGTTTTCACAACAGAAGACTTTAGTGATATTCCTACAGCATCACCATTACAAATAGTTAATTCAAATGCGCTTAGCAATATTCATATTACTGAGAGAGAAGTAATGAATTGCTTAGACAAACTCAAGGTAAATAAATCGCCTGGACCTGATACTATTTCTCCGAGAGTTCTCAAAGAAGCTAAATGTGAGCTCTCCAAACTGCTGAAACTGCTACTCAACAATTATCAGAGAACTGGGACTGTGCCGGATGAGTGGAAACTTGCGAACGTAACCCCAATTTAAAACAAAAGGCAGCAAAGCCTTGCCTAGTAACTATCGCCCAATTAGCTTAACTTCAGTTGCGTGTAAAATACTAGAAACTATACTAAGAGACACACTCGTAAAGCACTTAGAGGAAAACAACATACTTAAAGATACTCAACATGGTTTTCTCAACAATCGTTCCTGCTTGACAAACCTTTTAGATTTCTTCCACGACATCCTAAATCTATATGATGAGAGTAAAGCTGTAGATATACTGTATATCTCGATTTTCAAAAAGCCTTTGATATACTTCCACATAAACACTCGTTACAGGCAACCTGCCTTTTGTCTCACTTAAACACATAAAAACAAAATACTAGAAGACGAGTTTATTAACCCTTTACAGGCCTCTCATAGCCCAGTGGTTAAAACAAAAGGAGGATCGAGCCCGCACACCACCACCACCACCACCACCACCACCTCTCTCGGGTTACCACAAGGGGCCCTCATCGGCGATAATGTTAACCGCAGAAGGCACGCACTGGCCAACACACCGCACCCGCAGGAACCCACCGCACGACACCAAACACTCCCTTACACAAGACTCCATTCTACCACTTCACTTTTTAAGACCCCCATTTAAAAACAATAAGTGAATAAAAGAAAGAAAGACAAAACATAAAATAAAAAATAAAATAAAAAAAGTCTGCTGTGATTTGGGTGGTGTTACACTGCGCCAATAAAGCTGTATTGAGGAAGGGTCACACACGCGAGTTCCGACTGTAGGCAAGACTAATAATATATTTAGTGGTCTTGACTGTATTTTTTTTTTTTTATGTTTTGGAATAATTAAAGCAACTTCATAGCAACTTAATAATTAGCCTAGTTGCCTATACCAGTGGAAATAACGCTCGAAATAATACCAGATGAAAGTTGCCGATCAGGAAATTGACGGAAAAGACGCTCGTGTGACACCGGCTTACGATCCTATTATTTTTTATTATTATTTTTTTTTTCCTAAGCCTCATCTTCCAAACAAAGGGGGTGCAGTGATTTGTGGAAGATGTCGTTGGCCTCGAACCCGGTATATTATTTCTGCCTGAGCCTCATTATTATGCAAGACTAAAGAGCTGGTGTCACACGAGCCCCTTTCTTTCTTTCAGGCAATATTTTTCAGCATTTAAGGGGAGGCAGACCGTTTGTTTGGTCTATTAATTTATTTATTCATAAATGTTTTTAGTTTCCTAGCTAGACCTCCATCAAGCTTAGAAAAACACCCCCGTAGACCCCCTTTCAAGATAAATTTTTAAATTTTTCGGTAGAAAAATTTCCCGGTCGAAGGGAATTTAGGTCCGTAACTCTCTGAATCGCATTACTGGTCTTTCCTAAGCTGACCAAAATCGTTTGGTGGTGTCGTAACCCCCTTGGAGGACACCCAACACCTCCCACACCCGCACAGGGAGGCTTCGGGACAATAGACATTAACCCTTTAGTAAACGGTAAAGGGATTCCTCAGGACATTTTGGGACTTTATTAATTTCATCCATATTATTCGTTTTTGTATTACAAAAAACTAATTTCACACCGGCAATTTACTTGTGTTGTTAGAGAATGACCCATATCGAGTATATAATCTATTTTTTATTATTTTCACCACAACACCAAACACCTCCAATGAAATTAATGAAAGCATATATGTGATCCACCAGGATTCGAACCTAGGTTATCACACACAGATTTTTAGACACCTTAACCATTACACCACCAAGACGGCAAAGATTTATGCCACGCCTACGACTTATTATCCATTCTCGAATACTGGATATTAATCTAATCATGTTCATATTCCCACCGCACTGATCAAGCTTTTATTGATATATTATTATATTAATGTTCATGTATCGATTTATTTATTCATTATATATAACGGTATATATTTATTTATATATATATTTATTTATAATATTAAGAAAAATAAAAGGTTTCGCCGCTTTCCCATTCTTAAGTGAGCCATTTTAAATTTACTAGTCCCCCAAATGATGTGCGAAATATAGGCTTTCCAGCCACTACTATTCCGGAATGTCACGAATTTAAGGGATTGTACTGAGTTCAGAAAGTACAATTTTGGTGTCCATATTATGAAAAGGACATAGATAAACTGGAGAGAATACAGCGGGGAGTAACACAAATTATCCCTAGACTGAGAAAAAAGTCATATGAAGAGCGTCTAAAAGAGTAAACAAAATTCAGTTTAACAAAGCGCAGGCTGAGAGGGGACCTAATTCCAGTGTTTACAATTATTAAAGGTATTGACAATGTGGATGTTAACAAATATTTCACAATCGATCATTCGAATTACACAAGAGGAAATGGTTGCAAGATAATCGGAAAGCATTTTAACTCCCATGAGGCAAAGCATTTTTTTTTTCTCAATCGAGTAGTAAACCTATGGAATGGACTACCCAGTCATGTCATTGAATGCAGTACTGTTGAAACTTTCAAAATACGCCTAGATAAATACCTCGTCCTAATCCACGATTAACTGAGTTTACAAACTAATAGCAATACTTTTTATTGAGCTACTGTTATCTTTTTATTGAGCTACCGTTATCTTTTTATTGAGCTACCGTTATCTTTTTCTCACATAGGTTAGGTAGTTTCGCTACAAGCAACCTCGAAAGGATCAATATATTTGTTGTTGCTTGTTTGCCTTTGTACTCCTATGAACCTCAGGAATTAAAGGGAAGGTTTTTAGTTTGCTCCCAAGATCTCCATCAAGGTTACAAATATGATACTCCACAGATCCTCCTTCGAGATAAATTTGTAAAATTTTCAGTAGAAATACCCCCGGCTGAAGGGCGGTTCTTCCTAAATAAATCCGATTACATCTAAATTGTAGGGTCACTGCCACTCTCCCAGAAAATGTTGACATCTGAGTGAGGTGAAGCATGTTATTATCGCCAAACTGTTTGGGTGAAACGTCTTAAAATGTCTACACTATTGGAGCAAATCAGGGTCGTGTCGAAAAAAAGCCTCGCCCCCACACCCCTTGGCGCCTAATCGGGTTGCCTCCATTCTTCCGAAGGACATCCGAGCCCCCCACGAGCCGACGATCATGAAGTACGTCTCACTAACCAGCCACTACAGACCCGCAGAGTGTGACCGCAGGACACAAACAGGCACCCGGGGGATAGCAGATGAGGGCCGCGATAAAGCACACCCCCTCCCCCCATGATCCCACCCCTTCAGTCCTTGTGATCTGCGGTTACGGTTGGTGGTGGTGATGGGCACGGGCGAATCCAGATTGACCCTTATCGCTTATCTGTATAAGGGTCAATCTGGTCGGGCAAGGTCGTAGGGAAAGCTCTTACCATGGTTTAATAAAATGGCCCTTAGAATTAATAGTACAATTGGCCTAATAAGTGATGTCTCGGCACCAATTATGTTTTGATCAAAATTATAATTCATGTCAGCAATATTTACACATGGAGTGAGATAAACAAACACGTTCCTACACTTACACACCTTATTCAACAACTGACAGACATTAATAGAGCACAGAGCGAGCCAAACGTAATGACTGCTGATACGTGACTTATTAGCGCCACTGTACACTGAGAACTATGATGGTATACTGTGAGAAATCTATCTGGTCCGACATTTAGGTCTATATCTATTTATCTATATGCTCAGGCCCAATCCCCACTTTACCTATTTTTATTTTTATTTGTATTTTGTATTTCATTCTATTTTATTATTTTTGTTTCCCTTTTTTCTTGGGGGTGGCCGACTCAAGACAGAGCAAGAACAGGAAAAACACAAAAACAACATAAATCAACGAACAAACACAGATAAAAACACAAATTCACACACATCTAGGTGGTTATTATTATATTGTGTTTGATTAGTAATAAGGATTTTACTTGCTTGTGCGATTTTCGAGCAATGTCCCCTAGGCTTATATATATATTTTTTGTTTAGCTACTAACATACGATTGTATTCAATTTAAATAGGGCCTCCAGCACCCAGCACTACACCCTTAACTCATTGTATTGTGATATTGGGTTATTTTATATATAAATTACTTTTAATTTATATTCTTGGTATCATTAACTTAAATTATAATACTAAAAATTATGTTATTTATATTGTTAGTCTAGCCATTTAATATAGTCTTTTACTTTTCTATTTTAGATCTGAAGATGGTTTGTGCTTGAACCGAAACGTTACAAGACTAAAGATGCTTCCGTTCCATCAACAAGTGAGTATTGTTTGTTTATATATATATATATTTTTTTTTTTTTTTTTTTTTTCTATGTGATTGACCCCCATAGTTGAAAGAGTGACAGGGCCAAAATCAAGGGACGTTCGAGTCAAAATGCCTGGACACACGGAGTTTGAAGCAATTTAAGTCATAGGAAGAGGGAAAGACTGATTCTGGGAGAGAGTTCCAGAGCTCAGATGTTGAGTAGAAGAAAGTTTGAGAGTAACGTTTCACTCTTGGGTTGGAGAGTTGCACAGAGTAGGGGTGGGATTGAGTTGCAAGACGGGTACCACGTGTCCTACGTAAAGGAGGTGGTATGCACTGGGATAGCTCTGAGGAACACTGATTATTATAGTAGCGATAGAATAGCGAGAGAGATGCAACATTGCGGCGGAGATAGAGAGATTGCAGAGAGTTGGTGAGTGCGAGGGGAGTTAATGATACGAAAGGCCTTCCTTTTTAGGAGAGCGGTGAGCGGAGAGCGGTATATATATATATATATATATATATATATATATATATATATATATATATATATATATATATATATATATATATACTGACTGTTTATATATAGTTATTATATATTATAGTATTTGTAATTGAATTTAATTAATGATGCATTTTGCTCCTCCTAATTATGTGGACCACTGTAATTGAGGTTGTTATGCTGACCAGGTTTCTAACTTTCTATATCGTACCTTATATAGACCAAGTAGCGTTTGTCGTGCGCCTTAAATATTAACCTTCCATCCTATACCTTATATTACTAATGGGGGGGGGGGGACAAAGAGAGAGAGAGAGAGAGAGAGAGGGGGGGGGGTGGATAGAGAGAGAGTGAATGAGAGAGAGAGAGAGAGAGAGAGAGAGAGAGAGAGAGAGAGAGAGAGAGAGATATGTCGAGAAAATGGTAAGATGTTGAGCGGTTACTGTGCAAAATGTGTGTAGTAGGTAATGTGAGACCATTTATGCAACGACCCTCATGTTGGCCTAGCGAGAGGTTCATTATGTACGCATCCATGGTTCACTACTACTACTACTACTACTTTTTTTTTTTTTTTTTTTATACTACTCAGCCTGTGCATCCCCTCTTTGGACCCTACTACTACTGCTACTACTACTACTACTACTACTACTACTACTACTGCTGCTACTTTTTATATAAATGTACATCCATTAAATGTTACAGTTTAGCTATTGTAATCATCAGATATTACTCTATTCCTACTACTCTATAACATGCAACTTCAATCCAGTCGTACCCTGATGTCCGTCTCTGCTACTGCTGCCTCCTAGTCCATGTCTGCTACTGTCGTTGGTGTCTGTGCTGACACACAGATAGGCAGCACCTCATTCAGGCCACTACTTGACTCCTGGGCTGTTGCTTCTTCCCTGCAATGGTCTGTGCTATAGTCTATTCGCTGTAAGTAGGCGAGAAATCATGACCTCTAATCTCTGTAACTCAAAAACGACGAGAGTAATCGAGCTAATAGTTGTACCATTTGGGAAGAGTCAGTCAAGGAATAGATGTGGAAATTTACAGCCAATTTGCTCTAGCCTTTTTTGAGTTACAGAGAGTAAAGGTAATGATTTCTCGCCTACTTACAGCGAATATACTATAGTCTAGAATAGAAGCACTGGGCCCTGGGTCGCTTCCCTCCAGATGTGGTGAAGACAAGTGGGGTAAAGGTCATGATTTCTCGCCTACTTACAGCGAATATACTATAGCTCGCTGTAGCTAGTGGCCATGGGGGGGAATATTCGATGTCAAACACTGCTCTCTGTCCTCTTGTTCAGAAGCCTCTTGCACTGATATCCACCCATGCTTCATTCGATGGGTTTGCCGTCATGTGCTGCAAACTCTCATCGTTTAAGTGATGATTGTTGGACTACTACTACTATTATACGCTCTCTCTCTCTCTCTCTCTCTCTCTCTCTCTCTCTCTCTCTCTCTCTCTCTCTCTCTCTCTCTCTCTCTCTCTCTCTCTCTCTTCTTCACATACAATGTGGTTAATTAAAGAATGGAATAGTTTACCAAGGGAGGTGGTCGACAGTAAATCTATTGATACATTTAAGAAAAGACCAGACGATCATCTAATGAAGATTGTATTAATATGAATTAATCAATAGGCATGTGTAATTTCCCTTTCAAACTAATTTCTTGCTACACTATATAAAAACTGTCCTTGTGGGCATATCCTGACCCATAAGGTTACACTTCCTCCTATTTTCCGGTACGGCTTTTTAGCCGGAGGGTGGGGAGAGAACCTTCTACTTTACTGTCCTATTCTTCCACTATGAACTGTCCCTGTCTAGTAGTATTAAGGCCGGACCACCTAGTTGGGACCGCAAGGTATGTGTGGTCTGAGTCTCTTGTGTAACTCACTCTCTCACTCTCACTCTCTCTCCACTGACCTCCATATATTACTCCCCCCCCCCCCTTTCCCCGTTTTCTTCAGCAGTGTATCATCCTTCTGGGTAATCAACATAATCTAGAACCGCCCAGAACACCAATTTTACTGTTTTTTCTTTTTTGTTTACTAGTGTTGTTTCCTTTTACATACACGTGAATGTTACCCTTACCACCCCTTCCTTGTATACCAGTGTTCCCTTTTATCCTTCCCACCCCTTCCTTGTATACCAGTGTTCCCTTTTATCCTTCCCACCCCTTCCTTGTATACCAGTGTTCCCTTTTATCCTTCCCATCCCTTCCTTGTATACCAGTGTTCCCTTTTATCCTTCCCACCCCTTCCTTGTATACCAGTGTTCCCTTTTATCCTTCCCACCCCTTCCTTGTATACCAGTGTTCCCTTTTATCCTTCCCATGCCTTCCTTGTATACCAGTGTTCCCTTTTATCCTTCCCACCCCTTCCTTGTATACCAGTGTTCCCTTTTATCCTTCCCATCCCTTCCTTGTATACCAGTGTTCCCTTTTATCCTTCCCATCCCTTCCTTGTATACCAGTGTTCCCTTTTATCCTTCCCATCCCTTCCTTGTATACCAGTGTTCCCTTTTATCCTTCCCATCCCTTCCTTGTATACCAGTGTTCCCTTTTATCCTTCCCATCCCTTCCTTGTATACCAGTGTTCCCTTTTACCCTTTTACAGTGTGACAAGATACGTAGGTTAGCTTATTATGACATCTAGGGATATTCTGTTCGGGAGAGATCCCAGCCTGTTGGACGTTGGCAACTCCGAGTCTCACAACAACGACGGCGGCGGCGGAGGAAACTTGTCTCTGAACCTCCTCATATTAACGACAATTTCATGATGATCTGGCCTTTACAGTAGCCTTTAGATATGTCTATTGAACTCTGTCATGTTTACAGAGTCTGTGGATAACATTGAATTAATTATTCATGGCGTTCGTAGTACAAGGTAGGGAATATTATGAATTATTAGGTGCCCTCTCATTTTCTCTTGTGATCGTGCTGCCATCTCTCGTGTGCGCGGATCACTATTATCAGAACTGTGACCTCGCAGTTTCCCATCCTTTCTTAAAATATATATTATCCTTGATCGAGGGTCCACTGTATGCAAGTTTCCGGTCTTGCTGTTCAGTCTGATACCTCGTTAACCATTCAGGCGTCAGGGATTCTTCACAAGGGACTGGGGTTCTCGAAAAAGAGCTCCAGTCCTTACTCTATTCTTGACTTACAGTGTGCCGGCTTGATAGTCCAGAAGGGTTGATAGTCTCTTAAGTCCTACTTTAACTAACTAATTAAAGGATTCCGTGGACTATTTACCAGTCAACGCTCAAGGTAAGGGAGATAACATGGACAGTGCTTAAATGGGTTGATGAGTTGATGTAGCTTACAAATGGATTATGAAGGTTATAAGTGGATTGATGTAGCCTATGAGTTGAGTAGCTTGTATATGATGTAGTGGTGTTGTTTATTTTCTCCGCGATTTGTCTTGGTGTTGTCGCCTTGGTGTTGGGAAGGGTAGTGGTGTACAGTACAGTTACAATCAAAATGTTATGGTCAATGCCTGGTGAGGGGAACGGTGTACTGAATGACTTAATTGTCCTGTGGTTGGTGTCTATTACGTACACACAGTCACACACACACACACACACATATATATATATATATATATATATATATATATATATATATATATATATATATATATATATATATACGCACACGTCCTCTTCTCCACCCCACATCACACACACACACACAGTCCCCCCCCCCCCCTCCACACAGACACACACACACACACACACACGACCTTAGCGATACCCACACACCCTAATAACTCATGCCCTCACTGCAATATGACCACTTACACAAACAAACACACACACACAGCACAGTCTTACACAAACAGATACTTGACTCTCAAATCACCAGGCTTAATACAACACTCGTATCAACCCTCGTTAAGGCTAGATTATATAGTTGTTTGTTAGTTAATTACTGTATTTATTTATTTAGTTATATATATATTTATATATTTTAGTTTCCTCCCTAGACTTCCATCAACTTTAAATATAACCCCAAGAACTCCATTAGAGATAAATTTGTGCAATTTTTGGTAGGAAAAGACTCCGGCCAAAGGCCGATACCTCCTAAATTAAACTAGACTCGCTATCGCTCGACAGGAAATAATCGACACCTACTATGGAAGAGGCCGTGTGGCATCGTTTTTCGGGAATAACTTATTTACAAACATTTGGATTTGGATTAGTATGATATTTTGCCAGAGCTTGTTTCACACCGTCCCCTAATATTCGTCAATATAGTGCATTGCCAAAAGTGGAGAATTAAGTCACTTGTCCCTGTGTCATGAGGTTAAAGTCACACCAGAATGACTAGGAAACGGACAAGGCTACGTGTCGTACCTGTGAAAACCACCAAACCATTGTTGCTCTTGCATCAAATATGGTAGTTATCACCCACCACCCAACCCTACTATCCTCTTTACATTCAGGTTGTATGTCACTATCAAATAAAAATATACAAGAATAACATAATTTTTGTATATTTTTATTTGATAGTGACAGACAACCTGAATGTAAAGAGGATAGTAGGGTTGGGTGGTGGCTGATAACTACCATGGTTGATGGAAGAGCAATAATGGTTTGGTGGTGTTCACAGGTACGACACGGTAGCCTTGTTAGTTTCCTAGTCATTCAGGTGTGACTTTAACCTCATGACACAGGGACAAGTGGCTTAATTCTCCACTTTTGGTAATGCATAATGTTGACGAAAGTTAGGGGACGGTGTGAAACGAGCTCTGGCAAAATATCATACTGATCCAACTGTTTGTTAATAAGTTATTTCCGAAAAACGATGCCACACGGCCTCTGAAACCCATAGTAAATAGCACGAAAGGTCTTAAAATCACAAAATTAAAAGAACGAACCTCTTAGAATGGTGAGGAGGGTGGAGAGGTTGCAGGAGGAGGAAGTCAGGGAGGAGTACAGGAGAGCAGTGGAAAGACGACTAGGTGGGTTCGACCTGGAAGTTATGGAGGAAGTGGAGGAGATGAGCAAGGTGTTTAGGGATGAGATCTGTGCAGCATGTGAGGAGGTGTGTGGAGTGAGGAGAAGAGGGAGGGGAGTGAAAGGTACAGCATGGTGGACAGAAGAGGTAAGAATAGCTGTGGAAGAAAAGAAGAAAGCATATAGAGAGTGGTTGGGTAGTAGAGGGAATGAAGATTCCGAGAGACAGAAACGAGCGAGGTACGTGGAGAGTAAGAGGGTGGTGAAGAGAGTAGTGAAGGAAAGTAAGAGAAGAGTAGATGAGGAATTTGGAAGGAATCTGAGTGTAAAATGGAGGGAGAGTAAGAAACTGTTCTGGAAAGAAGTCAAGAAAGTTAGGGAAGGTAGCAAGGGAAACAGTAAGGGTGTGAAAGATAAGAATGGGAGAATGCTAGCCGAGAAGCAAGAGAGAGTCGAAAGATGGAGGGAGTACTTCAGTGAGTTGCTAAATGTAAGGAATGAAGAGCCAGCAAACATAGCTGGATATGGTATGGGAGGGAGAAGCAGAGAAGTAGTGGAGGAGGAGGTGGGGATCAGGAGGTCAGAAGTGTGGGAAGCCATGAAAAGAGTGAAGTTGGGGAAAGCACCAGGAACAGATGGAGTGTGTGGGGAAATATTGAGGTATGGTGGTGAGATAGTGATAGAATGGGTATGGAAAATGTGCAAACTAGCATGGGAGAAGGGGAGTGCACCCGATGACTGGAAGACTGGCATAATAGTCCCCCTATATAAGGGCAAAGGGGAAAGAGGAGTGTGTGGTAAGTGGTAACCACCGAGGAATATGTCTTCTAAGCGTAGTTGGGAAGGTATACAGTAAGGTAGTGATAGTGAGAGTGAGAACGGAGAAATGGATAGGCGACGAGCAGGGAGGTTTTAGGAAGGGAAGAGGATGTGTAGATCAGCTTTTTACCCTGAATTGTGTTCTGGAGAAGAAACATAAGGTGTATATTGCCTTTATGGACTTGGAGAAGGCCTATGACAGAGTGCATAGAGAAGGTTTGTGGAAAGTACTTAGAATATACGGAGTAGAGGGCAGGTTGCTGAAAGCAGTGAAGAGCATGTATGAGGGTGCAAAGGCGGCAGTACGTGTGGAGAGTGAGCAGAGCGAGTTTTTTTTACCTGAATGTTGGTTTGAAACAGGGGTGTGTGTTGTCTCCGTGGTTGTTTACTGTATAATTATATGGATGGAGTTATGAAAGAAATACTATCAAGAGCAGTGGATGTTGGTGTATCGCTGAAAAGGGAGGGAATTGAGTGGAAGCTACCTATACTGCTGTTTGCGGATGATACAGTTCTGATGAGTGATAATGAATGGGAGTTGCAGGGTCTGGTAAATGAGTTTGGAACAGTGTGCGAAAAACGGAATTTGAAGGTAAATGGGGGGAAGAGCAAGGTTATGGTCTTCGAAAGGGGTGAAGTCACAGACTATGAGGTGAAGCTGACCGGTCAGGCTATGGAGATCGTCAACTCTTTTAAGTATCTGGGCAGTGTGTTGAGTAAAGATGGGACTATGGATGAAGAAGTGCGGGAGAAGGTACAACAGGGGAAGAGGGTTGTAGGAACGCTAAAAGCAGTAACAAGAAATAGGGTGGTCAGTATGGAAGTGAAGAAGTCCTTGCATGACAGTGTGGTAATCCCGACACTGACTTACGGAAGCGAAGCATGGACGTTGGTTGAGAGACTCAGACCAAGAGTGAGAGCAGTGGAAATGAATTACTTAAGGAGTGCGTGCGGAGTTACATAACATGGAGGGATAGACAGACTAATAAGGAAGTAAGAAGGAGGTGTGGTGTGGAGGTAGATGTGCTGGAAAGTGTGAAAAGGAACAACTTGAGATGGTTCGGCCATATGGAACGTATGGAAAGCGAGAGAATGACTAAGAGGGTGTATGAGAGCGAGGTGGAGGGACAGAGAGGGAGAGGTAGACCGAATGAGAGGTGGAAGGATGGAGTGAGGAAGTACATGAACGAAGGCGGTGCTGGTTGGGGGGAGGGGCGTCGACTGACTGGGGACAGAGGTGCATGGGGGCGGTTCGTTCGTGGCCACGCCTTCGGGGTTCACGGCGTCAGGCAATAGATAGATAGACCTCTTAGAACCTCAACACAAATGGAACTAAGATTGAGGGAGAAGGGAGTGTTCAGTGAAGGACATAAATCGTTTGCCTTAAGGGGGGTGACCTGTTTTTGTTCTGTCCTTTTCTATCTTTCTTTGGCTTGTATCCATTTGGCCCCATTCAGCCTACTGTTTTAAGACGTTTATCCCCATCCAGGTGTCAATTTTTGACTGTTGAGCGGTAGCGAGCCAGCATATTTTTTATTTTTGTTTGACAGCAGGCTAAATTTGTACATTTTTCGATAGAAAAATGTCTTGGCGAAGCCGGATTTCTTCATATAATGCTGGCTCGCTATCGCTCGCCAGGAAGAAATCGACACCTAGATGGGGATAAACGTCTTAAAATAGTTGGCTGAATGAGGCAGAATGGATACTAGCCAGAGAAAGAGAAAAGGAGAGAAAGATAAAACAAACCCGGTGTCCCCCCTTAAGGGGATATGATTGGTATTTCTGGACCCCCTTCTCCCTCATGCTTAGTCCCATTAGTTTTGAGGTTTTAAGAGGTTCGTTTCTTTAATTTGGTGATTTTAAGACCTTTCGTGCTAAAGTTTTCAAACCTGGCATGAACTGAATCGAATCTTCAGTATAACTCCATTTATTTGTCACCAATTATTTTGACATATTTGAAGACAGATATGGAATCTATTATGCTCTAAGCATCATATTAAAATTAGTTTCAACCCTCGGCAAAACCTAATAAAAATATATGATACTTAAATGGAATTTGTTCGTAACATGGTTGTCAATACCTTCCTATAGACCACCGATTCGTACACACGCCATTTAGAACAAACATTCCCTATATACCGGTACCTGTATATATATATATGGTTATACACAGGAGACGCAACAATATAGGTAACACATTTGTAATGGTAGTTTTGGGTTCCTATCATCATATGCTTCATTTCTATATACTTTTTATCCCCGGGGGAAAAAAAACAAAATCTTGGGATTTTTATATTTATTTTTTTTTCTTGGGATTTTTATTTTTGGTCATTAACCTAACCAAAAAACCTAACCTAACCTAGCCTAGCCTAATAGCCCCCAAATACATTTAGGTTAGGTTAGGTTAGGTTAGGTTTTTTGGTTAGGTTAAACAAAAAAATCCAAGAAACAAATAAAAAACCCAAGATTTGTGTTTGTTTTTCCCCGGGAATAAAAAGTATATAGAAATGAAGCATATGATGATAAGAACCCAAAACTACCATTAGAAATTTGCTACCTATATTGTTGCGTCTCCTGTATATTGACCATATATATATATATATATATTAGTGTGTACGATAATTTTGGTGCAAATTCCATAATTTTGTGGTCACAATATGATAATTCTGCATTTAGAATATGGCAACACTGCGTCCGCCGCCGCACTCATGTTATTGTTGTGAACCTCTCGGCCCTCCCACTGCCAATCGGTGGCGGAGTAGGGTATGTCCCATAATACTGTGTTTTTTGCACGTTACCCTATGAGCGGGGGTGTGGGGGCAGCAGCCCCCACCCATAATACTAGGATAGGTTAGGTAAGGTTGTTAGGTTAGGCTAATGTCTTTGTTACGCTTTTAACCCCTCATTTTCCCTGAATTTCATAGCCCTCTCCACTATCGGGCGGCGTGTCTTAAGATCGTTGTATAATAGGGAAAACGGTTTCTCCGAGGGTTGTAATTATTTCCATACACTATAATTATATTGATGAAAACTAACTGGGAAAAATAACAAAATCCATGGGAAAATTGGTGACAGAAAAATAGAGTTTTTCCGAATCTTCTCATTAACCCTTTCAAGATCCGATTATTCATTTTATTGTATCTGTTTTCTGGCTATTATTAGACGATTTTATTCAGATTAGGCAGGGTGTATGGAAGTCAGGGGTTCATTGGGATAGTCTTCACCCTTATGATTCCCTCAGATCCTTCTTAACCTACTGTATATGGAATCGTCTAAGGATAGTTATATAAAGTTACATCAGTTCGAATATTTGAAGCCACGTTCTGAAGCATGTGGCCTATTATAAAGTATTGTATTGTTTCGTTTGCGTTCGATACCGATTCGAAGCGGTGAGTTGCGATACATGGGTTCTCAACTCGGAGGTTCGTTTTAGTTGTTCAAGGATTCATTATTAGGATAGGAATTGATGTCTTAGCATGAAGGAGGGGGGGGGGGGGGGTAATAGAAACACGAATACTTCCCCTTAACCCCTTGAGTACCAGCGACGTGTGATATGTTGTGTTGTAGCTATATTTAGACGATGTTATGCAGATTAGGAAGGATCTGTGGTAGTTAGAAAGGTTGGTTAAGATATAGTTTGAAGCCTTATTATTGCTAGAGGTCCTTCCTAAGCTACGGTAAATCAAATCGTCTTATGGTTGCCATAATATAATGAAAAGAACGTCACCGGCACTGTACGGATTAATTAAGCTCGGGGTTTTTGATGTCTTGGTTTGGTTCGTATCTTAATTTGTTTTCTTAAGAGCATCCTTACTTTTATTGACGTTTTCTTTTATGTGCGTTTTCTGTTTTATATTAGTTTTCTGTTTTATAGACGTTTTTTATTTTATAGGCGTTTTCTGTTCCATATTCGTTTTCTGTTCTATATTAGTTTTCTGTTTTATATACAGTACGTGTTCTGTTTTATATTCGTATTCTGTTCTACTGTATATTCGTTTTCTGTTTATATAAGTTTTCTGTTCTATATTAGTTTTCTGTTTTATATACGTTTTCTGTTCTATATTAGTTTTCTGTTTTAAATTCGTTTTCTGTTTATATACGTTTTCTGTTTTATACACGAGTTCTGTTTTATACACTTTCTGTTTACGCGTGTCAGTGCTGCATCACATTATCACAGTTTTCCAAGCTAAAAATTAAAATATATAAACAAAAGCTGATGGTGGCTGAATGAAAATATAAAAATAAATTGCCATTGGCTAAAAGAAGGGCTAATTTCAACTCCGAATTTTATATATATATATATATATATATATATATACCGATATATAATTGTTTTTATTTACTTATATCATTATTACATCCAATTTAAATATGATAATGCATATATTCTTACAAAAACCTAAATAAATAAAGGTAATTAGTGAAATAAATATAAGAAAATCAATAATACTTGGCGCCTTTATTACTCCTGATGTTAAGCCCAAACATTTTACAATACACTTCGTAGTAGATACGGTATATATTACAATACACTTCGTAGTAGATACGGTATATATTACAATACACTTCGTAGTAGATACGGTATATATTACATTCAAATTAAATATAGATTTTATTATTACCAAGAACCCGTAAGCCTCCTCCTACCACGCCCCCCAAAGCCGCCCACCTATAAGTAATCTCCCTGGGCCTGTTTGTAATTATTCCACACCCTCGCCTCCCTTCATAACCCTTTCTACGCCCGCGATGTACCGTGCACAGTTGTTTTTACGGGTGTAGAGGCGAGAGGTGCTCCCCCCCCCACCTCTCGCTGTGAATACAAATAATACAAATTATGTAAAACTTGCAAAATAAATAAACCAAAACTGGGACGACACAAGATAAAGGCGAAATTGTTGTTGGGATGGATTAGGTCATGGCTAATTGGTAGGAAACAGAGAGTCAGCATAAATGGTACCAAGTCAGAGTGGGGAGCAGTCAAAAGTGGTGTCCCCAGGGATCGGTATTAGGTCCTGTTGTTATATACATAAATGACCTAGATTTAGGTATAACTAGTAGGATAAGTAAATTTGCAGACGATACTAAAATGGGGAGATCAATTGATTCAGATAGCGATATAGAGTGCCTCCAAAGGGATCTAGATACCTTACATGAATGGTCAGTAAATTGGCAGATGAAGTTTAACATTGACAAATGCAAGGTATTAAAGATAGGGAAGATGCAAACAAATGTTAAATATAAACTAGCTAATTTAGAATTAGAAAATTCAGACTGCGAGAAAGATCTAGGTGTGTTTGTTAGCAATGATTTGAAGCCTAGAAAACAGTGTATAAGCGTTCGTAATAAGGCAAACAGGATTCTCGGGTTCATCTCTAGAAGTGTGAGTAACAGAACTGCTGATGTTATCTTAAAACTTTACTTGTCATTAGTGAGACCCCATATGGATTATGCTGTCCAATTTTGGTGTCCTTATTACAGAATGGACATAGATTCATTGGAGAGAATTCAGCGTAGAATGACAAAAATGATCCATAATATTAGAAATTTTCCGTATGAAGAAAGGTTGAAGAAATTAGGTTTACATTCGTTAGAGAGACGCAGAGTTAGAGGGGATATGATAGAGGTGTTCAAGGGGGTTAGTGGGATTAACAAGGGGACATGACAAATGTACTAAAGCTCAGTGATAGCGAAAGAACTCGTACCAATGGTTTCAAATTAGATAAATTTCGTTTCAGAAAAGATATAGGCAAATATTGGTTTGGTAACAGAGTTGTAGATGGGTGAATAGGCTACCAAGTGATATAGTGGGGATCAAGAACGATAGGGAGCTTTAAGAAAAAATTGGATAAGCATATGGACGAGAAGGGTTGGTGTGAAGTGGATCAGCCGGGTTGGGCCAATCAGCGCTCTGCAGACCCCCGTAATCCTGCGTTAATCTCTAACCGGTTTGGTAAGATGATCCTCAGGGTATTAGAGTGTTGAGCCTATAATTGGGCTTTGTAATTGGGGTTGTGTGGGACAGGGATCTGCCTTGCTTAGGCCAATCGGCTTTCTGCAGACTCCCATTTTCTTATGTTCTTAATTCATCAACCTCGGTATGTGGAAATAATGCTAAATAAAATAAAATATATGAATACAAACACATTTTGAAGGAACAAATAGTTTTGTATTGGATCTTACCAAGACAAAAAATAATATATGAAGAAAAGTAAACACCAACAATGATATAATTATATACAAAACAAATTCATAATTATTTTTGTTAACCAACTATTTAAATTATATAACAAAATACGGGGATAAATCTTGCACCTCTTAGACAAATTATGGAGAAGACACACAACACACACTCACACACACACACACACAAATATACGGTACGGTTTTTTATGCAGTTTAGGAAGGACCTATGTTACTAAGAGGGGAGGTGTGGCGGAGTGGTCTTGCCACTGGACTGGTAATCCAACGTACCCGGGTTCGAATCCCAATATGTCAATGGGAAGATATTATTGGGATGGAATTTGTGCTGTACCTAGTTTCAGTGCATTACCACAGCACACGGAAATACCAAATAAAATACCCTCATTGTTCCCTGATTAAATAGCATTGTATGAATATTCCCATATTCAAAAGATGCTACAGGGGGGCAATGCCTAGTGAGTTAATTGCTCAATAGGTGGCATTCTGAGAGTGAGGATCCGAGTCTGGAGGATGAGACGGTGAAGCGCAGAGGCGAAGCAGCTTCAGAGATGGAGTTGCTTCGAACCGTGAATGGGTGCTTCGCATGTCTCATTCCCTAGACTGGAACAAGACCTCACGGGCCTCACCGTGTTCAGCAGTAGAGTGTACAGGCTCTCAGCCTATGCCCGACAGGGAGTAGTTGGAATATTGAAGAAAAAAAATCGAGATCGTCTTTATCCATTTGAATAGTATAGGTACTGTAAATTATATACTATAGGAAATCGTCTAATGGTAACCAGAGTATGATGGATATTATATAATGGTGGTGAAGGAGTTAAATCAATTACCCTTCCACATGTGTAATTATGTAAACCACTCGCAATCCTTATGTGTGTGTGTACTTGTGTTTGTATGTATGTGTTGTGTGTGTCTGTGTACATGTGTGTGTATGTATGTGTTGTGTGTGTGTTGTATGTGTTTATAGTTAGTGAGTTATCGGGCGTAATCACCCTAACAAATCTGGAGGAGGGAGACGTTGAATAATATACACAGCCACCGAGCAAAAAAACAACAGACTGGGGACGATTATAGAGAGAGAGAGAGAGGAGAGAGAGAGAGAGTGAGTGAGTGTGTGTGTGTGTGTGTGTGTGTGTGAGTGAGTGAGTGAGTGAGTGACAAGGAATAGTTTGTCTCTTCTTCAACTGCTCTACTGAAGAACTGTGAAGGAAGTGAAGAGTATCTGTCCTAACTGTCTTGATGGTGTAATGGTTAGAGCGTGTGAGATCCGTATGATATATCAAAGGAGTACAAAGGAAATTAAGCAACAGCAGGCCTAGTGACCCCTCTAGGCTGCTTGTCCTCCAAAACACTGAGGATCAAGTGTCCAAAGTGGGTAAGGGAAAATTGGAATGGGAACTACTGCCCTGGAGCTAATGTCCGTGGCAGGATTAGGATGTTAGTAGGGGACAGATGGTTTAGTAACATAACACAGTTATGGGTTCGAATACTGGGAGAATCTCATGCTTTCATGAATTTCATTTGTGAGTTATCGGTGTTAACTTGTGAAGCACCAAGGATAATTCTATACAATATGTTATAATATATAGCTAGGCCGATCATTCTTAAATGTTGGCTACCATTAAACGTTTCTATGGAGGTGTGGGAATCGGGGTTGATTATCATACCTCACTTTATTTGTATAGTTCATCCTAAGCTTCAGGGGAGATTTGGTTCTTTTTTCTGGACCCCCTTCTCCCTCATGTTTAGTCCCATTTTGTGTCATTTAGGTGTATATTTTCCTGGCGAGCGATAGCGAGCCTGTAGTCTAGGAGGAACAGCTTAGAGGACTTGGAAGGGCGAGGGGGGGGGGGGGGAAGAGAGAGATCTGCTGGTATACCCCCTACCCTCCGTATGATGCCTCCTCTCCCCCCTTTATCCTTTGTCTCCCCCTCCCCCCAACCCTCCCACCCGCCACCACCACCTCCCTCATGTTCCTCCTCCGCTACTGTTTCACCCTTCTACCTCCCCCACCCCCCACCCTCTCTCCCCCACCCCCCCTGGACCTCTCTTTGTTTCCGAGGGCTTCTATTGTGGTGGGATCGCTTACTACTCCATCATGAGAGAGAGAATATATAAACCGGCTTGGGGTGGTGGGTTGTATCCACCCCTCCTCTCCGATGATAATGATGATGATGATCATGCTATAATTCTCCCCCCCCCCCTGTTTCCTTCCCTTCTCCCCCCCCCCCCCCCCACCTCTCTCTCTTCCTCTCTCTCTTGTACACAGTCGAGTTGTATGTGTATGTGTGTGTGTGTACTTTCTGAGAGGTTCTTTCGTAACGATGGTTTTCACGCCACCATCACTATAGGTAGCGACAGCGAACTTGACAATTATCTTGACCCCTTAACTTCTTATCACTCCAAATGAATGAAAGCAATCGGGCTGACGTTTGTATCACTTGGGAAGAGTCCACCAGGAAATCGGTGTAGATATTTACAGCCAGTTTGCTCTAGGCCCTTTTGAGTTACAGAGAGGTCCGGGATCAAGATTATTGTCAAGTTTGTTGGCGGTATAGTCTATTCGCTGTAAGTAGGCGAGAAATCATGACCTCTAACCTCTGTAACTCCAGAACGACTTGAGTAATCGAGCTAATATGTCTACCATTTGGGAAGAGTCAGTCAAGGAATAGATGTGGAAAATTTCAGACAATTTGCTCTACCCCTTACCCTCCTTCTGCCCCCCCCCCCCCCCTAACCGTCCCTTAAGGGGGGTGACCTGCCTTTTTTAATTTCTGTCCCTTTCTCTGGCTTGTATCCATTCGGCCCCATTCAGCCAACTATTTTAAGACGTCTATCCCCATCTATGTGTCGATTTATTCCTGGCGAGCGATAGCGATCCAGCATTATATGAAGAAATCTGGCTTAGCCGGAGAAATTTTTCTATCGAAAAATGTACAAATTTAGCCTGCTGTAAAAAAAAATATATATATATATATATATATATGCTGGCACAGCAACAAGACTCCTTCAAGACTATCTCGACACATTACATGAAAGGTGCACTACAAACAGACTCAATTTAGCCCCAGCTAAATCCACTGCAACCCTCCTCACAAGCTGGACAGGAGAGCACGATTACGTCCCGGGACTCAACATAAACAACACACCCCTAACACACACACACACACACACAAAATCCTAGGAGTAACATACGACACCCAAATGACATTCAAACAGCACACCACAAACACGAAAAAGAAACGCCCTCAGATCACTTGCCCACACGAAATTTGGACACAACAAAGAAACCACCACCACAGTCTACAAACAATACATAAGATCAGTTATGGAATACGCAAGCCCGGCCTGGGCTTCTAACCTAGCTGAAACACATCATAAGACCTTACAGACTATTCAAAATAGAGCCCTGAAAATCATCACAGGATTCACAGCTACGACACCCACAGATCACCTACATCAAGAAACCAAAGTCCTAAAAGTCAAAGATCATCTAGACATGAGAGGCACACAATTCCTGGCAGCATCCTCCACGAATCAACACCACCCACTACACTACATGGCAACACATCCACAGACACCAAGAAATATCAAAACAACACCCAGCACACGCTATCACACACAAATACTGTCTTCTCTCCCTCCCTGCCCACCCCAAACCAACTTCCGGAAGCACATCCATACTCATATCACTCGCCGATCCATCCACTCACTCATAGACAACACGCAGCTGCAAGCACGACCTCCCGAAATCCATCCTTCTGAATCCTCCCTTCCTCGCGAGGACAGAGTCCACCTGGCCAGGCTGAGATGCGGACACCATCCGGCTCTTCTGAGCTATCAGAAGAGACTGGATGACTCCGTCGTCGACACCTGCCCGGGTTGTAACACAGCACCCCATACCATAAAACACATCATAGAAGACTGCATTTCACACAACCACTTACGCCAACAACACAATTTACACTCTTTGAGAGCTCTGTGGGAAAGCCAGACCGTGGCCATGGCCTTCCTTAAGGACTCGGGGCTGTTCGGCCAGGCAGCTTAGGGAACAACAACAACAACCCTCTGAATAACATAGGTCCTTCTTAGTCTGCATAAAATCGTCTATCTTTAGCCAGAATAGAAGATGAAAACGCGTCATGGTGCTGAAGGGGTTATTAGGGTTTTCAAGTTTGGTGACCTTTATGGGGAAACTAAAATTATGGTTCCATGTCATCTCAACCAGTAGACCATTTCAACCAGTAGCTCTCAACCAGTGCCAAATTAACCCAGACCAACCAAACCAGTGCCAAAATATAGTACTATCCAAACCTAACCTAACTTAACCGTATTGGTTGATTTGGTACTGGTTGAGAGCTACTGGTTGAAATGGTCTACTGGTTGACTTGACCGGTCACCTAAAATTATAGTTCTTGGCATACATGATCAAGGCCTTCGTATATATATATATATATTTTTTTTTTAATAGTTTCCTCCCTAGACCTCTATCAAACACCCCCAGGACCCCCCTTCGAGGTAAAAAAATAAAATAAATTTGTGTAGAAAAATGCAAAACATTATCTCGAGGACGGGTTTTCTGGATAATTATGGTTTTATGTACTTAGTATATCTCAATAAAGAGTCAAACACATTATAAAAGACTTCTCATTATCAAATATCTCTCTCTCTCTCTCTCTCTCTCTCTCTCTTTCTCATTATCAAGTATATATATATATATATATATATATATATATATATATATATATATTCTTCTCTCTCTCTCTCTCTCTCTCTCTCTCTCTCTCTCTCTCTCTCTCTCTCTCTCTCTCTCTCTCTCCGTGTGTGTGTGCGTGCGTGTGTGCGTGGATATGTGTCTGTGTCTACGTACACACAAACAAAATAAATACAAAAAAAAATATGTGGACAAAAAAGAAAGTTCCATTAAATTGTCCCACGTGTTTGGTTCAAGGTGCCAGAGTGAACGAAACATTTCACAATCGTTAAGGGGATAGTGGCCGTTTTTTGGGCTATTAACTCCTTCACCACCATTACGTAATTTGTCATCATATTCTGGTTTCCATTAGACGATTTTCTTTCGTTGATAATCTATCTTTGCGACTCAAATGGGTAAAAGCGACCTCAATGTGCCCTCTCAATAACATAGGTCCTTCTTAAACTGCATAACCTCGTCTATTTGTAGTCATAATCAAAGGTAAAAAGGAGTCAAGGGGTTAATTAATGCATTCATTTATTTTTTAGTTTCCTCGCTAGACCTCCATCAAGCTTATAAATACACCCCCTAGACCCCCCTTCAAGATAAATTTGTACATTTTTCGATAACAAAAATTCCCGGCCGAAGGCCGGTTTCTCTTGAAATTACAGGCTCGCTATCGCTCGCCATGAAAAAAATCGACACCTAAATGGCACGAAAGGTCTTAATATTGACAAAGAAATGGGGCAAAAGGTCTTAAAATCGACTAACTAATGGAAGGAACGTCTTAAAATCTCAAAACTAATATGCTAAACACGAGGGAGAAGGGGGTCCAGAAATAGCGAGTAGTACCCCCTTAATGTGTTGTCCGCCGCAGTCTTACGTAACCCTTGTTTTTTTTTTCATTTTTTTTTTTTGTATTTTTTTCATTATTTTTTTTATTACTGAGTGCCTTGTGTGTGAGATCGTCTGAATAGTGTACAGGCTCGCTCAAAAGTAATGTCCTATCTATCTATACAGTATGCTCAGGCCCAATCCCCATTTGTCCTCGTTTTATTTGTTATTTTCTATTGTATTCTATTTTATTATTTTTTGTCCTACCTTCGTAAATTCGACTCAGTTATTTTCAAAGTACCGAGTAGAAGTCTGTATAACCGAAATTATTACCCCCTTCAATTACTAAACTACACACTACACTATTATTATTATTATTAGTAGTAGTAGTAGTAGTAGTAGAAGTAGTAGTAGTAGTATTTATTATATATATCAGGTTGGATCGTATTCTTCTTTGTCTCGTTCGTCTTGAGCCACAGTAGCGCCTCAGTTTTTGTTGTTGTGGTGGTGGTTGGTGTTTTTGTCTTAGATAATCTCGAGCCATTTCTCCTATTTCATCTTCCTTGTCTTCTCAGTTTCTTATTTTACTATTTTTTTCTGTTTCGTATCTCGAGCCATTTCTCCTGTTTCATCTTCCTTGCCCTCCTATTTGGCTTTTTTGTTTCTGTTTCGTATCACAAGCCATTTTTCCCGCTTTGTCTTGCTTGCCCTATCTCATTTTTCCGTTTTCTTTTGTAAATTTCTTTCATTTCTCAAGCCATTTCTGCTGTTTCATCTGCCTTGACATCCCAGTTTCCTATTGCCCCCTTGCTTTCTGCTTCGTATCTCATCTTCCTTGTCCTTGCCTGCCCATTTCCTTGTTTTGCTTTATCTCCTTTTTTGCCATTCGTCTCTTAAGGGGGTAGTGCTTGTTTTTCTGGACCCACTTCTCCCTCGTGCTTAGTCCCATTAGTTTTTGAGATTTTAAGACGGTCGGCCCATAATTTTGGCGATTTTTACACCTTTCGCCCCAGTTCGTAGTCAATTTTAAGACCTTTCGTGCAATTTAGGCGTTGATTTTTGCGTGGCGAGCGATAGCGAGCCTGTAATTCTAAGAGGAACCGGCTGTCGGCCTGGAAGTTTTTCTACCGAAAAATTTACAAATTTATCTTGAAAGGGGGTCTGCGGGTTGTAATTATTATCTTGATGGAGGTCTAGGGAACAAACTAAAAACCTACCCTTAAAACCTTTCTCTGGTTTAATCTTCCTCGTCCTCCTCCTCTTCCTATGTTCATGCTTATTTTCTCTTTCTCTTTGTCTTTCGTCTCTTAATCCATTTCTCCTGTTACATCTTCCTTGTCCTATCCTGCCACTTCCTGGTTTTGGCTTTATCTCTCTGTTTGCCTTTCGTCTCCTAAGCTACCATATTTCTCTCGTTTAATCTTCCTCCTCCTCCTCCTCCTCCTCCTCCTCCTCCTCCTCCTCCTCCTCCTCCTCCTCCTCCCATTTTCTTTCATATTTTTGTTTTGCCCTTTGTCTCCTAAGGAGAGGTCTCTACTTGAGGGATTTTTTTCTTGACCCCTTTCTCCCTCATGGTTAGCCCCAGTGTTTTTGAGATTTTAAGACGTTTGCCCCATTAGTTTGGTGATTTTAAGAATTTCCGCCCCATTCTGTTAATATTAAGACCTTTCGTGCAATTTAGGTGTCGATTTTATCCTGGCGAGCGATAGCGAGCCTGTAATTTAAGAGTAACCGGCCTTTGGCCGGGAAATTTGTTACCGAAAAATGTACAAATTTAACTTGAAAGGGGGTCAAGGGGGTGACATTTTAAGATTGCTGGAGGAGTAGGAAACAAACTAGAAACCTCCCCTTAATTAATTTCTCCTGATTCATCCACCTTGTGTTCCTTTCCTCCAATGTTCTTGCGTTACTCTTGCATTCTGTTTCGTATCACAATCCATTTTTCCTATTTCATCTGCCTTGTCCTTTTTCTGATGTTTTCTGGTTGTTTTCTTGTTTATCCTTTTCTCTCTCTGCATTTTGTCTCTTCAACCCTTTCTCTTGTTTATCTTGCTTGTCCTTCTCTTTTCCTCTTGTCGTCTTAACTCTTTTTCCTTCTTCACCCTTCCTTTCCTCCTGTCTTCCCCTTTGCTGCCTACCTCTCTCCTATTCCTCCATGCCATCTTCTTTCTTCCCTTTTCCTCTTCCTCATTTTATTTCCTAGTTCGGAAATTCTCTCTCTCTCTCTCTCGCTCTCTCTCTCTCTCTCTCTCTCTCTCTCTCTGATGTACAATGAAAGGCAGAGGTGATGTGTGGGATATATATATATATATATATATATATATATATATATATATATATATATATATATACACACACACACACACATATACACTGTCTTTATTTTCCTACTCAACCCCAGTAGCTGGACTTTTTTGTTGTTGTGGTCGTAGTTTTTATATTTGGCCTCCCCAACCCTTTCTCCTCTGTCCTTCCCTTCCCTCTCCTCTATGCACCTACCGTCTAATTCCCCCTTTCCTTATTTATGTCTTCATCATCTTTCTTCTTCATTCTTCCTCCTACGCTTTCTTACTCTCATCCCATTTTCCTCCTTTTATAATTGACCTGTCTTCATTAATATCTTCTTCATTCGTTTTCTCTTATTGTCTTTATATCTTCCTCTCCTCTCATTTTCCTCCTTTCGTAATTTACCTGATCTTCGTGTATTTCTTCTTCATTCTCTTTCTCTTATTGTCTTTTCTGTCTTGATATTGTTTGTGTTTATAACCCGCTTCGGCATGATAGTTTGGTTGACCGGATTAAAGGGGGAGGGGGGGGGGGGAGTTGTTGCTTTTTCCACACCCCCATCTCCCTCATGTTTAGCCTCATTAGGTTTGAGATCTTAAGACGTTCGCCCCATTAGTTTGTCAATTTTAAGACCTTTTGTCCCATTTCTTTATCAATATCAAGACCTTTGAAGACCTTTTCTATTGCACTAGACATAGCGTAGGCCTTCGATAAAGTCTGGCACAAATCTTTAATTTCTAAACTACCCTCCTTCGGTTTCTATCCCTCCATCTGTGCCTTTGTCTCTAATTTCCTCTCCGGCCGTTCCAAAGCTGCGGTTGTGGACGGCCATCGCTCACTTCCTCATCCTATCAACTCCAGTGTTCCTCAGGGCTCTGTCCTATCTCCCATTCTCTTTCTAATTTTCATAAATGATCTTTTCAACAGGACCTCCAGTCCCATCCATTTTATACGCAGACGACTCTACCTTACACTACTCAATTAGTTTTCCAGAACGCTCCAGCCAGCAGTCCCTCAAAAACAAACGTAATGAAGCCATACAATACTTATCTTCTGATCTAACTACTATTTCCAATTGGGGAAGAGAAAACCGTGTTGCCTTTAATGCTTCCAAAACCCAATTTCTCCATCTTACTACCCGTCCGGAACTCCCAGAGGACTATCCCTTACACTTCAACAATACAAAAATCAATCCTTCATCTTCTCTCAATATTCTTGGTGTCTCTTTTTCTTCTGCTCTCACTTGGAAGGACCATATTACCAGTCTTGCTAAGGCAGCCTCCTAGAAGCTGGGTGTGTTCAACTGCCTCAAGGGGTTCTTTACCCCTGCACAGCTTCTTGCTCTGTACAGGGGCACAGTGTGTCCTTGTATTGAGTATTGTTCACATGTGTGGGGAGGATCCTCTCACAACACACTCCTAGACAAAGTAGAAAGGAAAGCCTTTCGTATCATTAACTCCCGTCCACTCACCAACTCTTTGCAATCTCTCTCTCTTCGCCTCAATGTTGCATCTCTCTCGCTATTCTATGGCTACTACATTAATCAGTGTTCCTCAGAGCTCTCCCAGTGTATACCACCTCCTCTACGTAGGGTACGTTGTACCCGTCTTGCAACACAATCCCACCCCTACTCTGTGCAACTCTCCAACCCAGGAGTGAAACTTTATTCTCAGTCTTTCTTCTATGCAACAGCGGAGCTCTGGAACTCTCTCCCATAATCAGTCTTTCCCTCTTCCTATGTCTTAAATTGCTTGAAACTCCAGGCATTTTGGCTCGAACGTCCCTTAATTTTGGCACTGTCACTCTTTCAACTCTGGGGGAGGCACTCGCTACAAGGAGTCTGCCTTTTGTCTCACTCACTCATATACAAAAAGAAAAGAAAACAAAATTAGGTGTCGATTTAAAAAAAGTCTTGGTCATATTCAAAACTTATAAAATTTTGTCGTGGTGTTGTATTTTTGCCCTGGCACCATCTTCGAACAGTTTGGTGCATCACTACAATACCGCCAACCACCGACGGTACCCCGATGGTCATGGAAAGTCATGTGTGGGTCAGGATGGCGCCCCTCGTTGTGCCGTCGTACATCGTTGAGCCGCTGTCGTCATGAGTCGTGTACCGATTTTGACCTTTACATTGTATTTGTTGTGCCTAGCGTGGCCCGTCGTACAGAGTGGCGTCATCGTAGGTCCGTCGTCGATCATTGCGGCATCGTCATTACACCATCATGCCACGCTGAAAACTTAAATTGTGGCCCCAGGTACGCCGATTTCAGCTATGGTTTTGTCGTGAAAGTGTGAAAGCCCCTTAATAAGCACTTAAAATGGAACTATTGTTTGAATGTATTTTATGTATAATTATAGTCTTAGGTATTTTGGGGTGCCGTATATCCCGTTACATGTTTCCTTGTAACTTGTACCTGCGGGGGGGGGAGGGATGATGTGGAAACGATGGGTCTGGAAGGCAGAGAAGGCGATGAGGTCCCGTAAGTGATTGATTCCGGGAAAGGCTTCGGCGCGGTCAGGGGGTGGAAGGTCTTGCTGAAATATTAGAGGGTGAGCTTACAAATTGTGCTTTATAATAGATTGCGAAATGTGTGAGATATATGCACCGTAAAAAATTTGATATATCAACAAATTATGCTTTTAAATATATTGCGAAACTTGTGAGATATACAGTATGCCTTGTAGAAAATAAATATAGCAACAAATTCGGCTGTATAAGAGATGGCGAAATTTGTGAGTTTTATGCATTGTAGAAAATAGATATAGCAACAAATTCTGCTTTAGAATATATTGCGAAATTTATGAGATATAGGCCTATGCATCGTAGAATATAAATATAGCAAATTCTATGGTCAAGGTTTGCAAAATATAATTACAAGACCCTCATCCAAGATAAATTTGTACATTTTTCGGTAGACAAAATTTCCTGGCTTCCCTATGTAATTACAGGCTTGCTATCCCTCACCAAGAAAAAATCGACACCTAAATGATACGAAAAGTCTTAATATTGACAAAGAAATGGGGAGAAAGGTTATACAATTGTCAAACTAATGAGCCAAACATCTTAAAATCTGAAAACTAATGGAGTTAAACATGTGGAAGAAGGGGAGACCAGAAAAAACACCACCCCGCCTTCAGTTCAGAGGGAAAGTTATGCAAGGTACACTATCTGGGTGAAATATTAAAGGGTAGAAACTCGGCTTGAACAATATATATGTGTAGTGAGGAGTTGGCGAGATGTATGTAGTATAAACAAAACAAATATATACAGTATATGTACATGGCTTATCAATATTTAGTCGAGAGGGAGTGTATGCATTGTCGAAAAAAATATATATACAGTACATACCTTATCAATATTTAGTAGAGCGGTATTGTATGTATCGTAAAAAAAAAATATATATATATATATATATATATATACCGGTATATATATATATCTTATCAATATTTACTCGAGAGGGAGTGCATGTATTGTCGAAAAGAATGATATACATACCTTATCAATATTTTAGCCGAGAGGGAGTGTATGCAACTATGTATTGTCGACAAAATTAAATACATGGCTTATCAATATATTAGTCGAGAGGGAAGGTATGTATTGTCGATAAATATATAGCCTACCGGTACTTACATTATCCATATTTAGGTTTTGTTAGGCATTCTGTCTTGGATGATATATATTGGAAGAGCTGGTAGAAACTGGACTGCAAATATTAACCCCTTTAGCACCACAATGTAATTTTTATCATATTCTGGTTACCAGTAGACGATTTTGTTTTAGCTTCAAATATACCTCTAGGACTCAACCGGGTAAATACGATCTCAATAAATCCTCTGAATAACATAGGTCTTTCTTAAAGGTGGGGGCTCATGGGTTGACGTAAACATGGACAAATAATCGCCAACCTGCATATAATTATCTTGTAAAATGCAATGTCACTGAAATAATTATTAACAATGGTATAAAAGATTTTGCGGATCGTCTATACCGGGCCTGTGACGTCATAGTGACGTCACACCAGTATCCTTAGCCTAGACTGGATGGTGGACTTACACTCTTGTGACGTCACAGGCCCGGTATAGACGATCCACAAAATCCTTTATACCATTGTTAATAATTATTTCAGTGCCATTGCATTTTGCAAGATAATTACGTACAGCTTGGCTATTATCATTCCATGTTTATCTCAACTCATGAGCCCCCACCTTTAACCTGCATAAAGTCGTCTAATTTTAGCCAGAATCAAAGTTAACAACACGTCATCGTGCTGGAGGGGGTTAATGAGAATTCTTTTAGGGATCTGAAATTGTCAAAACACGTAAATTGCATAGCAGAGTATAATGTAAACTTCCATTATGATTGCATATCTAACGCAGAATCCTACGTGTTACGAAACGGAGATGTCCTGCAACGTATAGAATTGTCTTGACCCTTTCAGTACCGGTGCCGTCCTTTTAGCTGTATTCTGGCTACTATTAGGCTATAATATTCAGCTTAGGAAGGACCTCTAGTAATTAAATGACCTGTAACTCTCTAATTTTACCCTTTTGACTCCCACAGATCGTTCTTGAACTGCACAAAATCGTCTAAATGTAGCTAGAATGATATTAATAAGACGTCGTCGATACAGAAAAGGGTTTAATTATACTGTAGGAAATAGTAGCAGGATAAGAAAGAGTATTGTTTTTATCAGGAAAAAATAAGGAAAAGAAATAATTGACAGTATGAAAAGGGTTAAGGGGAGATGGGTCGTTTTTTCTGGACCGCTTTCTCCCTCGTGTTTAGCCCCATTAGTTTTGGAATGTTAAGACTTTCAGCCCATTAGTTTGGCGATTTTAAGACCTTTCGCCCCATTTCGTTGTCAATTATAAGTCCTTTCGTACCATTTAGGTGTCAATTTTTCTGGCGAGCGATAGCGAGCCTGAAATTTTAAGGAGAAACGGCCTTTGGCCGGGACATTGGTCGATTTATGTATATATTTATTGTTTTTCTAGTTTCCTCCCTACACCTCCATCAAACTTAAAAAACACATCCCCAAGATCCCTCTTCTAGATAAATTTGTAGATTTTTCGGTAGAAAAAAGTCCAGGCCGAAGGCCGTTTCCTCTTAAATTACACGCTCGCTATCGCTCGCCAGGAGAAAACAGACACCTAAATCGGACGAACGGTTTTATTATTGACAAAACAATTAGGTCAAAAGTCATATAATCGCAAAACTAAAGGTCCGAACGTCTTAGAATATGAAAACAACTAATGGGGCTAGGCATGAGGGAGAAGGGGGTCCAGAAAAATCCACCATCTTGATCTTGGAAGGAGGATAGAAGGAAGAGATAAAGTAAAGAAGGGAGAGAGAAAGTAAAGAAGGGAGAGAGAAAGTAAAGAAGGGAGAGAGAAAGTAAAGAAGGGAGAGAGAAAGTAAAGAAGGGAGAGAGAGAAAGTAAAGAAGGGAGAGAGAAAGTAAAGAAGGGAGAGAGAAAGTAAAGAAGGGAGAGAGAAAGATGGATTTAAAAGGAGTGGATGTGATATTTAGTTATATGCATACAGTATATTCATAATCACCATCACTACTACCCCTACCATCAACCATATCATCATCTTCATCACCACCACCATCACCACCACCACCAATATCATCACCACCACCAGTAGTATCATCACACCACCATCATCACCATCACCCCCAATAGCAACACCACCACCACCAATATCATCACCACCACCACCAATATCATCACCACCACCAGCAGTATCATCACACCACCATCATCACCCCCAATAGCAACACCACCACCACCAATATCATCATCACCGCCATCAGCATCATCATCATCATCACCATCACCGCCATCAGCAACATCATCATCATCATAATCGTGACTATTTATTTTATCTAGCATTAAGTCCTTCTGTACCGGCGACGTCTTTTACATTTTATTCTAGCTATATTTAGACGATGCTGTGCAGTTTAAGAAGGATCTGTGGTAGTAAAAAAGGGTTAAGTGAGATAGTGCGAAGCCTGTTAATTGCCGGAGGCCCTTTTTAAACTAAATAAAATTGTCTAATAGTAGTATTGGCACTGAAAGGGTTAACAGATTTCCTTGCCTCTCCTCTTCCTCCCCAACTCCCTTCCCCTCCCAGCCCAACTCCCTTCCTCCCCCCTTCCACTCCCTGCCTCCTATTCCCTCTTCCCCCCTGTTTCCTCCCCCCTGCCTCTCCTGTCCTCCCCCTCCCTCTGCCTCACCACTGTTCGCACCCTGTCCCCCTACCTCTTCCAATGTCTCACCCTTTTTCTCTACCACCACTTTTCCTCCTCCCACCCCTCCCTTCCCCTGTCACCCTGTCCCCCCCCCACCCCCGCCTCCAATGTCTCCCCCTTTTTCTCTACCACCACTTTTCCTCCTCCCCCCTCTCCTCCCACCCCACTCTTCCCCTGTCACCCCCACCCCCTCCTCCAATGTCTCACCCTTTTTCTACATCACCCATTTTCCTCCTTCCCCCCATAATAATAATAATAATAAAGTTTATTTCCACCGACAGTGGTTATTCTTGTTACATAGTATTTACAAATATAATTCTATACAGTTTGGGGTTTAGTGTTTTCAAAGTAGTTACAATACTAATACATAATACATAATTTAGTGTTACATACAGTAGACATACAGTTGTTAGTTGTGTATTCAGACCAGGTGTGACGGACCACAATTCCTAAGCTGTAATTACAAATACACCAAGTAGGTCAGCTCAGATCTATGTAGATTAAGAGGGCAGATAAGCCTGTGGATTATTAGGTTAGCCCTTGCACCTGGCTCAGGGTAGGACACCTTCATATAGCCTATCTAAATACAGTAACGTTCTCTTTAATACAGTATTATATTTTTACATAAGAACATAACAGTGTATACAATTAAAATTAAAATTTAAAGATCTGCTGTTTAACTAAGACATACCCGGTACTGGAGAGAGAGAGAGAGAGAGAGAGAGAGAGAGAGAGAGAGAGAGAGAGAGAGAGAGAGAGAGAGAGAGAGAGGACAGAGGACAGCGCGGGGGATTATGAGGGATTAAAATTGGGGTGGGAATCAGACAGAGAGAGATTTAGGGTTTAGAGAGAGAGAGATATATATACATATATATACACACATATACATACACATGTACACATACACACACACATACATACATATATATAGAGAGGGTCATGTCTACAGATTTCTTATGAACATTAATTTAATCATAAGCAGAGTTTAGCAGCAAGGTTTTAACATTAGTCTTAAAGGTTCCTAGGCTACTGGAAGTTTGTACATTAACTGGGAGTTTGTTCCAAAGTACAGGTCCTCTTACCGTTAATTTTGCTTGCCCTATGTCAGTTTGAACATTCGGAATAAAAAGCATATTTTGTTGTCTCGTTGTGCTAGCTGTTACATTGAATACTGTGGGTAGACTTAGTAGATACTCTGGGTAAAGCTTATTTAAGTATTTGACAATAATTATTAGTGTGTCATGCGTTATTTTATCTTTAATATTTAACCATCTTAGTTCCTTTAATATAGGAGTGACATGATCAAACTTTTTTTGACTTACCGTCAGCCACTTTAGCAGCAAAATTCTGAAGTTTTTGCACTCTGGATATTTGGGTAGCATTTGATGAACCCCAAATTACACTACAATAATTTATTATACTTAGCACTAGTGTTTGTACAATGATTGTTCTAGTTGATTTGTCAAAGTGATCTGTTATTCTATTGATATACATAAGTGTCCCTACTACTGTTTTACTCATTTCACTAATGTGGACATCAAAGTTCATATGTCTTATCAAAATATATGCCTAGATTTTTTACATGAGTGGTAGGTTCAATAGTGCTGTCATTAAGGCGTATGGTGGCATTACTGGGTATTTTTGAAAGTACCTGACGAGTGCCTATGAATATGCATTGGGTTTTATCAGTGTTCATCATTAATCCATTTTGTATAAAGTATAGTCTCAGTTTTTGTAGTATTTCTTCCGTTTTAATAATTAGATTGCCAAAATGATTTACCGAGTACTAATTTATTTGCCCAGGCCTGTCACCCTGTTCCCCAACCCCTCCCCCCATGTCTCCCCCCTTTTATCTACCACCCCATTATCTCATCCAACCCTCCACCCCTGTCATCACCCCCCCCCCCCTATATGTCTCCCCCTTTTCCTCTACCACCCTTTTTCCTCTCCCCTGTCCGCCCACTCTATCCTTACCTCCTCCCCCTCACCCTGTGCCCCGCCCCCCCCCCCCCCCACCTACCTCCCCCTGGCCCTTTTCAGCCCCCCCCACCACAACCCCTGCCACACCCCTCCACTCTACCAAGGCTCCGTACTGTCTGGCTATCCGGGGACTGAAACCCGATCGGCTTACTATATTAACTTATCAAAACACAGAACCCGGGCTACCGATTGACTGCTTTCCTTTCATACCATGACTAGTTTATACATACAGCTACTGCTATCCCTGCATACCAAGACTACTTTATATATAAATCTACTTGTAGACTACTTTCCTTCTCTACATGACTATTTTATACATACACTTACTTGTAGACTACTTTCCTTCTCTACATGACTATTTTATACATACACTTACTTGTAGACTACTTTCCTTCTCTACATGACTATTTTATACATACACTTACTTGTAGACTACTTTCCTTCTCTACATGACTATTTTATACATACACTTACTTGTAGACTACTTTCCTTCTCTACATGACTATTTTATACATACACTTACTTGTAGACTACTTTCCTTCTCTACATGACTATTTTATACATACACTTACTTGTAGACTACTTTCCTTCTCTACATGACTATTTTATACATACACTTACTTGTAGACTACTTTCCTTCTCTACATGACTATTTTATACATACACTTACTTGTAGACTACTTTCCTTCTATTCTATGGCTATGTTATATTTTCCCCTATGTGTATTGATGAGACAAAAGGCAATGTTGCCTGCAACAAGTGCCCCGCCCCCCCTCCTTAAGTAAAAATAAAAATGACAGGGAGCCAAATTCAAGCTACAATCACTTATAAAAATCCATTATTATTTTTTGTTATGCAATTATAAATATCTGGATTGTTTTTTAATGTAAACTGCTGTTCAATGAATAGTATTAATAGTTTTGTAGTTGATACATAGAAAAATATATTCATAAAATCATTTCCACAGATATGCTTCCATAATTAGAAATAGCTTAAGTCCCTGAAATGTTATGAGTCAAAGATAATTGATTATTGTAATATGGTAGAAGAATGAGAGATGCAACATTGATATATCTATATATATATATATATATATATATATATATATATATATATATATATATATATATCTATATATATATAGAGAGAGAGAGTGAGAGTGTGAGTTGGTGTACCTTTTTATGGCTGGTTCATAGGTGTGTATGTGTGTGTGTTGGTATTTGTGTTTGTATAGGGAGGGGGCTGTGTGTGTGTGTGTGTGGCTACGTATTTATGAGTGTTTGTATGTATGTTGATAATTGTGTGTGTTGGTATGTGTGTGTGGGGGGGGGGGAGTTCCTGCACGTTTTGCTCCTATTGATTTTCAGTAGCTGGCATTACATTTTGAAAGATTTTATTGCATTCTTGCCATTATTTCGTGTCTGGTGTTTTTTGTCCTTTTGGCTAGGGTACGGCGATAAACCTTCAAGGGGAGATGGGTCGTTTTTCTGGCCCACCTTCTTCCTCATGTTTAGCCCCATTAATTTTCAGATTTTATGACGTTCGGTTCATTAGTTTGGCGATTTTCAGACCTTTCGCCCCATTTCTTTGTCAATATTAAGACTTTTCGTGCTATTTAGGTGTCGATTTTTTTTTCCTAGGCCGGGACATTTGTCTACCGAAAAATATAAAAATGTATCTAGAAGAGGGATCTAATGGATGTTTGTTTAAGTTTGATGGAGGTCTAGGGAGGAAACTAAAAAATAAATGAATAAATAAATAAATAGACCAAAATCAACACCACTGTCCCCCTTAACCCTTTCAGTGCTGGTGATGTGCTTTTTGTGATATTCGGGCAACTATTGGATGATTTTAGTCAGCTTAGGAAGGACCTCTAACCATTGAGAGGTGACAAACTATCTCGTGTCGTGGTTGTTTAATTATTGTCTTGTATTGTGGTAACACATTAGTTAAATTGCCTTGGGTAAGATAGTATAGCTCCTATTAAAGGGAGTAATGGTGGTAGTAGTAGTAGTAGTAGTAGTAGTAGTTGTTGTTGTTGTTGTTGTTGTTGTTGTTGTCAATCAATCAGCCTTTCTTCACAATAGGCCTATACAAGGAAAAATGTACAAATATATCTTGAAGGAGGGTCTTGGGCGGGTGTTTCTTTAAGCTTGATGGAGGTCTAGAGAGGAAACTAACATTAATAAAAAAAAAATACATATATGCACAAATAAATACGCCCATCCCCCCGTATAGTACCGGTACTGTTTAGTGATAAATATAGTTTTGTTTTTAGTATGACTGTTCCAATAGTATTTTCGATGGGTTGCATGGTTATACGTTTTCTATGGTATTGATATAGATGTGTGTGTGAATTTGTGTTTTTATCTGTGTGTTTTCGTTGTTTTATGTTTTTTTTTTGTTTTTTTCCCCTGTTCTTGCTCTGTCTTGAGTCGGCCACCCCCAAGAAAAAAGGAAAACAAAAAATAATAAAATAGAATAAAATAGAAACTAAAAATAAAAATAGGGAAAATGGGGATTGGGCCTGAGCATATAGATAGATAGATATAGATTGATTGTATCTTTTAGTGATAGGACTGGTATTGATAGGTCGTTTCGCCGCCAATCAATAGCCAATTATGAGCGAAGTGGTGTGGGAGTGGAAGCAACGAACCACATGCTGACGTTTATAGCGCAGTTATTCCCCCCCTGTTCTGATGAGTGATAATGAATGGGAGTTGCAGGGTCTGGTAAATGAGTTTGGAACAGTGTGCGAAAAACGGAATTTGAAGGTAAATACGGGGAAGAGCAAGGTTATGGTCTTCGAAAGGGGTGAAGTCACAGAGTGTGAGGTGAAGCTGAACGGTCAGGCTATGGAGATCGTCAACTCTTTTAAGTATCTGGGCAGTGTGTTGAGTAAAGATGGGACTATGGATGAAGAGGTGCGGGAGAGGGTACAACAGGGGAAGAGGGTTGTAGGAACGCTAAAAGCAGTAACAAGAAATAGGGTGGTCAGTATGGAAGTGAAGAAGTCCTTGCATGACAGTGTGGTAATCCCGACACTGACTTACGGAAGCGAAGCATGGACGTTGGTTGAGAGACTCAGACCAAGAGTGAGAGCAGTGGAAATGAATTACTTAAGGAGTGCGTGCGGAGTTACATGGAGGGATAGACAGACTAATGAGGAAGTAAGAAGGAGGTGTGGTGTGGAGGTAGATGTGCTGGAAAGTGTGAAAAGGAACAACTTGAGATGGTTCGGCCATATGGAACGTATGGAAAGCGAGAGAATGACTAAGAGGGTGTACGAGAGCGAGGTGGAGGGACAGAGGGGGAGAGGTAGACCGAATATGAGGTGGAAGGATGGAGTGAGGAACTACATGAACGAAGGCAGTGCTGGTTGGGGGGAGGGGCGTCGACTGACTGGGGACAGAGGTGCATGGGGGCGGTTCGTTCGTGGCCACCCCTTCGGGGATCACGGCGTCAGGCAATAGATAGATAGATAGATATTTCCCCCCCCCCCCCCCCCACACACTCTCTCTCTCTCTATCTATCTAGTTATCTATATCTATCTATCTATCTATATCTATTTATCTATATATATCTGTAATGTGTGTGTGTACGTGTACCCTTGATCTCTTATGTAAGCAAGATATATTTAAATTTGGCAATTTGAGTACCTATTTAATGTTCTTTTCGGTGTATAATGAATAATTATTAACCCCTTCAGAACGGGTTACGTCTCTTGTAATGTGTGCTTCCTATGTTCTGGTGTTTTATGCAGCTTAGGAAGGATCTGTGGTAGTCAAAGGGTTGATATGAGCTAGTGTGTAGTTTGTTTATTTCTAGAGATCCTTCTTATACTGACTAAAACTATATAATGGTAGCCAGAATATATGCCTCAAATCACATCCGTACTGAGATGATTAAACGAGACACATTTCTGTCACACACACACACACACACACACACACACACACACACACACACACACACACTGTATATAAGCAGTGTTGGTAGTGTCCCCCCAGGGCTAGCGTGCGGCCTGCCTGTGTTACGCACCTGCCACCTGTTGTCCCACTATAACCCCCCTAACCTACCCTACCATACCCCCCTGCCCCCCTAAACCTACCCTACCCCCCTCCCCCCTACCCTACCCTACCATACCCCTACCCCTGCTCTGTCCTTGCTCACTCCTGCTCCTTTCTTACAGGCCCCTATCATCCCTTCCTTAACCTACCCATACCTACCCCACCCCTACCATCCCCCTGCCCCCCCAACCCACCCTACCCCTGCCCTCTCTCCTGCTCCTTTCTTATATTCCCCTATCATCCCTTCCTTAACCTACCCTACCCCCTAACCTACCCATAGCTACCCCCCCTCCCCCCTAGCCTACCCTACCATACCCCTACCCCTGCTCTGCCCTTGCTCTCTCTCCTGCTCCTTTCTTACATTCCCCTATCATCCCTTCCTTAACCTACCCTACCCTACCCCCATGCCTTCCTAGCCTACCATATCATACCCCTACCCCTGCTCTGTCCTTGCTCTTTCTTACAGGCCCCTATCATCCCTTCCCTAACCTACCCATAGCTACCCCCCTCCCCCCCTAGCCTACCCTACCATACCCCTACCCCTGCTCTGTCCTTGCTCTCTCTCCTGCTCCTTTCTTACAAGCCCCTATCATCCCTTCCTATCTTAATCTAACCTCTTCCAAACCTACCCTACCCCTACCCCTAATTTGCCCTTGCTCTCTCGCTTACTCCTTAGTACAGGCCCCAATCATCCCTTTCTTAACCTACCCCTACCCCTAGCCCTACCCTACCCTACCCTTCCCTTCCCTCATACTTACCTTAACTTACACTACCACCTATTGTAATCTTAACCCCTTCCCCCTCCCTACTACCCCTATCCCTATTGTGTCCTTGCTCTCCCCCCTGCTCCCTTCTAACTCACCCCTACCTCCATCCCTGCTCTGTTCTTTCCCTTTCTTACTCATTCCTTACCCTAACCCTCCTTGCTTACTTTAACTTTCACCTGTTATCCTGCTACCACCCCTATCCCCTTCTTAACCCATACAGTACCAGGGACGTCCTTTATATCATATTCTGGCAACTATTAGACGATTTTATACAGCTTAGGAAGGACACCAGGCAATAATACGGCTTCAAACTATCTTCACCAACCCTATGAACTACCACAGATCCTTCCTAAGCTGCATACTATCGTCTAAACACAGCTAGAATATAATATAACACACGTCGCTGGTACTCAAAGGGTTAAACTGCACAAAGCCGTCTATATATAGCTAGAATATACTTTAATAGACGTCGCCGGTACAGAAGGGCTTAACGTTCAACAGTTTTGGCCTATTTACTTGGACTAGGGTATAGTGTACAGTATAATGCTAGGCTGGTGAGGTTAGGGGAAGCTACGGTAAGGAGGAGGCCGGGTTTTTTTTCTGGACCCCCTTTTCCTTCATGTTTAGCCCCACGAGTTACGATATTTTAAGACGTTTGTCCCTTTAGTTTGGCATTATAAGACCTTTCGCCCCATTTTGTGTCAATATTAAGACATTTCGTGCAATATAGGTGTCGTTTTTTTCCTGGCGAGCGATAGCAAGCCTGTATTACTGTAGTAACCAGCCGACATTTGTCTATCGAAGAATGTACACACACATCTTCCAGGAGGGTCTTGGGGATGTTTATTAAGCTTAGTAGAGGTCTAGGGAGGACACTAAGAAAATAATAAACAGATGAATAACTGCAAAGAAACACGCCTAGGTTCGGTTAAGTTACGCTAGAGGTTAGAGACTAGAATAAGAAACAAAAATAATAAAATAGAAAATAAACATAAAAATTGAATAAATGGGGATTGGGCCTGAGCATATATATAGATAAATAGATAGATAGATAGATAGATAGATTATATTAGTTTAGGCTAGGCCAAGTTAGGCTAGGGTTAAGTTAGGCTAGGCTAGTTTTGGTTGAGAGGAGATTTGTATATATATATATTTAGTTATTCATTTATTTAGTTAATATTTTTAGTTTCCTCCCAAGACCTCCATCAAGCTAAACAAAATATCCCCAAGGTTGCCTTACTAATTTGCTTAGTTTTTTCTCAGAGGTATATGAAGCAGTAGATAATGACAAGTCATATGATATAATATATTTAGATTTCAGTAAAGCTTTCGACAGAGTCCCCCACGAGAGATTGATGAGAAAGGTTGAGGCGCATGGAATAGGTGGGGCGTTGTTGGGATAAGAACATAAGAACATAAGAAAATGGGAGTCTGCAGAAAGCCGATTGGCCTAAGCAAGGCAGATCCCTGTCCCACACAACCCCAATTCATTACAAAGCCCAATTATAGGCTCCACACTCTAATACCCTGAGGATCATCTTACCAAAACGGTTAGAGATTAACGCAGGATTATGGAGGTCTGCAGAGCGCTGATTGGCCCAACCCGGCTGATCCCCCTTCACACCCAACCCTTCTCGTCCATATGCTTAATCCATTTTTTCTTAAAACTCCCTACAGTTTTAGAACCCACTATAGCACTTGGTATTCCATTCCCCTCATCTACACCTCTGTTACCAAACCAATACTTTGCCTATATCTTTCTGAAACGAAATTTATCTAATTTGAAACCATGGTACGAGTTCTTTCGCTATCACTGAGCTTTAGTACATTTGCCATGTCCCCTTTGTTAATCCCACTAACCCACTTGAACACCTCTATCATATCCCCTCTAACTCTGCGTCTCTCTAACGAATGTAAACCTAATTTCTTCAACCTTTCTTCATACGAAAGATTTCTAATATTATGGATCATTTTTGTCATTCTACGCTGTACTCTCTCCAATGAATCTATGTCCATTCTGTAATAAGGACACCAAAATTGGACAGCATAATCCATATGGGGTCTCACTAATGACAAGTAAAGTTTTAAGATAACATCAGCAGTTCTGTTACTCACACTCCTAGAGATGAACCCGAGAATCCTGTTTGCCTTATTACGAACGCTTATACACTGTTTTCTAGGCTTCAAATCATTGCTAACAAACACACCTAGATCTTTCTCGCAGTCTGAATTTTCTAATTCTAAATTAGCTAGTTTATATTTAAATTTTTTTTGCATCTTCCCTATCTTTAATACCTTGCATTTGTCAATGTTAAACTTCATCTGCCAATTTACTGACCATTCATGTAAGGTATCTAGATCCCTTTGGAGGCACTCTATATCGCTATCTGAATCAATTGATCTCCCTATTTTAGTATCGTCTGCGAATTTACTTATCCTACTAGTTATACCTAAATCTAGGTCATTTATGTATATAAGAAACAACAGGGGACCTAATACCGATCCCTGGGGGACACCACTTTTGACTGCTCCCCATTCTGACTTGGTACCATTTATGCTGACTCTCTGCTTCCTACCAATTAGCCATGACCTAATCCATCCTAACAACGCCCCACCTATTCCATGTGCCTCAACCTTTCTCATCAATCTCTCATGAGGGACTCTGTCGAAAGCTTTACTGAAATCTAAATATATAATATCATATGACTTGTCATTATCTACTGCTTCATATACCTCTGAGAAAAAACTAAGCAAATTAGTAAGGCAAGACCGTCCCTGAGTGAATCCATGCTGAGAAGAATTGATTAAGTTAAATGTTTCTAAGTGGTTTCTCATTTTCCTAGCAATAATTGACTCTAGTAGTTTTCCTATGATTGAAGTGAGACTAATGGGACGGTAATTGGATGCTATTGATTTATCATTTTTTGAAGATCGGAACTACATTTGCAAGCTTCCAAGCTTCTGGAACTATACCTGTTTCTAATGACTTGTTAAATAGAAATGTTAATGGATAACTTAACTCATCTCTGCATTCTTTTAATACTCTAGCATATACCTCATCGGGACCAGGCGATTTATGAGGTTTCAGTCTGTCAATTTCCTTAACCACATCATTTCTACTTATAGTAACCGTACTTAACCTATTTTCTATACTATCGCTGTATACCTTACGGACTTCTGGAAACTGTGCCAAATTTTCATTAGTGAAAACGGAAAGAAATTGACTATTTAATGGGATGGATTAGGTCATGGCTAATTGGTAGGAAGCAGAGAGTCAGCATAAATGGTACGAAGTCAGAATGGGGAGCAGTCAAAAGTGGTGTCCCCCAGGGATCTGTATTAGGTCCTCTGTTGTTTGTTATATACATAAATGACCTTGATTTAGGTATAACTAGTAGGATAAGTAAATTTGCAGACGATACCAAGATGGGGAGAACAATTGATTCAGATAGAGATATAGAGTGCCTCCAAAGGGATCTAGATACCTTACACGAATGGTCAGTAAATTGGCAGATGAAGTTTAACATTGACAAATGCAAGGTATTAAAGATAGGGAAGATGCATACAAATGTTAAATATAAACTAGCTAATGTGGAATTAGAAAACTCGAATTGTGAGAAAGATCTAGGTGTGTTTGTTAGCAATGATTTGAAGCCTAGACAACAGTGTATAAGCGTTCGAAACAAGGCAAACAGGATTCTCGGGTTCATCTCAAGGAGTGTGAGTAACAGAACTGCTGATGTTATCTTAAAACTTTACTTGTCATTAGTGAGACCCCATATGGATTATGCTGTTCAATTTTGGTGTCCTTATTACAGAATGGACATAGATTCATTGGAGAGAGTACAACGTAGAATGACAAAAATGATCCATAATATTAGAAATCTTCAGTATAAAGAAAGGTTGAAGAAATTAGGCTTACATTCGTTAGAGAGACGCAGAGTTAGAGGGGATATGATAGAGGTGTTCAAGTGGGTTAGTGGGATTAACAAAGGGGACATGACAAATGTACTAAAGCTCAGTGATAGCGAAAAGAACTCGTACCAATGGTTTCAAATTAGATAAATTTCGTTTCAGAAAAGATATAGGCAAATATTGGTTTGGTAACAGAGTTGTAGATGGGTGGAATGGACTACCAAGTGCTATAGTGGGATTAAAAACGATAGGGAGCTTTAAGATAAAATTGGATAAGCATATGGACGAGAAGGGTTGGGTGTGAAGGGGGATCAGCATGGTTGGGCCAATCAGCGCTCTGCAGACCCCCGTAATCCTGCGTTAATCTCTAACCGTTTTGGTAAGATGATCCTCAGGGTATTGAGTGTTGAGCCTATAATTGGGCTTTGTAATTGGGGTTGTGTGGGACAGGGATCTGCCTTGCTTAGGCCAATCGGCTTTCTGCAGACTCCCATTTTCTTATGTTCTTATGTTCTTAAGATCACCCTTCGAGATCATTTTGTACATTTCTCGGTAGAAAAATTTCCTGGCCAAACGCTGGTTCCTCATAAATTACAGGCTCGCTATCGCTCGCCAGGAAAAAATAACCATACCTCAATGGCACAAAAGGTCTTAAAATCGCCAAACTAATGAGGCTAAACATGAGGGAGAAGGGGGTCCAGAAAATAAAGCAAACCTCCCTCTAAGTTAGGTTAAGGGGGGTGACCTGTTTTTGTTCTGTCCATTTCTATCTTTCTCTGGCTTGTATCCATTTGGCCCCATTCAGCCTACTGTTTTAAGACGTTTATCCCCATCTAGGTGTCAATTTCTTACTGGTGAGCGGTAGCGAGCCAGCATATTTTTTATTTTTGTTTGACAGCAGGCTAAATTTGTACATTTTTCGATAGAAAAATGTCTCCGGTGAAGCCGGATTTCTTTATATAATGCTGGCTCGCTATCACTCGCCAGGAAAAAATCGACACCTAGATGGGGATAAACGTCTTAAAATAGTTGGCTGAATGGGGCCGAATGGATACAAGCCAGAGAAAGAGAAAAGGACAGAAATAACAAAAAGCAGGTCACCCCCCTTAAGTTAGGACTTAGGTCGATCACTAACTGTGTTGCCACATACACAAACTATTACCAGAACAAAAATACTAGCTCATCGAGAATTTCCGGTACTATAGTTTATTCGCTGTAAGTAGACAAGAAATCATGAACTATAACCTCTGTAACTAAAAAACGACTAGAGTAATCGAGCTAATATGTCTACCATTTGGGAAGAGTCAGTCAAGTAATAAATGTTGAAATTTACAGCCAATTTGCTCTAACCTCTGTAACTCAAAAACTACTAGAGTAATCGAGCTAATATGGCTACCATTTGGGAAGAGTCAGTCAAGTAATAGATGTGGAAATTTACAGCCAATTTGCTCTAGCCCTTTTTTGAGAAACCGGACAGAGGTTATGATTTCTCGCCTACGTACAGCGAATAGACTATAGCTGTCGTGTGTACTGCCGCAAAAATCGCCGACATGTATTGTGTTTATAGATGACCTGTCTGTCACCCCCCCCCTACATGATCCCGCCCCCCAGCCTGTCACGTCCTACTGTGTTTGGACGTGCAATAGTCTACTGTCTTCCTGTTCAGACCTTAAGCCTTTCAACAACGTTTAGTTTTTTCATATCAGTTACATTTAGATGATTTTATATAGTTTAGGAAAGATATATGATGGCTAAAAGGATTAATTGAGATAGGCTAACATTTTAATGGGTAGCTGTCCATCCTTACCTAATTAAAATCATTTAATAGTTGCCAGAATTTAATAAAAAGGATGTCAACGGCACTGAATGGATATATATGTGTATATATATATATATATATATATATATATATATATATATATATATATATATATATATACACCATATAGTTTACTTCTCTTCCAGGCCAGATGTTGCCATTTTCCTTTCGTATATATTACCCTATATTTTACCCGAAGCCACCCCCCCCCCCCCCCCCCCCCCTCCCATCGTCCCCACTGCTCCTCAACCAATGCCTTCTCTATACATTGCCTCAACCCCTTGACAGGTCCAGGGGTTCTTGTTTTGTTCTCTCTCTCTCTCTCTCTCTCTCTCTCTCTCTCTCTCTCTCTCTCTCTCTCTCTCTTTCTCTCTCTCTCTCTCTCTCTCTCTCTCTCTCTCTCTCTCTCTCTCATTCTTCATCCTCCGGCTAAATTTCACACTCTCCGTACCTACCTATAAATTATACTCCTCCCCTGCCCTTCCCAATTCTCCACACTGGGTATATGCTGTGCTATAATGCTCGGGATATGCTGCTTCTGAATGCCAAGTATATATGCCTCGGAGTATACTGAGAATGCTTGATATACCCTACCACATTCCTCAAGTATGCTGCTTTTGAATGCTAAGTATATGCCTCTGAGATTTTTGTCTATGTGAATGAAGGAGACAAAAGGAAACGCTGCCTGTAACAAGTGTCTCCCTAAAATTGAACGAGTGACAAAGCCATTTTCAAGGTACGTTAGAGTCAATATGTCTGGACACACGGGGCTTGAAGCAGTTTAAGTCATAGGATGAGGGAAAGACAGATTGAGGGAGAGAGTTATACTGTCATAACGCGTCCTAATCCTCAAGGGGTTAAGCCAGCCATGACTCGAACACCAGATCCGCCTATGTGAGCTCGCCCATTGCCTGTGCCTGTTTGTATATAGGGTTCCTGATCTAAGGGCATGGGTTAAGGGGAGGTGGGCCAGTTTTCTGGTCCCACTTCTTCCTCATGTTTAACCCCATTAGTTTTGACATTATAAGAGATGTCGATTTTATCCTGGCGACCGATAGCGAGCCAGTAATTTTAAGAGGAACCGGCCCTCGGCCGGGAAATTTTTCTACCGAAAAATTTACAAATTTATCTTAAAGGGGGGTCTAGGGGGTGTTTTTTAAAGCTTGATGGAGGTCTAGGGAGGAAGCTAAAACAAAATATTAATAAATAAAAAAATCAACCAAACAGTGAACCATCCATGACTCGAATACCAGGTCCACCTATGTGAGCGTGCCTATTGCCTGATCTGAGGTGGGTTGGGTAACATGGACTTCCCCTGTTTTCATAAATACATGACTGAGGCTGTTCTCGGCGTGACTGGAGAGGAGGACATTTTTCCCGTAAACGAGTTTTTTTATTTCCGTAAACAGGTAGAAGAACATAAGAAAACGGGAGTCGGCCCACACAAGGCATGTTCCTTTCACATCAAACCCATCTCGTGTCACGGGCATCTGTATCCCTAAGACCCCCCTGCGAGATAGATTTGTAAATGTTTCGGTAGAAATAATATGTCCGAGCCGAAGGCCGATTCCTATTAAACAATCGACAACTAGATGTCACAAAAAGTCTAAAAGTTTATACAAAAATGGGGCAAAAGGGTTTAAAATCACTAAACTAATAGGGCGAATGTCTTGAAATATCAAAACTAATGGGGGGTAAGCATGAGGGGGAAGGGGGTCCAGAAAAAACCTCCCCTTAAGCTGCGGACATTCTTAGGTCTGGATTCCCCCCCCCCCCCCACACACACACACACACGTCTTCCTTGGTCTATAATTATATCTTCTATAATTACGTAATATTATATAGAATGAATAATAACATAATGATGGCCTGTCTTCTCCTGATCGTTGCATCATAGGGACACAGACACGGGTGTTGTAAGGGGGTACGGTGGGTTTATTGGTGTATTTATTGATTTATTGGTTTATTTAATAATGTATTTATTTAGTTATTTTTGTTTATTTAAATCATTTATTTATATATTATTTATTTGTTTATTTATTTATTAATTATTTTAGTTTCCTCCCTAGGCCTCCATCAATCTTTTAAAAATATCCTCAACACCCTTCTTCGACATTAGTTTGTACAATTTTCGGTAGAAAAAATGTCCAGGGGCGAAGGCCGGTTCTTCCAAAATTACAGGCTTGCTATCGCTCGCCAGGAAAAAAATGGACACCTAAATGGCACGAAAGGTCTTAATACTGACATATGAGGCGAAAGGTAATAAAATCGCCAAACTAATGGGGCGAACGTCTTATGGTCCCTAAACTAACGGGGCTAACCATGAGGGAGAAGGGGGGCCCTTAAAAATATACTACCTCCCCCTTAATGACATAATAATACATAGAATTAACTAATAGGAAGACGACAACCAAAAACTCGTGATAACAAAAATCATCTTTATTTTCGTATTGGAAGACGTTTGGACACACAGTATTGTCATACCATCATCAGTATTGTCATGCCATCATCAGTATTGTCATGCCATCATCAGTAATCTGTGAACAATAATTTACATACTGAAATTTAAAATACAAAATAAGGATGCTACTTGCGAATTAAGGGGAGGTATTTAGTTTCTTCCCTAGAACTCCATCAAGCTTAAAATTACACCCCCTACACCCCCTTTCAAGATAAATGTGTACATTTTTTGGTAGAAAAATGGCCCGGCCGAAGGCCGGTTCTACTCAAATTAGAGGCTCGCTATCGCTCGCCAGGAAAAAATCTACACCTAAATGGCACGAAAGTTCTTAAAATTTACAGAAATGGGGCGAAAGTTCTTAAAATCGCTAAACTAAAGGGGGCGAGCGTCTTAAAATCCAAAAAGCAATGGGGCTAAACATGAGAGAGAAAGGGGTCCAGAAAAAATTCCCCTAAGTGGAAATCTCCCCTTTTAACAATACCTCTACTATGTATGTAGTTATGTACTTTATCCTTTTTGTTTTGTATTTGTTTTATTTGATATTATTAATATTATTATTTTCATTTTCATACCATCCTCAGTAATCTGTGAACAATAATTTACATACTGAAATTTAATATACAAAATATGGATGCTACTTGCGAATTAAGGGAGGTGACCTGTGTTTTTTTCTGTCCTTTTCTCTCTTTCTCTGGCTTGTAACCATTCGGCCCCATTCAGCCAACTATTTAAGACGTTTATCCCCATCTACAGTAGGTGTCGATTTCTTCCTGGCGAGCGATAGCGAGCCAGCATGATATGAAGAAATCCGGCTTCGCCGGAGACATTTTCTACCGAAAAATTTGCAAATTTAGCCTGCTGTCTAACAACAACAACAAAAATATGCTGGCTCGCTACCGCTCACCAGTAAGAAATTGACACCTGGATGGGGATAAAAGTCTTAAAACAGTAGGCTGAATGGGGCCAAATGGATACAAGCCAGAGAAAGGTAGAAAAGGACAGAACAAAAACAGGTCACCCCCCTTAACAATACCTAAACACTATACTTAACCCCTTCGGTACCGTTGACGTCCTTGTAACTTGATTCTGGTTACTATTAGAGGATTTTATTCAGTTTCCTGAGGGCTTCCAACAATTAACAAGCTTCGAACTATCTCACTTAAACCAATTGTACCACCACAGATCCTTCTTAAACTGCACACAATCGTCTAAGTATAGCTGGAGTAAAATTAAAAAGACGTCGCGGTACAGAAGGGGTTAATACAAAAGACTGCGCAAACAATATAGTGTGGAAAATCCGAAGATACTAAGAAATGCTGAAATAAGTGTCATTGAACTCTATTTTAAACTAGATTTACCCTTTCGAGAGTTCCATGATAGACATTTCAACATTTATCTCAGCATATCTTAGTATCTTCGGATTTTATACACTATTTGTTCGCATTTTGTTTATATTTAGTATAGTTTAGGTACTGTTAACCCTTTCGGTACCAGCGACGAGTGTTATATTTAAGTCTAGCTATATTTAGACGATAGTATGCAGCTTGGGAAGAATCTGTGGTAGGTCAAAGGGTTGGTTGAGATAGTTTGAAGCCTTATTATTGCTATATGTCCTTCCTAAGCTGCATAAAATCGTCTAATAGTGTCCAGAATATGATTACAAGGATGTCCCTGGTACTGTATGGGTTAATTCGCAAGTAGCATCCATATTGTGTATTGATTAAATTGCAATATGTAAATTATTGTTCACAGATTACTGATGATGGTATGAACATGTGTCGAAACGTCTTCCAATATGAAAATAAAGATGATTTTTATTACGAGTATGGTTGTCCTCTTCCGATTAATTAATTATATATATTATTATATAACTAAGGGGGAGGTAGTTTCTTTTTATGGACCCCCCTTCTCCCTCATGTTTAGCCCCATTAGTTTTGAGATCTTCAGGCGTTTGCCCCATTAGTTTGGCAATTGTATTACCTTTCGCCCCATTTCTGTGTCAGTACAAGACCTTTTGTACCATTTAGGTGTCCATTTTTTCCTGGCGAGTGATTTTTATGACGAGTTTGGTTGTCCTCTTCCGATTGAAGCTGAGATCCCTTAACCCCTTCTGTACCGGAGACGTCTTTTGTATTTTATTTTAGCTATATTTAGACGATTATATTCAGTTTGAAAAGGGCCTTAGACAAGTAACAGGCTTCCAACTATCTCACTTAACCCTTTATACTACCACAGATCCTTCTTCAACTTCACAAAATCGTCTAAATACAGCTAGAGTACAGTGAGTTCACTGCTCAATAGGTGGCGTTCTGAGAGTGAGGGTCTGAGTCTGGAGGGTGAGACGGTGAAGCACTTGAGCGAAGCAACCGGCCGCTTCAGAGATGGAGCTGCTTTGAGCCATGATGGATGCTTCACATGTCTCACTCCCCAGGCTGGAACAAGACCTCACGGGCTTCACCGTGTTGAGCGGTGGAATTTACAGGCTCTCAGCCTATGCCCGAGAGGGAGTAGTTGGAATATAGAAAAAAAAAAAAAAAAAAAAAAAAAAATACAATGAGAAAAATGTCGCCGGTACAGAAAGGGTTAAGAACGTCTCCGTGTCTAAAATTTATTAAAACAAAATGGCCTCTCTTCTGCTAATAGTTATAACCTAGTAGAGAGAGAGAGAGAGAGAGAGACGCGTTAACCCTTGCTTTGTATTAGGCCATGGGTAGACGATTTTATTCAGCTTAGGAAGGTAGTGTGTGCGTCGGAGGGATGACTGGGATGATTATTTACCCCTTTGATGCCTACAGGGGCTTCCAAAAGGGACACACATCGTCTAGTGATAGCCAGCATTAATGGGGGATGGTCTAATTTATTTGCTTGTGTATTGATCTTTCTATAATTTGTTTTATATAGCATCCTCCCTAGACCTCCATCAGCTTAATAAAACACACACTCTCTCATTCACTCACTCTCTCACTCACTCACTCACTCACTCACTCACTCACTCACACTCTCTCTCTCTCTCTCTCTCTCACTCACTCACTCACTCACTCACTCACTCACTCTGTCTCACTCACTCACTCACTCTCATTGCCTATTCATATGTCACTTCTAAAGGGGTGCCATATGCAAGGTGTGGAGGGGGGGGGGGATTGAATTATGCATACGAACCGCCTCAATGACGTGTTTGGCTCTGGCGGTGTACTTAACCCTTTCAGTACCGTCCTATTTAACCGGATTCGGGCTACTGTGAGACGATGTTATTCAGCTCTTAAGGGGGTCACCGGCTTTTTTTTTTATCTTTCTCTCTTTCCCTGGCTTGTATTCATTCGGTCCCATGCAGCCAACTGTTTTAAGACGTTTATCCCCATCCAGGTGTCGATTTCTTCCTGGCGAGCGATAGCGAGCCAGCATTGTATGGAGAAATCCGGGATTCGCCGGAGACATTTTTCTATCGAAAAATTTACAAATTGAGCTTGCTGTCAAAACAAAAATATATATATATGCTGGCTCGCTACAGCTTGCCAGGAATATATTGACACCTGGATGGGGTAAACGTCTTAAAACAGTAGGCTGAATGGATACAAGCCAAAGAGAGAGGGAGAGAAAGAGAAAACAAGCGAGGTGGGCTCCCTTAACTGGATTCCAGCTACTGTGAGACGATTTTATTCAGCTCTTAAACAGGCTTCGAACTATCTCACTTAAAAATCGACACCTAAATTGCATGAAAGCTCTTAATTGGGCGAATAAAGTTAAAATTGCCAAACTGATGGGGCAAACGTCTTAAAATCTGAAAACTAATGGGACTTAACCCTTTTTATTACTACATAGCCTTCTTAATTAAAAGGATTCGAACTAACTCACTTAAGGGGAGGTATTTAGTTTGTTCCCTAGACCTCCATCAACCTTAAAATTACACCCCCTCGAGTCCCTATCAAGATAAATTTGTACATTTTTCGGTAGAAAAATGTCCCGGCCGAAGGCCGTTTCCTCTTAAATTACAGGCTCGCTATCGCTCGCCAGGATAAAATAGACACCTGAATTGCACGAAAGGTTTTAATATGGGGTGAAAGTTCTTAAAATCGCTAAACTAATGGGGCAAACGTTTTATAATATCAAAAGCAATGGGGCTAAACATGAGGGAGAAAGGGGTCAAGAAAAAAATCCCTCAAGTGGAGATCTGCCCTTAACTCTTCTCACCACCACAGATCCTTCTTAAACTGCATACAATCGTCTAAGAATAGCTAGAAAAAATATATATATAAAAATAAAAAAGTCGCCGGTACAGAAGGGGTTAAGGGATGAAACGTTTCACCTCATTAGTTTGGCGATTATTAGACACTTCACCCCATTTAGGTGTCGATTTTTGTTCTTTCTGAGCGAGCGATAGCGAGGCTACTATTTAGAAGACGGCCATTGTACAAACATAATTATGTAGAAGGGGATCTTAGGCTTGTATTTTGGTTAAGGGGAGATTCCCACTTGAGGGATTTTTTTCTTGACCCTTTCTCCCTCATGTTTAGGCCCATTGCTTTTGAGATTTTAAGATGTTCGCCCCATTAGTTTGTCGATTTTAAGAACTTTCACCCCATTTATGTCACTTTTAAGACCTTTCGTGCCATTTAGGTGTCGATTTTCTCCTGGCGAGTGATAGCGAGCCGATAATTTAAGAAGAACCGGCCTTCGGCCGGGACATTTTTCTACCGAAAAATGTACAAATTTATTTTGAAAGTGGGTCTAGGGGGTGTAATTTTAAGCTTGATGAAAAAAGTAGGGAACAAACTAAATACCTCCCCTTAAGCTTGATGGAAGCCGAGGGAGAAAAGTAATGTATTAATATATATACTGTATACATTACTTAAGAGGGTTTTTTTTTTTTAGTTTGTTCCCTAGATCTCTATCACGCTAAACAAAAGATACACCCCCTAGACCCACTTTCAAGATAAACTTGTACATTTTTGGGTAGAAAAAATGTCCTGGCCGAAGACCGGCTCGCTATCGCTCGCCAGGAAAATATCGACACCTAAGTGACACGAAAGGTCTTAACATTGACAGAAATGGGACTAAAGTTCTTAAAATCGCCAAACTAATGGAGCGAACGTCTTAAAATCTCAAAAACAATGGGGCTAAACATGAGGGAGAAAGTGTTCCAGAAAAATATCCCTCAAGTAGAAATCTTCCCTTAATTGTCCAATAAATAATCCCTGTCTACACTCATAATCTCTCTCTCTCTCTCTCTCTATTCGATGAATGGCACTCAGCTTAAGAATGTAAACAGAGAAACTGATCTGGGAGTAACAATATCGAGTAACCTAAAACCGAGTCAACAATGTTCAGAAGTTGTTAAGAAGGCAAACAAAATAATTGGCTTTATAGGCAGGTCATTTGAGCATAAATCCAAAGAAGTTATCCTAACCCTTTACAATTCCTTAGTCCGCCCTCTTCTGGAATACTGCGGTTCAATCCTGGTGCCCTTATTACCAAAAAGATATAAACAAGCTTAGAAACGAGTTCAACGTAGAGTTACCAAAATGATACCTAGCCTAAAGAACAAACCATACGAAGAGCGTCTTAGAGAATTAAATCTATTTCCTTTAACCCAGCGCAGATTAAAGAGGCGACTTAATTCAAGTGTTCAAAATCATCAAAGGCATCGACAATATGAACTGTAGTAAGTACTTCACTATCGACCAATCTAATTACACGCGGGGAAACGGTTGCAAAATTATTGGTAAATCTTTTAACTCGCACGAATCTAAGAATTTCTTCTTCAATCGAGTTGTCAACTTGTGGAATGGGCTTCCCCGAGACGTTATAGACTGCAGCACCGTTGATTCATTTAAATTCCGCCTAGACAAATATCTCGCATCAAACCCGCGACTGACTGCGTTTGTAAATGAATAACTTTATCCTCCCCTCAGTTACTAACCCATATGTCCCCTACTAACTTCCTAGTCCTGCCACGTTAGTGGCAGGGCAGTAGTTCCCTTTCCAATGTTCCCTTACCCACTCTAAACCACTGTTTGGACACTTGATCCTCAGTGTTTTGGAGGACAAGCAGCCTAGAAGGGTCACTAGATCTGTTGTTGCTTGATTTCCTTTGTACTCCTTTGTACTCTCTCTCTCTCTCTCTCTCTCTCTCTCTCTCTCTCTCTCTCTGGGGCCTCATTGTTCTCTATGGTAATATGATGTCCTATATATTCTTATTCATATTTTTATGACTGTATATATGTGGGTATTTCAATATAGATGCATATAAACTATGTACAGTCAAACAAATATGAATGTGTGTGTAAAAGTATGTAAGTCCACGCACATATATATACTGTATATGTATGTATTGCGTGTATATATGCATCTGAATGTGTATGTACAATCTAAGTTTATACCTTATACCTAAGTTTATACCTAAGTTAATACTTAATGTACACTTTGTAATTGTAATTATGAGCAGAATAACCACTTTTAAGTGGAAATAAAAAAAATATTATTATTATCTCTCTCTCTCTCTCTCTCTCTCTCTCTCTCTCAAAGGTACTGGGTCGTGGGTTGATTATGACGATGGTGTTGTTCTGTCGGTGAGCGAGTGTGACGTTAGTTCTCTCTCTCTCTCTCTCTCTCTCTCTCTCTCTCTCTCTCTCTCTCTCTCTCTCTCTCTCTCTCTCTCTATATATATATATATATATATATATATATATATATATATATATATATATATATATATATATATATATATATATCTATCTATCTATCTGTCTAATCTTTATATAAATAAGCTGATTGAAAAAGTGTCTGAATGTAAAAAGGGGTGCACACCAGGAAATATATCAAGTAATATTAGTGCTTACGCTGACGATATTGTTGTATTAGCACCATCGTCATCGGGATTACAGTTTTTACTAAATATGCTTGAAAATTAAGCAAAAGAAATTGATATTGACATTAATATTAATAAATCATCATGTATGTATTTCAAAGACAATAAAAATAAAAAGTTAGAGCCAAAGTTGATGCTATGTGGAGAGATATTGAATGTTGTTAATGAACAAAAGTATCTAGGGTTTATAAGAGATGATAATTTAAATAATGACAAAGACGTAATTAGGTGTCATAGCAAGTTTTATAATGAATTTAATTGTATTTTACGTACATTTTCTAATGTTAATGTTAGGGTTTTTACTCAGTTGCTCCAAAGTTACTGCTCAAGTTTTTATGGTTCTGAATTAGGGTTTTGTAACAAAAAGTGCAAACTTCCTCTTAAGCAATTTGCAAGTGGTTACCACAAAGCAATAAAGAAAATGCTGTAATTAAAATATTGGGAAAATAATCATCATGCATGTGAATTGGCTAGACTAATGACATTTAATAATTTAATGAATTGGTTAAAAATAAGATTTGCTCATAAATATCTCCTAAAACCTTGCAAGTTTTTACAGAAATGTATGTTAAACCTTGATGAATACCTATCGTTAGCAAAGGAAGTTAACCATATCCTATTACATGAATACGACGTATCAAATTTGAAAACTAATGATATAAATGCTATCAAGTCAAGAATTATGTTTGTACAAAACCATGAACCTAGAATGCGGTAATGTATAAGGTTACTGTTATCTCTATTGTATATATGTAAACAGTTAATTGTGTAGCCTTTTATGAAATATAGTCTGTCGATGGTTGGATCTATGTATCTGTTGGTCGATGGATCTATCTATTTGTTGTTCATATTTTAAGAACATGTTATTGATACAATGTGTATTTATTGTATATGTGTATGTATTAGTACTTTATTGTATATGTGTATGTATTAGTACTTTATTGTATATGTGTATGTATTAGTACTTTATTGTATATGTGTATGTATTAGTACTTTATTGTATATGTGTATGTATTAGTACTTTATTGTATATGTGTATGTATTAGTACTTTATTGTATATGTGTATGTATTAGTACTTTATTGTATATGTGTATGTATTAGTACTTTATTGTATATGTGTATGTATTAGTACTTTATTGTATATGTGTATGTATTAGTACTTTATTGTATATGTGTATGTATTAGTACTTTATTGTATATGTGTATGTATTAGTACTTTATTGTATATGTGTATGTATTAGTACTTTATTGTATATGTGTATGTATTAGTACTTTATTGTATATGTGTATGTATTAGTACTTTATTGTATATGTGTATGTATTAGTACTTTATTGTATATGTGTATGTATTAGTACTTTATTGTATATGTGTATGTATTAGTACTTTATTGTATATGTGTATGTATTAGTACTTTATTGTATATGTGTATGTATTAGTACTTTATTGTATATGTGTATGTATTAGTACTTTATTGTATATGTGTATGTATTAGTACTTTATTGTATATGTGTATGTATTAGTACTTTATTGTATATGTGTATGTATTAGTACTTTATTGTATATGTGTATGTATTAGTACTTTATTGTATATGTGTATGTATTAGTACTTTATTGTATATGTGTATGTATTAGTACTTTATTGTATATGTGTATGTATTAGTACTTTATTGTATATGTGTATGTATTAGTACTTTATTGTATATGTGTATGTATTAGTACTTTATTGTATATGTGTATGTATTAGTACTTTATTGTATATGTGTATGTATTAGTACTTTTTTTAACCAATATGTAAAAAGCATACCTTGTATGTTTTTATGAAATAAAAATATGACATTGACTGACTGACTATCTATCTATCTATCTATCTATCATTAGCTCTCTATCTATCTGTATTGTATCTGTATGTATTGTCTGTCTGCATCCACTCTGGGGCGTCAAATGAACGTTATTAAGCAAAGTAAAACCTCTCATTGCCAGTCTGTTTCTTTGCTTCTCGCGTTACGGATATTAATTCATTTAATATATATCGTTAATTAATTAATTGTATATCTTCCCCACAGGTAAGCTCCACTTCTGTTCATGGTAGCCTTCAGGATGGCAGTACGTTGTGAGTAAGTATTATTATTAGTTCATGTTTTTGTGGATAGTTTATTAGCTTTAGGTTTCGTATGTCTGTTTGTTTGGTATCTAGTCGTTTATCCACCTAAAGCAGTGGTTCTTAACCTTTTTAGCACCGCGCCCCCCTTTGGTCAGGACTGTATTCATGATCCCCCCCCCCCCCCTTCCCTCCGCCTCTGATGCCTAGAAAATTAGTTTTTTTATCCATTCCATATGGATGCTAAAGATGCAAGATACTGTAAAAAGGGCGACCAAATAACCAATCTGCATGCAAGGATTATAACTGATTAATGGTTTTATGTCAACACTACAATCATGTGGTTGAGCTCGGAATGACGGTGGTCAAGTTTTCCTATCAAAGTTTCTTATTTACATACAGTATATCTTTGCGATTACCATGTATGCATTTGAATGGCCTAGCTATATTTTGAACTTTGATTACTCCACGCCCCCTCTAGCATTGTTAAAAGCTCCCCTAGGCCCCCCCCCCCCCCCCGATTAAGACACGCTGACCTAAAGGATTACTGATGAATTGTAAAGTTAAGGGGAGACTGACCGTTTGTTTGGTCTATTAATTAATTTATTCATATTTGTTTTTAGTTTCCTCCCTAGACCTCTATCAAGCTTAGAAAAACACCCCCTAGACTCCCCCTTCAAGGTAAATTTGTACATTTTTCGGTAGAAAAATATCCCGGTCGAAGGCCGATTTCTTTTAAAATTGCAGGCTCGCTTTCGCTCGCCAGGAAAAAATCGACATCTAAATGGCACGAAAGGTCTTAAAATTGACAAGAAAATGGGGCGAAAGGTGTTAAAATCGCCAAACTGATGGGCCGAACTTCTTATAATCTCAAAACTGGTGGGGCTAAACATGAGGGAGAAAGGGGGTCCAAAAAAACGGTCTTCCTCCCCTCAAAATGAAAAGGTCCGTCAACCAGTGTGTACCCGTTCATAATTTGCCATTAAGAATCGAGGAGAAATTAGCTGTTTTTATGGGATTCAATTTACCGCCAGATGAAATGAAACATTATAGTGCGTCTGATTTTTTTCTGGGCGAGCGATAGCGAGCCTGCTATTTAGAGGAAGTCGGGCTTTGTACGTATTTATGTAGAAGGGGGATTTTAGGGATGTATTTCGTAAGCTTGATGGAGGCCTGGGGAGGAAACTAATACAATAATTAATACATAACTTAAGGGGAGGTTTTGAGTTTGCTCCCTAGACCTCCATCAAGCTTATAATTACACCCCCTAGACCCTCTTTCAAAATCAATTTGTACATTTTTTGGTAGAAAAATGTCCCGCCCGAAGGCCGATTCCTCTTAAGTTAAAGGCTCGCTTTCGCTCGCCAGTAAAAAATCGACACCTAAATGGCACGAAAAGTCTTAATTTTGACAAAGAAATGGAGTGTAAAGTCATAAAATTGCCAAACTAATGACTCTAACGTCTTAAAATCTAAAAAACAATGGGATTAAACACGAGGGAGAAGGGGTCCATAAAAACCAGCCCGTCTCCCCTTAACTAGCTATAATTGTCGTAGCCAAGAGTTAGGGTGTTTGAGGCAGCTTTGGCCGATGATGGGAGTGGTGTGTGTGTGTGTGTGTGTGTGTGTGTGTGTGTGTGTGTGTGTGTGTGTGATAAAGAGAGAGAGAGAGAGAGAAAGAGGGTGAGAGTGAGAGTAGAGAGAACGAGCGACTGTGAAAAAAGTGTGTGTCTGTATGTGATCATGTGATGTGTGTGTATATGTATGTATGTGATGTGTGTATATGTATGTATGTGATGTGTGTGTATATGTATGTATGTGATGTGTGTGTATATATATGTATGTGATGTGTGTATATGTATGTATGTGATGTGTGTATATGTATGTATGTGATGTGTGTGTATATGTATGTATGTGTAGTGTATGTGTATGTGTTGTGTGTATGTATGTATGTGATGTGTGTATATGTATGTATGTGATGTGTGTATATGTATGTATGTGATGTGTGTATATGTATGTATGTGATGTGTGTGTATATGTATGTATGTGATGTGTGTGTATATGTATGTACTGTATGTGATGTGTGTGTATATGTATGTACAGTATGTGATGTGTGTGTATATGTATGTGATGTGTGTGATGTGTGTGTATATGTATGTATGTGATGTGTGTGTATATGTATGTATGTGATGTGTGTGTATATGTATGTACTGTATGTGATGTGTGTGTATATGTGTATGTGATGTGTGTGTGTGAGAGAGAGAGAGAGAGAGAGAGAGTATCTATGGGTGCGTCTAGGGCATGCAACCAACAACAACAACAACAAATACAAAAAAAAAACAATAAGAACGACAACAACAACAACAACAACAACAACAACAAGAAAAGAGTGCGGGTGCCCGACCCCGAAAGGGGTTGAAATAGGGGAGCTACCCCCCCCCCCCCCCCCCCCCCGCCAAAGGCGGCTTTCTAGGGCCTTTCCTAGCTGATGCTGAGATGATTGGGTTCTAGTCATGTGGTGATGGGCTGGTCTATCAGAGTGAGAACTGAGCGATCTCTGCCATACCCATTGCTTACTCTGACTGTTCCTTTAACTTATATATTTTCTAGATCTCAAGTGACGGCGTCTTTTCCGTGGATTGACCTCCCAATCTACCAAGATTGGAAGCCAAAGCGTCACATTTTTCCCTTGCCCCTCAACTTTCTCTTCATAATTGCTGAGGGGCACAGGGCCCTGGGTGGGCTTTGGTTTCCCGGGCGTTTCCGCACCCTCCTCAGCTCCCCGCCATGGAGTGGCTTTGGTCACCCAGGCTTTATTGTGGTCGGCAGGGAGGGTTCTGTGGGGGCGCTCGGTTATGGCCTTGGAATTGCTCGGGGCCTTGGGGCTGTTCGGCCAGGCAGCTTGGGGAACAACAACAACAACAAGAAAAGAGTACGAATAAGAAGGAGAAGGACAAGAAGAATACGATGATGATGATGATGGTGAAATAGAACACAACAGCAGAAAGGAATGAAGAAGAAGAAGAAGAAGAAGAAGAAGAAGAAGATGAAGAAGACCACCACCTACAAGAACAAGAAAAGAGGGCGAAGAAGAAGTAGAAGGACAAGAGGATGATGATGATGATGGTGATGATGAATTAGGACACCATCAACACCACCACCACTAACAACAACAACAACAACAACAACAACAAGAGTGAGAGCAGCAGCAATAGGAGCCTGAGGGAGGAGGGTTCCCTACACACACACACACACACACACACACACACACACACACACACACACACACACACTGAAGGTCACAGGGGCGTCTCTCTCTCTCTCTTTCACAGCAGGTGGTCAGCGTCTGTAGTATATAGTACCCTCACACACACACATACATACATACATATATACACACATACACATGCATACACACACGCACATCCTCACATACACACACACACACACACTCATACACACACACACACACACACACACACACACATACATACATTCACACACTTACACTATCTCTCTCTCTCTCCCTCGAAACACTCAGACCACGAGGTCAGCCCATTGAAGTTTTATAATAGCTTTGACAAGATGGATTATAACAAAACGTTTAGTCTCAATACGAATACATCACGTAATCATAGCTGGAAGTTAGAATTGAAAAGGCTCAGCACTAGTACTTGTGGAAACTTTTCGCATATAAGATCTGGTCTACCTGGAACAAACATCCTTCTGAAGTTGTAAACAGTTCTTCAGTAGAGCAGTTTAATAAGAGAGTAGATAGTATTTTGTACACTCTGTAATGAGTGTAGTGCACTAAACAGTCTCTTTCCTTCCACTTCGAGTATCTCCCCGGAATGGACTGCAAGGCCTCCGAGACACTAACTTCCTTGTAACTCTCTCTCTCTCTCTCTCTCTCTCTCTCTCTCTCTCTCTCTCTCTCTCTCTCTCTCTCTCTCTCTCTCTCTCTCTCTCTCTCTCTCTCTCTCTCTCTCTCTCTCTCTCTCTCTCGTAGGCAGGTGTATTTTGAACACTGCAAAAAAATTTTTTAGTGCACTAAACAGTCACTCTCCTTCCACTTCGAGTAGGCTATCTCCTCGGAATGGTCCGCAAGGTCTTTGAGATACTAACTATTTTTTGTAACTCATTACAGATAATTGATAACAGATAGGCAAATAAATATACTGTATATATATATATATATATATATATATATATATATATATATACTGTATATATATATATATATATATATATATATATATATATATATATATATATATACATACAGTGTGTGTGTGTGTGTGTTTCCATCCTTTCTGTAATACAAACACACACACGAACAACAAGTGAGTTAAATGAATAAATAAAAGATCTAAAATAATAATAATAATAATAATAATAATAATAATTGTTATGCCAGGGTTTTTACCGGGATTGTGTAGGACAATGGTAGGTTCTTACTCCACTGGAGAAGTTAAAGACTACACATGCACAAAAGTCGTAAAGGGTAAATGTAATACTGAATACACACATGAATTTCCTTTTAATAATCACTTAATTACACAACACAAATATTTCACCTTACACTAATACATAGAATAATTCACAATATAATATGACTATCATGGACGAGGATCCACGACGGACCAATAGAATACACTTAGCCCTCTTATTCTATCACTTGCTTAGATTATAGAGATACACTTGTTTCCCACTGGTGTAGGAATTTATATAACTCCTTCTGCACTCCTATTCTAACACTGTATAGATCTGAAGCTGCGGGCACTGGTGGATGAAGTGTGAACTGCCGAGTCCTTTCTCTTGGTTCCGTCGAGCCGCTTAGGTGGTCCTGCCATGTGGTTAATGGGGTAGATGGACTAGTTGGTTTTGGGTCTTAAATGGTAGTTCCTCATGTCATGACATAGGGTGCATACCATCAGATGAATGCGAGCATGAACTAGTACATGTCTTCTGCTCGACTATCCTGACCTTTATACTAGTCGGTGATGAAGTTTCGTTCCGGTACTCTTGATGTAAGGTCTTTAATACAAACTCGCTAGTGTCATGACAGAGCAACGAAGTATCGGGCTAAAGTGAGGAATAAGTAAGATCATGACCTTACTAGTTCGCTCAATCTGCCTCTGACTTTTGTAAGAGTGTTCAAAGAACCCAGGGGTCGGTTATTAAGCCTTTTTACAGCATATGTCCTTGACCATGGTGTTGGACAGATGCAGTATGGACTTTTATGTGCTAAGTCCCGTTACTTGAACGGTATCTCGCAAAGCCCGAACTATTATAGTTGTCTTGCCATGGCAAAGACTTCTTTAATAGTTGTTGTTGTTCCCTAATCTGCCTGGCCGAACAGCCCCGAGTCCCTAAGGAAGGCCAGTTTTGTAGAGTGCTGGATTGATCCTGGAAGTCAGTTTGTGGCATGCCCTTCGGTGCTACTTTCAGTGTCAAACTTGCAGCCTAAAAGAGATCCTAATGTTTTTACCATATCATGACATGTAAGAACAAAAGTTCACTAGTAGGGAAAATAACTCTCAGACCATAAAGAACTCAGCCATGGCATGGATACTTTAATGAATGGGAGGGTAATTCTTAGGCTCAAACATCTTACATGTAAGGTATTATGAGCTGTTGAATTGCTGACTCTACCTTAGTTAAAATAGGACTTCAGAGGTTATCAACCCTATTGGATTATTAAGCCAGCACACTGCAAGTCAAGAATCACGTCAGGACTGAAGCCTCTCTTCGAGAACTCCAGTCCCTTGGACTCTACCTGGTTCTCGTCGAGATGGTCATGACTTTGGCTGCTATGTCCCAGGGCTGGTACTTGGAGGTCAGAAGGTCATAGGTGCAAGGGGGGGGGGGGGGACAATCAGGGGGATTATATAGCCCCCCTAGAAATTCCCGCGCTGGTGGTAAGACAGCTGCGTGGAAGAACGGCGCATCTGAAGAGGTGAGATTTGCATCTGCTGTTCTTCGTTTGTTTGGCGGTATCGTATTTTCTTCTTCTGTTCTTCTGTATTGTTGATGGTGATGCTGATTGTTTTTCATGGGGTGGGTGGTAGAGTGGGGTTGATGGTGGCAATTCTGGCTTCCCGAGTGGGGCTAATTTTGATCTTGAGTGACCATTGTGTTTCTCTTCTACCTTTGTCTTCTTATTTATTCGGGGTGGTGGTGTTTGTGAGTTGTTCACGTGTTGGAGCAAGTAATCTTTCTCTTTCTGTTGTTTTCCTTTTTTGTTCTTCTTTTCATAATAATAATAATAATAATAATAATAGATAATAGATAAAACAATTTTTATACTAATAATGATAATAAAAATAAACATAGATGAATGAAAAAAGAAGTAATAATAACGTCTGGAAGCTTGTTATTATATCTCCACCCCCACCCCCCTTCTGCGAACAACCACCCCAGCAATGTCCGGCCCTGCTTGCTTGTCCCCAAAAAAGTATCTGCAAGCATGTTTTGTTTATTTTTCGGAAAGACCGACCAGAGCGACTAAAGCAAATCACTCACATGTGGGAAAATCCTTGGGTTTGTGGAATTCGATTTTTACGAGGTTATTTTTGTTGTTATGGAAGGGCTGAATCGTTTTATAATATGTTGAAGTTTCGTTTTTTTTTAAACTTATTAATTTATTTACATAATTATTAAGATTTAAGTTTCGTATTACATATTTGTGTATACAGTATATGTATATATGTATTTATGTATTTATTGCTTATATATTGTTTGCTTTACACTGCCTCCCCCCCCCCTACCCTTACTCTCTCCTTACCCCTTATTAACCCCCTGAATCTCTCCTATGGGGAGAATTTTTATTATTATTATTATTATTAGTAGTAGTAGTAGTAGTAGTAGTAGTAGTAGTAGTAGTAGTATTGTCGTTGTTGTCTTTTGTTATTCTCATTATTGTTATTGTAATTATTTGTATTATTTTGTTGTTAATATTTTTATAAGCTATAACTAGAGATACAGGGCTAATATTTGACCGTCTTATGGGGGTGATAGTTGATTTTTATGGACCCCCTTCCCCCTCATCGTTAGCCCCATTAGTTTTGAGATTTTAAGATGTTTGTTCCATTATTTCGCAGATTTTAATACCTTTCGCCCCATGTTTTGATAATATTAAGACCTTTCGTGCCATTTGTTTTCATAGCGAAAGATATCCAGCCTGTAATTTTAGGAGGAACCGGCCTTTGACCGGATTTTTTTTTTTTTAAATCGAAAGGGGTCTTATTTTTTTTTAACTTGAAGGTCCAGCCAGGAAACTTATAAATAAATAAATAAATAAATTAATAGAGTCCAAAGTGACCCCTACTCCTTAAGGGTCGTAGTTGAAGAGATTATAGATTACACTTGTTTGGCTGGTTATGGGGATAGTGGCTATTGTTTTGGTCTATTAATTTATATATTAATTTATTTTTTTAGTTTCCTCGCTAGACCTCCATCAAACTTAGAAAAACACTCCCTAGACACTCCCTTTCAAGGTAAATTTTTATTTTTTTCTGTAGAAAAGTTTCCCGGCCGAAAGCCGGTTCCTCTTAAAGAGGCGCCTCTCGCTGTTGCTCGCCAGGAAAAAATCGACACCTAAATGGCATAAAAGGTTCTAAAATTGACAATGACATGGGGCGAAAGGTGTTAAAATTCCCAAACTAATAGTTCAAACGTCTTATAATCTCAAAACTAATGGGTCTAAACATGAAGAATAAGAGGGAACAGAAAACCGACCCATATCCCCTTAAATTAAGGTATTGTATTAAGGTGTTGCATCATGTTGACATATCCACTGATGACCGTCATACTATTGTTGTCAGGAGGTATAGTTACAGTATATAATTAATGCACGTTATCAATCATCTCAATATTCAACACTAGAGGCAGGTTCCTTTCGTAATACAGGCTCGCTATCGCATGCCAGGACAAATATCGACACCTAAATGGCACAACGGGTCAATCGCCAAACTAACGCATTACAAACTCAAAAGTAATAACTAATGGGGCTAGTCATGAGGGAGAAGGTGGTCCATAAAAACCAGACCTCCTCTTAAGGTTGTGATGATTATCCGTCCGACCTCCTCCAGATATCATCTTTCCCGGAACAGACTGGAGAACAAGGGGAGAGGGAAAGGCAGAGGTGTTGTGAGAGCGATGTGTATATATATATATATATATATATATATATATATAACATTATATATATTAGATATATATATATATATAATATATTATATAGATATATATATATATATATATATATATATATATATATATATATATATATGTGTGTGTGTGTGGCCAAGCGGTGGTGTATTTAAAAGGTACATACAAAATTGACTAAATATGTAGGTTTGCAGGTAAGTGTACATACATCTATAAAATACTTTGAAACACATGTGTTTAGGTTAGGTTAGGTAGGCTGGGTTAAGTTTGATATTGATAGTTTGATTTAGGTTTAAAAATCGAAAAAATTACTCGTAAGTATGTATTATTAACGTTTGTACCGATAAACACACCGTCACTAGGGTGTGTGTGTGTGTGTGTGTGTGTGTGGTTTAACAATGGATAACAACGGTAGAATGACTTATGTAACTTTTTACTATACTGTCTTTTCTACTAATATATAATGTTTGTTTTTCTTTTTTTGTCATCTTTGAATAATACTGATATAGTATGGTAATGTATCCTACATTTCCTTTCCTTTCCTTCTATTCTGAGACGCATTACTTTCTATATTCTGGCTCTTTTAAGACGATTTTATGCAGATAAGAAAGGCTATATGGAAGTCAGAGGGTTGATTGGGCCAGTATTTACCCTTTTCATTCCTACATATCCTTCGTAAGCGGTATGAAATCGTCTAATGATAGATAGAAACAAATTTCAAAACGCGTCATATATTTCAAGGGGGTTATTGGTGATTCTAGGATATGCTAAAATGTGTTGTTATATATTTTGTGTGCGCTATGATATTTGTCGTTATGTTTGTTATTAAATGCTATGTTAATTTCAATTTCATTCTATGTTATTATATTTAATGTTTACCTATAAGTTTGTGTATGTATGTTTTGTAAAAGTAAGGTCATTGTTGTGGTTTACAATAGGCTGCTCTTTATCTACAAGTAGCTACCTGTGTGTGTGTGTGTGTGTGTGTTTGTGTGTGTTTGTGTTTGTGTGGTGTGTGTGTGTGTGTGTGTGTGTGTGTGTGTGTGTGTGTGTGTAGATTATGCATACGTGTGAGTGAGTATAGTGGTTTATATGTGGCAGTATTATTTGTGTGTGCATAGTGTGTTTACATATGTGTCAGTGTTGTGTGTATGTCCGTGTCATGTTCCTGTTCCGCACTGTTCCAGGGCGTGTTGTCATTCCTCGTGTTCATCGTCAGTGTCCCCCCCCCCCTCCCCCTTTTACCCCCCATCCGCCAGTTTTATTATGTGCAACCAAGATGGGTAGTAGGTTCGTACGTATTACATCTGCATTCCCCCCACCCCGTTTGACCTCCATCCGCCACTTTATTATGTGCAGCCGACATACAGGTGGATGGGGGAGGGGTGGGGGGAGGGAGGAGAGGAGAGGAGAGAAGAGAAGAGAAGAGAAGAGAAGGTTCATACGTATTACAATCCCTGTCTTGTTTACATTAGCTGAACTTTTATGGAGTGTTGTATATATACAGTATATTTTCTGGTACCCCATTCTCCCTCGTGTTTAGCCCTCTTGCGCCAGCTATACAACGAAAAGGACGTCATCGGTACAGAAGGGGTTAATAAAACAGTCTCAAGATACCCATTCGAGATAAATTGTAGCCTACTTTTTTCGGTACAAAATTTTCTCCAAAATTACAAGCTTGCTATCGCGCGCCATGAAAAAAATCAACACCTAAATGGCACGAAAGCTCATGATATTGATAAGAAAATGGGATGACAGGTCTTAAGATCGAAAAAATAATGGGGTGATCGTCTTAAAATCTCAAAACTAATGGGACTTAACATGAGTGTGACGCCTACCAGCGTTGGCAGAATCGCCTCCCGGTAGCCACTAGCACCCGCCAGGGACATTGAAATGGACTACAGTTATCAGAGAATGTTGTTCTTTCTTTCCTAGCAATCGTATTGTTACAGACAGTCCAGTGGTGGTCTTTATTTTCGTCTGTGACAACGGGAAGTATTTTATTTCATTGATTGAATATAACATGCATTTTTTTTTTTTTTTTTTTAATTTTTTTTTTTCTTCTATATTCCAACTTACTTCCTCTCGGGCATAGGCTGAGAGCCTTAACATTCACCGCTTTACGAACAGTGAAGCCCGTGAGGTCTTGTTCCAGTCTAGGGAGTGAGACATGTGAAGCACGTAGAGTACAACGAGCACCTGCCATCTTGCCTTCACATGAGGCACAGTGCTCACTCATGGCCCGAAACGACCCCATCTCTGAAGCCACCTCGTTCCCGTGCTTCACTGTCTCACCCCCTACACTCGGACTCTCACACTTACACACACACAACGCCACCTGTTGAGCAGATAACTCTCCTTGTTAAGGAGAGAGAACAATATAGGCAGTGAGGTGGTAGTGTGTGCGTGCGTATACATGTGTTGCTTCCCTCACTAGGAGGCTCGTGCACAGTGAGGTGGTAGTGTGTGCGTGCATATACATGTGTTGCTTCCCTCTCTCGGAGGCTCGTGCGCATGCTTTCTCACGCCCCTTGATTGGCTGGCCTGGCTGGCTGTGTCACACGACACCTGCTGCCTTGTGACGTCTCGGCCTGTGATTGGCCGACCACCACGTCTTTGTGGGCTCCTGTGTTGCGGGGGTCCATCGGAGCTGCCTTCTTCAGAGCAGGCTAGGGACGCGCACAACTAACACCCTTTTTACAACTGTCCCCCATATCCCCACCATTCTGATATTGTCTCTCTCACTCTACTTCTTCTCTTTCATTCCTCTAATCTTTTAACGTCACAGCACTCCCTTTGGGTTCTGTACACGATTTCATATCGGCCCATCGTATTGTGTGCGTCGCTCTCAGAGATATTTACATGTATTAGAATAGGCTATAAGGTTTCTTAGTCTATGGAGGTTTGATGATTCTGTGTGTGGCTCTCTCAATGTCCTTAGTTAATGGAGGTTTGATGACTCTTCATGTGTGTCTCCCTCATTATCAGTAGTGCTCTGCTTGGTTATTTAATGCTAGACTGGGATAAGGTTTCTGTTGTCGTTGTCACCGATGTGTGTATGGTTCGCTTATACCTACACGACTTCGACGGTTTCTGTGGTAGCCTAGGTCGTCCTTTTGGTTGTGCCTTTTTCGAGTGCAGCATCTTGTTGTAAGAGGGCATTAGCCTACTACCTTATAACACAGTACTGCCTCTTTGCTTGACTTTTGAGGGATTGCCAGGGTAGAGCCAGATACTTGAGATCTGGGTTTACCAAGAGAGCATCCCCGTCATTAACGTAACTTTAACCATACCGCCTTAAGGACAACGCTAGGCTATGAGCCTGTCTTGCTCAGCCACAGTTTCCTAACCTTGATATCCCAGCTAGACTTTATTCACTTAGCAGACACTAGTTAGGACATAAGCTCTTTTGATATGTATGCATTATTATTCACAAGCATTTATTAGTCTAGGTTGTTCTTGAGTTGCACAACCATAGTAGACTGTTTCGTTGATAAGGAAGTACTTCTTTTAGTGTCGAGCATTACTACCGTTGCGCATTTATAGTATTCTCGTGTCAGTTAACATTATATATCTTTTTGTGTATTCGCTTTACATGTGTGGTGTCCTGCCTCCGGCCTTTATTTATAGTTAAGATACGAGCATCTTATGAGCATCAGACTTTCTTCAGAAGTTTCCAGGTCTATGCTGTAGGACTATACTTAACTTTCTTTCAGATAGGAGTGAAGAGTTTATTGTTGTTTAGAGTAACTGTATTAAAGCATCTTTTTATTGTATTAAATCTTGCAGTGATTTAATTTATCTTCCCATAGATTCTTGTTTATGCATTTTAACGTAACTTGCATCCTGTGTGTTATCAGGCTATACCAGTGTGGGTTAGCCTGAAGTAGAGTACATTTATGCCCAGTTAAGGATACCCCGTTATCGCAGATTAACTCTGGAGGGTATAGGTGTTTTGTTCGCCGGCATATAAGTTCAAGGGTTTGGATCTAGCTACCGTTGTTGCATAGTGCCCTATTACTAGTCCAATCTTTAAGTGCCCTTGTTTTATTCGTAGCCCCGGTCGTAACATGAGGGAGAAGGGGTTCCCCCCAAAAAATAAAAAAATACTACCTCTCCCTTAAAGCACCAAACGGATGATCGCGTGAACTTCAGCTCTCGTTCTTCCTCCAGACAAATACAATTCCCTTTAAGGGGAGATGGGCCGGTTTTCTGGTCCCCCTTCTCTCTCATGTTTAGCCCCATTAGTTTTCAGATTTTAAGATGTTTGCCCCATTAGTTGGTCGATTTTAAGACTTTTCGCCCGATTTCTTTGTCAATATTAACCCCTTACTGGCGGTGCGCGACATATGTCGAGTGAAATAAATTTGGACTATGTGGCGGTGCACGACATCTGTCGAGCACCATTTTCAGTACGTAATGTTGCTGAGAGAAAGAGCTGAGCGGTGGGACGAGCGTAGTAAACTTATGACCGCTCCCCACCACTGCGGTGGACCTACTGAACTGTATCCCACCCTTCTCCCCCTCTTCTGCTTCACTGCACAGGGAATTATGTAAGGAAATTACCTTATTTTAGGTTTTTTGCACCCGTGTTGCACGATCGTTGCAAGAGAACCAGTGGTCGTACAAGGATGGTTCGGGTGTAATTGGAAAGCTCTGTTTACGCCCTTTCAGGGATAGATACTTGTTTTACGCTCTGGGTCTTATTTAGGCATGAAAATGAGCACGGAAACAACCCTATTTAGGGTAAAAAAAAATCCCGCTGGGCGCTACGGTCAAATAGACCACCTAGCCCGCTAAATAAGGGTTAAGACCTTTCGTGCTATTTAGGTGTCGATTTTTTTCCTGGCGAACGATAATGAGCGTGTAATTTTGGAAGAACCGGGAAATTTGTCTTACCGAAAAATTTACAAATTAATCTAGAAGGGGGATCTAATGGATGTTTTTCCAAGTGTGATGGAAGTCTAGCGAGGAAACTAAGAAATAAAGGAATGCATTAATTAATAGACCAAAGAAAAACAAAAAAACCCAGCCCATCTCCCTTTAATCGTGTTATCGCCATTCCTCGACATGTTTCCTGTTTCTACATTTCCTTTGTTTCCGACGTAGTAATATACGGGTCTCTGGGCACACTCCGATGCCTTGGTTAGTTAAAATGAGTTATAATTGGACTTCGGAGGCTATCAACGCTTCTGGATTATTAAGCCAGCACACTGTAAGTCAAAAATAGTGTCAGGACTGGATTCCCTTTTCGGAAACTTCAGCCCCTTGGATGCCATAGTTAGTTAAAATACTTAGTTAGCTAGTTATAATAGGACTCCAGAGGCTATCAACCCTATTGGATTATTAAGCCAGCACACTTACAGTCAAGAATAACGTCAGGACTGGAGCCCCTATTCGAGAACTCCAGTCCCTTGGATGCCATAATCTAGATCTAGCCCTCTAGATCTAAAGTGCACACATTTCAAATTATGGATACATATCTCTGAAAACGCATTTAAAAATATAATATTATATACATCAACTACACAACTATAAATACTATCTATTGAAAAGCAATTTGTATCCAAAAATCCATTTAGATAGTTATAATTGCATAAATAAAAACAGAGGGAGTCCACGAATTATAACGAGTGGGCTAAAGAATATGAGTGGTATTCTTAAGGTGGGTCACCGGTGTTTTGTTCTCTTTCTCTCCCTCTTTCTTTGGCTTGTATCCATTCGGCCCCATTTAGCCAACTGTTTTAAGACGCTTATCCCCATCCACGTGTTGATTTCTTCCTGGCGAGTGATAGCGAGCTAGCTGAGGGAGAAATCCGGCTTCGCCGGAGAAATTTTTCTATCGAAAAATTTACAAATTTAGCTTGCTGTCAAAACAAAACTATATATATGCTGGCTCGCTACCGCTCGCCAGGAAAATATTAACACCTGCAGGGGGGTAAATTCAGTAGGCTGAATATGGACGAATGGATACAAGCCTAAGAGAGAAAAGGAGAACAAAAAAGCCGGTGACCCCCCTTAAGAATACCAGCCTATGACATTCCAGTGTACAGTACAGGCGTCGTCGTCAATATCTGGACATTTTAGCGAGCGGCCATTATGAAACACGGACGAACTATTTTTGGAACCTGCCACACCGAACGTATTACAGGGATTTGTTAGTTAAGGGGAGGTTTGTATTAATTTGTATTATTGTATTGGCTGGGACATTTTTATACCGAGAAATGTACACATTAATCTATGATGGGGGTCGTGGGGGTAATTTTTAAGGCTTGATGGAGGTCTTGGGAGGAAACTAAAAATAATAGATATAATTATTAATGAACAAATTAATACAAATAAATACATATTATTACCCCTTAAAGTGAGGAGTGACTGTATAGACAGTGTTAATACACACACACACACACCCATACACACACCCATACACACACACACACACACACACCCATACACACACCCATACACACACACACACACCCATACACACACACACCCATACACACACACACACACACCCATACACACACACACCCATACACACACACCCATACACACACACACCCATACACACACACACCCATACACACACACACACCCATACACACACACACCCATACACACACACACACACACCCATACACACACACACACACACACCCATACACACCCACACACACACCAACACACACACTCACACCCATACACACACACACCCATACACACACACACACACTCCATACACACACACACACCCATACACACACACACCCATACACACACACACACCCATACACACACACACCCATACACACACACAATCACCCATACACACACACAATCACCCATACACACACACAATCACCCATACACACACACAATCACCCATACACACACACACACACACCCATACAAACACACACCACACCCATACAACACCCCAACACAACACACCATACACACACACACAAACACACACACTCATACACACACAACAACATCACACACACACCCTACACACACACACACCCATACACACACAAAACAACACCCATACACACACACACCCATACACGCACACCCACCCACACACACATACACATACACATACACACACATACACGCACACCCATACACACACGAACACCCATACACACACACACACACCAATACACACACACACCCACGAACACCTACACACACACACCCATACACACACATCAATACACACACACACACCCATACACACACACACACACCCATAACACACACAACCATACAACCAACACACACGCACACCCTACACACACACACCCATACAACACACACACACCCATACAACACACACACACCCATACAACACACACACACCCATACAACACACACACACACACACACACACCCATACACACACACACCCATACACACCCACACAACACACCTACACACACCACAACCCTACACTAAACACACACACCAAAACAAACACAACCCATACACACCCATACACACACCACACACCCATACACACCCATACACACATACACACACACACCCATTTCACACACACACACCCATACACACACACACACACACACACACACACACACACACACACACACACACACACTACGACTGTACAGGAACATAATATTCACGAAAATCCCTGCACCGTCTTTCCATAAAAAAAAATAAAAAATAAAATAATCTCATATGGGAAGCTACTAGGAAACACCCGTAATTTGGGAGGGTTTTTGTGCCTCGCCGTCCTTGAAGGGGGGACGGTTGGTTTTTATGGTCCCATTTTTTCCTCATGTTTAGTCCAATTACTGTTCAGATTTTAAGACGTTCGGCATGAAAGGTCTTAATATTGACAACAAATGGAGTGAAAGGTCGTAAAATCGCCAAAGTAATGGGCGTTCGCGAACGTCTTGTATGCATCATACAAGACGTTCGGCCCATTATTTTGGCGATTTTAAGATCTGTCACCCCATTTTGTTGTCAATATTAAAACTTTTCATGCCATTAAGCTGTCGATTTTTTCCTGGCGACGACAGCGAGCCTGTATTTTTAGGAGGAATCGGCCTACGGGCGGGTCTTGGGGGTGTTATTTTAAGCTTGATGGAGGACTAGAGAGGAAACTAAAAAAAATAAAAAAATATTAATAATAATAATAATACAAAAATAAACCAACCGAACCAAACAATGTTATCTTACCCCCCTAAAGGCATCCCAAGTTCATCTGACCATTTGTAACAAGCATTTCCCCGCGAATATGGTTCCTCGTGTTTGAGATTTTAAGACACGTTCGCCCCATTAGTTTGTCGATTTTAAGACCTTTTTTTCCCCATGTCTTTATCAATATCAAGACCTTTCGTGCCCTTTAGGTGTCGACTTTCCCCTGCCGAACGATAGCGAGCCTGTCATTTTGGAGGAACTACCGAAAAATGTACAAATTTATCTCGAAGGAGGATCTTGAGGATGTTTTCTTTGTTTGTTTAACCTTGATGGAGGTCTAGGAAGGCGAAAAATATTAAATTCGCCAAACTAATAGCCCAAACATCAATACAATCGGAAAACTAATGTAGCTAAACATGAGGGAGAAGGGGGACCAGAAAATAATCAACTATATTCCATTAATGCGAGTTTTCAAAACATTATTATGTGGTTTGCGACGAGTCAAAATTAGTCAACCAGACGATTTTTTGTACGTCGTTTGGCAAAAATTATTCCGGATTTCTGTGAGGGGCCTTGAAAAACAACAGGATTGAGAGTAGGAGAGAGTGGATGAGAGAGAGTGGCGAGAGATCGGAGAGAGAATTGAGGAGAGAGAGAGAGAGAGAGAGAGAGAGAGAGAATGGGAATCAGAATATTTATACTTCCATTTTACAATGGTCCTCCACATAAAACATTAAACAAATAGGTCTTAAAATACATACATTATATATTAACCATTTTACAATAAGAAACATCTCTAGTATGTTACTGTGGACAGTTTTCCATAACTATAATACAAAATTTACAGTTACAGTATTATTACATTTTTTTTTTATAGATCCATTTCATGTTCAGAATATATCTTTTAATATATGCTTAACGGTGTTAGGTTAATTGTGTCCCTTTACTGATCTCGGCAAACCTATTCCATATTTTAGGGACCTGGCTACCCAAAAGCGAGAGAGGAGGAGATGGGACGAGGAGATGAGAGCGAAGCGAAGAGCGCGCGCGCGTGTGTGTGTATGTAGAAATCGAGCAAGCAAAACATACCCAGGAGGCGTGTGATAGGAGTTGCTGGGTAAATACTGTTTTCATTTGCCTGGCTTCCCTCACTGTGTTCTATTTGTGTGTCACCTACACAGAGTCACCCAGCTAGCTCTCACAAACACCTCCTCCTCCTATTTAGTTCAATACACTATAGAAGCACACTACACTTTTTTTCCAATACACCCAAACAAAAAACAGTATAAAATAACGACTATCACTCTTTCAACTTTGGGGGAGACACTCGTTACAGGCAGCTTATCCTTTTATATATTTCATGCACATAAAAAAAAAAAAAAAATATATATATAATAATAATAATACAAAACAAAAATAATAATAATAAAAAGAGTGCAATGAAAACACAAGACTGCAAACAAGTGCGGGTAGAGGAAATACCAGGTAGAACATAACAACACCTGGTGACCTCCCTCCCTTCCTCCTCCACCCTCCAACCTTCCTCCCTCCTCCAACCACCATCACCCTTCCTCCCTCCTCCTCCAACCTTCCTCCCTCCTCCTCCAACCTTCCTCCCTCCCTCCTCCACCCTCCAACGTTCCTCCCTCCTCCAACCACCCTCGCCCTCCAACCTTCTCCTCCCTCCCTCCTCCACCCTCCAACCACCTCCCAACCCTCCAACCTTGCTCCCTCCTCCAACCCCCACCCTCCAACCACCTCCCAACCCTCCAACCTTGCTCCCTCCTCCAACCCCCACCCTCCAACCACCATCACCCTCCAATCTTCCTCCCTCCCTCCTCCACCCTCCAACCCCCACCCTCCAACCACCATCACCCTCCAACCTTTCTCCCTCCAACCTTCCTCCATCCTCCAACCACCTTCACCATCCATTGTAACTACTTTGAAAACACTAAACCCCCAACTGTATATAATTATATTTGTAAATACTATGTAAGAAGAATAACCACTGTCGGTGGAAATAAACTTTATTATTATTATTATTATTATTATCCAACCTTCCTCCCTCCTCCAACCCCCACCCTCCAACCATCCTCCCTCCCTCCTCCACCCTCCAACCACCCCCACCCCCTAACCACTCCCACCGCACCCTCCTACAACCTCCACACCCAAACCACCTCCCCTCCACCTTCCAACCACCTCCACCTTCCAACCACCCCCACCCTCACCTCAACCCCACCAAACCACCTCCACCGCCCATCACCTCCCCTCCCACACCTTCACACCCCAGCTGGACCCCCCCCCCCCCCGCCCCTGATAGGTCAAGGAGTCACTGCAGGGACGGTGGTTGACCTCACACTACCGGGAAGACCACCTGTGACCTCCCAGGGATGGAGGTCACGAATGGTAGACGACAAACAGGCTCCCAGGTGGATTGTGTGTGTGTTTGTGTGATGTGTGTGTGTTTGACTACTGTTTGTGTGTGTTTGTAATGTGTGTGTGTGTGTGTTTTTTTTTTTTTTTTTTTCTCTCTCCCTAGACCTCCATCCAGCTTTAAAAAAATACCTCCAAGACCCCCTTCGAAATAAAGTGTCCAAACTACTGAAGTGAAAGCGGGAAGATCCGAAAATTCCTCCCTTGGGTCAAATAAGGTGAACTTGGTGTTGAACTAGCCTAGACCAAACACTAGGATGATTGGCCAATACCGCGGGAAATGACTACATTCCGTATTGATGTTTTATGGTCATGGTTTCTGTGTATGACAACTGTGTTTCTTTATTTCTTCTTTCCTCGAAATAAAATAATTGTTGGTTTGTTGTCCACTTGCATCCATAAAGCTTACACACCTACAGAGTTTTGCTTCAGGGGGATGGGGCGTATTTATTTGCTCATTTATTTATCTTTTTATATATTTTTGTTTTATATGTTTCCTCTCTAGACCTCCATTAAAAATAAGACCCCCCCCCCCTCAAGACTATCCTTCAAGATATATTTGTACTTTTTTCGATAGAAAAAATACCCGGCCGACGGCTGGTTCCTCGCTGTCGCTTGCAAGGAAAAAATCGACACCTAAATGGCAGGAGAGGTCTTAGCACCTTATTGGCGGGCTAGGCTGTCTATTTGACCATACCGCACAGCGGTTTTTTTTTTTACCCTAAATAGGGTTGTTTACGTGATCATTTTCATGCCTAAATAAGACCCAGAGCGTAAAACAAGTATCTATCCATGAGAGGGCGTAAACAGAGCTTTCCAATGACACCCGAACCATCTTTGTACGACCACTGGTTCTCTTGAAACGATCGTGCAACACGAGTGCAAAAACCTTGAAATAAGGTAATTTCCTTACATAATTCCCTGTGTAGCGAGTGAGAAAGGAGGGGGGAAAGTAGAATACAGTTCAGTATGTCCACGGTGGTCGTGGGGAGCGGTCATAAGGTTACTACGCTCGTCCCACCGCTCAGCTCTCTCTCTCAGCAACATTACGTGCTGAAAATGGCGCTCGACAGCTGTCGTGCACCGCCACTTAGTCCAAATTTATTTCGCTCGACACATGTTGCGCACCGCCAGTTAAGGGTTAATATTGACAAAGAAATGGAGCGAAAAGTTATAAAAATCGCAAAACTAATGGGCCGAACGTCTTAACATCTTAAAACTATTGGGGCTAAGCATGAGGGAGAAGAGGGGCCAGAAAAACCAACCATTCCCCATTAACGTAAGTACAACACAACGCTTATTCTACCCAAGGACCTTGATTCTACCTTAACTACGAGCGTCACATGCGACTTTTGGCGAAAGTGAGGTGCCTGGGATCGGGGTTGGGATTCAGCATTGTCCTATCTACAATGAACAGACTCTAGTAGATGGTTGCACGGAATTGGAGTTCTCGAAAAGGGGCTCCAGTCCTGACGTTTTTTCTTGACTTACAGTGTGCTGGCTTATAGTCCAGAAGGGTTGATAGTCTTATTTTAACTAACTAGATGGTTGAAGTTAGCTGTCTATTCTTCCCGCGACCCCCTGTGACAGTCACCAACCAACCAACCTAGATCAATACAAGATGGCTCTACCTGGCCTCTGGGGGGGGGGGGGGGGGGTCCCTTTAGTTAACAGGAGTGTGGACAACTGCCCATGTGTACTGTACCTTATTATCCTAAATCAATAATAAGGGGGCACCGGTACGTGTTATTTATTTGTTTATTTTTTATATTTATTGTTTTTATTATTGGTTTAGTTTCTTCCTTGGGCTCAAAAAAAAAAAAAAATCCCCCTTTTTCCCTTCATCTGTAGGTAGAAAAATTTCTCAGCCGAAGGGCGGTTCCTCCAAAATTACAGACTATCGCTCGCCAAGAAAAAATCGACACTTAAATGGCACGAAAGGTCTTGATATTAATAGAGAAATGGGACGAACGGTCTTAATATCGACAAACTAATGGGGCGAACGTCTTATGCTCTCAAAACTAATGGGGCTAATCATAAGGATACAGAGGGAGGGGGGTCTAGTGGGTGTTTCATTAAGCTTGCTGGAGGTCTAACGAGAAAACTAAACAAATATATATATGATAAATGTATAAATAGACCAAATAATTACCACTACCCCCCTTAGTTTCAGTCATAATATCTCATTCTGAATACACCAAAATTACAATACCGATATTTAGTGAGGAAGTTGGAATTTTTATATCGATATTTAACAGAATTACCAGCTAAAATACGGTTGCAGTGCATTAATAAATACTTACAATCAAATTCAACATACTTCCTATCCATCAGAACCTACATTATTATTGCATGTCTGTTTAGTATCGATCTTTACGACCCCAACTTCCTTATAGCCTGAAACTCACAAGTGGTTAATATTATAGGAGTCAGTTTCATTATTTTTTATTGTAGGCCTATCAAGTTTTAGGAGAAACGAAACTCAACAGTTGGTCTCCCAAGCAGTACCAACTCGATCAATATTATTAGGGTAGGTTTAGTTAAGACTGCAATAGGTTGGAACTAGATAAATTATCTCTGATATATACTGTACCGGTATAGATATAACATATATATATCTATATATATATATATAATATATATATATATACATAATATATACCCGGTATATATATTATATATATATAGATATATATATATATATATATATATATATATATATTTATATATTTATTATGTATGTACTTAATTATTTATTTAATTGTATATTTGTATGTATTTTTGTATCATCATTATTAATTTTCCATAGTAAATAGTTGTCCAGTTCCCTGTATATATAGTAAAGGCTATACCAGTTATCCGGGTAATGACATATAATGAGGGGGATATTCCTGTGGTGGACCCCCTCCCTCTCGCACCTCCCCCCCTCCCCACCCCCCCCCCCCCCCACACCCCCCCTCCGCTCATTTCTTGTCCATTTTGTTTTGAGATTTTAAGAGGTTTCGCCTCATGTTTGGCGATTTTAGGACCTTTCGCCCATTTATGTGCCAATCTTAAGATCTTTCATTATGTTGGTGTTAATTTTTCCTGGCGAGCAATAGCGAGCCTACAATTTAGGAGGAATAAGCCTTCGGCCGGGACACGTTTCTACCCAATAATGTACACATTTATATTGAAGGAGGGTCTTGGGGGTATTTTTGTTTAAGCTTGATGGAGGTCAGGGAGCAAACTCAAAACCTACCCCCTGTTTATATCCAGTATTCGATAAATCGTAGTCATGTACTGTACGTGTACTTAACCATTAACTATCTTGGTGGTGTAATGGTTTGAGTGTTTAAGATCTGTATGTGGTAACACAGGTTCGAATCCCGGGTGAATCATATGTTTGTATTAATTTTATTGAGAGGTGTTTGGTGTTGGGAGTGAAATTAATATGTTAGATTATTATAATGAATAGTTGTCCATTGTCCCTATAACCCATTCAGTACTGGTGATATCCTTTTCATTATATTCTGGCAACTATCAGACGATTTTATTCAGCTCGGGAAGGATGTCTACCCATAAAAAGGCTACAGACTATCTCAATGAATCCTTTTAGTTACCCCATATCCTTCCTAACCTTTATAAAATCGTCCAAGTGTTGCTGAAATATAATACAAAAAAAATTATGGGATATATATATATATATATATACGGTATTTTTTTTTTTTTTTTTTTTTTTCCACTACTCCCTCTCGGGCATAGGCTGAGAGCCCTTACAATCCACCGCTCAACACGGTGAAGCCCGTGAGGTCTCGTTCCAGTCTGGGGGGTGGGACATGTGAAGCATCCATTCATGG
>CM064503.1:7775689-7786496 GCA_032716605.1 Paralithodes platypus | reverse complement strand
GATGATGGCTCCCATAGGTGTGATGGATTAAGTGTAGGTGTGAAATGGATGGGGTTGCACAGGTGAAAGATAAAGTTGGTTCAGATTACCGGATATTAGGGCCACGTGTGGGAAGGCTAATGCTAGTTCGGCAAATGACACAAGTGGGGTATTGAAACCAAAAAGAAATAAGATATATAAATAGCGAAATAAATTAATTATTATGTTCCTTCCAACAACCAACCATACTCCTAAAATCGATTAATGAAATTTACAAACACATGTGGCAGTCCGTGGATTCGAATCCAGGATGCTCACACCGAAAATCAACACCTTATACATCGCACCACGAAGACAGTTAAAGGTTGGTGGACACTGCCTACGATTTATTATGCAACTTCGAATCTTGCATATCAATCTAAGCATGTACACACATCCCAACTGCAACTCACGTAGGATATGCATATGTGAATGGAAAGAGCAATTTAATGAGGCCTTAACCACTTAGGGAAGTCCTCTCGATAAATTACTCCTGAACCAATATCAATTATTATGTTCCTTCCAACAACCAACCATACTCCTAAAATCGATTAATGATATTAATACATTATTAATACATATATATCAATACATATATATATATATATATGCAATACATAAACAAATAAAAACAAAACTAAATATATATATACCGGTATATACTGTATATATATATATATACAGAGTTCGAGAATTCTTCACTGACGAGCAGTTGGCCGTGATATATAAAAGTCATGTGCGTTCTCAGATGGATTACTGTTCACCTCTGTGGGGTGGAAGTGGAGTGGTTGCATTGAGGCAGTTGGACAAAATTCAAAATAAAGCTATTAGATTAATCAATAACCCTGCAATCACACAGGACCTTCCTACATTATCCATACGAAGAAACGTTGCATCCCTTGCATTATTCTACAGATATTTTCACAGCAATTGTTCCGAGGAACTTGCTTCAATTGTGCCGCCTCTCCACATCTTTCCCCGTAGAACTAGGGCAGCTGAGAGCGCCCATGAAATTTACACTTTCTCCTCCACAATGCAGAACTTCTGCTTATCAGAATTCATTTATCCCCAGAGCTACTACTCTTTGGAATTCACTTCCCTCGAATTGCTTTCCACAAACTTACAATCTACAAATGTTTAAATCCAGTTGTTACAAACATTTTATGAATGGAGGATGCCTTTAGGCACATGGACCTTTTTGTTTTATCTGTGTTTTTCCTTCCTCCCGTCATTGTCTCTTTAAAAAAAAAAAAAAAAAAAAAAAAAAAAAATATATATATATATATATATACCGTATATATATGTACGTATGTTTATATACCGGTATATACATAAATAAATAAACAATGAATAGGTAAAAATATATAAATAGGCCTATATCAATATATTAATTACTAATTCATACAAATATATAAATATATTAATACGTAAATGAATAACCTAAATATAAATACATAACCCAATAAATACATCAATACAGAAATGAATAAATAACACAATAAAATGAATACAATAAACAGATTAATCCTACATCTACCTGTATATTTAAAAACAAACAAATATCAATGCGATGTTAGCGTTTCAACTAATATTTCAGTTAGATAAGGATTTCATTTTGTATTAACTCCTTGAGCAGCATGACGTCTGTTCACCTTTGATTCTGGAGAAAATAAGATGGCTTTATGCAGTTTAAGAAGGACCTGTATTACTATGAAGGTTACTTGAGATCGTATTTCCCATTTGAGTCGTACAGGTAGAATATAAACTAAAGAAAATCGTCTAATGGTAACCAGAATATGATGGTGAAAATGACGTAATGGTGGCGAAGGGGTTAAGGGGAGATGGGTCGTTTTTTCTGGTCCCACTTCTTCCTCATGTTTATCCCCTTAAGTATTCAGATTTTAAGACGTTCGGCCCATTAGTTTGGCGGTGTTAAGAACTGTCGCACTATTTATTTGTCAATATTAAGACTTTTCGTGTCATTAAGGTGTCGATTTTTTCCTGGCGAGCGATAGCGAGCCTGTAATTTAAGATGAATTCGGTCGGGAAATTTTTCTATCGAAAAATGTACAAATTTATCTGGGGGGGGGGGGGGGGGAAACTCGATGGAGGTCTAGGGAAAAAATAAATAAAACTAAATAAATATATGAGCAAATAAGTACGCCTATCCCCCCCCCCCCCCACCCCCCTAATACTACATTGGAAGAAAACGGTGTATTCTAATGTAACACAATTGACGCACATACTATTATTGTTTAACCCCTTCTGTACTGGCGACGTCTCTTTCATTGTATTCTAGCTATATTTAAACGAGTGTGTGTAGTTTAAGAAGGATCTGTGGTACCGGTATTAATAAAGGTTTAGTGATAAAGTTCGAAGCCTGGTAATCATTTGAAATTAATAACAACTAGAGGTACCGGTAGACACGGATAGGATCACTAGCAAAATTATTTCATAAAAATATCGCTCCCTAACCAAATAGGGAGCAATGTTTATTATTACTTAATTTTGATAGTGATCCTGTCAGTTTCTACCTCTAGTTGATATTAATTTCAAGTGATTATATTTTGGTTCAATTATTTAGATAACTTCTAATGATCTCGTGGGCTTTTGTAGCTTTTAAAGTTTACTTAATTTTTAGGGATTGCTGTGATATCCTTAACCCTTTCACGCATTTATGACGCAGAGGTTGCCAGATTAGCAATAAGAAATAGTTCTCTCACTCTTATAATTACCTCTCCAAAATTAGTTTTCTGCCCACAGCAAACTCAAAGACAACTGCAGAGGTTGAAGTAACTAAATTAAAGGTTTCTAAATACCCCTGATGGTAACAAAGGCTTTAAAGTATCCCCAATAGGCTCAAAATCGCGTCATATGTCGGAGAGGGTTAAGGTAGGCCGAAAATTCGAGAAAATAAAGATGGTACCAAGCGTAATATCCCTAACTATCCTATTATATATATAATTTTGATCCATCGAAACCTACATTATTATTGCATTTAAGTGTAATTAATAGCGATGTTTACGGCTCCAACTTCCTTACAGCCTGAAACTCGCAAGTGGTGAAATGCCAATCAAACAAGTCCACCAAAAGAAGAATCCCAACACCTCGCTCGTGATTCGCTTGCGTAACCACCGAAAACGAAAGAAAAAAAAAATACACGAAAAGAAAGCGAATAAAAGAAGTAAAGAAACCCCGAAAAGAAAGGCCCACAAACTCATACACAACTCCTGACGAAGGCGCAGACGGGGCGTGAGAGAATGACCAACACCACCACCACCACCACCACCACCACCAAGCCAAGGGAGGTAGGGTGTTTCGTCACGGAGCCATTTTGGGGAATTCCGAAAAATGACGTTGCCTAAAAGTGTGACGATTGAATGCATTTTTGAAAGAGGAGGAGGAGGAGGGGAGGGGGGGGGGGGAGGAATACAAAGGAGAACAAACTGCAACAGACCTATTGGTCCTTACGGGTCAGTTTGGATATATAAAACTATTAATCTATTGACTACGAGGTAGAGAAAAGGATAGCAAAGAAGAAGAGGAGGAGGAGGAGGAGGAAAAGGAATAGAAAAAAGAAGAAGATGATGATGATGATTTCCAGCTGGATCAGGGCTTCTTTTATTTAACGTATATAAGCTATTTACTGATATACTGTATAAATAACAAATGCAAGTCAGAAATAAACCAACTATTGGGTAGGTCAAGTCTCTATATATTTCGTTTGCCATTACCGGTACTCTACTTTACTACTCTATAATAGCATAAATGTAATATAATTAAGGGTAGGTTAAGGGGAGGTATTTAGTTTGTTCCCTACGTTTTCACCAAGCTTAAAATTACACCCCCTAGACCCCCTTTCAAGATAAATTTCTACATTTTTCGGTAGAAAAATGTCCCGGCCGGAGGCCGGTTGCTCTTAAATTACAGGCTCGCTATCGCTCGCCAGGAAAAAATCGACACCTTAATGGCACGAAAGGTCTTAAAATTGACATAAATGGGGCAAAATGTCTTAAAATGTCAAAACTACTAGGGCAAACGTCTTAAAATCTCAAAAGCAATGGGGCTAAACATGAGGGAAAACCGGGTCCAGAAAAAAATCCCTCCAGTGGAAATCTCCCCTTAAGGCTGCACATTTTGTTTGTCATTACGCTACATGATGCCTCTAGAAAAGCATAAATACAATTAGCACTCGGCCAGTTGAACATTTTACCGGGCATACCAGATAAAAAACAGTAAATAAAAAACCTATATCGAAATCTGCCTTATACGGGGCTCAAAATGGCTGCCGGTGTCCAGTTTCGGTATCCTAAAGGGTCGCTCTCTCTCTCTCTCTCTCTGTATCTCTCTCTCTCTCTCTCTCTCTCTCTCTCTCTCTCTCTCTCTCTCTCTCTCTCTCTCTCTCTCAACAACACCCGACCATTGTAACATTCCCCGCCTCTTGATGACATTGCTGCCGAGGAATCTGCATGTTTCTGGCGCATGTTAGCCGATTTTTTGTCTCCCTGGGTGCTCTTTCTTGGGCTTGGATTTTTACCTGAATTGTGTTGTGTTTCTCTGTCTCTTTCCCAATCTCTCTCTCTCTCTCTCTCTCTCTCTCTCTCTCTCTCTCTCTCTCTCTCTCTCTCTCTCTCTCTCTCTCTCTCTCTCTCTCTCTCTGTATCGAGTGTATTGCACTAAAGTCTCTCTCCTTTCATATATATATATATATATATATATATATATATATATATATATATATATATATATATATATATATATAGCATGCCAATATCCATCTTCTGAGGCAAATATTACTGCTATTTATGATATCAATTTTAAGCCTGGATTACCGACGCTGGCTACTGTATGTCTTGGTTTAACTAGGAGATAGTTGTATTGACCAGGGCATATTTTATTCAACAGATTACTATACTTATACGAATTATCTCTCTCTCCCTCTCTCTCTCTCCCCACTTCTGATCGCTGGCCAAACACTGTAACACCCCCCCCCCCCCCCCCCCACCTCTCCATTTGATAATTAGGGGTTTGTTTGGGCCTGGTCTATTGCCTCCCTGATTCCCTTGCTCCTCCTAGTTAAGGGGGGTCAACTTCTTTTTTTTATCTTTCTCTCCTTTTCTCTCTTTCTCGGGCTTGTATCCATTCAGCCCCATTCAGCCAACTGTTTTAAGACGCTTATCCCCATCCAGGTGTCAATTTCTTCCTGGCGAGCGTTAGCGAGCCAGCATTGCATAGAGAAATCCGGCTTCGCCGGAGACATTTTTCAATCGAAAAATGTACAAATTTAGCTTGCTGTAAAAAAAAAAATATATATATATATATATGCTGGCTCGCTACCGCTCGCCAGGAAAATATTGACACCTGGATGGGGGTAAACGTCTTAAAACAGTAGGCTGAATGTGGCCGAATGGATACAAGCCAAAGAGATAGGGACAGAAGAGAAAAACAATCGAGGTGGGCCCCTTAAGGAGAGGTTTTTAGTTTGGTGTCTAGGTATCCATCAAGCTTAAGATTACACCCCCTTGAGCCCCTTTCAAGATAAATTTGTACATTTTTCGGTAGATAAATGTCCCGGCTGAAGGCCGGTTCCTCTTAAATTACAGGCTCGCTATCGCTCGCCAGGATAAAATCGACACCTAAATGGCACGAAAGGTCTTAAAATTGACAGAAATGGGTCGAAAGTTCTTAAAATCGTCAAAATAATGGGGCGAACGTCTTAAACATAGAAAAGCAATGGGGCTATACATGAGGGAGAAAGGAGTCAAGAAAAAAATCCCTCAAGTGGAAACCTCCCCTTAATAGTCTCCTCGATAATTTGCTGGGCTAGAGATAGGCTAATAATAATACTCTTGATGCCTAAGGGACGGTACCTGTACTTCACCACAGAGCTACGTGAGAGAAAGGGTAGCACAGAGGAGAATTGGTCTACCGAAAAATGTACAGATTTATCTCGAAGGGTGGTTTGGGGGTATTTTATAAAGATTGATGGAGGTCTAAAACAAAATAATAAATACACCCAACTCCCCTTAATAGCCCACTAGGTCAGTTATTATCATTATCATAAATGTTGGTGTGCAATATACAGTACCGGTACCTCTTATGTGCAACAATAGTAGTTAGTGTTTCTTATGAATGTAAATTTAAATAGATGAGTGTTTTGGACAGTAGTGGTGAGAGGCAGTTCCGACATGTCGTGACATATATACAGGTAGAGGAATTAGGGGTATCCATAGAATAACACAATCGGGCAAAAGAGCTTCTGGAGTCAGGTGACTGGCCACCATTTTTATTCTCAGTATCTCTGTTAAGTACTCCATGCTATGAAAGCAGTTACAAAGATGGACAGATTTTTAAAACGTTTTTATGTGGTTGAGGGAGACGGAAGGCAAGACTGCCTGTGACGAGTGCCTTTCCCAGAGTTGAAAGAGAGACATGGCCATAATCAAGGAATGTTTGAGCCAAAACGTCTGGACAAACGGAGTTTGAAGCAATTTAAGTCATAGGATGATGGAAAGATGGATTCAAGGAGAGAGTTCCAGAGCTCAGCTGTTGAATAGAAGAAAGATTGGGAGTATCGTTTTACTCTTGGTTTGGAGAGTAGGGGTGGGATTGTGTTGCAAGACAGGTGCTACGTACTGTACGTAGAAAAGGTAGTATACACTGAGAGAACTCTAAGGAACACTGATTATTGTAATAGCGATAGAATAGAGAGTGATGCAACATTGCGGCAAAGAGAAAGAGACTGCAGATAATCGGTGAGTGAGATGAAAGGCTTTCTTTTTTATTTTGTGTAGAAGTACTGTGTGAGAGGATCCTCCCCACACATGCGAACAATACCCGGTACTCAATACATGGACACACTGTGTCCCTGTATAGAGCAAGAAGCTGTGCAGGGGTAATGAACTCCTAGAGGCGGTTGAGCACACCCAGCTTCTGGGAAACCCTTTTAGCAAGAGTGGTAATATGGTCTTTCCAAAAGAGCTCGGAAGAAACAGAGACACCTAGAATACTGAGAGAAGATGAAAGGTTGATTTTTGTGTTGTTGAAGTATAAGGGATATTCCTGTGAGAGTTCTTGATGGGTACCGGTAAATAAAGAGAAATTGGGTTTTGGAAGCATTGAAAGCAACAAGATGTTGTCTGCACCAAATGGAAATGGTTGATAGCTCAGAAGATAAGTGCTTTATGGCTGCATCACGTGAGCTTTTCAGTGATTGCATGCTGGGGCGTTCTGAAAAACTAGTTAAATAGTGCAAGGTAGAATCGTCAAAGTTAAATAGTGCAAGGTAGAATCGTCAGCATATGAATGGATAGGACTGGAGATACAGTTGAGAAGATCATTTATGAATATTAGAAAGATAATTAGAGACAGAACATAACCCTGAGGAACGCCCGAGTTGATAGGATGAGGAAGTGAACGATGGCCGTCCACAACCGCAGCTATGGAACGGCCAGAAAGGAAATTAGAGATAAAGGCACAGATGGAGGGATATAACTCGAAGGAGGGTAGTTTAGACATTAGAGATTTGTGTCAGACTCTATCGAAGGCCTTCCATATGTCTAGTGCAATAGAAAAGGTTTCACTGAAGTCCAGAAATGAGGATGACCAAGAGTTAGTAAGATATGAAAGAAGATCACCAGTAGAGCGACCCTTACGGAATCCATACTGGCGATCTGAGAGTAGATTATGAGAAGATAAATGCTTAAGAAATGTTGAAGTAAGAATAGTTTAATTTTTGTTAGAGATGGCAATTAAATTCAACAGATTACGATACTTATACGAATGATTTCCCCTCTCTCTCTCTCCCCCCAATTCTCGTTCTTTCCACCCCCCCCCCCCCCTCACACACTCACTCTCTCTATCTCTCTTCCCCCTCCCCCATTCTCGTTCTCTCCCCTCTCCCCCCCCCCACTCTCTCTCTCTCTCTTACCCCTCCCCCATTATCGTTCTCTCCACCCCCCCCGCCCCACCCACTCTCTCTCACTCTCTCCCCACTTCTGATCGCTGGTCAAACACCGTACCCCCCCCCCCCCCCCCCCTTCATAATTGGGGGTTTGTTTGGGCCTGTTCTATTACTCGCATGATTCCCTTGCTCTAAGTCTCCTCGATAACTCCCTGGGCTAGATAATACTAATAATACTCTTGATCATAATACTCTTGCTAATAGTACCCTAGATAATATTACTCTTGATTATATTACCCTTGTTAATAATACTCTACATAATAAAAATCTTGATAATAATACTCTTCATAATATTACTCTTGATATTACTCTTGAAAATAATACTCTCGATAATAATACTGTTGATAATAATAATAATACTGTTGATAATAATAATAATAATGTTCTTGATCATATTAATAATACTCTTGATCATAATAAATAATAATACTGATGATAATAGCAATAATACTCTTGAAAATAATACTCTCGATAATATTACTCTTGATAATATTACTCTTGATAATATTACTCTTGATAATATTACTCTTCATAATAATAATACCCTCCCCCGTGCCGTCTGTTCTTTGTTACCCTCGAAATGAGACGGAGGTTATGTTTATGTTTGTCTGTCTGTTTGTAAACAAGATATCTCACAAAGTTATGAACCGATTTTCACGAAAGTTCGTGGGGAGATAGGATAGGCGCCAGGGAAGATGAGAGAAAGAAAGAAAGAGAGAGAGAGAGAGAGAGAGAGAGAGAGAGAGAGAGAGAGAGAGAGAGAGAGAGAGAGAGAGAGAGAGAGAGAAAGAAAAGCTAATATTGCCGATTAATAATTTACACAGTGGACAGAATCCTAAACAAAACTAACCAACACACAGTAACGTTCACCTTTCTCTTTCGCTATCAGGTTTTACTCGCCAGGCTCTTGTTCCCAATATAACATGATCGAGTACCTCAAATATTGAAGGAGAGAGGGGCCGTGTTTTGTTTTGTTTTGTTCGTATTAATTCATGTATTCATTTATTTCTTAGTTTCCTCGCTAAACCTCCATCAAGCTAAGAAAAACATTCCAGTAGAAAAATTTCCCAGCCGAAGTCCGGTTCCACTTAAAATTTCAGGCTCGCTATCGCTCGCCAGGAAAAAATCAACACCTTAATGGCACGAAAGGTCTTAAAATTGACAACGATGTGGGCGAAAGGTGTAAAAATCGCCAAACTAATGGGCCGAACGTCTTATAATCTCAAAAACAAACGAGGCTTAAGGGGAGGTATTTAGTTTGTTCCCTAGACCTCCATCAAGCTTAAAATTACACCCCCTCGATTCCCTTTCAAGATAAATTTGTACATTTTTCGGTAGAAAAATGTCCCGGCCGAAGGCCGATTCCTGTTAAATTACAGGCTCGCTATCGCTCGCCAGGATAAAATAGACACATGAATTGCACGAAAGGTCTTAATATGGGGTGAAAGTTCTTAAAATCGCTAAACTAATGGGACAAACGTTTTATAATATCAAAAGCAATGGGGCTAAACATGAGGGAGAAAGGAGTCAAGAAAACAATCCCTCAAGTGGAGACCTCCCCTTAACACGAGGGAGAAAGGAAACCAGAAAAACGGCCCATCTCCCCTTAAATATGTACGTAATCATTTATGAACGAAAGTAAAATAACGATTATCATACCAAGAACCAGCCTTTCAGAATGTAAACACCAAGAAGAGATAATTATAATAGACCTAGTCTCTTTCACCAGCAATTGTTTTCTTCTTATAATAATAACTATAACTATATAACAATAATTCCTATATTTTCGAGGAAGTGAGAATTACAAAGGATATGGAGAATTTAATTGGAGATCAAATATATAGGACGTGCAAAACAGAAAATATGGAAACAAACGAAGAGAAGATATGCTTTTCTCTCTCTCTCTCTCTCTCTCTCTCTCTCTCTCTCTCTCTCTCTCTCTCTCTGCAGCCTTTTACTCCCAATTACTCTCGTTTTTTAGTTGCTTTCGACAGTTTAATGATCGCCAGATGTTGCGTTCGATGTTGCAGGGTTGCGATGACCCCATATACTGTATATATATATATATATATATATATATATATATATATATATATATATATATATATATATACTGTATTATATAAACCACTTGCAATAATCATGCTGTAAGGAAGTTGGAGCCGTAAACATCGAAATACAAGAGACAGGCAATAATACTGTAGGTTCCTGATAGAGAAAAACCATGATGCGTTTGGTTTTACGTATTTGCACAAGTATTACGACCGTATTCTAGTTGGTAGCTCTGCTCCAACTTCCTTATAGCCTGAAAGTCGCAAGTGGTCATATCTTTAACCCCTTCAGTACCGGTGGCGTCCTTCTCTTTATATTCCGGTCTAGACGATTTTAGCCAGCTTAGGAAGGACCTCTAGCAATTAAAAGGCGACACACTATCGCAATCAATCCTCTTACCTACCGTACCGTACCACATATCCTTCCTAAGCGTCATAATATCGTCCAAATGTTGTCGAAATCAAACAAAAAAAGATGTCGCCGGTATATAAAGGGTGAAGGGGAGATTTTGTACTTAATTGTCTTTTTTTTGGGGACCCCCTTCTGCCTCATGGTTAGCCCGGTTGTTTAGAGATTTCAATTGTAAAACCTCTCGTGCCATTTAGGTGTCGATTTTGTATTTTTTTTCCCCCTGGCGAATAATAGCGAGCACATTTATCTTGGGGCTATTTTTCTCAAGGGGGTGACCTGTTTTTGTTCTGTCCTTTTCTATCTTTCTCTGGCTTTTATCCATTTGGCCCCATTCAGCCTACTGTTTTAAGACGTTTATCCCCA
>CM064503.1:7653189-7770689 GCA_032716605.1 Paralithodes platypus | reverse complement strand
GCCACTTCAAATTCGTGTACGGGCCCCTTCAAATTCGTGTACGAGCCCCTTCAAATTCAGTCAGTACCGAACGCAAAGGAGATGATAAATTACCTGTTACTTCTAAATATTCATGGACCCCCTCATGAAACCGGGTTATTCTTTATGTAATTATAACTTTCTGGATTGCTTTTTGGGATAGAACTTGCTTGTCATTAAATAGTATATTATATATAGTTTTGGTGTTGATGTACAGACAATTAGATTCATCAATTCGCTTGCAGAGATATTATACTTCCATCATTTAAGGAGAGATTTCCACTTGAGGGACTTTTTTCTTGACCCCTTTCTCCCTCATGTCTAGCCCCATTGCTTTTGAGATTTTAAGAAGTTTACCCCATTAGTTTGGTGATTTTAAGAATTTCCGCCCCCATATGTCAATTTTAAGACCTTTCGTGCCATATAGGTGTCGATTTTATCCTGGCGAGCGATAGCGAGCCTGTAATTTAAGAGTTACCGGCCTTCGGCCGTGATTTTTTTTACCGAAAAATGTACAAATTTATCTTGAAAGGGGCTGAAATTTTAAGATTGCTGGAGGAGTAGGAAACAACTAAAAACCTCCCCTTAAACAAAGGTTAGGGTCCACGAATTTTTGAGTGACTGTACAACATTATTGCCCAGATGCTTCAGAACTTGCGCCTTTATAAATTGAATCAGTATCGAACGCAAACGAGATAATAACCTATAACATTGTGGCCCAGATGCTTCAGAAATTGGCTTTAAAGGTTCAAAGATTCGAACTGGTGTGTAACTCTATAAATTATATCATCCGAGAACTACACCTAGGCCAGTACCGCCCTATAGCAATGTACATTCATAGGCCATAATACTTGTATAACCATTCGAATAAGTATCGGACCCAAGCGAGTCAATCCAGTGTTCCGTTATATCCAGAGGGGAGATTTCCACTCGAGATGTTGTTTTCTGGACCCCTTTCTCCCTCATGCTTAGCCCCATTGCTTTTGAGATTTTAAGACGTTCGTCCAATAGTTTGGCGATTTAAAGAACTTTCGCCCCATTTATGTCAATTGTAAGATCTTTCGTGCCATTTAGGTGTCGATTTTATCCTGGCGAGCGATAGCGAGCCTGTAGTTTAAGAGGAACCGGCCTTCGGCCGGGACAGTTTTCTATCGAAAAATGTAAAAAATTATCTTGATAGGGTGTCTAGGGTGTGTAATTTTAAGCTGGATGGAGGTTAGAGAGGAAACTAAAAACAATATATAGAAAGATAAATAAACAAGTAAATAAATGCACCCATCCGCACTTAAATATTGAAAGGTTTTAATGGGTGTGCCGGTATTATGGTTCATGCCTGTACAGTAAGAACGATACCCTTGGTGAACGGGTTAGTGGGATGTGGTCAATAGAACAAAGGAGAGAACAGAGATGAACACATGAGAACAAATTGAAGAACATAAACGAGGAATTAACCACACACACACTAATATAACAGATGATGGGACACACGGACTTTCACCCCCCAGGGGGTATGGGGCCTTCATCTAATGGTGAAGGAAAAACAGAATATGCCTCACGCATCCTACTGCGTGTCGTACAAGGCGACTAATAGGGGGGATGGCGATAGACTTGTGGACCAACAGCCATTACTATGTAATAAAGTCTTTATCTTAGCACTGTCTTGGTATGGCACTGCCGAGGCTGGTGGGGTGCGGATAGGTGCCACAGGGGACTGAGTCTTACCTGGGCGCTGTTTGTCACCACGCCTGTGCCGGCAACAGTGTTTACATGTTGGAGCAGGACTTTATTGTTCTATAGTCCAAATTGCCTAATATACAGTAGAGTCTTGTTATGGTGTTGTCTTGTTGTAACACTGTTAAGGCTGGTGTGATTGCAGATACTGCAGGTCCAAGTCTGCAGGGGGACTCTGTTGAGTCTTGCTGAGGTACAGTTAGCACTATACCAACATCAGCCACAGTGATGACTTGGTGGGGCAGTGCTGTGGCGGGACTTTATTGTAATACAGTACACTCCAACTACTGAAAGGCAACCCCGTCTGAGCCGTTACCAATGTAATGGAAATATGACGTCAAACCATTGTATGTATGTATGTATGCACACACACACACACACACACACACACACACACACACACACACACACACACACACACACACACACCAATATAACAGATGGTGGGATACACGGACTTTCACACACACACACACACAGACACACACTAAACACACAGAGAGACACACTACAGAGAGAGAGAGAGAGAGAGAGAGAGAGAGAGAGAGAGAGAGAGAGAGAGAGAGAGAGAGAGAGAGAGAGAGAGAGAGAGAGAGAGAGAGAGAGAGAGAGACACACACACACACTAATATAACAGATGATGGTATACACGGATTGTCTGTCACACACACACACACACACACACACACACACACACACACACACACACACACACACACACACACACACTACACTACACTACACACACACACACACACACACACACACACACTAATATAACAGATGATGGTATACACGGATTGTCACTCACACACACACACACACACACACACACACACACACACACACACACTAATATAACAGATGATGGTATACACGGATTGTCACACACACACACACACACACACACACACACACACACACACACACACACACACACACACACACACACACACACACACACACACACACACACACACACACACTTATATAACATATGATGGTAATCACGGACTTTCACAGGTGCACACACTCGTAAATGAAGATTATGTGCACGCAAACTTGCAGGTCTTGGCATACACGAATACAGTCACATACATACACACACAGGCTACGTACACACACTATTTTGCCCTAACTTTCACATTTACCTGCACTTGGAATCACCAGTCGGTTCTATACATTACACACACACACACACACACATACTAATATAATAGGCGATGGCTTACATAGACTGTAACACACACACACAAACACACTCTCTCTCTCACGTCAGCCATCGTTGGCAACCCGTCTAGGGGAGTAAACCTTATACAAAATACCGAAGGGCGGCGCGCTCATAGGTGCTACTTGCAGGTGGCGAACTCTACAATAGATACCAGTAGATATAGTTTGGGTGATGGTGGTGATTATAGTAGGCCTAGTGATATTAGTGTTGATGATAGTGATAGTAGTACTGGTGATGCTCATGTTAGTAGTAGTAGTAGTAGTGGATTGTGATAGTAGTAGAATTGATGATAGTGATAGTAGTAGTGTTGATGATAGTAAAAGTTGTAGTGTTGATGTTGTAGTAGTAGTAGTGATGCTCATGATAGTAGTAGTAGTAGTAGTGGTGATGATAGTGATAGTAGTAGTGATGATGATCATGATAGTAATAGTAGTAGTATTGATGATAGTGATAGTAATAGTATTGATGATAGTGATAGCAGTAGTATTGATGATAGTGATAGTAGTACTGGTGATGCTCATGTTAGTAGTAGTAGTGGATTGTGATAGTAGTAGAATTGATGATAGTGATAGTAGTAGTGTTGATGATAGTAAAAGTTGTAGTGTTGATGTTGTAGTAGTAGTAGTGATGCTCATGATAGTAGTAGTAGTGGTGGTGATAGTAGTAGTGATGATGATCATGATAGTAATAGTAGTAGTATTGATGATAGTGATAGTAATAGTATTGATGATAGTGATAGCAGTAGTATTGATGATAGTGATAGTAGTAGTGTTGATGATAGTGATAGTAATAGTGGTGATGATAGTGATAGTAGTAGTAATAGTAGTACCGGTAGTGATAGTAGTAGTATTGATGATAGTGATAGTAATAGTGGTGATGATTATGATAGTAATAGTAGTAGCGATAGTTATAGTATTGATGATAGTGATAGTAGTAGTGGTGATGATCGTAATAGTAGTAGTATTGATGATATTGATAGTAGTAGTGATGATGATAGTAGTGATAGTAGTAGTGTTGCTGATAGTGATAATAGTAGTGGTGATGATAGTATATAATAGTAGTAGTAGTGATAGTAGTAGTAATGATGGAGAACTATGCAGGTGTGTACAGTACATCCTGGTACAAGGGACTCCACCCTAGCTTTTAACACGCCTCGTCCACTCCCTCCCTCCCTCCCTCCCACCCACCTACCTACCCTGAACCATCCATTTATCGATACCGTACACTCCAGGACTCAAATTCTGCCCCCCCCCCCCCCCCCACCTCTCTCTCTCTCTCTCTCTCTCTCTACCCCATCCATTTATCTATACTGTACACTCCAGGACTCAAATTCTGCCCCCCCCCCCACCTTAACAAGTCAAGGAATATCATCATCTCAGGCATTCTCCCCAAGATCGACGCACCTGACAAATTCTACAACAAGGCCTTCAGCACAAATAGCCGACTAAAATATTTGTGTCTGAGGGAACAAGTTGAATTCATCAACCTCTGGGACAACTTCTACAACCAGCCTACTCTGTTCCGCAAGGATGGCACTCATCTAAACCCTGTGGGTTCAGCACGCATGGGTCGTCTCCTACACGAAGCAGTCCGCAGCCATGGATCAAAAAACGCCATCCGAGAAGAAGCAGCAGTGACATAAATCATCCAACGCCAAGCAAAAAACAGAGGCAACCAAGGACCACCAGCGATAAAGACCGAAGACAGCGAGGACCGAGGACAGCCATGAACATAAATGTAGATCCGACAAGAACCAAAAATATTATTAAAGAGCATTCTGTGAGTTCTAAAATAACAAATTTAAAGGTTTTCTATGCAAACGCTCGTAGCATACACAATAAATTTTCAGATTTAGAGGAGCTAGTGTTTACAGAAAATTATGATGTGATTGGCATAACAGAATCTTGGCTCAATACAGAAGATAGAGACTTTTTAGCAGAGTATTCACTTCCCGGTTATGTAATGTTTGAGAAAAGCCGAATAAATCGAAATGGAGGTGGCTTTTTACTTTATATCAAAGAAAGTCTTAACCCTACCCTCTTGTCAAAACCTCAAATTGTGAACGTCGACACATCTTCTGTGCTAATAAAGAATAATAAAGGTACAAAAATAATACTTGCGTTAATATACAGACCTCCAGCTCAATCAGTGCAAACTGACCGAGAAATTTACGAACAAATTGCAGATGTAAGTAACTCGCAAGATACCGTAATTTTTGGCGACTTTAATTTACCTGTGACCAAGTGGGGCGATACTCTTACTTCACACTCCGGACATGACTTGTATACGAACTTGCAAGAGAGTTCGCTTTATCAATTTGTTCGAACGCCGACCCGTGGTAATAACGTTCTTGACATTGTACTTGCAACAAAAGAAGAATTGATAGAGAATTTGAATGTTGGTGATGAATTCAGTAACAGCGACCATCGTACGATAACTTTCACTTTAAAGTTTACTAGTAACGAACCAAATAGTAGCATCGAAAAAGTCCCTAATTTCAAGAAAGCAAACTTCCATAAACTTAGAGCTATGTTTAAAGAAACTGACTGAGCTTTTTAATTAACAATAACGACATAAATACATCTTGGAAGTTATTCGAAACCACTTACCTAAAAGCAGTGCAAGACTGCATAGCATCGAAAATACGGCATCCAGGCCATAATAATAAGCCCAAATGGTGGAATAAAGATATTTCAAACTGCCTGCTTGCTAAAAAAACTTTGCTAATGATAGATTAAAATCCTCACAAAATGACGAAGAACGGGTGAAATTTGTAGAGCTACGACGCAAAGCCAAAAAGTTAATTAAGCAAAGTAAAAAGACCTTAGAGTTACATATTGCGAATCAAAGTAAAACAAACCCGAAAGAATTCTATAGTTATATCAGAAAGAAAAAAGTAGTTACTTCAACTGTTGGACCGTTAGTCGATGAAAATGGAGAATACACCAAAGACGAAGTACAAATGAGTAATGCCCTCAATACCTTCTTTGCATCAGTTTTTACAACAGAAGACCTCAGTGATATCCCTACACCATCGCCGATTCAGATTGATAATTCAGATGTTCTAAGCAATATTACCGTTACAGAGAGAGAAGTATTGAATTGTTTAGATAAACTCAAGGTAAATAAAACGCCTGGACCTGATACAATCTCGCCTAGAGTTCTAAAGGAAGCTAAGGATGAGCTCTCCAAACCACTGACGTTACTATTCAATAAATCCTTGCAGTCTGGAACTATGCCTGATCAGTGGAAGCTAGCCAACGTAACACCGATATTCAAAAAAGGCAGCAAATCCCTACCCAGTAACTATCGTCCAATTAGCTTAACCTTAGTTGTATGTAAAATGCTAGAAACGGTCATACGAGACAGACTCGTAAATCACTTAGAGGAAAATAACATACTTAAAGATACTCAACACGGCTTTCGTAAAATACGTTCCTGTTTAACAAACCTCTTCCACGATATCTTCTTCCACGATATCCTCAACCTCTACGATGAGAGTAAACCTGTAGATATTATATACCTTGATTTTCAAAAGGCCTTTGACAAAGTTCCCCACAAACGTTTACTGCTAAAACTAAAAGCGCATGGAATACAAGACGGTGTGTTGAAATGGATAGAAAATTGGCTCAGCAACAGAAAGCAAAGAGTAGTCATAAACGGTAAGGCATCTAAATGAACCAATGTAAGTAGCGGGGTACCCTAGGGATCGGTACTAGGACCAATTCTCTTTCTAATTTACATCAACGACATAGATGAGGGTCTCACCTGTACAATCTCAAAATTTGCTGACGATACAAAAATTGCAAATAGCGTACTCTCAAAAGAACAAGTTGACGATATGCAACACAATCTAGATAAATTGTCATGTTGGGCCCAAATTTGGCAAATGAGTTTCAATGCGGATAAATGTAAAGTACTACATATCGGATACCTAAATAAGAAAGCAAACTATTCGATGAATGGCACTCAGCTTAAGAATGTAAACAGAGAAACCGATCTGGGAGTAACAATATCGAGTAACCTAAAACCGAGTCAACAATGTTCAGAAGTTGTTAAGAAGGCAAACAAAATAATTGGCTTTATAGGCAGGTCATTTGAGCATAAATCCAAAGAAGTTATCCTAACCCTTTACAATTCCTTAGTTCGCCCTCTTCTGGAGTATTGCGTTCAATCCTGGGGCCCTTATTACCAAAAAGATATAAACAAGCTAGAACGAGTTCAACGTAGAGTTACCAAAATGATACCTAGACTAAAGAACAAACCATACAAGAGCGTCTTAGAGAATTAAATCTATTTCATTTAACCCAGCGCAGATTAAGAGGCGACTTCATTCAAGTGTTCAAAATCATCAAAGGCATTGACAATATGAACTGTAGTAAGTACTTCACTATCGACCAATCTAATTACACGCGGGGAAACGGTTGCAAAATTATTGGTAAATCTTTTAACTCGCACGAATCTAAGAATTTCTTCTTCAATCGAGTTGTCAACTTGTGGAATGGGCTTCCCCGAAACGTTATAGACTGCATCACCGTTGATTCATTTAAACTCCGCGTAGACAAATATCTCGCATCAAACCCGCGACTGACTGCGTTTGTAAATGAATAACTTTATTTTATCCCCCCCTCAGTTACTAACCCATCTGTCCTCCACTAACTTCCAAATCCTGCCACGGACATTTGTTCCAGGGCAGTAATTCCCTTTCCAATGTTCCCTTACCCACTCTAAACCACTGTTTGGACACTTGATCCTCAGTGTTTTGGAGGACAAGCAACCTAGAAGGGTCACTAGATCTGTTGTAGCTTGATTTCCTTTGTACACCTTTGTACCTCTCTCTTTCTCTTTCTCTATCTCTCTCTCTCTCTCTCTCTCTCTCTACCCCATCCAGTTATCTATATCGTATACTCCAGGACTCAAATTCTGCCCCCCCCCACCTCTCTCTCTCTCTCTCTACCCCATCCATTTATCTATATCGTATACTCCAGGACTCAAATTCTGACACCCCCCTCTCTCTCTCTCTTTACCCCATCCATTTATTTATAGCGTACACTCCAGGACTCAAATTCTACCACCCCCCCCCCCCCACCTCTCTCTTCTCTCTCTTTTACCCCATCCATTTATCTATACCGTACACTCCAGGTCTCAAATTCTAACACTCCGCCCTCCCCCCCCCCCCCACACCTCTCTCTCTCTCTTTTACCCCATCCATTTATCTATACCGTACACTCCAGGACTCAAATTCTGCCCCCCCCCCCCCCCCCACCTCTCTCTCTCTCTCTCTACCCCATCCATTTATCTATACCGTACACTCCAGGACTCAAATTCTACCCCCCCCCCCCCCCCCGCACCTCTCTCTCTCTCTCTACCCCATCCATTTATCTATACCGTACACTCCAGAACTCAAATTCTAAACCCCCCCCCACACCCCTCTCTCTCTCTTTTACCCCATCCATTTATCTATACCGTACACTCCAGGACTCAAATTCTGACACCCCCCCCCCCCCCCAACCTCTCTCTCTCTCTCTCTCTCTTTACCCATCCATTTTTTCTATACCGTACACTCCAGGACTCAAATTCTGACCCCCCCCCCCCACACCTCTCTCTCTCTAGATTGTGTATGCACCTTCGCCCTTTTGAGATGATGTAATAATGATACTTGTGTAACATTAATACTTATCTCAATAAAACAATCAAATCAAATCAAATCAAATCTCTCTCTCTCTCTCTCTCTCTCTCTCTCTCTCTCTCTCTACCCCATTCATTTGTCTATACGGTACACTCTTGGACTCGGTGATCCTATCCCAAGATCAAGAGGGTACCGGTATAGATTAGGCCTAACCTAACCTAGCCTATCGTAACCTACATTCTCTTGATCTTGTCCTACCCCTTTCTCAAGGTTAAGAGATACATATCTCTTAACCTTGCCCTTTCTGACGTGTCCTCGAATAACCCCCCCCCCCCCCCTCTCTCTCTCTCTCTCCCTCCCTGACTCCCCCCCACCCCTCCCCCATTAATTGGTCACTTTACAGATACACTCTAGGACTCATATTCTGATCATTAAAGAAAAACAAAAACAAATAAAAAACGAGAAGTAAACCCACGACCAAAACAATGAGGTGCCTATCCCCGTAACGATCGTACCTAAAGGACTCCCATTTGTTGTGTGTTCTATGTGTATGAAGGAGACAAAAGGCAGGCTTTCTCCGTGACACAATGATGCACCCTATCGAACAGAGAACGGAAAGTGGGAACGGCGCTCTATGCCCCCACAAAGATCGCCCTATCAAACAGAGAACGGAAGGTGGGAACGGGACTTTATACCCGGCTAGGAAACGTACCGCTCATCCTTCGTTCCCAGCTGTTGATATAAATATTTTTGTTTATGAGAGTGAGGGAGACAAAAGGCAGAACTGCCTGTAGCGAGTGCCTCCCCCATAGTTGAAAGAGGGACAGGGCCAAAATCAAGGGACGTTCGAGCCAAAATGCCTGGACACACAGAGTTTGAATCAATTTAAGTCATAGGAGGAGGGGAAGACAGATTCTGGGAGAGAGTTCCAGAGCTCAGCTGTTGAATAGAAGACAGTCTGAGAGTAACGTTTCACTCTTGGGTTGGAGAGTTGCACAGTAGGGGTGGGATTGTGTTGCAAGACGGGTACCACGTACCCTACGTAGAGGTGGTATACACTGGGAGAGCTCTGAGGAGCACTGATTATTGTAGTAGCGATAGAATAGCGAGAGAGATGCAACATTGCGGCGAAGAGAGAAAGTTTGCAGAGAGTTGGTGAGTGGGCGGGAATTAATGATACGACAGGCCTTCCTTTCTACTTTGTCTAGGAGTGCGATGTGAGAGGATCCTCCCCACACATGTGAACAACACTTTTGGTTCGAACGTCCCTTGATTTTGGCCCTGTCACTCTTTCAACTATGGGGGAGGCACTCGCTATAGGCAGTTATGCCTTTTGCCTCCCTCAATCACATTAAAAAAAAAAAAAAAAACAAAAAAAAAAAAAAAAAACAAGGACGCACTGTGCCCCTGTACAGAGCAAGAAGCTGTGCAGGGGTAAAAACCCCTTGAGGCGGTTGAGTACACCCAGTTTCTGGGAGGCTGCCTTAGCAAGACTGGTAATATGGTCCTTCCAAGTGAGAGCTGAAGAAAAGGAGACACCAAGAATATTGAGAGCAGATGAAGAATTGATTTTTGTATTGTTGAAGAATAAGGGATAGTAATTGGAAATAGTAGTTAGATCAGAAGATAAGTGTTCTATGGCTTCATTACTTAGATTTGTGAATTTATGTTATATCTATTATACAAGTAGGGGCCTACAACGATTTCTGTTCTATGTGCAAAAGGCAAAGCTGTCTGTAACAATTGCCCCCCTCCCCCTAAGCTTGAAAGAGTGAGAGACCCAAAGTCAAGGTACCGGGTACGTTAGAGGTAACTTAGGTGTGTTGGAAAGAAGTGTGGTTGGTGTGCTTGTTAGCTGAACAAAATCGTCTAGTAGTAGCCAGGATAGTTAAATGGACGGCGCCGGTACTGAAAGGGCTAGGAATGATAAGACACATAACTACAAATCAACACAAACCCTTAACCCCCGTGGCCTTGTAAGAGTGACTTGTGTAACCATATGTATCTCAGGGGAAGGCTTGGTAATTAGTCTCAGAATGGGTAATCCTGATATTATACCTCCCACTACTATTATTACTGAGATAAAGCAGAGGCATGCGGTCTGTTTGTTGTATATTTACTAATTACATCGCGTTGTTTTGAGACATTCGGGCTACCAAATAGCCTATGTGGCATAATTTTAATTTTATTAATTATAATTTTATAGAAGCTGTCAATCCCTCTTTGTGATAGGACCAAACCCTCTTTGTGATAGGACCAGCCCACCTCTATACTGTAATACACCCCAGGATTGTGTAAGGTGCCCCAATAGATGCCCTTGACCTGTGTGACCTTCTGTGGACATCATAAGGCGCTGAACCTGCCACAAGCACTCCACCACACAGACCCTGCGGTACACAGTCATTGGACAACCATCCCCGACCCAGGGTGTCAAACCGGAGCAATATTGTTTAATGAAATCAACAAATACATGTGGCAGTCCAGGGACTCGAACCTAGGATGCTCACACCGAAATTCAGTGCATTTATCCATTGCGCTACGAAGACAGTTAAAGAATGGTGGACAAGCCTACGATTAATTATGCAGTTTCGAATCCTGCATATCAATCTAAGCATGTACACACTTTCCAACTGCGCTATCATAGGCTATGGATAGATGAATGGAAGGAGCAATTAATGGGGCCTTAACCCTAAGGAAGGCCTCTCTATAAGGGAGTCTTCCTCGCTTTGTTTTATCTTTCTCTCCCTCTCTCTTTGGCTTGTATCCATTCGGCCCCATTCAGCCTACTGTTTTAAGACTATTACCCCCATCCAGGTGTCAATATTTTCCTGGCGAGCGGTAGCGAGCCAGCATAAATATATTTTTGTTTTGACATCAAACTAAATTTGTACATTTTTCGATAGAAAAACGTCTCCGGCGAAGCCGGATTTCTCCATACAATGCTGGCTCGCAATCGCTCGCCAGGAAGATATCGACACCTGGTTGGGGATAGGCCTAAACGTCTTAAAACAGTTGGCTGAATGGGGCCGAATGGATACAAGCCAGAGAAAGAGAGAAAAGGAAAGAAAGATAAAAAAAAAAGCAGGTGAACCCCCTTAAAGACTTGAATGAATATGAGAAGGAATACAAGAAAACTAACAAGAAATACCATCGCTCTGGCTATTTTAACCCTTCCAGACACATAATAAGACATAATTAGGTCTTAGTAAAATGCATAATTAGGTCTATGTCTTCTTCAAATTAATGCATATAATTATCTACTTACATAGAACATACGGTACCGAATAACGATACATGCATTATGACGTTTCAGTCGAGTGCTCTTATATATCATCATTCCACCAAGGTCGGGGCACTGGACCGAAACGTACCGTAGGCTATATATATATTTTATAGTGCTTCACTGTTTTCTTTTGAGGGGAGACATGGGTCGTTATTCTGGTCCCCCTCCTTCCTCATGCTTAGCCCCATTAGTTTGCCGATTGTAAGACGTTCCCCCCATTAGTTTGCCGATTGTAAGACGTTCCCCCCATTAGTTTGCCGATTGTAAGACGTCCCCCCCATTAGTTTGTCGATTGTAAGACGTTCCCCCCATTAGTTTGCCGATTGTAAGACGTTCCCCCCATTAGTTTGCCGATTGTAAGACGTTCCCCCCATTAGTTTGCCGATTGTAAGACGTTCCCCAATTAGTTTGCCGATTGTAAGACGTTCCCCCCATTAGTTTGCCGATTGTAAGACGTTCCCCCCATTAGTTTGCCGATTGTAAGACGTTCCCCCCATTAGTTTGCCGATTGTAAGACGTTCCCCCCATTAGTTTGCCGATTGTAAGACGTTCCCCCATTAGTTTGCCGATTGTAAGACGTTCCCCCCATTAGTTTGCCGATTGTAAGACGTTCCCCCCATTAGTTTGTCGATTTTAAAACCTTTCGTCTCATTTCTATATCAATATCAAGACCTTTCGTGCTATTTAGGTGTCGATTTTTTTCCTGGCGAGCGATAGCGAGCCTGTAATTTTAAGAGAAAACGGTCTTCGGCCGGGACATATTCATATAGACAGACAAATTTACAAATTTATCTTGAAGGGGAGTCTAGGGAGTGTTTTTAAAGCTTGATGAAGGTCTAGCGAGGAAACTCAAAAATACATGAATATTCAATTAAATAGACCCCCCAAAATAACCACTGTCCCCTTAAGTCCTTAACCCCTTGAGCACGATGACGTCATTTTCACCTTATTCGGGGCATAATTATACGATTTGATGGACCTATGTTATTCAGAAGTTTTATGTAGATAGTATTTATTACTCAGAGTCCCAGTGGTATATCATAAGCTGAAGAAAACTGTCTAATGGTAACCAGAACACGATGAAGTTTACATCGTCGTCGTGCTGAAGGGCTTGGTGACCTGACAACTCAACCAGTAGTGGACCATTTCAACCAGTACCAAATCAACCAGTACGGTACGGTTAGCTAAGTACCGGTACTATACTGTAGTTTGGCACTGGTTTGGTGGGTCTTGGTGGATTTGGCAACCTTAGCCGTTTCTGTCGGTCTCTTTTCCGGTACTACATTTTCTACTTCGGGGGCGGGTTAAGGGGGGTGACCTTGCTTGTTGTTATTTCTGTCCTTTTCTCTCTTTCTCTGGCTTGTATCCATTCGGCCCCATTCAGCCAACTATTTTAAGACGTTTATCCCTATCTAGGTGTCGATTTCCTCCTGGCGAGCGATAGCGAGCCAGCATTATATGAAGAAATCCGGCTTCGCCGGAGACATTTTTCTATCGAAAAATGTACAAATTTAGCCTGCTGTCAAACAAAAATAAAAAATATGCTGGCTCGCTACCGCTCACCAGTAAAAAAAATTACACCTGGATAGGGATAAACGTCTTAAAGCAGTAGGCTGAATGGGGCCAAATGGATACAAGTCAGAGAAAGATATAAAAGGACAGAACAAAAACAGGTCACCCCCCTTAAGGAAACCTCCTCCCCTTGTAAATGTTACCTACTATAGTCTATTCGCTGTAAGTAGGCGAGCAATGATGACCTCTAGCCTCTGTAACTCAAGAAAGGGTTAGAGCAAATTGGCTGTAAAGTTCCACATCTATTCCTTGACTGTCCAGGCATTTTAGCTCGAACGTCCCTTGATTTCGGCCGTCACTCTTTGAAATCTGGGGGAGGCACTCGCTGCAGGCAGTTATGCCTTTTGTCTCCCTCATTCACATAGAAAAAAAATTGTAGAAATATTAGCTCGATTAGGTTACTCTAGTCGTTTTACATGGTTAATTAAGCTAAAACAAAGCGCCTCTATTGAACCCATGTGACCCTGCCTACCTAGCCTACCTGTCTTCCAACACGACTCCTTATGATAACAGCTCACCAACGAGGAAAGGTAGGCTTTAGTTCAATATTAACACCAGTGAACGCATTTAACCCCTTCTGAACCGGCGACGTATTTGGCGCTGTATTCTAGCTATATTTAGACGATTGTGTGCAGTTAAAGAAGGATCTGTGGTAGTCAAAAGGGTTCCAAGTGAGATAGTTTGAAGCCTATTAATTGCTGGAGGCCCTTTCTAAACTGAATAAGATCGTCTAATAGTTGCCGGAAATGAGTGAAAAGGGACGTCACCGGTACTGCATGGGTTAAGGGGAGGTTTTTAGTGTGTTTCCTAGACCTCCATCAAGCTTGAAATTACACCCCCTTGACCACCTTTCAAGATAAATTTATAAATTTTTCGGTAGAAAAAAATCCCGGCCGAAGGCCGGTTCTTCTTAAATTACAGGCTCGCTTCGCTCGCCAGGAAAAAAACGACACCTAAATGGCACGAATGGTCTTAAAAGTGACATAAATGGGGTGAAAGTTGTTAACATCGCCAAACTAATTGGGCGAACGTCTTAAAATCTCAAAAGCAATGGGGCTAAACATGAGGGAGAAAGGGGTAAAGAAAAAAAATCCTCAAGTGGAAATCTCCCCTTAATAAGGTAATACAAAACCCGCCAATCAGATACCCCGCCAATCAGAAAACCCGCCAATTAGATAACCATGCAAGCTAGGAAAACCCGCCAATCAGATAACCATGCAAGCTAGGAAAACCCGCCAATCAGAAAACCCGCCAATCAGATAACCATGCAAGCTAGGAAAACATTGGGCCTATCTAGTTCCATGTCAAAGAAACAAACGTACTGTAATTGATCACATGCAAGTTTCGTTCTATAAGGAAGTTGGAGTTGTAGATATCAATATTCGGCAGATTCAACTGCTAAAATACGGTTGTAGTACATTTTTCAATACATAAAACCCAATGCAACATACTCTTTAGCCATCAGAAACCTGCATAAATATTGCATTTCTATTTACCATCGATATCTACAACTCCAACTTTCTTATAGCCTGAAACTCGCAAGTGGTCAATTTACGACAACAGCTTCACATCTTCAAATACGAAAGGTTACAAAATAAACTACCGGAATTATACAAATGCGAAAAGCAAGGGCAAGAAATTAGAACAAATTAAAGAACAAATCATAAACTAAACAAAAACAATAAATGGGTAAACTAAAGCAAAGCGCCTCCTGTAAATCCATGTGACCCTTTCTTCATTTTATATTGGCTGCAATCTCTCTCTCTCTCTCCGCCGCAATGTTGCATCTCTCTCGCTATTCTATCGCTACTATAATAATCAATGTTCCTCAGAGCTTTCCCAGTGTATACCACCTCCTTTACGTAGGGCACGTGGTACCCGTCTTGCAACTCAATCCCACCCCTACTCTGTACAACTCTCCAACCCAAGAGTGAAACGTTACTCTCAAACTTTCTTCTACTCAACAGCTGAGCTCTGGAACTCTCTCCCAGAATCAGTCTTTCCCTCTTCCTATGACTTAAATTGCTTCAAACTCCGTGTGTCCAGGCATTTTGGCTCGAACGTCCCTTTATTTTGGCCCTGTCACTCTTTCAACTATGGGGGAGGCACTCGCTATAGGCAGTTCTGCCTTTTGCCTCTCTCAATCACATAGAAAAAAACAAAAACAAAAAAACATTAGACGAGTATATTCATTAGGAGTCGAACGGTGAACGGGGAGGTAGTTTTTTTTTTTTTTTCCTGCTACCTTTTCGATCAATTTCTCTGTCAATAATTAGACCTTTAGTTCCATTTAGGTGTCGATATATTTTCCTGGCGAGCGATAGCGAGCCTGTAATTTTGGAGGAACCGGCCTTTGGCCGCAACATTTTTCTACCGAAAATTAACAAATTAATGTCGAAGGGGGATCTTGAGGATGTCTTTTGTTTAAGCTTGATGGAGTAGTATAGGGAGGAAACTAAAGTAATAATAAATATAAAAAAGTACACATAAACCAATAAATAACACCTACCCCCTTAACGGTAGCAAGAAGTACGGTAATAGTATAACAACCGTGTTCTAATTAGGCTTCAAGTGTTATAATATAGAAAAAATCGTCTGGCAGGTGACACCGAATGAAATGTGAAGGCCAAAGCTGATAATACACAAGAGAGACCCTAGCGTTATAGTGATCGGCCAACCTCAACCATCTTGGTGCCACGGGTGATATTTACCTCCTTTTGCACTCGGAAAGCTTCATAGCTACCGGTACCCATATTAAACATTTGGGACTACCGGTACGCGATAATTATGCTGTCTGGTCTATGGGTAAACTGTCTACATGATAATAATATAAGAAACATCTGGGAATATTGGTACACGATATATTGCATGATCTTTGGGTATACTTTCTACACGATCAAAACATAAAGTAAAACCTCCTTCATTTGGGAATACTGGTACGGTACGGTACGGTACGCGATACCGTATATTGTACGGTCTTTGGATATAGCCTACCATACTTTCTATGTCATGTTCAAAAACAAAATAAGTCTCCTTCATTTCGTGATTTCGGACTGGTACCGGTACGTGATATATTGCATGGTCTTGGGATATACCACACTTTCTACATTAGAAAAAACAAAAACAAAAAACAAAACTTTTACACCCATTATAAACATTTGGAAATACTGGTACCGGTACGCGACATAGCCTACCTGTATTGTATGGTCATGGGATATAGGCCTACCATACTTTCTACATGATCAAAAGTACAATAAAACCGCCTCCTTTTACACCCATAAGAAACATTTGAGAATACTGGTACCGGTACGCGATATATTATATGGTCTTGGAACACCTGAACCGGACAGCTGCGAGAAGGGAGCACCAAGCTTATGTCTACTACTAAATACGACATAAGAGATAGACAAACCAAACTGAAATGATTACTGATTACGGATTACTGATATTTACTATAGGATGTAAGGTATCTTAAAATAACCCCCTAGAAATACTTTCTCTAAATTATCTATTTCTTTATCCTCCCCATTTCCCCAGCTAACCTAATCCCACAAGGACCCCAATGGAAATACGCCTAACGGCCTTATTGGGCTATCCTTAGTTGAAATTATGCAAGGCTGGTACGTGTCATATTTGTAACATACCGGTACTATGTGGTACCAACTCTGTAAATTGCAAACTGAATAAATATTATTATTATTATTATTATTATTATTATTATTATTATTTGGAACATACCAATTCAGGGTGTCAAACTAGAGCAATTTTGTTTGAATACTTGATTGAACAATGAACATGAGAAGAAATGCAAGAAAATTAACATGAAATAGCCTAGCCTAGGCCATTTTATCACTTCCCAAGGCATAATTTGAACTATAAACCATACTGTACCGGTAGGTGTGGACATTTACAGCTCGTTTGCTCAAGCCCTTTTTGAGTATTAGAGGTTATCAATTGTATGGTAACATATACAACAACAAAGACTATACAAAGAATGGACCTGGCTCTCGTTTTCCATCCTGTAGGCTATAATACCATACTTTCTACAAACTGCCTTCGTGGTGTAATGCATAAGGTGTTGATATTCAGTGTGAGCGTTTTCCATCCTGTAGGCTATAATACCATACTTTCTACATATCAAACATAAAATAAAACCTTCTTTCATCAAATCAAAATGCCAGGAAAAGGCTCGTGTGACTCCGATATTAATCAAGGTAGCTTACAGTTGCGGTCATTAAGGGGGAGGTACCGGTAGTCGCTTTTGATGGACCCCCTTCTCCCTCATATTTAGCATATAGGCTAAGTTTTGAGATTTTCAGACGTTCGTTCCAATAGTTTGGCGATTTTCAGACCTTTCGCCCCATTCCTTTGTCAATAATACCGTCTCGTGCCATTTAGCCTAAGTGTCGATTTTTTCCTGGCGAGCAATAGCGAGCCCGTACTTTGAGAAGCAACCGGCCTTTGGCCGGTTTATTTTTCTACCGAAAACTGTACAAACTTATCTTGAAAGGGGGTCTAGAGGAGTGTTTTTTAAAAACTTGATGGAGGTCTAGCGAGGTCTGGTGTGGATGTGCTGGAATGTGTGAAAAGGAACACCTTGAAATGGTTCGGTCATGTGAGACGTATGGGGAGCGAGAGAATGACTATAAGAAAGTGTACGAGAATGAGGTGGACGGGCAGAGAGGAAGGGGCAGACCGAGAGTGAGGTGGGAGGATGGAGTTGCGAGGTATATGAGTGAGGGTGGTGTTGGGTGGGAGGAGGGGCGCCGGCTGACAGAGGTGCATGGAAGCAATTCATGCGTAGCGTAGGCCCTATAGCAATAGATAGCTAGATATGGGTGTTAAGGGGGATCGCCGGCTTTTGTTTTAAATCTTTCTCTCCTTTTCCTGGCTTGTATCCATTAGGCCCCATTCAACCGACTGTTTTAAAATGTTTATCCCCATCCAGGTGTCGAGTTCTTCCTGGCGAGCGATAGCGAGCCAGCATTGTATGGATAGCGAGCCAGCATTGTATGGAGAAATCCGGCTTCGCCGGAGACATTTTTCTATTGAAAAATGTACAAATTTAGCTTGCTGTCAAAACAAAAATATATAGCTGTATGTTGGCTCGCTACCGCTCGCCAGGAAAATATTGACACCTGTATGAGGGTTAACGTCTTAAAACAGTAGGCTGAATGGGACCGAATGGATACAAGCCAAAGAGAGAGGGAGAGAAAGAGAAAAGAAGCGAGGTGGGCTCCCTTAAACGAAAGTCAAGTCCATTATATTTTTAGTCTATATGATTGTATATGTAAGGATAAATTCATGGTTTATACCGGTAGTTCATATTATGTTTTTGGTACCGGTAGTTATAAAACGGCCAAAACAATGCTATTCCGTGTTCATGTTCGTGTATTCCTTCTCATAAACAATGCTATTCCGTGTTCATGTTCGTGTATTCCTTCTCATAAACAATGCTATTCCGTGTTCATTTTCGTGTATTCCTTCTCATAAACAATGCTATTCCGTGTTCATGTTCGTGTATTCCTTCTCATAAACAATGCTATTCCGTGTTCATGTTCGTGTATACCTTCTCATAAACAATGCTATTCCGTGTCCGTTTTCGTGTATACCTTCTCATAAACAATGCTATTCCGTGTTCATTTTCGTGTATTCCTTCTCATAAACAATGCTATTCCGTGTTCATGTTCGTGTATTCCTTCTCATAAACAATGCTATTCCGTGTTCATTTTCGTGTATACCTTCTCATAAACAATGCTATTCCGTGTTCATTTTTCGTGTATACCTTCTCATAAACAATGCTATTATTCGTGTTCATTTTCGTGTATACCTTCTCATAAACAATGCTATTCCGTGTTCATTTTCGTGTATACCTTCTCATAAACAATGCTATTCCGTGTTCATTTTCGTGTATACCTTCTCATAAACAATGCTATTCCGTGTTCATTTTCGTGTATACCTTCTCATAAACAATGCTATTCCGTGTTCATTTTCGTGTATACCTTCTCATAAACAATGCTATTCCGTGTTCATTTTCGTGTATACCTTCTCATATTCATTCAAGTCTTCTTCCAACAACATTGCTCCGGTTTGACACCCTGAGCTTCTATATACAGGGTGTTCCAGTAATGCTTTTAATAAATTATATGGTGGACTCATCAGACAAAAATAAGAATAAATTACTCTATGAACATGAGGTTGAGTATTTATAATAACGGAGTTATTACACGATTTAAGTTAACGATAGATACAATGCCATTCAGTCCAAGGGGTAATGTTGCCATTTTAGTGGATTATATCCATTTGGCCTTCGCTATCGCTTGCTAGCCTCAAGATAGTGAGCAGTAGCGATCTGACTTTTCGGTAGAAAAATATGTCCGGCTTCGCCGGATTTGATTATCCTACCGAAAACATCTGCTCGCTACCGCTCGCTAGCCTGAAGAGAGAACGCCGATTGGATACTGCTCACTATCTTGAGGCTAGCAAGCGATAGCGAAGGCCAAATGGATATAATCCACTAAAATGGCAACATTACCCCTTGGACTGAATGGCATTGTATCTATCGTTAACTTAAATCGTGTAATAACTCCGTTATTATAAATACTCAACCTCATGTTCATAGAGTAATGTATTCTTATTTGTGTCTGATGAGTCCACCATATAATTTATGAAAAGCATTACTGGAACACCCTGTAGACTGTATAGGCCTACTCTAGGACAAAAATCGTAGCCTATGTTTAGATTGGGCCAGGATTTGTATCTCAAAAATGTACAATGATCGCGGCCATTAATAGCTTCTGTACCGGCGACGTCTTCTTTTATTTTACTCTAGCTATATTTAGACGATTTTGTGCGGTTTAAGGAGTTGTGGTAGTAAAAATGGTTAAGTGGTTGTTGTTGTTGTTGTTGTTTTTCCCCAAACTGCCTGGCCGAACAGCCCCAAGGCCCCGAGCAAGGCCATAACCGAGCGCCCCCCCCCCCCCCCCCCCCCCCCCCCCCCCCCGCGCCGACCACAATAAAGCCTGGGTGACCGAAGCCACTCCATGGCGGGGAGCTGAGGAGGGTGCGGAAACGCCCGGGAAACCAAAGCCCCACCCAGGGCCCTGTGCCCCTCAGCAGTTATGAAGAGAAAGTTGAGGGGCAAAGGAAAGATGTGACGCTTTGGCTTCCAATCTTGGTAGATTAGGAGGTCAAACCACGCAAGAGACGCCGTCACTTGAGATCTAGAAAATATATAAGTAAAAGGAACAGTCAGAGTAAGCTATGGGTATGGCAGAGATGGTAGAGTTTGAAGCCTGTTAATTGTTGGGGACCTTCTTTAGCCTCAATATAATCGTCTAATAGTAGCCAGAATAATGTTAAAAGCGAGGGGATCGATACTGAAATGGTTAATACTTTCTATAATCTAATATCGCTTTTAATGCTTTGCTTGCTATTTGAAATCCGGAGGTTTGTTTAAGGGGATGGGGTTTCTGGAATCCCTTTCCCTCATGTTTAGCCCTATTACTTTTGATAATATAAAACATTCGCCCCATTAGCAGACGATTTTATGACGTTTCGGGCCATTTAAATGTCTATATTTTCATAGCGAGCGATAACGAGCCTGCAATCTAGGAGGATCCGGCCTTCGGTCAGGACATTGCTTTACCAAAAAAAAAAAAAAAAAAAAAAAAAAAAACACATCTGTATCGTAGGGGGGTCTTGGGAGTGTTTATTTAAGCTTGATGGAGATTTAAGGAGAACAAAATAATAAACAAATGACTACATAATCAATTAAATAATAAACAAATGACTACATAATCAATTAAATAAATATCTTCCCTTAATTAGTTCCCGGGTTTAAACAGGTATCGGAAGTTATGGCCAGGACTGTACACTCGCCCCTCTGGCACTTCTTCTGTCCCCATTTATGGTACGGACACAATGTTAGAGCAAAGAAAAGAAGAAGAAAAAACAATACATGGAATTTGGCCCTGATATACTTATTAATTAAAAGGTCATGTCCATTGTACAGTAGTTTTTACTTATTTTTAAGGGGGGTCACCTGCTTTGTTTTCTCTTTCTCTCCTTTTCTCTCTCTTTCTCTGGCCTATATCCATTCGGCCCCATTCAGCCAACTGTTTTAAGACGTTTATCCCCATCCAAGTGTCAATTTCTTCCTGGCGAGCGATAGCGAGTCAGCATTGTATGGAGAAATCCGGCTTCGCCGTAGACATTTTTCTATCGAAAAATGTACAAATTTAGCTTGCTGTCAAAAAAATATATATATATATATATATGCTGGCTCGCTACCGCTCGCCAGGAAAATATTGACACCTGGATGGGGGTAAACGTCTTAAAACAGTAGGCTGAATGGGGCCGAATGGATACAAGCCAAAGAGAGAGGGAGAGAAAGAGAAAAAAAGCGAGGTGGGCTCCCTTAATCAGATTTATGGTGCCGGCATGTGTGCTAAATTAATTAACCCTTTGAGGATTATGACGCATTTTGACAGTGTATTCTGGCTATCATAATTAGACGATATTATACAGTAATGGAAGGAACTGTGGGATATGTAAAGGTAAAAACTATCTCAATTAACCCTCAAATACCCTTCCTAATCTGAATAAAACCGTCTACTGTAATAATAGCCAAAAAAAAATATCATAATAATAATAATAGGCCTAATAATAATAATAATAATAATATATGCGTCATCGGAGTTTGAAAGGGTTAAACGTAAAATTTGCACAACAAACCATAAAAGGAACCGCATTAAAAAAAAAAAAAAAAATAGAAAATTTAAATCACTATGTGCAAATACGGTACCGGTAAGGCATTGAATATATAGCAAAAAACTATAATGAAATACCGGTAACAAAAAACACAACACAATATATAAAAATACAATGACACGCTCTGTTGATGTTCAGGAAATAATGCCTTAGTATTACGAACACTAAATTATAGGTTGTGTTCAGCCAACTTTTGTATTTTTCACAGTTTTGGCCAGGATTTTTATACTATCACTATACCATTAGGCTATTTCATTCTCTGATTCAGTACGTTTCCAAGAAGGGTTAAAATAATTGAAATACAGTACACGTGTGCATCTCTCCCTCTCCCTCTCTCTCTATGTATGTACTGTATGTATGTATGTATGTATGTACTGTATATACTGTACAGTATACAGTATACTGTATATATATATATATATATATATATATATATATATATATATATATGTGTGTGTGTGTGTGTGTGTGGGTACCGGTACTGTAATTGCTTTAATTTTGATATCGATGTACACATTTATCTTGAAGGGGGGGGGGGGGGGGGGGTCTAGAGGGTGTCTTTCTAAGATTGATGGAAGTCTAGAGAGGAAACAAAGAACTAAATTAAAATAAAAAACCGTATAGCCTATCATCGTTTTAAAGTTCCTCTATAATAACTATGACAAGTATTTCCTATTAACCGTATATCATCGTTTTAAAGTTCCTCTATAATAACTATCCGGTACGAGAGGTACCGGTACCGGTATTTCCTATTAAGGGGAGAGGGCGTATTTATTTGCTCATTTATATATTGTTTGTATATTTTTGTTAGTTTCCTCCCTAGACACCCATCAAACTTTAAAAAAAAAAATCCCAAAATCCGCCTTCAAGATAATTTTTTAAATTTTTCGATATATCGAAATATCGATATATCGGCCAAAGGCCGATTCCTCTCAAATTAGACTCGCTATCACTCGCCAGGAAAATATTGACACGTAAATGACACGAAAAGTCTTAAGATTGACAAACAAATTAGATGAAAGGTCTTAAAACAGCGAAAGTAATAAAGAACGTAAGAACATAAGAAAATGGGAGTCTGCAGAAAGCCGATTGGCCCAAGTAAGGCAGATCCCTGTCCCACACAACCCCAATTACAAAGCCCAATTATAGGCTCAACACTCTAATACCCTGAGGATCATCTTACCAAAACGGTTAGAGATTAACGCAGGATTACGGGGGTCTGCAGAGCGCTGATTGGCCCAGCCCTGCTGATCCCCCTTCACACACAACCCTTCTCGTCCATAATTATGCTCATCCAATTTTATCTTAAAGCTCCCTATCGTTTTTAATCCCACTACAGCACTTGGTAGTCCATTCCACCCATCTACAACTCTGTTACCAAACCAATATTTGCCTATATCTTTTCTGAAACGAAATTTATCTAATTTGAAACCATTGGTACGAGTTCTTTCGCTATCACTGAGCTTTAGTACATTTGTCATGTCCCCCTTGTTAATCCCACTAACCCACTTGAACACCTCTATCATATCCCCTCTAACTCTGCGTCTCTCTAACGAATGTAAGCCTAATTTCTTCAACCTTTCTTTATACGGAAGATTTCTAATATTATGGATAATTTTTGTCATTCTACGTTGTACTCTCTCCAATGAATCTATGTCCATTCTGTAATAAGGACACCAAAATTGAACAGCATAATCCATATGGGGTCTCACTAATGACAAGTAAAGTTTTAAGATAACATCAGCAGTTCTGTTACTCACACTCCTAGAGATGAACCCGAGAATCCTGTTTGCCTTGTTTCGAACGCTTATACACTGTTGTCTAGGCTTCAAATCATTGCTAACAAACACACCTAGATCTTTCTCACAATTCGAGTTTTCTAATTCCATATTAGCTAGTTTATATTTAACATTTGTTTGCATCTTCCCTATCTTTAATACCTTGCATTTGTCAATGTTAAACTTCATCTGCCAATTTACTGACCATTCGTGTAAGGTATCTAGATCCCTTTGGAGGCACTCTATATCTCTATCTGAATCAATTGTTCTCCCCATTTTGGTATCGTCTGCAAATTTACTTATCCTACTAGTTATACCTAAATCAAGGTCATTTATGTATATAACAAACAACAGAGGACCTAATACAGATCCCTGGGGGACACCACTTTTGACTGCTCCCCATTCTGACTTCGTACCATTTATGCTGACTCTCTGCTTCCTACCAATTAGCCATGACCTAATCCATCTCAACAACGCCCCACCTATTCCATGCGCCTCAACCTTTCTCATCAATCTCTCATGGGGGGACTCTGTCGAAAGCTTTACTGAAATCTAAATATATTATATCATATGACTTGTCATTATCTACTGCTTCATATACCTCTGAGAAAAAACTAAGCAAATTAGTAAGGCAAGAACGTCCCTGAGTGAATCCATGCTGAGAAGAATTTATTAAATTAAATGTATCTAAGTGGTTTCTAATTTTACTAGCAATAATTGACTCTAGTAGCTTTCCTATGATTGATGTAAGACTAATGGGACGGTAGGCTAATTGGATGCTATTGATTTGTCACCTTTTTTGAAGATCGGAACTACGTTTGCAAGCTTCCAAGCTTCTGGAACTATAATGAGACAAACGTCATAATATATGAAAACTAATGGGGCTAAACATGAGGGAGAAGAGGGCCCAGAAAAACGACCCATCTTCTTTACCATATATCATTGTTATACAATTCCTCTATAATAACTATGACAGGTATTTCCTATTAACCGTCTATCATTGTTATAAAGTTCTTCTATAATAACTATGACAGGTATTTCCTATTAACTTTATATCACCATTCTAAATTTCCTCGATAATAACTATGAGAGGTATTTCCTAAGATCAAATAATGGTCTATATAACGGTACATTATCCCGAATATATTGCAAGATACGTCATCGTCCTACACCACGACTAAAGACAGAGGTCATAAGAAGGTCGTGTTGTCATAGACTCACCGTAGGTAGGAACTCGGAAATAGCTAGACAGGTACAGGTAGGCTAGCTAGGAGAAAGGTGACCCGGAGAATTACACAGAGTCACATGGGAATGCAGACTGCACAGGCCTTATGATCCCAGCCTTTATTCTGAGCCATTTACCCCTTCAGCACGATGACGTAATTTTCATCATATTCTGGTTACCATCATACGATTTTCTTTAACTTGTAATCTTCCTCTAGGACTCAAAGGGGTACTTAAGAAATCAATAAACCCTCTGAATAACATAGATCCTTCTTAAACTGCTCAAATCGTCGCATGTTTGCCAGACTCAAGGGTAAAAAGGAGTCAACGTGGAGAAGGGGTTAAATCCAGAATAATTACATGAGCACTTGCAAGACTATATATATTAACAGGTGGGAAGGGGGATAACCAATCTATAATAAAAACAAAGAGTACTGCAGTGATTGATAGCCTAATTAGTGAAAGATAATACAATATAACCTAGCTTCTCAAAGACCTGGTAGTATTTGGTGATTGATAGCCTAATTAGTGAAAGATAATACAATATAACCTAGCTTCTCAAAGACCTGGTAGTATTTTATTACTACCGGTACTACTTGGTTCATCAAGGCGTTTTGGCAATATAGGACACTGACCTAACTTAAGGGGGAACCGTAGTGGTTATTTTTTGGACCTGTGGACATTTTGATGGGTCAAATCAAGACTGACGAAATTGAGTTGCAAACACCCTAAGATTCCTCAGGCTGAACTTAGGTCAGTAGCACAAATAATCTTGTATTCTAAGCACTGGGGCACCCAGGCCAGGGCATACAAGTTTGGTATTTTCGCCAATTGTGCAGTACACTAGCTAAGAAGATGTGTACCGTTATGTGAAGCCTAATCGGCCTTATACCTCCTCAAATATCCAAGTAGATGTCCTTCTCAAGCAGAAAAGGGTTGACTAGAGTATTCTAAGTCTATAATCTACAGAAAACAACAGCAGAAGCGATTCATTGGAACTTCGACGGAGGTGCTGCGCAAAACTGACATTTACGCCAGGATTTTTTTTTACATATAAATGGCACGAAAGATCTTAATATTGACAAAGAAATGGGTTGAAAAGTCTCAAAATCGCCAAACTAATGGAACGAACTTCTTAAAATCTCAAAACGAATGGTACTAAACATGAGGGAGAAGGGGGTCCAGAAAAACGAACCTCCCCCTTAACCCCAAACCAACCAAGCTATAGTCTATTCGCTGTAAGTAGGCGAGAAATCATGACCTCTAACCTCTGTAACTAAAAAACGACTAGAGTACCGTAATCGAGCTAATATGTCTACCATTTGGGAAGAGTCAGTCAAGGAATAGATGTGGACATTTACAGCCAATTTGCTCCAGCCCTTTTTGAGTTACAGAGGATAAAGGTCATGATTTCTCGCCTACCTACAGCGAATGGACTATAGTGTAGCAGCCTATACCACAACCGTACCTTGCCCTAATCAAACACAACCTAACATCAGCGGTTATATATATTACTAGCAGGGCTACCCGGCGTTGCCCGGGTTTAAATTCTACCATTTATTTATGAACACATGAAACATCTATTTAACCTTAACACAAACACATAGAATCCAACACAACATACTGACATTCTACTGACATCACTACTACCACCACTACTACTACCATAATCACCATCATCAATCACTACTACCACAATCATCACAATACTACTACTACCATAATCACCGGCCTCGACCTCCCTGTGCCTCATTAAACGGCGACCTCGATTTCGGCCGCTAAATGACCTCCGATTTTAGATCTGACCTCATCCGTACCCCCATTTTGGGGGGCTGCGAACAACTTTAGTTCCATACACCTTTTAGATCGGAGGCCTCCTTCTGCCCCAAACGGCAATTTTGTTAAATTTGTTTTCAATTTCGGCCTCGAAACGACCTCCGATCGTGGCCTGGCCTCCTCTATGACCTGACCCAGGTCAATTGGCACCCACATGCAAAGTTTCAGCTCCCCAGGTCCAAAACTGCGGCCGCCTATTAAGAACACACAGACAAACAGACACAAGAACTTATTTAATAATATAGATTTATCATACCCTCACTGTAAAATAATATCTGCAAAATTAACACTCAAAAATTAAATTACTGTAAATTACGTAGTAGTAGTAGTAGTAGTAGTAGTAGTAGTAGTAGTAATAGTCGGGCGCTTTGATGACTGTTCTAACCTGGTTTAGGGTCCAAAGAGGGGATGCACAGGCTGAGTAGTTAAAATAAAAAAATAAAAAAGTAGTAGTAGAGGTAGTAGTAGTAGTAGTAGTAGTAGTAGTAGTAGAGGTAGTAGTAGACTTAGTAGTAGAAGTAGTAATAACTCTTTATGACCAAGTGTAGCTACAAAATGTCACTGAAATATGTGTCATCATAGTCGTCATATGTCGTCATATTGGGGATTGGGCCTGAGCATATAGATAGATAGATAGATAGATAGATATAGATATATAGATATAGATAGTCCTGCCAAAATACCCAAAGTATATACACACTAACAAGTAAACCTACCAAAACAATATTGGAACCTGTGACGTCACGTTGAAAGCTCCACGCTTGCTACCTCCTTATTTTTAGAACGGTGGTTCTGGTAAAATCAAAGCATATGGAATACTGGTATATACGGTTTTGTAACAATGGTTTTAATGAGTTGATAAAAGACTAAACAACTTAATTCTAGTATATAACTGGTCCTAATGTGTTCATATATATCGATAATGTTGGTGTTAATGAAGCCTTTCTTAGCATCTTCTGGGCTTCTGTTACATATATTATAGAAATATAACTTCTGAAGTAGTTTGTACATTATGCTATCATAAGTAGGGATATTACATAAATAATTGACTTCATATGAGTATGCAGTTTACCCCTATATTACTGCAATTTTTCAATAAATATGGTCAAAATACCGAGAGGGGAAAAATACACTCGGTAATCATATTATTTTCCTTATTTACACTTGAGTAAGAGTCCCAATACTCTGGTAAGCAATCTTGCACAGGTTTATGTGTGTATGTATGGTTTCAATTACATTATGTACTGGAACCAACTTCACTTGTGTCATTGCTGTTAAACATACATTACTTTACACAGAAAATCCTTTCTTCCATCTTCCTTAGCCGTAGATAATAAAGTTTTCTTTGGATAATTTAGTAAAGAAAACCGAAAATGTATCATTTTAGGACTGACTATAATAGTTCACCATTATTTTCGGTATAAATTAATAATGATAGGTCTTAGTTGATGTTGTTTTTACTTTGAAATATTTGTTTTATATTTATATAAGCATACAATTAACAAAATGTCTCCAAAATAAATTAACAGTGAAAACAGAATGTACATGTTAGATCGTTTCTCATTGTATTCGTCTGCGCTGGGAAAGAGGCTTTGGCCGCAGCCGCCATGCCCATACATTTGCGCCTCATCACACTTGTATTTTGAAGTGCTTTACTTAATTTGATTGTAATAACTAACCTAACCAGCTGAACCTAACCTAATGCAATACAATTCAGTACAAAATAAGTAAAATTACATCGAAATACAATCATGATTAAGTACGAATGTAGAGGCATAGTGGCTACGGCTAAGATCTCCCGCTCCCCACTACTACAGTAATAATACTCCAGATTTTGGAGCGAAATATGTTGCTGGTTATGAAAACGTGACAATAAGAGGATGCAGAGACATAGTAGTTTTTTAAGTTTTCATAAAGTATCGAGGAATCAGCTGCTAAATTATTTAATTTGCCATCCGGTAGAAATAACCCCATACTATAGCCACAGTATACCATGAGCGTGACGTTACCATTTTACAAGACACACACTTCGGCGCCCTTCAAGAAATTCGAGTATACAGTAGGTTTACTTGTTAGTGTCTATATACTTTGAAAATACCTACCAGACTGGAAGTAACTGTACATTAACCTTTTCAGGTCCGGGGGTTGCCGTTTAGTATTTAAAAGAGAATTCTCTTACTCTCATAATTATCTCTCCAAAATTAGTTTTCTGCCCACAACTCGCTCAAAGACAACTGCAGAGGTAGAAGTAATTAAACTAAAGGTTTCTAAACACCCCTGATGGTCACAAAGATTTAAAGTAGGCTATCCCTTAACCCGGCAAGCGCGATAGGCCTCACGGAAGGCTTCCTATAGGGAACGCGATAGGCCTCACGGAAGCAGGACCATAAAAAAAGACTTCCATAAAAAAAAAGGGCCTATCAAAACAAAGGAATTTGTCTCTAGGTGAGATAATTCCCCTCCAGTACTCATCCATGTAAATCTCACCCACCCCCCTCCCCTCCTTCCCCACCTTATTCCCCCCTCCCTCCCCTCCTCAATTATCACCTATTTTTCCTCTTATTATCATCATTTATCGGTTATTTTTCTCTCCCGCGATAATGTAGCACAAGTGGGTTGCATAAAAGATCGTTATGCAACACCCAGACACCGGCACACACCGCCCCGCTCTCCTCAGTTGACTCCCAGACAGCGAGAGGGGAAGGCTGCCTGTCTCTCTCTCTCGCCTGAGATTATGACCGGGTGGCCAATATCTTCGTTTTTCACCACCCAAATGCTTTTCCCACTTATTTTAGCACTCTTGAAGGTTCATATATACATCATATATGTAAAATAAAAGCATACCGAAAACAAATAATGGTTTATATTGTAAATATAACGAATTCTGTCAGAATCCAGGGCTAGAAATGCACAAATAACTACCCTAGCACCTACTGTCAAATCGCGCTTGTCAGGTTAAGGACGCCATCGCGTCCACACGTGCATGAAAGGGTTAAGACCTTGGTAGGGTTAATTGACCCTCACAATCTTTGAATAAACATATGTAAATAGGCTATGCATCCTGTGTAAAATTATAAAAATCCACATATACGAACCACCCCTAAAGTATTGTATACCTTTAACCATATGTGTTATCAAAATTTATTATACCGGTACTGGTACTTAACATTGAATAGCCTACCTAAGGTACGGTAAGGTTAGGTATATACTGTAGGCTACCGGTACCATAGTTAGTGTTAGGTATTCTTTAGCGCTCGCCTCGCCTGCCTCGCACCAACCTCATTCTCTGTTGACCATAGCCTACAATCTACATACAATATCGGGTGGGTTTATTCACTCTCATATTATCTTTGATATCATTCAAGGAGCCTACCGCCGCAGTTCGCACGCTCTCTGCATTCGCTTCTTATTTTGTTTCGTTTTGGGGGTTAAAACTTCTCACTCCCCCATAGACTTATTGTCATCATCATATATAATGCAAGCTGGGGGCAGATAAGCGCTGGCCATGGTATAAATAAAAATATTGCCTAATAATGGAGAGCTAGTCATGTACCATCTTCATAGTTTTGGATAGTTTACATACTGTAACTGAAATAATTTAATACTTCACTATACCGGTACTTATTATTTTTATCTTTGGTAATTTTGTACTCTCCATGATTCGAGGATCACAGCCATGTGTCGTATTTTAGAAAATTTCTGGGAGAGTGGCGTCAATCTCCAGCAGAAATACCATATGGTACGGTAATAGTAACAGTAACACTCCCCACCTATTTAAAGAAGTGCTTACTTAATACTGAAAGAGTAACCCATCCTTCTTAACTCCCGTGGAGCGGGGGGTCGTATGTACATCACCGTAGCGCCAGGCGGGTATATTTGCCGAAAATTACCTTAATTCCATGCTCTTTTTCATGCATAAGCAAGAGCCAGAGCGCAATACAATTATATATCCGTGAAAGGCAGATAATAGAGCTTTCCAATAACACCTGAATCATCCTTGTACAACATCTGGTTATCTTGCAACGATCGTACAACCGAAGGGCAAAATCGGTAAAATAATGGCCATTTGGCGGTTTTTGGTGTGGGAGAGAGGGCGCATGAGTGAGAGAGCCGTGTGTTGGGCTTTAGTGTACGCCGCGCGTAAAAATTTGGATAAGGGCGGGCGTACGCGTCGCTTTGTTTACATAAGTCGTACGATCGCAGTTATGTATGCGTCTAATTGTACAGCTTTATTTTACAAAATTATCCCACGGCCAGCTGTTACTTGCTACCTGCTGGTAAAATATATATGAAGATGACAAGAAGTCATAAGGGGTGAGGGGAGCGAAGTCCCCTCAACCCATTATTGTATCCCACGGCCAGCTGTTGGGCAATTGTTTAGCTACCGGCCATGGGATACAATAATAGGTTGAGGGAGTCTTACTCCCCCTCACCCTCCATGACTTATTGTCATCATATATATTACCAGCAGGGGGCAAATAACAGCTGGTCGTGGGATAATTTCGTAAAAAAAAAAAAAAAAAAAAAAAAATTAAACGTGAACGTAACTGTGATTGTACGACTTATGTAAGCAAGGCTACGTGTACGCCCGCTAACCCAGTAACCTAACCTAGACCTAGTATGTTGGATACAATACTAACCCTTACCAGCTAGTACGTTACTACGTATGATATACCATATATGCTCTACTGGATCCAATAGGCATAAAAAGATCAATGGGCTAACTGTTGGTGCTAAAAGTCAGTTCGGTAATACCCAAATCTCGCACGGTAGTGTCGTCAAATGTCTGGGATATATTTTTAATATATTGTATAGAATGATTAATTATTGTTAAAAACTACTAAAACTTTGAAAAGCATCCATAAATTAACCGTACTTTAAGTAGGATAGGTTGGTTACTCTTTCGGTATTTTGTAAGCGCTTCTTTTGATAAGATATTACTGTGCGACATCTGTGAGAGTCCAAGGTGTTAAACCGGAACAATGTTGTTTGAATACTTGAATGATGATGAGAGGAAATACAAGAAAATGAACATGAAATAACATTGCTTTGGCCATTTTATCACTTCTAAAGACGGTACCGGTAGGTAAAACTTTACTTTCAGTAGCATATGAATGCCGGTATTCATAATTTTTCCAACCGATTCATATACCGGTACGGTAGGTTATATTTTCCGTATAATGAATTGGCATGGATGTAGTATTCGGGCGTACCGCCTGCCTTGTTTACACTACGCAGACACTCGCGATCATGTTCCCGCCTATTTTGACTACCGGTACTATGGAATACAGTAATAGGTTGAAGGGGGCTTTGCCCCCACTCACCCCATCACCTATTGTCATCTCCCTGAAGGGAAAGGTGTATGCCTCATGTGTTAGAAGTGCAATGACGTATGCCTCAGAAACATGGGCCGTTAAAGTAGAGGATGTCAACAGAATGGAGCGTAATGAGATGAGAATGGTGAGATGGATGTGTGGGGCCAGGCTACAGGATAGAATAACAAATGTTGAGCTGAGGAGACGTTTAGGTATAAAGAGTATTAGCGAGGTGATGCGTACAAGTAGACTGGGATGGTATGGACATGTGGAGAGAATGGATGAACAAAATTGGGTGACAAAATGCAGGTCTGTGATTGTGGAGGGAGCTGCACCAAGGGGTGGACCGAGGAAGACCTGGGATCGGACTATACGCGCCGATCTCAAATCCAAGAACTTGACAAGTGAAGCAGCCCTTAACAGGGTTGCCTGGAACGCCGCCATTAGGACAAGAGACTGAAACTGCACTTATGTGTGGAACACTCAGTCTTAAAATGTTATGTATGTATGTATGTATGTATCATCATATATATTGCCAGCAGGGGACAAATAACAGAAAAAATAGACGGGACCCTAACTGCGAGCGATCGACCTATGTAAACATGACCATATGCCCGGATACTACATCCTTCCCAATTAATGGGAAGGATGTAGTATCCGGGCGTACGGTTGTCATGTTTACATACTGTAGGTCGGTTGTGTTCCCGTCTATTTAACGATTATTTTGTAGTTATTTGCCCCCTGCTGGCAATATATAGGGGTAAAACACCGAAATAGGTACTCTGGTCTCTCCTACCGTAATTGGGTACCGCCAACTTCAGCTGGGTGTTATTCTATCTTTCTTTCTTCTTCAGCTTGTTTACACATGCCAGCTGGATGCACACACTCTCACTCAGGGTGCCAAAACAGGAAATATCCAGTTCTGGATAATTTTTCCAAGCTTACAAGGATCAACTTTGTGTGGCGTCCACGGGGGGCGCAGCCCCCTGCCCGCCGGAGAAATTTTGAGATGTGAAGGTAAATATACGCACAATACATGCTCAAAATTTATCAAAAGGAATGAATAATATTGTAAGTAAAAGGGATGTTATGTATGTTTACTGGTGTTTAATCAGGATACTAGGGGAGCTGGCTGCCTGTACTTCAGTCTCAAAGGGATTCACTTCAGGTCCACTAATATAGGCATTGAAAACAGGTTTTAAAATTATTCTTAGCAGTCCCTGTTTTAGTGTTGTAACTTTTGTCCAATAAAGATTTCATGTATATTTGTTGTTGCATTCCAAGAACTATTACATACTTAATTTATATCCTTTCATATGATACATGAGTTACTATAGAGTACTGGTTAAAATACATAGCGGTACCAAGTTTCAAGAATAAACTTTGATTAGAACATTTGTTTGTCTATTATTTTCCCTGGGCCGAGTAAAAAATACCTGGGTAGGCTATTCCCATCTCGGGTTAAAAGTACAATCAGTAGGAACGTAGAAACTTACTTTAATTTTCACAACTTTAAAAGACCCAAGATTCTGCTAGGCTAATTCCGAAAATATTCAATCAAGACTCTGTTACCCCCGTGAAGTCAGGTTATAGTACTTAATGACAAGACATACCAATTATATAGGTTTGCGGGTGTGTGGACTGTGGGGATAGTGGCAGCCCCCACTTTGGACACTAAGACTAAGTAAAGTTAGGTTAGGGTAAGGTAATGCAAATTATCTACTCATAACATGATAAACAATTGAACAATAAACTACTGTACTATATTCCTTGAAGAAATAAAAACAAATAATTGTACGTAAGGCTGCGGAAAGATTCTTTAGTGATACCCAAGTCATGGCCGGGAAATCTATAAATGCACTGTTGGCAGTAGGCCTAGCCTGTACACTTATTAAATTGTACCAGTAATCTGGCTAAAAAGTTACTGGTATACAAAATAAGAACATAGCGGCAGGGTGCAGATCCTACTTTGGACACTTAAGTTTGGACTTTGGTTAGGGTAAGTTATTGCAAATCCTCCACTCATAATATAAACTACCTGTACAATAAAATAAGATACCAGTAATATAGCCTATAGCCTACCATACCTTGAAAAAAACCAAAAACGGTAAGACTGCGAAAGTATTCTTCAGTGATACCCAAATCATGGCCGAACACTTTATAAATGCACTGTAGGGCGGCCGTGGCAGGCCTAACCTAGGCTATACAGTACGGTACCGGTACAGTGTACACTCATATTAAATTGTGCCGGTACTCTGGCAGAAAATGTTATAAGAACATGTAGCAGCAGACCTCACTTTGGACACTAAGTTAGGTTAGGACCGTCTGTTGCGTACCGTTTCGTAGGTTTGATTAGTAAATGTTATGCAAATCCTCGCAACTCCTCCACTTATTGGCAAGTCTAGCCTATTGCCTACAGTGACAGTCTTATTAAAGTCACAAAGTGTGCTCAAGCCAAATCAAAGATTAGAACTTCTAAACACTGGCAGTGGCTAATGAATGGTGTTTTATGAAATAAACAAAAACAAAAACATGGTAGGCCTATTACTGACTTTTAGCATCAACAGTTAGCCCAGCTCTTGTTTTTTATGCAGCCCATCAATGTTAAGACCTAATAGTGGGAAGGGATATGAAGAATGTGGAAATTGAGAGAATTTGGGATACTGTACAGAATAAGCTGAAGGGGGCAAGCCCCCACCCCTCTCACCCTTCCCAGGACTTATTGCAAATCTCAACGTGTAAATAGGCTACTCATTTCCAGTAATAATCATTATTAGGCTATAGAAAGCTTATATACCGGTACCTAGAAAATAATGGTAACTTTGGTAAGGGTGTATTATTTGGGCGTACCCGTACCGCCTGCCAGGGCCCAGGCCCTGTCTTGTTTACACTACTCACATGTTCGCGATCATGTTCCCGTCTATTTTGGCTGCTGTGGACAGTGGGATACAATAATAGGTTGAGGATCTAGATGAGAATTTCAACAAGTTCTGGGGAGGGGCAAGGCCGTGAGGGCCCCTCAACAAATCCTATAGGCCTAGCCTATCCCTAAAATCCCACGGCAAACGGTTATTTTCATATGCTAGGCCTAGGCCTATAGGCTATAGCCTAGCTAAGCTTATTTTTTTTTGTCTTTAACCTAAAATCTTCCTTGATCTTCATTATCATAGCCCTACTAGGCTAGTGGGGGGCTGTCTTAAGATTGTTGGATAATGGGTTAGGCCTAGGCCTAATACGCCTACGCTACTAATTTCTGCTCCAAATCATCATAGGCCTAGGCTAATAAAAGTTTATTTCCCTAGCTGAAGGAAAATATAGGGAATAAGTTTGAGTTGTGTTACCGGGCGTACGTCGTCTAAACACGCGAGTTGATGTCAAACAGCAGGGGTGTGGGGGCAGCAGCCCCCACCCATAATACTAGGATAGGTTAGGTAAGGTTGTTAGGTTAGGCTAATGTCCTTTCAAAGGGGTTTAGGGTAGGCTAGGCTAAGCTAGTAAACACTAGGGTAGCCTATACCCGGACAGAGGTAGGTGATACACCCGATAACACAACTCTTGCCAAATATTATAATAGGCCTATAGCCTAGCTCACACAAAAATATATGGGGATGGATGTAGTTACCGGGTGTACCACTACCGACATACAACATAAATCATCTATAAATACCGGTACTTATAATAAAATAAATACTTATAAATCTATAATACTAGGTTAGGTTAGGTTAGGGTAATGTATTTTTGTATCCAAAGGCAGTCAAAATAGACGGGAACATGATGGGGAGCGTCCGCGTAGTGTAAACAAGACGGGCGGTACACCCGGTAACTACATTCTTGCCAATATATGCTAGGCTACTTACAAAATCGCTGTTGGTGCTAAAAGACAGGTTTACCAAAACCATGACAGGCTGTGGTGGTATCCTGCCCCTGCTAATGGACCTTGAACTTGGACCTTATATATAATGAGTTCCCCCAAGATTAATATGCACGATTGTAGAATGTGCAGGGCACTCGCAATTCACATGAAGTCAATGTTATATTCCAGCCCCTTAATTCACTATATTTTCCACTAAAGTACAGTATCAGTAAATAACAGCTTAACACAATTCCAAATTACCACAATTCACTGGCGCGAAACTAATCTGACGTCATCCAGTCAGGATCACGATAATATAGAACCATACCAAATACCCTTTCGTTGCATTCGTTAATCCCTGTCATATAAATACCTCTCAAAAACCAATAATTCATCATAAAATTGTAATAATTTATAGCTTACCGAATGCCTAGAGCTCTTGCGCTTTGTTCCAGATAAAAATAATTGATATTCATGCACTACTTTCGAGAAATTAGAGGCCCCCAAAAAATGATCCACACGACCAAAAACCGCGTATTTTGGCAGGGGGTTGAACAGGATCACTTTTGGAAAATTCAATCTTAAATTATTTATTGTACATTATTCATTTCAATTAATATATTAACAGATAAATTTGTTTAGTTAATATATAGGCCTACATAGTTTTAGATAAATACCTTCTATTATCCTTTAATCTACATATTATTGAGCATTCGAGTGCCAATTAAATTAGTTGTGTTCGTCTTGACTCAGCCTTCGGCGCGATATAACATCGGAGTGTAGGGGTACATTAGTGCTAAAGTCACAGTCACCTCATCCGAACCTCAGTTGGGCTTATTTGTTTGTAAACAAAGCAAGTTGCTCTTGACTCTCGCGTGGAATATTGTATATAATTACTTTAGGAGCTGCATTTGGACTTCAATTCAGGTGATATATACCGGTAATAGTTATAAGATCATAGCAAGTGTAGAGTACATTGTTAAGGCAAACCACTATCGTTTGATGAGTTTAATGTCCGTATGTAGCTCAGGACTCTAATTTAGCCAGGACCAAATTCTGGATAATTTTTTATTCAGATGCTAATTCGGGATCACAAAGAAAATTGTCGAATTTTGGCACACTGCTCTCACTGTTCACTTTAAAGGTAAATTTATCATATTTAAGCATTTCCATAGGTCCTACAAGTTATTAAGTGAATATATGTGCACAGCAGAACAAGATTCACCGATTCGTGGTGCGGACAAGGTCTACAACTTTCTAATTATTGATAAAACAACTGAACCTTGTCTCAAGATGGCTGCTGGGACAATACTGGCAAGGGCTTAGCTGAGTGTGTTCGAATCCTTGAGGTATGAAATGCAGCCTGTGGCAAAATACAGATTTTTATAAAAACTTACGCGATTTTTGCGGTCGGTCAATAAAGGTACAGTACCATTGTTTTGGGTGGCCTGACGCTACCTTTATCGCATAAATCTACCTCTTATATATTATATTTTATATATTTCAAAGTAAGATATGGTCACCATAAGTGTATCAAGTTGAAGCCAAAGCCATTTTCCGAACTACGATGTCTAGTGGTAATTTTTTTTAATTACCGGTACCTTGGAAATAATGGCTATATATCGCGAATTGTGCAATAAATATGTGTTATATTTATAATAGGCTACCAAGTGATATAGTGGGATCAAGAACGATAGGGAGCTTTAAGAAAAAATTGGATAAGCATATGGACGAGAAGGGTTGGGTGTGAAGGGGGATCAGCCGGGTTGGGCCAATCAGCGCTCTGCAGACCCCCGTAATCCTGCGTTAATCTCTAACCGGTTTGGTAAGATGATCCTCAGGGTATTAGAGTGTTGAGCCTATAATTGGGCTTTGTAATTGGGGTTGTGTGGGACAGGGATCTGCCTTGCTTAGGCCAATCGGCTTTCTGCAGACTCCCATTTTCTTATGTTCTTATGTTCTTATATTTATTTATTGACATGCGCTTATGTAGTTTTTGTATATAATCGAAGAACAGTGTAAGGGGTTTTAGAACTATCAAACCAGTCTTTCTCATTCCGTGAATAAAAAGGACGGACTTTCGGTCTCTCGTCATATTTCAGGCTAATATGGAGAATATAGCTTCAGTATCAGCATTTCCACACATGATTTACAAATTTTGTGAATAACTGAACGACTTGTATGACAACGAGGAGCTGCTTAAAATAGTGAAAATAGGATAATATTGAGACAATTCTGATGGCCTTACATCGACTTTGGTAAGTATTCGAATTGCGTATTATTATGTAGCCTAGGTATGAAATATGCATATATATGCAAAGCTGAAGGCTTTCTGAATAATATGTAGGGGTATAAGAAAGATATGAATAAATTACCAACGTTATAAGGGTGGTACCGACATCCGGTAACAAAAGAACCATCCTCCATCCACCGATAAATTCGCCTTTTCGCGCCAACTTCACGAAGGTTCACCATGTTATTACATGGCTGCCGTAAGCCGATTTTAGTGTTTTAAGTGACTTATGAATAGTTTAGAGTGTGCTCTTTATGAATATACCAATGAAAGTTATATACGGTACAAAAAGTTTTTATATGTGTAATGTGCAAATGAAAATCAGTACTTTATTTGACCAACGGTACCTTTATCGGCGTTTTGTCCCCTATGATGACAATAAATCATGGGAGGGGGGGGGGGGCAAAGCCCCCTTTCAACCTATTTTTGTATCCCACGGCAGTCAAAATAGACAGGAACATGATCGTGAGCGTGTGAGTAGTGTAAACAAGGTGGGCGGTACGCCCGAATAGCCTACATCTCCTCACACCCCTTACCTCTGTGGCTCTGTTTTGATAACCTAACAGTAAAATAGGTCTATGCCAGGGTAAAAAGGTTCCTCGTGGCCTCATCCTTTAACCCTTTATTGGCGGCGCGCAACTTATGTCGTGTGAAAGAAATTTGGACTAAGTGGCGGTTCACAACTTATGTCGTGTGCCATTTTCAGCACGTAATGTTGCAGAGAGAGAGAGCTGAGCAGTGTGAGGAGCGTAGTAAGGCTATGACCGTCGCACACCACCGCGGTGGGCCAACTGACATGAATCCCACCCTCCCCCATCCTCACGCACTCGCTACACAGGGAATTATGTAGGGAAAGTACCTAATTACATGGTTTTTGCACTCGTGTTGCGCGATCGTTGCAAGAAAACTAGCGGTCGTACAAGGATGGTTGGGGTGTCATTGGAAAGCTCTGTTTATGCCCTTTCAGGGATAGATACTTGTTTTACGCTCTGGGTCTTATTTAGGCATGAAAATTATCACGTAAACAACCCTATTTAGGGTAAAAACACCCCGCTGGGTGGTACATATAAATTACCGCCTAGGCCGCTCGTTAGGTGTTAACTAGGCTACTAGGCTAGGCTACCAAAAAAAAAAAAAAAAAAATCCTTAGCCTACCAGTAAGAATTTTCGGTATAGCTAGCCTAGCTATATAGCCTAGCCTAGCCTAAATCACTAATAGAAAGCAACAATAGGCTAAAACACAATTATACAGAAACACTAAAGAAACAAACTGTGGTGACAGTGGTGCGACGACTCGTACATATTATTGACCCATAATATTAGTTTAACAATAAACCATAATTTCGGTCAATATTTACGAGCCGCACCACAGCTGGGATCTCCTTTCTAATGGTAGTTTTGGGTTCCTATTATCATATGCTTCATTGCTATATACTTTTTATCCACCGGATTTTTTTTTTTTCTTGGCTTAGGCCTAGGCCTAATTTTTTTTTTTTTTAGCATTAGGCCTAACCTAACCAAAAAACCTAACCTGACCTAATACCTCCCAAATACATTTAGATTAGGTTAGGTTAGGTTTTCTGGTTAGGTTAATGCAAAAAAAAAAAAAAATAGGCTAAAAATAAAGCCAAGAAAAAACAATATTTTCCGGTGGATAAAAAGTATATAGCATGAAGCATATGATGATAGGTACCCAAAACTACCATTAGAAACGAGATCCCAGCTGTGGTGCGGCTCGTAAATATTGACCATAATTTCATCTGTGCATACCGGTATAGGCCTACAGTAATATTTTTATTACTGTAGGCTATAGAAAATGGACTTGGCTTTAGTTTGAACTTTGACACCCTGCGGCAAGACCCATCGATTCATCGAATTTTGTGTGGCCTACGGAATTGTCATAGGCCTATATACATTATGGTATCTACCAGTATGTCTGTAGGCCTACTATTGGAAGTGCATTATAAGGGAGATATATATTACAATATAAATACTACTGTTAAAATATATGAGAATATCAATAAGCCCTGGGGAAGTGTGAGAGGAGGGGGGGGGGGGCTTGTCCCCCCCAACTAGGCCTAATTCTGTATCCCACGGAAAACGGTTATTGCCAAATAGGCCTAGAGCTCATCTGTTTATCCTCTTTAACCCCACATTTTCCCTGATCTTCATACCCTCCCCAGTGTCCCCACTCGAGCGGACTGTGGGGTGCCGTGTGTTTAGATTGTTGGATAATGGGAAAATACTTATTTCCTGCAGTCCTTGCTATAAACAACACTAAAGCCCTTACATCAAAGAAAACATGAACAATTTAAAAAATTTAGGGTAGACTACATAAAACAATTAGGTAAGGCTAATGCTAAAACTCTTGGCTGTCACACGGTAAAAAGTTAGGCTACCCTTCTTTAAATAGGCGGGGAGTGTCGGGCTACTAGGCCTAGGCCTATTAATAAAAAACATATTCCAATAAAACAAAATGGTTATCTCAGCAGCGTATTCTACCATAGCCTACCTTGTAAAGTTGTGAACCCTGGAGACCAATCACGGCGCAGGCAACCTTGTGATGCTGCGTAGCGTCCTCCAATCCCAGCGCAGCGTCCTCCCTTTCTTTTAACAATCACTATTATCCCTTTATTATAATGATTTGGGGTCAGCAATATCACAGCACCTGGTAGGCAACAATCAGTAGAAAGTGTGTCCAATAAGATATCGATTATACAGTTAACACGACCTTGCACTAGCGAGTAGCAAAGCATCCTCAAACGTAAACAACCCAAGCTCATTGCACTTTAATCCCTCACATTTCTGCTCTGTCTATCGCCCCACACCGATTGTATGGTTCATTATCAAGCATAAGTCTTCCAGTATTCCAAAAACCACTAGCTATAAATGCTAACGACCCGAAAAGTACAGTATTCGGTCATAATTCCTGAGCACTATCATTCTCCGTCACGCATAAACACCGAGATCCGAACCGCTATGTAAATACAGCTTACGCAATAGATATTTCCCCAGACCTATTCGTTGATATTTGCTTTGTTTAAGATATGTGCTTCCTAATTAACTTACGATAGCCCAAGGATGTGCTTTTGTAAATGTCTGCATCATAGTATTTCGTCATGAGGCTTTAAGATTTATTAAAGGTGTTTACTTAATCCGGATCCTTGGCGTCAATGTCAGACGTCGGATGTCGTCTGCAAGCAGCAAAATCCTTGACAACTTCGGCTTCTTGTTTGTTTCTGTTTTCTAGTTTGATGAGGCTTTCAATATCTTTTCTCTCCTATCAGTGTTTGTCATGTGACGTGTTCGGGGGCAAATCCTTCCAAACAGAAGCATTTATCGTATTACCTGGCTACGGCTTCTTACCAGATTACGATCATAGATTTTTGTTCTCGCCAATTATTTTTAGTTAGGCTGTTGTCCAAGTTCTTTCTTTATTTTTTTTTCTTCTCCAAAGCTCATAAGTATTTCTTCTATTTTATTGCGATTTTAGGGTAGGTTAGATAATTACTTAGTGTTATTGACGTTAGATTGTACTGAACTTCATTAGTAGACAATGTATGTTGGAACTATACCGTGCTAACCTACTATAATGAGGCTATTCAGTGCCTGAAACACAGGTATTACCGCATAGCCTACAACAATTCAATGTTACATAAATACAAATAGTCACAGGCAGGATTAAGAAATGTGGGTTCTCTCTCTCTCTTCTATCCTTTTCTTCAACTTTCCTTTTCTATCGGATATGACATCTCTACTAGAACTAAGTCCTGACCACCTCGTTTGGATCGTAAGGTCTGTGTGACCAGTGTATCTATGTAAATCTCTCTCTCTCAGCCAAACTGATTACAGATCACAGTATGAAAGAGGTAGGGGGTAGGATGAATGAGATTAAATCACGCCAGTCAGATTACTGTATGTTTTTTTTTTTTTTTTTCTAAACTCTTTCTACTTCCTGGCAATATCGATTTGTATTTGGTTTCGAAGGCAAGCGGAGTATGGAATTAGGCTATGCTGAATGTTCTTATCGTAGTTTTTGTTGTTGTTAACCCGTACAGTACCGGTGACGTCCTTTCAGCCTATTCTGGACACTATAAGGCGATTTTATTCAGCTTAGGAAGGACCTCTACTATGAATAAGGCTTCAAACTATCCTAACCAAACCTTTTGACGACCACAGATCCTTCCTAAGCTGCATAATAACTTCTAAATATAGCTAGAATAAAATACAACACTCGTCGCTGGTATTCAAAGGGTTAATCGTGTAGTCTATAGTCCATTCATTACTAGTAGGCCATAATTCGTGACCACTATCCTCTGTAACTCATAAACGACTAGAGTAATCAAGCTAATATTTCTACCATTTAGGAAGAGACAGACAAGGATTATTAGGTGATGAAATTTACAGCTCATATACTCTAGTCCTTCTTGAGTTACAGAGGTTAGGGTTCCCGATAGAGGTCACAATATTTGGCCTACCTATAATGAACAGGGTATAGCAAATATCAGGTGAAGATATTGAGAGATAAGCCTTTACTATATATTTCTGTTTTTTACAGTACTTTTCCCATGTGGTCGAGGCTATACGGCGAAGGGCATTGCGTGTAGCCTATTGTTCTATATTCTCGCTGTCATACGGTGTCCAAACGAAAAATTAATCTTTAATTTGTATTATTATTACTATATATGCAATTAAAATGGAAAACTTGTAAAGCAAGCAAACCAAAACACGAACGCACAATATAAAGACAAAATAACTTGTCAAAATCACTATACAAACTAAAATTGTGGTTTCTAGTTCAATTATGTCGTGAGAGGTGATAAAACAGACAAAACAATTCTATTTTATGTCCAATTTCTTGTATTCCTTCTCATATTTATTCAAGCCTTCAAACGAAATGGCTCCGGTTTGGCACCCTTCGTTACTGTTTCCTTTTGGAACCGACGAGAGGCTTATTACCGATCGTCTCACTCTTGTTGTTCTGGATCAGCCGTCAGTTGTCAGGGGAGAGAGACTAGGAAGAAGAAGTGTTTTGAGCGGCTGCGTGATTGCATGTTCTCCCATATGGTTCTAAAGGTGATCGGTACTCACTCTCCCAATAGCGGTGTTGCTCATAACCTACTCTGTTAAAAGTATTCCTTTGTTTTTACGGTCACAGGGCGGGCAACAGTAGGCCTATTGCCAACATAATACCATAATTTTAACGGTCCCAAGCCTAGCGAACCGTCGATATTACTAGGTGATTACAGTCTCAATGTTGTAATTGAAGGGTGAGATACAAGTAACAGGCCGTGATATCGTCCATAATACGTATCGTAACATGCAGATACTTCTGGCAGCGTTCATTGACATAGAGGGGGCTTTTGATGCTGCTTCTCACACAGGCATCCTCTACATTGGATGTCGGATGTCGTCTCCAAGGGGCAGAATGCCTTAGCAACGGCAGCTACATTGTCTACAAGCTCTGCACCATGGGGATTCATGGGATGACACTTCAGTGGCTCAGACGCTCATGCTAGGTATCGGTCGGGGCCTCTAAATCTTGGCATGTCCCCATCCACTGGCATTCCTCAGTCATTAGCCCTCTTCAGTTCACCACATTGATTTCGGATTTCCCTGCATTCTGGAAACCTCTGCCCTGATATATGCGGAAGACTTCACTCTGGTTTGCATGGCGGACACAACTCCGGTAGCCCAGGTACATCTCCAAGTGGCCGTTTACGGTCTGATGCAATGGGCTTCTGATTGGGGAATACGGCGGAACTCACAGAAAAGTGCTGCCCTCATGTATTTAAATCAGAAAACTTGTCTTCCTGGCCTGCCGACTGTTTACATGAGGGTCGGCCTGATACCTTACTGTACTAGCCATGTCTTTCTCGGGCTATAACTGAATGGGCCGATTCTCACTTGAAAGAACCATGCTGAATATCTGCGCACTTCATGTATGAAAAGACTACTTCATGCATAGTTAACACCAAATGGGGGGCTTCTAGAGATGCCTAGCTTGAATTATAATAAATCTGCATCCACAGAAAGTTGAGGTATAGGCTAGGTGCATGGTCAACGGGTCGGCTTTTGATTCTGTGGAGGCACATTTGCATGCAATTCATAATGCGGCTCTCCGCATCGCACTGGGAGCCCTAAGTTCTTCACCCATCGTTTCCCTGGAGGCTGATACAGGGGGTTTACCGCTGGTGTGGGATCGAGTGGTAGCCGACTGCCATTGGATGATGCGGATCGCCCACATGCCAGCGTCCCACCCTCTGGTTAGACTTCTGGGGTGGAGCCTGCAGCCCCCGACTGGCCAGTGAAGCACCGCTGCCAATTCTTTTGATGCATGGCCTTCAGACCTATGACCAGTTAGATATTGCTCTCCCTTGCCTGTAACTGCATCTGCTGTCTCTCCTGTACTGCCTTGGAGGATTTTGTCAGATACAATTTGCCATACGTTCCACACCCGCTTCAAGAAGTCAGAGGATGCGCACTTGGTACAGGGGTACTTCTGTGAATTTGATGCTACTCATTTCAGTGGATTCTCTCGTGTCTACACTGATGGTTCCATATTCCCCCGGCTTCTTAGACAGCTGCAGTGTATTACGAGGAACTCTCCCTGTGCCACACTTGGAAAATGTGGTTCGCATCCTATCCCAACTTCGGAGTAATTTACTATCCGCAGGGCCCTGATCTTTGTCAATGACTATCTGCCCCGGCAGAGTGGTCATATGCAAGGACTCCCATCCATCTCTTTGCCTCCTCGAATCTCACCACTCTGCATCCAACGCCTCTCTCATCAACAAGATCTAATCTATGCTGTTGCGTCTCTCCATCACTTCTTGGCCTGTGTTGCTGCAATGGATCCTGTCACACTGCGGAATCCGGGGTAATCACATAGCCGACTGGGCTGCAGTCTTGGCCCATTCATTAGTGTCTTGTGTGAGCCTGGATAAAAATCAACGGTCCCATCATACTCTGGTTCGTCAGGAATGTTTGGATCTTTGGAACTTTGCCCTCCAACGTACTTTGCCCACCACCACCCTTGGCCCTTATAGAAAGGACTCATCCCCTCACCCCTGGGCAAGACCCCCTCCGCAGCCTGGATGTGGCCATGGCCAGGTTACGCCTAGGCAACACAACACTTTCTAGCCATCGGTTCTACACGCAGCAGGTGATCCTTGCTTTTTTTTTTTTCCCTTGGCACCTCCAATCTTACCCTTGATAAAGTCCTTGGTGGCCGATAGTGGAGCAGATAACTGCAAATTTCAGGAGAATCGTTCATTTCCGGAAACAAGCACCAAATTTGGCACACATACTCCTTAGGGATTGCTCTTTTGATAAAACCCGTTAGCCACCTAAAAATTCAAGATGGCGGCCATTTTTCAAGATGGCCGCCATTGAATATACAGAAATATTGCATTTCGCAACAAAATCGCAAAGACTTGTCCTATTTGAATGATCTTGGTGTCAAATCATACATTTTTCACTATGTAGAATCCGAATTTGGAACCATGGACTTACTCACTAGCTTCCTTGTACCATAAATATCAGTCCCAGAATCCTAATATTCTGCTAAATTAGAGGTTCATGTTACGTCTGACTCGGCTAAAATGCATGGTAGTGTATATCGTAGTAGTGTTAGAGGTTTAGTATGTGTAGCATCTTCCTGTACAAGGCTTGCAAACTGGACATTACACGATGGGGTGGGGGGGGGATGTTGAGAGACTTGCAGCGGAAGGTGTAGAGTAGTAGCTCAACAGAGCGGATGTCAACGCACAGCCAGGGCACACTGGTGGCACCGCTACTGTGAAACTCAGCATGGGGTTCAGTATCAGCTGAATAATTAGTTTAGTGTAGCTAAATAATTAGTTTAGTGTCCCAAATGCTGTCTAATAAGCCCCGTATCAGTTAGCTACTATAGATTACATGTAGTTTAACATAGATGTTTAGTTAGATAGCCGCGCCTGAATTGACAGGGTGTGCCAGCGCGGGAAAGCCGAGCCAAGCGTAACGGGGCTTTACATTGCTTTGCATGTAGTTATCTGGATGGTGTACAGATCGCACGGGACTTAAATGATACTGGATGAACGATCGGGCTAGGTGTAGGTTATATATTTTTATTCCCGAACCTAGTCATATCCCATACCTTATTGTGCATGATTGTGATCAAGGTGGTAAAAGGATAACCCCTCGGTCTTGATTCACTGAATACAGATAATTATCATACTGTGATTATCTGTTACATCTGTTATCATATAACATACTGTGTTATATCATACTGTGATTATCTGTTATATACTGTGATTATCTGTTATCTATTATATCTGTGTTACAGATAATTATCATACTGTATTCACCAAGATGGCAAATACAGATCCAGGACCGTCTAAATTCCGGACTGACTGGAGCAAGTGTTGTCTTTGCCAGAAGAAGAAGAGTGAAGAGCTCAAGTCACCACGTGCACAACAACCACAAGAACATGATGGCTACACTATGATTGCGACTACTATTCCCCTCTTTCACGCAATTAATGAGATGCCTATTGTTCTAGATCCAGCCAGACTTGATGCTGGTGGTGGCATTGAAGAAACTCTGAGGAGGAACAAGGCGCAGTATCACCAAAGTTGTCGTCTTATGTGCAACAACACGAAACTGGAGAGAGCCAGAAAAAGAAGAGCAGAGAGTGCTCAGCCAGTAGAATGCTAGGCCAAGCTGCGTAGAACCAGCCTTGAAGGCCAAACGTGTTTCATATGTGACAAAGAAGCCCCATCCTCTGAACTCAGAAAAGTTATGACGATGAACCTCAATAACAGACTTAATGAATGTGCCCAAATTTTAAATGACGGAAAACTTCTTGCAAGACTCAGCGGTGGAGATGCTATTGCACAGGAGCTCAAATACCATTTTGCATGCTTGACAGACCTGTACAATAGAGAGAGGACGTACCTCAGAGCCACCAAGAGACTGGAACAGGAACGTGCACCTGAAGAGGATGCCCACCCACAGGCATTCTCAGAGCTAGTCACATATCTAGTGGAGACCACCAGATCTGGCGAGGGTCCTGCAGTCTTCCGACTTGCAGACATAGTTCACCTGTATGCCCAGTGCCTGGAACAGCTGAGTGTTGATGCACCTGCTGTCAACTCCACAAGACTGAAGGAAAAACTGCTGTCAGAAATACCTGAGTTGGAAGTGCACAAGCAGGGAAGGGATGCTCTTCTGGCTTTCCAGAAAGATGTGGGCTTTGTCTTGTCAGAAGCCTCTGACTATTATAGTGAAGCTATTATCCTTGGCAAAGCAGCTAACATCTTGCGAAGACATATGCTGGACCACAAGTCCACATTTGATGGAACCTTCCATGAGGGGTGCATCGAGCAGGCCATTCCACTCACTCTTTTTCAGTTTGTGGCCATGCTTGAACACGGAGCGGACATCAAATCTCAACTGAGGTTTGGCGCATCAAAGACAGATCTAGCAATTGCTCAGCTGCTTCAGTACAACTGATACGCAAGGTACAAAGAAGGAGCAGCAACTCACAGACACTCCAAAGACAGAGAGACCCCATTCCCTGTTTACATGGGGATGTCCGTCTACACAAAGACCATAAAGAGAAAGTTGGTGGAAATGCTTAACGAGCATGGCATCAGCATTTCATACGACAGGGTGCTACAGATATCTGCACAGCTGGGAGATGCAACAGTCAGCAAGTATGTGGAGGATGGGGTAGTCTGTCCACCAGTTCTGCGAAAAGGGCTGTTCACCACATCAGCCATGGACAACATAGACCACAATCCCACTGCAACGACAGCGACCACTTCTTTCCATGGAACCAGCGTCTCTGTTTTCCAGCACCCAACCAAAGAAGACAAAGGTGAAGAGCGTGGACAGCTGAAGTTCGGAGAGGAGAAAGTGAAGACAGTTCCAGAACTTCCAGACTCCTTCACCAATGTCCGGCCCGCCTTCTTCACCAAGAAGAAACCCTTTCCTCCCCAGAGTGGTGTGACACACCCAGACACCAGTCTGCTGAGGCCACAACTGGCAATGGAGTATGAGTGGCTGGAGAAGGTCACTGTGACAGATGGGCCAGTGGATGTGACTTGGTCAGCCCACCATGCTTCACAGAAGAGAGGAAAGCCATTTGAGGTCAGCATTACATCACTTTTGCCTCTGCTGCGAGATCAGGCCCACTCGGTTGCTTCTGTCAAGCATGTGATGGACAAGATCAAGGAGATAGTGGCATTTCTGAACCCCGGTCAGGTGCCAGTCGTTGCTGCTGACCAGCCAATATATGCAGTAGCCAAGCAGGTCCAGTGGCACTGGCCTGAAATATACGGTGAGGACAAGTTCGTCATAATGTTCGGAGGCTTGCATATTGAGATGGCGGCACTGAAGTCCATTGGAACTCTACTCCAGGACAGTGGTTGGACAGGAGCCCTCTTGGAGGCAGGGATAGCATCTCCTGGGACAGCAGATTAATTTCTGACAGCTTCGAGCGTCACTAGGACACGACAGATGCACCAGATAACAGCATGCAGTCTGTACAAGCTTCTGAAGGCAGCCCACACGGACTACTCGAAAGAGACAGATGAACAACCAGAAGAGGTGCCTAGCTTCGAAGCTTGGTGTGAGCATCGCAAACTGCAAAGTCCCCAGTTTCATTTCTGGTATATGGTGCTGTCAATGGAACTGGTGATCCTCTTGTTGATCCGATCATTCAGGGATGCCAACTTCTTCCTGTACTGTCAGTCACTGGCTGAGCTGATACTGTACTTCTTTGCCAACAACAATGTAAACTATGCACGGTGGCTTCAGATCCACTACAGAGACATGGTGACCCTGGAACAGAAGCATCCTCAGCTGGCTCAGGAGTTCCAGAGTGGAAACTTTGTTGTACACAAATCGAGCCGACAGTTCTCAGCAATGGCTATTGACCAAGCTCACGAGCAGGCCAACGCTGTCATCAAGGCAGACGGGGGTGTGATCGGCGTGACTGAAGACCCATCAGCACTGAGAAGATGGATGATAGCTGGTCCTCAAGTCAGCCACTTGGTTGCACAGTATGAGGCAGCATGTGGGACCAAAGAGGGTACTGAACACACCAGCCACCATGAGGAGACAGAATGAGCACAAAGAGTGTTCCTTGAGAAAGTAGAAAAGCTCTCACAAGCCATCACAGATATGTGCAATCCTTTCCAGGAGGAGAGTCGGGACCTGCTTTCGCTTGATACAAAGGATATTGCTCACCACACTGCCGCCAAGCTGATTGGCACACACCTTGAGAAAGGCAAGGTCCATTTCCAGGAGTTTATGAAGGGACTGGAAGGGGAAGAAGAATCCACCTTAATATAATATTATATGTTTTAATAATCTTACTGTATGTAAAATAACCATCGAGTTGTATTCAAGGTGCCTTTAAGAGAGATTGTTCTCAAAAGGCACAGCCATAATATTATTTTATTGTAAAATTAACATATATTGTATGTTTGATTGGCAAAATAAAAATAAATAAATAAATAAATAAATTAATAAATAAATAAAAAACCTTCTATGAACCAATCAAGAAGAACAGGGTTGACTTTTTCCGACAGGTACCAGCCTCTGTTGACTCTTCAAAGCAAAAAGTGCTGAAGGAAGACTGTCAACTGTTCTCCAAGCTGTTCATATCATGCCAGAGCAGAGAGTGTGACTTGAAGGAGTTCTTCCGTCATGAGAACCAGTCACATCCTGCTGCCCTCAGTGATGGTGGAAAGCTGTCAGAAATCCCACCTCACTACCATTCTTCAGAGCCAAGTTACAACCCCTGAGGCAGAGCCAGACGCCGACACCATCATCATTGATGGTGCAGCGTTGGTGAACAGTCTGCCCCCACGGAGTTCAAAGACGTTCGAAGAGTACGCAATGCTCGATGTCCTTCCTAGAATACAAGCATACTCTACCAAGTACAAGAGAACAGACATTGTGTTTGATGTCTACCAGCCATCTAGTCTGAAAGCTGAAACTAGATCAAAGCGAGGACGCGGGGTGAGACGCAGGGTGACAGGGAAGGGCAAAATTCCCTCAAACTGGCGAAACTTCCTGAGAGAAAATGACAAACAAAGCCGAGCTGTTCAACTTTCTGGCTGATAAGATTGCACGTGTGGCCACACCAAATGTGGTCATTGTGACCAAGGAAGAAGATGCTGTCAGCAACCGCACTATCAATCTGGCTGGGGTGGCACTGTGCAGTCATGAAGAAGCTGACACACGGATCTTTGTGCATGCCAGGCATGTAACAGAAGCAGGCAGCAAAGTCATCATGGTCAAAGCCAGCGACACAGATGTTGTCGTCATCGCAGTCAGTGTTCTGCAGGCACTTCAGGAGCTAGGTCTGCAGCAGTTGTTGGTTGCCTTTGGCCAAGGACAGAACCTGAGGTGGGTTCCTGTACATGACTTGTGTTGCACTCTTGCAGAAAAGAGCAAAGGGATGCTCTTCTTCCATGCCTTCACTGGCTGCGATGTCGTTTCAGCATTCCGTGGCAAAGGGAAGAAGTCTGCTTGGCAAACCTGGGATGTTTGTGATGAGGCTTCCAGTGTCTTCAGCAAACTCAGCCAGTACCCACCGGTAGTTGATGATGAAGACCTGGAGACCTTGGAGAAGTTCGTGGTCATGATGTACGACAGATTCAGCACAGCTGAAGGTGTCGATGATGCGAGGTTGGACATGTTTGCTCGGAAGCAGAGGCCGTACGAAGCCATTCCTCCAACCCGAGCAGCACTGAAGCAGCATGTGAAGCGTGCTGCCTACCAGGCGGGCTGCATCTGGAGTCAGTCAACAGTACGTCAACCAGAAACGCAGACTCCTGCCAACTGGGGCTGGACCAAGAAAGGAGATCTGTGGCAGATCGTTTGGACAGAGCTCCCACCCATTGCAGAGAGTTGCCAGCAGCTGACCAAGTGTGGATGCAAGTCGGAATACTGCGGTGGTCGATGCAAATGCTACTGCTTTGGTCTGACCTGCACGGCACTGTGCAGCTGCAGATGCGAGGTTTAGAAGAGAAGCGTTGTAGTATACTCATCCAGGCAGCAAGACAATAAGTGACAAACATATATAGGCCTACTGCCTACATGTACATCCAATAATATATCGGACTGATGGTGCCTATGATATGGGCACTTTTTACCCTAATTATGATTCCGGAACTGATATTATGGTACAAGGAAGCTAGTGAGTAAGTCCATGGTTCCAAATTCGGATTCTACATAGTGAAAAATGTATGATTTGACACCAAGATCATTCAAATAGGACAAGTCTTTGCGATTTTATTGCGAAATGCAATGTTTCTGTATATTCAATGGTGGCCATCTTGAAAAATGGCCGCCATCTTAAATTTTTAGGTGGCTAACGGGTTTTATCAAAAGAGCAATCCCCAAGGAGTATGTGTGCCAATTTTGGTGCTTGTTTCCAGAAATGAACGATTATTCCAGTTATCTGCCCCACTACGAGGGGTCCCTGACAATGAGAAACGAACGGTGGTTCTTCCCTTTTATGACTTCCTCCAGAAGACCGGGTGCCTGGTGCGTCTGAGCTAGACTCTTCAGCCAGCAAGAAGGAGGGGCCGGTATAAGCGTGGTGACGTGCTTGAGTACCCCTTGAACCCCAATGAGAACAACAAGACCATAATATTAAATAGGGTTCTCGGTTGTGGTAATTGGCGGTCTTCTGCTGTTAACTTTAAGGGACCCCACCTCGCTTTTTTTCTTTTTCTCTCCCTCTCTCTTTGGCTTGTATCCATTCGGCACCATTCAGCATACTGTTTTAAGATGTTTACCCCCATCCAGGTGTCAATATTTTCCTGGCGAGCGGTAGCGAGCCAGCATAGCCTATATATATTTTTGTTTTGACAGCAAGCTAAATTTGTAAATTTTTCGATAGAAAAATTTCTCCGGCGAAGCCGGATTTCTCCATACAATGCTGGCTCGCTATCGCTCGCCAGGAAGAAATCGACACCTGGATGGGGATATACGTCTTAAAACAGTTGGCTGAATGGGGCCGAATGGATACAAGCCAGGGAAAGAAAGAAAAGGAGAGACAGATAAAACAAATCCGGTGACCCCCCTTAACTACTGATAAAGTTTACAGTGCTCAGTAAGTTGCCGCTAAAACAAAGTTGCCGCAATAAGTATACTCGTGTGATTCGCGGTCTCCCACCCCCGAAATTTTACGATGTTCACAACAGAGGCATAAACAACAACAACAACCACCACCAGGGTACACAACACGCCCGACACATGGTTTATTATACGCAACCAACATGGGACTATAACTATAACTGGCGCATAGTACACTCGGATACCATAGTTTCTAGACCACTCCTAAATATTCGTGGACCCCGTACTTTTGTTTCTTTATGGAAATATAATCATCTGGATTAATTTTTGGATCGAACTTGCTTTTCAATACATCGTATATTATAGTTGTGTAGTTGATGTACAGCAAATTATAGTCATAAATTGGTTTCCAAAGACATACTTCCATAATTTGAAATAGGTGAAGTCCACGAATATTTATGGGGAAGTACTTGTTGTTGTTTTTTCCTGGACCCCTTCTCCTCCATGTTTACCCTAATTAGTTATGAGATTTTAAGACGTTCGCCCCATTAGTTTGGCGATTTAAAGACCTTTCGCCCTATCTAGATGTCGATTTTTTCCTGGCGAGCGATAGCGAGCCTGTAGTTTAGGAGGAACCTGCCTTTGGCCCGGACATTTTTCTACCGAAATCTGTACAAAAATATCTCGAAGGGGGGTCTTGGGGGTACATGTTTAAGCTTGATAGAGGTCTAGGGAGCTAACCAAGACAAATCTATGTACCGGTAATCTATGTACCGGTAATCTATGTACCGGTAATCTATGTACCGGTAATAATACAAAACAAACAAATACATAATATAACATCCCCTTTATGTGTGGGCAAGACTATAGCGGCCTTGACTTGCCCAAACCAACCTGGACTGACTCAAATTGTGTCATGAATTCTGTACCCACTAATATTTGCATTTCGGAGGTTCATTAACCCTCTCGCTATCCTGTGGACGCGGGGGTTGCCGATTAGCAATAAAAAATAGAGTTATCTCAATCTCAAAATTTGTTTTCTGCCCACACCTAACTAAAAGACAACTGCAGAGGTTGAAGTAACTAAACCAAAGGTTTCTAATATAAACACCCCGATGGTCACAAAGGCTTTTAAGTATCCCAGAAAGGGCTCAAATCGCGTCCTGTGCGGAAAGGGTTAAGGAAGGAGGGTTAATTTTTTGGTAAATTTATTTATTAATTTATGATGTTTTTTATTAGTTTCCTCCCTAGACCTCCATCAAGCTTAAAAAAATATCCCCAAGATCCCACTTCTAGATAAATATGTAATTTGTTCGGTAGAAAAGTGTCCTGGCCGAAGGCCGATTCCTTCTAAATTACCGGCTCGCCATCGCTCGCCAGGAGAGAATCGACACCTAAATGGCACGACAGGTCTTAAGGACCGACCTCGCTATCAAATGTTCCTTAACCTTTAGGAATAATCTAACTCCCAACACCAAACACCTCCCAATGAAATTCACAGATGACACTAAAATAGGACAAGTTATTAACCCCTTGAGGATCGAAGATGTGTGTTTAGATTATATTTTTGTTATCATTAGAGGATTTTATGAAATCTAGAGAGGCTATCTAGGAGAGTGCTGTATGGGCCAAGGGCATGGAGTTCTCGAAAAGGTCCTCCAGTCCTGACTCTATTCTTGACTTGCAGTGTGCTGACTTAATAATCCAGAAAGGTTGATAGCCTCTGAAGTCCTATTTAACTAACTATGTATGGACCACAGTACTGTTTGGATCCCTGAGGCATTTTTGTGTCGCAGTCCAATTTGGCCGACAATGGGGTTATTTGGGGCCGAGTGATGATGAGGCTGTTGTGGTCATAAACCCTATTTACCTTCACATATATCCCAGGGTGCAAGGGCGCCGGGTTCATTATATGCAACCCAACCCTCCACCATTCATATCCCCCCCCCCCCCCCCCCCGGCCCTTCCTGGCGCCATCAACTGCATTAAGGAAAGAGGAGGGGGGAGGGGATTCTGGCACTCCCTTTTCAGTCATGTTTATGCCCCATTATATTTCAGATTTTAAGACGTTCGACCCATTAGTTGGTCGATTTTAAAACCTTTCACCGCATATCTTTGTCAATATTAAGGAAGGGCCAGGGAGGGGGGGGGGGGGGGGGGGCGGGATATGAATGGTGGAGGTTGGGTTGTATAATTATAATGAACCCGGCGGCCTTGCACCCTGGTATAGCCTATATATGAAGGTAAATAGGGTTTAAGACCACAACAGAACGAACACACCAATATCCCACGCACACACCGTTATCGAACCACTATTATTAAAAGTGGTTTTTATAACTGAACCTGCTTTTATAAATTCCACTCGGTACAGATTATTCTAGACTATCATGGGTTAGTTGGATTATATATATATATATACTGTATATATATATATATATTTTTTTTTCTATGTGATTGAGGGAGGCAAAAGGCATAACTGCCTATAGCGAGTGCCTCCCCCATAGTTGAAAGAGTGACAGGGCCAAAATCAAGGGACGTTCGAGCCAAAATGCCTGGACACACGGAGTTTGAAGCAATTTAAGTCATAGGAAGAGGGAAAGACTGATTCTGGGAGAGAGTTCCAGAGCTCAGATGTTGAGTAGAAGAAAGTTTGAGAGTAACGTTTCACTCTTGGGTTGGAGAGTTGCACAGAGTAGGGGTGGGATTGAGTTGCAAGACGGGTACCACGTGCCCTACGTAAAGGAGGTGGTATGCACTGGGATAGCTCTGAGGAACACTGATTATTATAGTAGCGATAGAATAGCGAGAGAGATGCAACATTGCGGCGGAGAGAGAGAGATTGCAGAGAGTTGGTGAGTGGACGGGAGTTAATGATACGAAAGGCCTTCCTTTCAACTTTGTCTAGGAGAGCGGTGTGAGAGGAACCTCCCCACACATGTGAACAATACTCAATACAAGGGCGCACTATGCCCCTGTACAGAGCAAGAAGCTGTGCAGGGGAAAAGAACCCCCTAAGGCGGTTGAGCACACCCAGCTTCTGGGAGGCTGCCTTAGCAAGACTGGTAATATGGTCCTTCCAAATGAGAGCAGAAGAAAAAGAGACACCAAGAATATTGAGAGAAGATGAAGGGTTGATTTTTGTATTGTTGAAGAATAAGGGATAGTCCGCTGGGAGATCCTGACGGGTAGATAGATGGAGAAATTGGGTTTTGGAAGCATTAAAGTTAACAAGGTTTTCTCTGCCCCAATTGGAAATAGTATTTAGATCAGAATTTAAGAGTTCTATGGCTTCATTACGTTTGTCGTTGAGGGATTGCTGGCTGGGGCGTTCTGAAAAACTAATGGAGTAGTGTAAGGTTGAGTCGTCTGCGTATGAATGGATGGGAATTAAGGTACAGTTAAGGAGATCATTTATAAAAATTAGAAAGATAATAGGAGATAGGACAGAGCCCTGAGGAACACCGGAGTTTATAGGGTGAGGAAGTGAACAATGGCCGTCCACAACCGCAGCTATGGAACGGCCGGAAAGGAAATTAGAGACAAAGGCACAGATGGAGGGATAGAAACCGAAGGAGGGTAGTTTAGAAATTAAAGATTTATGCCAGACTCTATCGAAGGCTTTCGATATGTCTAGTGCAATAGAAATATATATATATATATATATATATATATATATATATATATATATATATATATATATATATATATATATATATACAGCAAAATTAATGATTCCGCGATTACCTGAAGGGGTAGTGATTATTGTTTAGTCTATATATTAATTTATTTATTTACTTTACAAATAAATAAAGAAATAAATAAAAAATAGGAACAGTGGGGTTTGGGCCTGAATATAATAGAATTTACTTTTTAGTTTTCTCGCTATACTTCCATCAACCTTAAAAAAAAAAAAAAAAAAATAGACCCCCTTTCAAGATAAATTTAAAAAAAAAATCGGTAGAAAATGTTCCGGCCGAAGGCCAGTTTCTCCTAATATTTCAGGCTCGCTATCGCTCGCCAGAAAAATATCGATACCTAAATGGCACGAAAAGTCTTAATATTAACAAAGAAATGGGGCAAAAGGTCTTAAAATCGCCAAACTAATAGAACGAACGCCTTAAAATCTGAAAACTAATGGTGCTAAACATGAGGGAAAAGAGGGGCCAGAAAAACGAACCCCCCCCCCCCCTTAAATGGAAACGCATGATACATTCTAATATTTTACGATAAGAGAACATTAATACATACAATTGGACGAAAATTCACCCGTTTATTTCGAGAGCTTGTATAACTAGTAACCCTCTCAATCAAACGACTTCACTGTTATTATATATAACTGGATTCTGGATGATTTCGGATGGTTCACTTTCTGGTCGATTTTGTAATGTATTTATTTATTTACAAAATAGAATACAATAGCAAATAAAAATAGGAAAAATGGGATTTGGGTCTGAGCATAATTATACAGTAGATAGATAGAGATTTATTTATTTCTAGTTTCCTCCCTAGACCTCCATCAAACTTAAAAAAACATCCCCTAGAACCCCTTTCAAGATAAATTTGCAAATTTTTGGGTAGAAAAATGCCCCGGCCGAAGGCCGATTTCTCCCAAAACTACAGGCTCGCTATAGCTCGCCAGGAAAAAATCGACACCTAAATGGCATGAAAGGTCTTAATATTGACAAATAAATTGGATGAAAGGTCTGAAAATCGCCAAGCTAATGGAACGAACGACTTAAAACCTGAAAACTGATGGGACTAAACACGAGGAAGAAGGGGGGGGGGGGGGGCCAGAAAACCGACCCATTCCCCCCTTTACCTGGTATCACACGAGCGCTTTTTCCCGCAACATGTATCCTCAACACTGGTCTGGCAGCTTATGAGGTCAACTTTTATATATAATTCTGCCACCTAAATCCCCGTATCATCAGTCTAGTTTTCGATACCAGTGCAAAATATCCCAGAAATGTTATCAGCTAATTATTGATCATCAAATATTGAATATAAAAACTCTTGTGTGAAACCCCCTTTAGGAAACACCTATTGGAAAGGGTTAAGGGGAGATTGGTTTAATCTTAGTTTGATTATATCGTATATTTATTATTTGTTTTTAGTTTCCTCTCTAGACCTCAATTAAACTTATTAAAAAAAAAAAAAAACATCCATTAGATCCCCCTTCGAGATTAACCTGTACATTTTTCGGTAGAACATTTTTACGGCCGAAGGCCGGTTCCTACACAATTACAGGCACGCTATCGCTCGCCAGGAAAAAAATGGACACCTAAAGGATACGAAAGGTCTTAAAATTGACAAAGAAATGGGGCGAAAGGTCTTAAAACCGACAAACTAATGGGGTAAACATCTTAAAATCTCAAAATTAATGGAGCTAAACATGAGGGAGATGGGGGACCAGACAAACGACTCAAGACAGAGCCCGGATAGGGACAACACAACACAACAGAAAACAATGAACACACAATAACAAAACACAAATTCACAATAATAATACACCCTTCAAATGTGTGATAAAACCCATCGAAAATATGGAGAGAAAGGTAGTTCAAATAATTAAATGTAAATCACTATTTATATACCTAACTAGATTGTATGTACAGTGGCGCTAAGAAGTCATGTCTCAGCTGTCATTACGTTTGGCTCGATCTGTGCTGTATTAATGTGTGTCAGATGTTGAATAGGGTGGGTAAGTGTGGGAACATGTTTGTATATTTCACTCAAAAAGAAAAAATCATGTGTAAATATTGCTGATACCAATTATTGATGAAAACATAATGGGTGCCGAGACATCACTTATTAGCGCAACTGTACAGTCGGGCTAATAAGTGATGGCTCGGCACCAATTATGTTTTGATCCATAATTGGTATAAGTAATATCTTAACTTGATTTCTTTATATCGAGTGGGATATACAAACATGTTCCTCCCCTCACCCACCTTATTCAACATCTGAGACATTAATACAGCACAGATCGAGCCAAACGTAATGACAGCTGAGACATGAGTTATTAGCGCCACTGTACCCACTATTTATATACCGGTACCTAACTAGATTGCATTTATCCTTCTTTATACCTTCCATTAATAGCAGCGTACTGGTAAATCACTATCTATATCCCTAATTAGATTGTATTTACCTTTTTATTCCTTGTGATTAGTGTACCCTCAAATAATATCACAGGTAAATAACTATCTATATACCTAAATATACAAACAATTCGTCTCTAACATACAGCACTTGTACCGCCCACAACCAGCCTACCACAACCAACCTTCAGGTATATCATCACAAACTTTGTAAACAAAATACATAAAACAAATACATAAAAACAATACAAGTAAAACCAAAATTGCATGCGGAAATTTACGAGACGCGAGCGGTCATGCCCAAGTCAATGATCTTCCAACTTTTGTTATTCTATTAATAGCGAGAGCACTCTAGGCAGCTGGTTCGCGGTGGGGAAGGTTGTTTTTAATCCAACCTGGTTAGGGTAGGTGCACAGTTACCCACACCATTTCATTTCTACCATTTTAGGGGGGATCATAATAGATTTATATATTCATTATTTTTATAGTTTCCTTCCTAAACTTCCATCAAGCTTTTAAAAATGCCCCCATGACACCCCCCCCCCCCAATCCCCCTTTCGAGATAAATGTATGAATTTTTCGGTAGAAAATGCCCCCGGCCGAAGGCCAATTCCTCCTAAATTGCAGGCTCGCTATCGCTCACCAGGAATTAATCTACACCTAAATGTCAGCAAAGGTATTAACATGTCAATACTTATGCATACAATCATGGTGTGTCGTGTCTCCGCTGTCATTACGTTTTGTTCGTTGTGTGCTGTATTAATGTCTGTCAGACACTGGTCTGGCAGCTTTTGAGGTCAACATTTAAATATTTCGGTTACCTAAGTTCATCTATCATCAGTCTAGTTTCAGATGCCAGTGCAAAATATTCTCTAAATGTTGCCAGAAAAATGTTGATCATCGAATGTTGACTATAAAAGCTCTCGTGTGATACTAGCTTTATTTGGCCGACTATAATTATAAACAATTTGCCTTCTAACCTAACACAAGTGATACACATAATTAGTATTGCAATCCTGCATGTGTTCAATTATACCCTGTGCCAAATAAGTAGTCCAAAACTCTTGAACATTAACCTCTATAACTCACAAACGACTGGAGTAATCGAGCTAATATTTCTACCATTTGGGAAGGGTCAACGAGGGAATAGGTGTGGAAATGTACAGCCCATTTGTTCTAGCCCTTTTCTGAGTAACAGAGGTTGAGGTTCACGATTTCCGGACTACCTATTTGGAACAGGGTATAGTACACATGAATGACGGAGACACTATTTATGTATTTTATGTATGTATTTTATGTATGTATTTTATTTATGTATTTAATTACATTATATTTTATTTATGTATTGTATTTTATTTTCTAATAGATTTCACACGAATTATGATCATGATTTTTGGCCAAGTATCGATTTAGTCTGTTAAGGGCGGATGGGTCGTTTTCCTGGTCATCTTTCTTCCTTATGTTTAGCCCCAGTAGTTTTCAGATTTTAAGACGTTCGGCCCATTAGTTTGGCGATTATAAGACCTATCGCCCCATTTCTTTGGCAATATTAAGACTTTGCGTGTCATTTAGGTGTTGATTTTTTTGCTGCCGAGATATAGCGAGCCTGCAATTTAAGAGGAACCGGCCTTCGGCCGGAATATTTTTCTATCGAAAAAATTACAAATTTATCTTGAAGGAGGGTCTTGGGGGTGTTTTTTTTCCTAAGCTTGATGTAGGTCTAGGGAGGAAACTAGAATAATTATTAAAATATATATATATATATATATATATAAATAGGCCCATCCCCCCTTAATGAACCCACCCCATCTAGGCCGGATAACAAAAACAAACTGGGGCCTCAGGAAACCAGTTCGGGTCCCCTTCATTCCCGGTCCAGAGACACACACGGGTTATTATTATTATTACCGGTCCACCAACACCACCCATTACCCCCGGCTGGCTTCTGCTGACTCAACCCGCTTCTTTTTGCAACCTAGATGGGGCAGTTGGCCAAGTTTATATTCCTACTAAAGTGCATTCAAACTAACCTGGCATAAAATTGGTAACGCTGTCTTTCTATACCTCCTTTCTGGGCGTACTTTCTAGGGCCTTTCCTAGCTGATGCTGAGAGGATTGGGTTCTACTTATGTGGTGATGGGCTGGTCTATCACGGTGAGAGTTGAGCATTCTCTGCCATACCCATAGCTTACTCTGACTGTTCCCTTTACTTACTGTATTTGCTAGATCTCAAGTGGCGGCGTCTATTCCGTGGATTGACCTTTCTACTGGATCATAAAGCTAAAATACGGTTGGATCTAAACATAGAGTACATTTATGTATGAAATATTGTACATTGAGAACAATGACGTCAATTAAGCTGATAAGATTAAACAGTACTAAAAAGATAGTCTAATATACCTAATTCCACCTACTATAAATCGTCAATTTAAAACATTTAATTTAATCTAGTTTAATTTAGTTTAATCTTATCAGCTTAAGGGGAGGTTTCTAGTTTGTTCCCTAGACCTCCATCAAGCTTAAAATTACACCCTCTAGATCCTCTTTCAAGATAAATTTGTACATTTTTCGATAGAAAAATTTCACGGCCGAAGGCCGGTTCCTCTTAAATTACAGGCTCGCTATCGCTCGCCAGGAAAAAATTGACCCCTAAATGACACGAAAGATCTTAAAATTGACAGAAATGGGGCGAAAGTTCCTAAAATCGCCAAACTAATAGGGCGAACGTCTTAAAATCTCAAAATCAATGGGGCTAAACCTGAATGAGAAAGGAGTTCAGTAAAAAAATCCCTCAAGTGGAAATCTCCCCTTAATTGACGTCATTGTTCTCATTTACTATAATGTATCCGTAAATGTGGGTCTAATCCATAAATGTAGGTCTAATCCATAAATGTAGGTCTAATCCATAAATGTAGGTCTAATCCATAAATGTAGGTCTAATCCATAAATGTAGGTCTAATCCATAAATGTAGGTCTAATCCATAAATGGAGGTCTAATCCATAAATGTAGGTCTAATCCATAAATGGAGGTCTAATCCATAAATGTGGGTCTAATCCATAAATGTGGGTCTAATCCATAAATGGAGGTCTAATCCATAAATGTAGGTCTAATCCATAAATGTAGGTCTAATCCATAAATGTGGGTCTAATCCATAAATGTGGGTCTAATCCATAAATGTGGGTCTAATCCATAAATGTAGGTCTAATCCATAAATGTAGGTCTAATCCATAAATGTAGGTCTAATCCATAAATGGAGGTCTAATCCATAAATGTGGGTCTAATCCATAAATGTGGGTCTAATCCATAAATGTAGGTCTAATCCATAAATGTAGGTCTAATCCATAAATGTAGGTCTAATCCATAAATGTAGGTCTAATCCATAAATGTGGGTCTAATCCATAAATGTAGGTCTAATCCATAAATGTAGGTCTAATCCATAAATGTAGGTCTAATCCATAAATGTAGGTCTAATCCATAAATGTAGGTCTAATCCATAAATGTAGGTCTAATCCATAAATGGAGGTCTAATCCATAAATGTAGGTCTAATCCATAAATGTGGGTCTAATCCATAAATGTAGGTCTAATCCATAAATGTGGGTCTAATCCATAAATGTAGGTCTAATCCATAAATGTAGGTCTAATCCATAAATGTAGGTCTAATCCATAAATGTAGGTCTAATCCATGAATGTAGGTCTAATCCATAAATGTAGGTCTAATCCATAAATGGAGGTCTAATCCATGAATGTAGGTCTAATCCATAAATGTAGGTCTAATCCATAAATGTAGGTCTAATCCATTTTTAGATCCAACTGTTTTATAGCTTTGTGAATATATTTAGTTTTTAATATGTGTTGTTTTACCTGATGATGGGCTTCATGAATGGGCCGAAAATTTGTGAATAAATGCATAATTTTTCGTGGCGTTTTATCCATCTGCAGATGTACTGATGTCTCTCTCTCTCTCTCTCTCTCTCTCTCTCTCTCTCTCTCTCTCTCTCTCTCTTTATATATATATATACTGTATATATATATATATTATTTTTTTGTCGTGTTTTTTTTTTGGGGGGAGGGGGGTATATCCTCCCTAGTCCTAGATCTAATATACAAATCTATAGGATTATTATATTAGTAGTATCTCTTGGTAACTAACAGTGTAGAGGTGATAGTTTGTTTGAAGTAATCCTTGGGGGGGGGGGGGGGAAGAGTCTCAATTTGTAAATTTTTCGGTAGAAAGATGTTTTGGCCAAGGGCCGCTTCCTCCTAAATTACAGGTTCGCTATTGCTCACCAGGAAAGAAATTACACATAAATGGCAAACAAGGTCTTAACATCGTCAAAGTAATGGTACGAGTCTAAACAAATTTCAAAACTAATGGGGCTAAACATAAGGGATAAAGGGGTCCAGTAAAAACCCAAACCTCCTTAACTGTTGTTAAGGGGGATGACCTGTGTTTTCTCTACTTTTCTCTTTTTCTTGGTTGTATCCATTCGGTCCCATTCAGCCTACTGTTTTAAGACGTTTATCCCCATCTAGGTGTTGATTTCTTCCTCCAGCTTTGTATGGAGAAATCCGGCTTCGCCAGTGAAATTTTTCTATCGAAAAATGTACAAATTTAGCCTGCTGTCAAATTTTTGTTTTTAAATATGCTGTCTCGCTGTCGCTCGCCAGTAAAAAATCGACACCTGGATGGGGATAAACGTCTTAAAGAGTAGGCTGAATGGGGTCAAATGGATACAACCAAGAGAGAGAGGGAGAGAGAAAAGAAAAAAACGATGTGGCCCCCCTTAACTGATAGCGCAGGTAACTGACAAACCTACAATATTTGGGTTACTGCTGGTCATAGGTTATTATTTATATTTATCCTTGTTTACATTACTATTTCATTTTATCATTATCTATTATCTGTTTAAATATATCATTATTGACATATTTTCAAATTTATCATATTTTCTGTTGTGTTGTTTGTATTGTGAAGTATCTGTTCATAGTTGATAGTAAATACCAGACATAGGATCTTTAATTAATTGATCGTCGTAAAATGTTATGTAAGTATTAAATACATTATTGAACTCTCGTCCTGACTGTCAATGGTTCGATTCGGTGGTAGGGTACAAACATTAATTCCTTCAAGTTACTTCATAATAATGCTTGTTTTATATTGTTATGTCATTATGATATTTGGATTACTCTATTTATATGTTTGTTTTTTATTTGAATATTTATTAATATATTTTACAGTATATATTTACCATTAATTGTGCATAACTATATTTATTTACACACATATGTATATATATATTTATGTATTTATTTATGTATTAATATTTTATAGGATTTATATTAACATTAAATATTGAATATTATATATTTAATAGGTAAAGTGGGGATTGGGCTTGAGTATATATAATATAATATAATATAATAGATGTATTTATATTTAGCTTTACTTTTCAATTAGTGTAACTGTTGTATGTAGTTGCTTTGGGGGTAGATAAAGGTCTGGGTGGTTCATTAAAGCAGTTTCTTGTTCAAGGGCGTTACTCCGACAATGGGAAAGTCTTCGTTAGTGGTTATATTAGCGACCCAAGGAAAAAAGTGGTGGCATGCAGAGTTGGGTTAGGTCAGGAGGAGAAGAGGAGGAGGATGGCTAGGGGAATAGAAGGAGGAAGAGGAAGAGGAAGAGGAAGAGAAGGAGGAGGACAAATAGAAGGAGAGGAAGATAATGATAAGATGATGATAATAATAATTGTAGCGCGCGCACACACACACACACTATATATATGTAGAGAGAGAGAGAGCCTAGCCCCTTAGAGTACAACCCCCCCCCCCCCGCCCTCCCTCCAAAAATATATGTATATCATTAGTTTTGTGGAGGGTACCGATATTCACTCTAACCCATATAGGCCTGCACTGCTAAATATGTCCGTGCAAAACAGACACATATATTGGGACACAATTAAAACCGTATGAAGGGAATTATTTTGTTATTTTGGACCCCTTTCTCCTTCAAGTTTAGCCCCATTAGTTTTGAGGTTTTTGGACGTTCGCCTTATTATTTTGGCGATTTTAAGATTTTTCACCACATTTCTTTATTAATCTTAAGACCTGTCGTGCCATTTAGTTGCATATTTTTTTCTTGGCAAGTGATAGCGAGCCTGAAATTTAGGAGGAACCGGCTTTCGACCGGGACATTTTCTACCGAAAAATGTACAAAATATCTCGAAGAGGGGTCTTGGGGGTATATCTTTAAGCTTGATGGAAGTCGTGAGAGGAACCTATAGATAATGATAGACAAATAAGTAATTGAACAACTAATTACATATCTCCCCTTAAGCTGTAGGTAAACTAATACACATTAAAAAACTGGATCAAATCGATTGTAAGTTGTAAAGCCTCACTAATTAGAGTAATTGGAGAAGACACTGAAATCTATGAACGTGATACATAATCCTTGCCTGATATTATGGCTAACCCACGCTATACCGGCGACATCCCTTTCATTATATTCTGGCAACTATTAGATGATTGTATTCAACTTTGGAAGAATCTGTGGTAGCTAGAAGGATATATTGACATAGTCTGTAGCCTTTATATGGGTAGACGTCCTTCCTAGGTTGAATACAATCGTCTATTAGTTGCCAGAATATAATGAAAAGGACGTCACCGGTACAGTATGGTTAACCCAAATCTACTTATCACAAGGCAGTGGTATCATATCGACCTTTTACCCTATAGCTAACATAAACCGTCAACAGTGGCATCATATCTACCTTTTACCCTATAGCTAACATAAACCGTCAACAGTGGTATCATATCGACCTTTTACCCTATAGCTAACATAAACCGTCAACAGTGGTATCATATCGACCTTTTACCCTATAGCTAACATAAACCGTCAACAGTGGTATCATATCGACCTTTTACCCTATAGCTAACATAAACCGTCAACAGTGGTATCATATCGACCTTTTACCCTATAGCTAACATAAACCGTGAACAGTGGTATCATATCGACCTTTTACCCTATAGCTAACATAAACCGTCAACAGTGGTATCATATCGACCTTTTACCCTATAGCTAACATAAACCGTCAACAGTGGTATCATATCGACCTTTTACCCTATAGCTAACATAAACCGTCAACAGTGGTATCATATCGACCTTTTACCCTACAGCTAACATAAACCGTCAACAGTGGTATCATATCGACCTTTTACCCTATAGCTAACATAAACCGTGAACAGTGGTATCATATCGACCTTTTACCCTATAGCTAACATAAACCGTCAACAGTGGTATCATATCGACCTTTTACCCTATAGCTAACATAAACCGTCAACAGTGGTATCATATCGACCTTTTACCCTATAGCTAACATAAACCGTCAACAGTGGTATCATATCGACCTTTTACCCTATAGCTAACATAAACCGTGAACAGTGGTATCATATCGACCTTTTACCCTATAGCTAACATAAACCGTCAACAGTGGTATCATATCTACCTTTTACCCTATAGCTAACATAAACCGTTAACAGTGGTATCATATCTACCTTTTACCCTATAGCTAACATAAACCGTCAACAGTGGTATCATATCTACCTTTTACCCTATAGCTAACATAAACCGTCAACAATGGTATCATATCTACCTTTTACCCTATAGCTAACATAAACCTTCAACAGTGGTATCATATCGACCTTTTACCCTATAGCTAACATAAACCGTCAACAGTGGTATCATATCTACCTTTTACCCTATAGCTAACATAAACCGTCAACAGTGGCATCATATCGACCTTTTACCCTATAGCTAACATAAACCGTCAACATTGGTATCATATCTACCTTTTACCCTATAGCTAACATAAACCGTCAACAGTCGTATCATATCTACCTTTTACTCTATAGCTAACATAAACCGTCAACAGTGGTATCATATCGACCTTTTACCCTATAGCTAACATAAACCGTCAACAGTGGTATCATATCTACCTTTTACCCTATAGCTAACATAAACCGTCAACAGTGGTATCATATCTACCTTTTACCCTATAGCTAACATAAACCGTCAACAGTGATATCATATCGACCTTTTACCCTATAGCTAACATAAACCGTCAACAGTGGTATCATATCGACCTTTTACCCTATAGCTAACATAAACCGTCAACAGTGGTATCATATCGACCTTTTACCCTATAGCTAACATAAACCGTCAACAGTGGTATCATATCGACCTTTTACCCTATAGCTAACATAAACCGTCAACAGTGGTATCATATCGACCTTTTACCCTATAGCTAACATAAACCGTCAACAGTGGCATCATATCGACCTTTTACCCTATAGCTAACATAATCCGTCAACAGTGGCATCATATCGCCCTTTTACCCTATAGCTAACATAAACCGTCAACAGTGGTATCATATCGACCTTTTACCCTATAGCTAACATAAACCGTCAACAGTGGTATCATATCGACCTTTTACCCTATAGCTAACATAAACCGTCAACAGTGGTATCATATCGACCTTTTACCCTATAGCTAACAAAAACCGTCAACAGTGGTATCATATCGACCTTTTACCCTATAGCTAACAAAAACCGTCAACAGTGGTATCATATCTACCTTTTACCCTATAGCTAACATAAACCGTCAACAGTGGTATCATATCTACCTTTTACCCTATAGCTAACATAAACCGTCAACAGTGGTATCATATCGACCTTTTACCCTATAGCTAACATAAACCGTCAACAGTGGTATCATATCGACCTTTTACCCTATAGCTAACATAAACCGTCAACAGTGGTATCATATCGACCTTTTACCCTATAGCTAACATAAACCGTCAACAGTGGTATCATATCGACCTTTTACCCTATAGCTAACATAAACCGTCAACAGTGGTATCATATCGACCTTTTACCCTATAGCTAACATAAACCGTCAACAGTGGTATCATATCGACCTTTTACCCTATAGCTAACATAAACCGTCAACAGTGGTATCATATCGACCTTTTACCCTATAGCTAACATAAACCGTCAACAGTGGTATCATATTTACCTTTTACCCTATAGCTAACATAAACCGTCAACAGTGGTATCATATCTACCTTTTACCCTATAGCTAACATAAACCGTCAACAGTGGTATCATATCGACCTTTTACCCTATAGCTAACATAAACCGTCAACAGTGGTATCATATCGACCTTTTACCCTATAGCTAACATAAACCGTCAACAGTGGTATCATATCGACCTTTTACCCTATAGCTAACATAAACCGTCAACAGTGGTATCATATCGACCTTTTACCCTATAGCTAACATAAACCGTCAACAGTGGTATCATATCGACCTTTTACCCTATAGCTAACATAAACCGTCAACAGTGGTATCATATCGACCTTTTACCCTATAGCTAACATAAACCGTCAACAGTGGTATCATATCGACCTTTTACCCTATAGCTAACATAAACCGTCAACAGTGGTATCATATCGACCTTTTACCCTATAGCTAACATAAACCGTCAACAGTGGTATCATATCTACCTTTTACCCTATAGCTAACATAAACCGTCAACAGTGGTATCATATCGACCTTTTACCCTATAGCTAACATAAACCGTCAACAGTGGTATCATATCGACCTTTTACCCTATAGCTAACATAAACCGTCAACAGTGGTATCATATCGACCTTTTACCCTATAGCTAACATAAACCGTCAACAGTGGTATCATATCTACCTTTTACCCTATAGCTAACATAAACCGTCAACAGTGATATCATATCGACCTTTTACCCTATAGCTAACATAAACCGTCAACAGTGGCATCATATTGACCTTTTACCCTATAGCTAACATAAACCGTCAACAGTGGTATCATATCGACCTTTTACCCTATAGCTAACATAAACCATCAACAGTGGTATCATATCTACCTTTTACCCTATAGCTAACATAAACCGTCAACAGTGGTATCATATCTACTTTTTACCCTATAGCTAACATAAACCGTCAACAGTGGTATCATATCTACCTTTTACCCTATAGCTAACATAAACCGTCAACAGTGGTATCATATCTACCTTTTACCCTTTTACCCTATAGCTAACATAAACCGTCAACAGTGGTATCATATCTACCTTTTACCCTATAGCTAACATAAACCGTCAACAGTGGTATCATATCTACCTTTTACCCTATAGCTAACATAAACCGTCAACAGTGGTATCATATCGACCTTTTACCCTATAGCTAACATAAACCGTCAACAGTGGTATCATATCTACCTTTTACCCTATAGCTAACATAAACCGTCAACAGTGGTATCATATCTACCTTTTACCCTATAGCTAACATAAACCGTTAACAGTGGTATCATATCTACCTTTTACCCTATAGCTAACATAAACCGTCAACAGTGGTATCATATCTACCTTTTACCCTATAGCTAACATAAACCGTCAACAGTGGTATCATATCTACCTTTTACCCTATAGCTAACATAAACTGTCAACAGTGGTATCATATCGACCTTTTACCCTATAGCTAACATAAACCGTCAACAGTGGTATTATATCGACCTTTTACCTTATAGCTAACATAAACCGTCAACAGTGGTATCATATCGACCTTTTACCCTATAGCTAACATAAACCGTCAACAGTGGTATCATATCGACCTTTTACCCTATAGCTAACATAAACCGTCAACAATGGTATCATATCGACCTTTTACCCTATAGCTAACATAAACCGTCAACAGTGGTATCATATCGACCTTTTACCCTATAGCTAACATAAACCGTCAACAGTGGTATCATATCTACCTTTTACCCTATAGCTAACATAAACCGTCAACAATGGTATCATATCGACCTTTTACCCTATAGCTAACATAAACCGTCAACAATGGTATCATATCGACCTTTTACCCTATAGCTAACATAAACCGTCAACAATTAAAACACAAATCTGACATTTATATTCACATTTGTCAAGATATTCTGAGCTAAATGTATATCAGTAGAGATTAACATATATTTCACATGATATTACTTATGTATATTCCTTAAAATTCGAGATAATTTTCCTTCTAGTGTTTAGAGAGTGTGGGGAACCTAATCTCGTCACCATAAAGGCGAAGGATCCAACGGGGGGGGGGGGGGGGGGGGGGGTACCGACCCCTGAGTAGCTGGGAACTCACAGTCATGATGCGGAATTTACACATCATGACCCCTCAACTGACCTAGGACCAAAAACGATTCATCAAGCTATTAATTCTCCCATACGCGAATGCTTATAGTAAACATACCAAGAGAACTGCTGGCAGGAGCAGAATAAGAGATGACTACTCACAGTAACCAAAAGGAGTTAGGCAAGCTCACCACTGCAAAAACAGAACCCTGCAAATAAACACTGTGACCCAGCCCCAGCATGTCATATAAATTGTAGTCAAATCCCTTCTAAGTTGTGTGCCAGCATCTCCTGCAATTTGCAGCCAACCCTGGGCTGTAACTCAGCTCGTTCAATAATTTGCTGGCAACCTCAAAGTTGTGCTCCAGCACATCTTATAAATTGTAAGCAACCCCAAACTGAGTTACTGCTCATTCTGCAAGTTTCAAGCAACCATTATACTGTGCATCAGCATGTTTAACACATTTTGGCACCTCTGACACTGCACTTGCACCTATGGCTACTCCTGCAACTACACCGACCGAGTCACCTGAATCTACCCTAACCCTTGCACCTATCACCTGAATTGTCAAATATATCCCCTGCAAAAGTGACATTAAGAAGAATTACAAGACTGAATGGTTGCTCACAGGGGATATTGGTGTTCCTCTGATAAGGGAAGGAAACGAGTGGAAGTTGCCTGCACTGCTGTTTGATGATGATACAGTTCTGATGAGAGATAGTGAATGGAACTTGCAGGGGCTAGTAAATATTGTTTGGAACAGTGTGTGAAAAACGAAATTTGAAGGTAAATGCGGGGAAGAGCAAAGTTATATTCTTTGAAAGGGGTGCAGCCACAGAGTGTGAGGTGAAGTTGAACGGTCAGGTTATGGAGAATGTCAGCTCATTTAAGTATTTGGGCAGTGTGTTGAGTAAAGATGGGAGTACGGATGAAGAAGTGTGCGAGAGGGTGCAACAGGGAAAGAGGGTTGTAGGAATGCTGAAAGCAGTAACAAGAAATAGGGTGGTCAGCATGGAAGTAAAGAAGTCCTTGCATGACAGTGTGGTAATCCTGACATTGACTTACGGGAGCGAAGAATGGACGTTGGTGAAGAGAATCAAACCAAGAGTGAGAGGGGTGGAAATGAGTTACTTGAGAAGTGCGTGCAAAGTTACATGGAGGGATAAACAGACGAATGAGGAAGTATGAGAGAGGTGTGGTGTGGATGTAGATGTGCTAGAAGGTGTGAAAAGGAACACCTTGAGATGGTTTGGCGTGGAACGTATGGGAAGCGGAAGCGAGATAATGACTAAGAGAGTGTACGAGAGTGAGGTGGAAGGACAGAGAGGGAGAGATAAACCGAGTGAGAGGTGGAAGGATGGAGGTAAGAAGAATATGAGTGAAGGCGTTGCTGGATGGGAAGAGGGGCGTCAACTGACTGGGGACAGAGGTTTATGGGGCAGTTTCGGTCGTGGCCACCCCTTCGGGGATCACGGCATCTGGCAATAGATAGAATACCCATATCTTCACACACGTTCCTCAACTAAGATAAATATATTTGAAGTTTTGGATGTAGGACGCAAATTTTGAGCATAATTGTTAAGCTGTACACTCGAAGAGTGTTTTATGTGACATATACCCATTGAGAAGTAGGCTGCAAGAACTGGTTAAGGGGATATTCACATGAGCAATCTTTCTGGCACTTTGTATTGGCACTTTCTTTCTGGCAATAATTTTTAGGCAATTTTGCACTGGTATCAGCGACGTAAACCAAAGATAGATATATTTCGGGTGACACATATCTTGATAAATTACACTCAGAACAATTAACAATGAATATAAACACCATATAAGGAGGAGCACTATATTGACAACGTTTTGCATATATACTAGCTTCATTGGCCTGATTAAGTTATATGCGAAACGTTGTCAATAAAGTGCTCCTCCTCATATCGACATAATTCTTAGTCCAGAACAGCCTGACTACTAATGTTGCTGGCAGAAGTTGATGGTTGAAGTCCCCGTGTAAACCCACCTTAGGATCTGCTTCTAATTAGGAGAATGAAGAAAGGAGGAGCAGGAAATAAAAAAAAACAAATAAAAAGCAGAAGAGAGAGTTTGATCAAGCAAGAGGGAGGAGACGTGAGCAGGATTTATGAGACAGAAACAATGCAGCAGGAAGGAGACATGATCTGCCTCACAAAACAAGCTAATTATATGATTCAAGTTCTTATTCCCCTCACCTCCCCTTCTCCCCCCCTTCACCTCTCCTCTTCCTCTTCACCCTCCCCTCTCTTTCCCCTCCTTTCTCTCTTCCCCTCCCCTCTCTTCCCCCTTCACCTCCCCCTCTTCTCCCTCCCTCCTCCTCTCCCTCCCTCCTCCTTCAGTCTCCCTCCCCCCTCCTCCTTCCCTCTCCCTCCTCCTCCTCCTCTCCCCTCCTCCTCTCCCCCCCCCCCCCCCCCCCTCCTCCTCCTCCCCTCATCGTAGTCACATACACAAATCCTTCTCGGGTTAAGGGGAGACGGACCGTTTTTGTTGTTGTTGTTGTTGTTGTTGTTGTCTATTAATTTATGTATTCCTTTATTTCTTAGTTTTCTCTCTAGACCTCCATCAAACTTAGAAAAACACCCCCTAGACCCCCCTTCAAGATAAATGTGTACATTTTTCAGTAGAAAAATGTCCCGGCCGAAGGCCGCTTCCTCTTAAAATTTCAGGCTCGGTATTGCTCGCCAGGAAATAATCGACACCTAAATGGCACGAAAGGTCTTAAAATTGACAACGAAATGGGGCGAAAGGTGTTAAAATCACCAAACTAATGGGCCAAACGTCTTATAATCTCAAAACAATTGGGACTTGCCACGAGGGAGAAAGGGGACCAGAAAAACGAGCCATCTCCCCTTAACCTCAACAGTCCATCAGCCTCACCTTAACGGGCTAGCTGTTGGGGTAGGCCAGAATTTCCTTTTGTAAACAAAGATGATTCGACCACATTTTCCCGTGATGTCTCCTAATTGGCCACTTGCGAGTTGCGGCCGATAAGGAAGTTGGAGCTGCATAGTGTGTACACATCGATGGTTAGCACACAGCAAACTATGATAATCATGTGTAGTTAGAAGACAGGGGTACATCAAATCACACGCAACATGATATCCATTCATTACAAACTAGTATACTGAAACAATAATACAAAAATATATACATAAGAATATGGCAATGAATAATCCCCCCCCCCCCCCCCTTTAAGTCTGCCGGGAGGGAGTTGTTCATTTCACATCATACATAACAGCGATTAAGGGGAGATTTCCACTTGAGTTTTTTTTTTCTTTACCCCTTTCTCCCTTATGTTTAGCCCCATTACTTTTGAAGTTTTAAGACGTTCGCCCCATTAGTTTGGCGATTTTAAGAAGTTTCACCCCATTTATGTCACTTTTAAGATCTTTCGTCCCATTTAGGAGTCGATTTTTTCCTGGCGAGCGATAGCGAGCCTGTAATTTAAGAGGAACCGGCCTTTGGCCGGGACATTTTTCTACCGAAAAATTTACAAATTTATCTTGAAAGGGGGTCAAGGGGGTGTAATTTCAAGCTTGATGGAAGTCTAGGAAACACACTAAAAACCTCCCCTTAAGAAACTGAGTATAAATATAGGAATTACATTTGATATCACCCAGTTTCCAAAGCAATATCCCAGAACTATGACAGTCAGGTCTACGGTATAAACATGGCACGCTGAAATGAGTTGCTATCATCGGTGTAAACAAGTCTATAGTGCCTCACACCCCTTGCCTCTGTTCTGATCGCCTAACAGTAAAATAGGTCTATGCCAGGGTAAATAGGTCTATGCCAGGGTAAATAGGTTCCTCGTGACCTCATCCCTTGGAAAAAAAAAAAAAAAAAAAAAAAAAAAAAAAAAAATCTAGGCTATAGTCTGTTTCTTTTCAGCTGACGATAAATTGAAGAAGCTGTGCGGGGGTGAAGAACACCGGAGTTGGTGTCGCAACATTTATGGTCGTGACTGTACAGCTGTGAAGATAAACACTTGAACATCTACTCTGGATACACCAAAACATTGAACATGACTATGAATAGGCAGCATTTCATTGTGGGTTAATCAGTTTTGCCATATACTGCGTCAGTGCCATAACATTTGTTCCTTCAAATGTTGCGCATATAGGCCTCACCACAACTATAGGCCTCACCACAACTATAGGCCTCACCACAACTCAACATGTGGGATTCAAAATGTTAAGGGGAGATATCCACTTGAGGAACTTTTTTCTTGACCCCTTTCTCCCTGATGTCTAGCCCCATTGCTTTAGAGGTTTTAAGACATTTGCCCCATTAGGTTGGTGATTTTAAGAATTTCCGCCCCATTCTGTCAATTTTAAGACCCATCGTGCCATTTAGGTGTCGATTTTATCCTGGCGAGCGATAGCGAGCCTGTATTTTAAGAGTAACCGGCCTTCGGCCGGGACATTTTTCTACCGAAAAATGTACACATTTATCTTGAAAGGTGGTCAAGGGGACGTAATTGTTTAGCTTGATGGAGGTCTGGGAGGAAACTAGAAACCTCCCCTTAAAGGAAGATATGTATGTATTTGTTTATTTACTTGTTTATTCATTTATTATTTTGCTTTAGTTTCCTACCTAGACTTCCAGCAACCTTTGATAAATAGCCCCGATCGATACCACTTCTCGGTAGAATAATTCTTCCAAAATTGCATTACAAAATATAATGGGGCTAAGTATAAGGGAGAAGGGGGTCGAGGAAAAAAACAAAAAAACTCCCCTTAAATAACATACTTTTATCCTAGAGATTCTTCCTAAGATAAATATAATAATAATCTATTATTACTAACCAGTGTTCCTCAGAGCTTTCCCAGTGTATACCACCTCCTTTACGTAGGGCACGTGGTACCCGTCTTGTAACTCAATCCCACCCCTACTCTGTGCAACTCTCCAACCCGAGAGTGAAACGTTACTCTCAAACTTTCTTCTACTCAACAGCTGAGCTCTGGAACTCTCTCCCAGAATCAGTCTTTCCCTCTTTCTATGACTTAAATTGCTTCAAACTCCGTGTGTCCAGGCATTTTGGCTCGAACGTCCCTTGATTTTGGCCCTGTCACTCTTTTAACTATGGGGGAGGCACTCGCTATAGGCAGTTCTGCCTTTTGCCTCCCTTAATCACATAGAGAGAAAAAAACAAAAACAAAACAAAAAACATCTGAACATGAAGCAAACAACCCGCCCTGGAAGTGAGAGAGTGTATGGGCCAGTCTCAGAATGAGCCCCTAATGATTCCCTCTCGCTCTGGGTTGTATCCATTCGGCCCCATTCAGCCTACTGTTTTAAGACGTTTATCCCCATCTAGGTGTCGTTTTTTTCCTGGCGAGCGGTATCGAGCCAGTATATATAAAAACAAATTTGACAGCAGGCTAAATTTTTACATTTTTCGTGGGAAGAGTGTGTTGGTCAGTCTCAGAATAGCACCCAATTATTCCCTACATCCCGACTCGGAGGAGATAATTCGGAAGATGGTTTATTATCTGAATAACCCTTTCTGTACCAGTGACATCCATTGCATTATGTTCTGCCAACCATTAGGCGATTGTATTCAGCTTAGGAAGGACGTCTATCCATCAGAAGGCTACACACTATATCTCATTCAATACTTTTAGCTACCACAGATACTTTTAGCTACCACAGATACTTTTAGCTACCACAGATATTTCCTTAACTGCACAAACTCGTCTAAATATAGCTTAAATATATTTGAAAAGACTTCGCGGTATAGAAGGGGTTAACTTGAGCGAATTAAGGGGAGGCAGACCGTCTTTCTGAACCTCCTTCTCACTAATGTTTAGCCCCAATAGTTTTGAGATTATAAGGCGTTCGGCCCATTAGTTTGGCGGTTTTAACACCTTTCGCCCCATTTCGTTGTCAATTTTAAGACCTTTCGTGCCATTTAGGTGTCGATTGTTTCCTGGTGAGCGATAGCGAGCCTGCAATTTTAAGAGGAACCGGCCTTCGGCCGGGAAATTTTTCTACCAATTATTTTTACAAATTTATCTTGAAGGGGGGTCTAGGGGGTGTTTTTCTAAGCTTGATGGAGGTCTAGGGAGGAAACTAAAGAAATATATGAATAAATTAATTAATAGACCAAACAAACGGTCTGCCTCCCCTTAACACCGCCCGCCCACGCCCACGCCCACGCCCACGCTTACTAGGATCAAAATAGACTCAGAAAGGTGGACCGAATGACTTTAATGGGCGTATTTATTGGTTCATTTATGTATATATTTTACTATGTGTTTAGTTTCCTCCGTAGACCTCTATCAAACTTATATAAATACTCGCCCAAGACTGCTAGATAAATTTGTACATTTTTCGGCAGAAAAATGTCCGGGCCAAAGGCGTGTTCCTCTTAAATTACAGGCTCTCTATCGCTCGCCAAGAAAAAAATCGACACCTAAATGACTCGAAAAGTGATAATATTGACAAATAATTGGGACGAAAGGTTTAAAAATCGACAAACTAATGGGCCGAACGTCTTTATAATTATATGAAAACTAATGGGGATAAACACGAGGAAGAAGGGGAACCGGAAATACGGCCCAACCATTTGAGGAGGAGCACTGTCTTGGCAACGTTTCGCCTGATGAAGCAATGTACCTTTAAGGGGAGATTTCCACTTGAGGGATTGTTTTCTGGATCCCTTTCTCCCTCATGTTTAGCTCCATTGCTTTTGAGATTTTAAGACTTTCGCCCCATTATTTTGGCGATCTTAAGAACTTTCGCCCCATTTCTGTCAATTTTAAGACCTTTCGTGCCAATTAGGTGTCGATTTTTTCCTGGCGAGCGATAGCGAGCCTGTAATTTAAGAGGAATCGGCCTTCGGCCGGGACATTTTTCTACCGAAAAATGTAAACATTTATCATGAAAGGTGGTCTAGGGAGTGTAATCGTAAGCTTGATGGAAATATAGGGAACAAAGTAAAAACCTCCCTTTAACCCCTTCTGTACCGGTGACGTATGTTGTATTTTATTTCAGCTACATATAGACGATTTTATGAAGCTTAGGAAGGATAGATGGTATAGCTAAAAAAAATAATTGAGATAGTCTATCATTTGAACGGGTAGACAGACGTCCTTCCTAAGCTGCATAAAATCATCAAATAGTATCCAACATGAAGTGCCAAGGACGTTGCCGGTAAAGAAGGGGTTAATGGGAGGTTTTTAGTTGTTCCCTCGACCTCCACCGAACTTATAATTACACCCCCTAGACCCGGTTCCTCTTTAATTTATTTACAGGCTTGCTATCGCTCGCCAGGAAAAAAATCGACACTTGAATGGAACAAAAGGTCTAAATATCGACAGAAATGTGGCGAAAGTTCTTAAGATTGCCAAACTAATGGGGCGACCGTCCTAAAATCCAAAAAAACAACAATGGGGCTAAACATGAGGGAGAAAGCAGTCCAGGAAAATCTCCCGTTAATTGGGTAGACTATTGTGGACACTCGACTCCCCCCCCCCCCCCCCTCTCTCTCTCTCTCTCTCTCTCTCTCTCTCTCTCTCTCTCTCTCTCTCTCTCTCTCTCTCTCTCGCTATGTCTCTCTCTCTCTCTCTCTCTCTCTCGCTCCCCCTTTGATTGCCACAGATCCGTCCTAAGCTGAGTAAAATCGTCTAATGATAACCAGAATATAAGAGATAATGGGGTCTTTGTAATCCTGAAGGGGTTAAGGGAAGATGGGTCGTTTTTATGGACCACCTTCTCCCTTGAGTTTAGCCACATTAGTTTTGAGATTTTAAGACGTTCGGCCCATTAATTTGGCGATTTTAAGACCTTTGCGCCATTTCATTGTCAATATTAAGACGGTTCGTGTTATTTAGGTGGCGATATTTTCCTTGCGAGCGATAGCGAGCCTCTAATAAAAGAGGAACTGGCCTTCGACCGTGCCATTTTTCTATCGAAAAAACGTACACATATTTCTTGAAGGAGGGACTTGGGCGGGTGTTTTTATAAGCTTGATGGAGGTCTAGGGAGGAAACTATATAAAATAATATGTATAGCCATAAATGAGAAGATAATTACCCCCTAAGATAAATAATATGTATAGCCATAAATGAGAAGATAATTACCCCCTAAGATAAATAATATGTATAGCCATAAATGAGAAGATAAATACCCCCTAAGATAAATAATATGTATAGCCATAAATGAGAAGATAAATACCCCCTAAGATAAATAATATGTATAGCCATAAATGAGAAGATAATTACCCCCTAAGATAAATAATATGTATAGCCATAAATGAGAAGATAATTACCCCCTAAGATAAATAATATGTATATCCATAAATGAGAAGATAATTACCCCGTAAGATAAATAATATGTATAGCCATAAATGAGAAGATAAATACCCCCTAAGATAAATAATATGTATAGCCATAAATGAGAAGATAAATACCCCCTAAGGCGAATAACTTTCAAAACCCGAACTCTCAACCCTCAACCGTAAAAGGAGAAACACCGTCATTTACAAGCTTCAAACAAAAAACACTCAGGAAATGCGAAAAATCTCGAAATTCCGTACATATTTCTGGCGATAGCTTGCTGCTGGATGCCCTATTTTTTGTTCTCTGTCTTTCTCCTCCTAGCTCTCTCTCTCGCTCTCTTTTGTTCTCTCTCTCTCTCTCACACACAAACTCAAACGCACTCACAAACACGAGAATGTCATTGATAATAATTGGCAGTGATAATACTCTCTCTCTCTCTCTCACACACACACACACATACAGACACACAAATACTGCACATACATTAACACTAACACACTCACAAAAATATGAATGTCATTGATTGTACTGGGCAGTGCTCGTACACACACACACACACACACACACATACACTCACACTCTCTCTCTCTCTCACACACACACACACATATAAACTCAAACGCACTCACAAACACAATTATGTCATTGCTAATAATTGGCAGGGATAATACTCTCTCTCTCTATCTTTCTCTCTCTCTCCTTTCGGTATCAAGACATATGTTTACACCTAACCCTTCCGCTATCAAAGATCGGAAACACATAAAAGGCTTTCATTTAGCGAACGTAACTCAGCCTAAATTGGCATACATAGGACGTAATCGTTTCCTATTGGCATACATAGGACGTAATCGTTTCCTATTGGCATACATAGGACGTAATCGTTTCCTATTGGCATACATAGGACGTAATCGTTTCCTATTGGCATACATAGGACGTAATCGTTTCCTATTGGCATACATAGGACGTAATCGTTTCCTATTGGCATACATAGGATGTAATCGTTTCCTATTGTTCGGTATACAGTAATTACAGTGGTGGCTCCAGCTCGATTTGGGTATTAAATTATTTCCGTTCATCTATGTATATCCTTACTAATTGGTTTCTGGTATCATAAACTGCTGCATTTTAGTTTTAAATGTATACTAGGTTAGGTTAGGTTGTTAGATTAGGCTAACAAAAAACTAAATTGCACTAATTATTAATATCACAAAACATGAACTATGAAGGAAAACTAGGGAATTACAAAAGAATCATGCACAATTTGATTTGGAGCCATTGATAGAATGTTACCAATGTTTCCACCAAACCATCGATAAATCAGCTACGAAGGGATGCAACAATATACCTCCAGCTGCAAATATACCGACTATTTTTTGCCAGTATCAATACTGGTGTCACACCGTGAAACGTTATTCTCAATCTTTCTTCTATTCAACAGCTGACCTCTGGAACTCTCTCCCAGTATCAGTCTTTCCCTCATCCTATGACTTAAATTGCTTCAAACTCCGTGTGTCCAGGCATTTTGGCTCGAACGTACCTTGATTTTGGCCCTGTCACTACTTCAACTCTGGGGGAGGCACTCGTTACAGGCAGCTTTGCTTTTTGTCTCCCTCACTCACATAGAAAAAAAAAACACGAACACTATAACGGCGGAGGTATCGGAGTCACAACATCGAAGTAAAATACGTAGCTAAATTCGAATATACTATATGACAATTTTTCGTTTCCTTTGGACTGTATTTTGTATCATAAGAATATAAGAAAACGGGAGTCTGTAGAAAGCCAATTGGCCCACACAAGGAAGATCCCATTCACACCCAACCCCCCTCGTCCATGTGCCTCTTAATCGTGCACAGTCCAATTTTACATACGAATAAACAGCAGAATCTATCAAAACACGATGGTAATTTGTATCGGATTCATGACTCCGATACACGTAGCCGATAGCCTTGCTCGTGAGACACCGGCTTTACCGTCCGCTGAGAAAAAAACGACTATAGTGCGCCAGTGTAAGCCCCAATCTACACCTAACTGGTAAGAAAGGTCTTAACATTGAAAAAAACCAAAAAAGGCGAATGGTCTTAAAATTGACAAAAGGTCTTAATATTGATAAAAAAGGGGCTTAAAATCGACAAACTAAAGTCGGCCGGTATTTGGAATGAGTGTGTCTCGCTGCTGCTGCTACCTCGGGGTGTGTTAATTGTCGTTAACGTTATGTGGTCCGAGGAAGGTCTCTTTGGCCCCACCCTCCCTTCTTTCGCTCCATTAGTTTGGAGGTTTAAAGACATTTCACCTCGTTACTTTGTCGATAATATGACGCTTCACCCTATTTAGGTGTAGATTTGTATAGATTTTGTTTTCTGGACGAGCGATAGCAAGCCTGTAGCTTAGAAATCAGTCTTAGGCTGAGACATTTTTCTACTGAAAATTGTAAAAAAATTAGCTTGAAGGGTGTCTGGGTGGGCACTTTCTTTTATAGTTTGAAGGAATTCTAGGAAAGCTTTTTTGTTGGTTCCATGTCATCTCAACCAGTAGACCATTTCAACCAGTAGCTCTCAACCAGTGCCAAATTAACCCAGACCAACCAAACCAGTGCCAAAATATAGTACTAACCTAACCTAACCGTGTTGGTTGATTTGGTACTGGTTGAGAGCTACTGGTTGAAATGGTCTACTGGTTGAGTTGACCGGTCACCGTTTTTGTTAGTCTAGGGGGCAAACTAAAATACAAAAGAATTCGTTGATCGTAACTGGCAGGAAAGTTGGGAGGTATTTAGAATGAGTTTCTCTCGCTGCTGTTGCCCCCGGGGTGGTGGTGTGTGGGTTACTCATCCTTTAGGGGGGGGATTCGGCCACACGTCAGTTTGTCCCCCCCCCCCCCTCCCTCCCCAACCCCCCCTCCACACACAAACATGTGAAAAGAGTTGAAATAAATATAGATATATGAAAAATGTAGAGATACAGTCAAACATCCACCCCAAGGCAAAATAGAGAGGCGGATGGACTTCATCAGGCCACAGCCACCCGCCGTAATCGGTTTTCTGTTATAACTGTGGCAAACCGGCTATCTCTATAATACCTGGTGTAGAGTGTTTGCCCTTAAAGAAAAAGTAGTATAGTACTAATGAAATAGTCAAAATCAGGGGGTTGATAAATTCACACACAGACTCACACACTCCTCCATTGCATATACATTCAATCAATATCACGAGAATATTATTGCTATTCTTATTATTATTACTATTATTGGTAGTAGTAGTAGTAATAGTAGTAGTAGTAGTGGTAGTAGTAATAGTAGGAATAATAGTAGGAGAAGTAGTAATATTGGTATTAGTAGCAGTCGTAGTAGTAGTCGTAGTAGTAGTAGTCGTAGTAGTAGTAGTAGTAACAACAATATATAAGTTTCAAACCAACAATGTAAACATTGTGTTGCTGGTAACGTCCTTTTAACCTTATTCTGGCTAATAGTAGACGATATTATTCAGTAAAAAAAGGCCTCCAGCAATGAACAACCTTCGTACTATCTCACTTAACCCTTTTTACTACCACAGATCCTTTTAAAACTGCACACAATCCTATAAATACAGCTGGAATAAAATGAAAAATACGTCGTCGGTACAGTAAGGGTTATGTGTAACAAATACGTCGTCGGTACAGTAAGGGTTATGTGTAACAAATACGTCGTCGGTACAGTAAGGGTTATGTGTAACAAATACGTCGTAGGTACAGTAAGGGTTATGTGTAACAAATACGTCGTCGGTACAGTAAGGGTTATGTGTAACAAATACGTCGTCGGTACAGTAAGGGTTATGTGTAACAAATACGTCGTCGGTACAGTAAGGGTTATGTGTAACAAATACGTCGTCGGTACAGTAAGGGTTATGTGTAACAAATACGTCGTCGGTACAGTAAGGGTTATGTGTAACAAATACGTCGTCGGTACAGTAAGGGTTATGTGTAACAAATATCATAAGCGTTTCGATTGTGTATGTGTATTCAATTGAACGCGCGCGAGCGCGTGTATGTGTGTGTGTGTGACGTGTGTGTGTGTGTGTGTGTGTGTGTGTGTGTGTGTGTGTGTGTGTGTGTGTGTGTGTGAATTGAATTGAATTGAATTGAGTTTATTTTGCTCAGACTTTTACAAAAAGTATGGAGCACAGCCCCTTACATGCTACACATGTACAATTTGCCTTTGCTAACTAAATTAGCGTACACATAAATACACCGGTACATCTTAAGCAAACTATATTAAATGTCCTAAGACTTGATGTATCTATAGTATACATATTAAACGTTCTTTTGATAAAAAGTGACAGATTATTCATACATTTTAAGTTAGTACTATTCCTTAACAGTATATATTTATACTGTGTTGGGTTATGCTTGTAGTAATGAGAAATATATCTATTCCTTAACTGTACAATATCCTCATTTTGACATATAAACAACAAATGATATTCGTCCCGCACCACATTCTCATTACATTTAGTACATACCCTGTCTTCTCTATCAATATTTCTGTGTCTACCAGTATTAACTGGTAATTTATTATTACTTGCTCTCAGTTTACTTATAGCTAGTCTCTCTCCCTTATCCAATTTCGCAAGTTAATCCTCCATACTGAAGACAAATGTATAAGTTCTATAGCTACTACAAATGGCCCTACTTGACAAATTACTATTCCATTGTGTTATCCGTTGATCTGTAAGCTGTTGTTCTATTGCCAATCTGAACCAGGCTGGGGTTATTACATTGTGTGACAACCAGACTCCAGACATCCCACAGTCATTACAAATACTTTTAACACAATTCAACCAAGGTGAAGTATAAACACCAACCTGATCCAAACACTTGTACATTATATTACTTGACTTACTTGTTTTATCAGTAATTAATCTCGTCCAGTAACCCATCATTGAACACTTAATATTTTTGTCTATAGGATATTCACCAAGTTGACCATACAACATGTCATTACTAGTATACTTATGAACATATAATGTATGCTTTAAACACTTCAAATAAAGCTGTTCTAATTCTCTAATAACATAATGTCCCCATACCTCAGCAGCATACAACATAACTGGTCTAACCATTGCTTTAAACAATTCCAGCTGTATATCAACTGGTAAATTAAATGTTCTGCATTTACTAATCAATGAATACATAGCCCTTGTAGCTTGCTGTTTTAATTATAATTCTCCTTGGTGGAATCTGCCATTGTAATTAAAAGTTAAACCCAAATATTTATATTCACCTGTCACTTCAATGTCTGTTGTCCCAAGTTTAAAGTTATACCTCCCAGTATCTACCTTTCCTCTACTAAATATAACCATTTTTGTTTTGCTATAGTTTACTTTCAATTACCAGTTGTTACATTAAGCTTCCAATGCAAACAAGGTACTTTTCATGCTATCTTCACTATCACATAATATTACTGTATCATCAGCATACATTAATACACATAATTTAAGATATGTATCAAGAACATCATCATTGAAATTTAAAACATTACAGTTATTTTGTAGTAACTGTTCCTCTATATCATTTACATAAAAGGCAAAAAGTAAAGGTGACAAGACTAGTGTTCTCCTTGCCTTACACCCTTGTTACATATAAATGTATCAGACACCTGTTGATTGAACATAACACAACATTTTATGTTGTTATACATGTTTTTAATTACCCTTAATATCTTACCATATACATTCTGACTCACCAGTTTATGTGTGTGTGTGTGTGTGTAGGTGTGACGAGTGTGTGTGTGTGTGTGTGTGTGTGTGTGTGTGTGTGTGTGTGTGTGTAGGTGTGATGTGTGTGTGTGTGTGTACTTACACTAGTTGTGTACTTACACTAGTTGTATTTGCGGGAGTGAGCATGCTCGTTAATTCCCGCCTCCTAAGATATGTTTGTCATACCGTGCGTGTGTGTGTGTGTGTGTGTGTGTGTAGGTGTGATGTGTGTGTGTGTAGGTGTGATGTGTGTGTGTGTGTGTGTGTGTCTAGGTGTGACGAGTGTGTGTGTGTAGGTGTGATGTGTGATGTGTGTGTGTGTAGGTGTGATGTGTGTGTGTGTGTGTAATAATAATAACAATCGGTTTATATGTGTGTGTGTGTGTGTGTGTGTATATATATATATGTGAGTATCGCAGGTGCTACATTAATTCCAGGTATAATGGTTCCTGAGGGCGAGGCAGACGGTGTAATGGAGTCTTCCGAGAAAGTCTTGGTATTTGACCCCTTAACCCCTCCTGTACCGGCGACGTCTTATTAATTAATTATCGTATAGCTACACTTAGACAACTTTGTGTACTTAAGGGGAGATATCCACTTGAGGGATTTTTTTCTTGACTCCTTTCTCCCTCGTGTTTAGCCCCATTGCTTTTCTAATTTTAAGACGTTCGCCCCATTATTTTGACGATTTTAAGAACTTTCGATCCATTTCTGTCAATTTTAAGACCTTTCGTGCCATTTAGGTGTCGATTTTATCCTGGCGAGCGATAGCGAGCCTGTTATTTAAGAGGAACCGGCTTTCAGCCGGGACATTTTTCTACCGAAAAATGTACAAATTTATCTTGAAAGGGGCTCAAGGGGGTGTAATCTTAAGCTTGATGGATATCTAGAGACCAAACTAAAAACCTCCCCTTAAAGCAGGATCTGTGATAGTCAAAGATGTTACGGGGATAGGCATAATTATTTGCTCATTTGCATATACGTTTATCATTGTTTTAGTTTTCTCCCTAGACCTCAATCAACCTTTAACAAAAAAAACACCCCAAGATCCTCCCTCAAGATAAATTTGTACATTTTTGGATGGAAAATTTTCCCGGCCGATGGCCAGTTCCTCTTATATTATAGTCTCGCTATCGCTCGCCAGGAAATAAATTGACACCAGAATGACACGAAAAGTCTTAATATTGACAAAGAAATGGAGCGAAAGGTCTTAAAATTGCCAATCTAATGGGCCGAACGTCATCAAATCTGAAAACTAATGGGGCTAAACATGAGGAAGAAGAGATACCAGAAAAACGACCCATCTTCCCTTAACCCCTTCGGTACCGGCGACGTCAAATTAATTATATTCTAGCTATACTTAGACAATTGTGTGTACTTAAGGGGAGGTATTTAGTTTGTTCCCTACGTTTTCATCAAGCTTAAAAATTACACCCCCTAGACCCCCTTTCAAGATAAATTTGTACATTTTTCGGTAGAAAAATGTCCCGGCCGGAGGCCGGTTGCTCTTAAATTAAAGGCTCGCTATCGCTCGCCTGGAAAAAATGGACACCTTAATTGCACGAAAGGTCTTATAATTGACAAAAATGGGGCAAAATGCCTTAAAATTTCCAAACTAATAGGGCGAACGTCTTAAAATCTCAAAAGCAATGGGGCTAAACATGAGGGAGAAAGGGGTCCAGAAAAAAATCCCTCAAGTGGAAATCTCCCCTTAAAGCAGGATCTGTGATAGTAAAAAGTGTTAAATGAGATGGTTAGCATTCTGTTAAGGGGAGATGGACCTTTTTTTGTGTTAACCCCATGCTCCCTCCTGTTTAGCCCCATTAGTTTTCAGATTTAATGACGTTCGGCACAATAGTTTGGCGATTTTAAGACTTTTTGTCCCATTTCTTTGTCAATATTAAGACTCTTCATGTCACTTAGGTGTCAATTTTTTCCTGACGAGCGATAGCGAGCCTGTAATTTAGGAGGAACCGGCTTTCGGCCGGGACATATTTCTACCGAAAAATGTACAAATATATCTTGAAAGGGGATCCTGATTTCTTTAGTTTTTTTACTTATTTATTATTATTTTTTTTTTTTAAAGTTTGATGGAGGTCTAGGGAGGAAACTAGAACAATAATCAATAAATTAAAAACGATCGACCAAAAAGTGAACCATTAAGATGTTTCACCCCATTAGTTTGGCCATAATAAAGATGCTTCACCCCATTCAGGTATCGATATTTGTTCTGGGTGAGCGATTGGGAGCCTGCAACTTACAACAAGATCGCCCTTTTGCTGGGACATTACTTTTTTCGGAAAATATTCAACCTTATCTTGAAGAGGATCTGGGTGGGCATATTTTAGCTTCAAGGCAGGCTGGGAAAGTGTTTTTGTTAGCCTAGGGGACAAACTAAACAGACATTGCTCGGAACTGGCTAAAACAAACAAAATCCTCCATTCTAGCTCAACACAATACCATAATACACCCACAAGACGTCGGACCTGATAGTGTTAACCCCTTCACCACCATTATTTTATCATAGTCCGGTTACCATTAGACGATTTCTTTAGTTTGTAATCTACCTATACGACTCAAATGGGTAAATACGATCTCAATAGACCCTCTCAGTAACACAGGTCCTTCTTAAACTGCATGAAATCATCTAGTTTCAGCCCGAATCAAAGGTAAACATGCGTCATGGTGATGAAGGGGTACGAGAGAGAGAGAGAGAGAGAGAGAGAGAGAGAGAGAGAGAGAGAGAGAGAGAGAGAGAGAGAGAGAGAGATTAAAGTAACATTCCAAGAGACAACAATTCTGACAACCGCACGAACTTGTATTACTGATCATTTTCTGAGGTGGTGTTGAAGTCTCTCTCTCTCTAGTACCACCACACACACTCACACACCCACACACATACTCTCTCTCTCTCCACCACACACTCACTCTCTCTCTCTCTCCACCACACACTCACATTTACACACACACACACACACTCTCTCTCTCTCTCTAGTACCCGCCCCCCCCCCACACACACACTCACTCACTCACTCACACTCACTCTCACTCTTACTCTTATCTCTCTTAAGACCAGCATATAGTTAGTTTCCCTATTAAATCAGATCAACTGAGTCCGATATTCTCTCTCTCTCTCTCTCTCTCTCTCTCTTATTTTATCTATCTATCTATCTATCTATATATATCTACCTCTCTCTGTCTCTTTCTTTCCCACTCTCGCTCTCTTTCCCACTCTCTCTCTCTCTCTTTCTTTCCCACTCTCGCTCTCTTTCCCACTCTCGCGCTCTCTCTCTCTCTCTCTCACACACACACATACACTCGCTAACTCTCTCTCTCTCCCCCAGGTGACACATGAGAAAGGTAGTCATCCCCCCTCCCCCCCCCCTCTAAGTATATGCACGGTACAGTACGCCGTTGCTAGGCATAAGGGAACACAGGGACAAGGCTCTAACAGGGGGTTGGAGTGTGTGTGGGGGGGGGGGGGGGAGAAAGGGGTGAACGTTGGATTGGGGTATGGAAGGGGGGAAAGGTCGTAACAATGTGGAAAGAACAATATGAATGTGGACATGTGGAAGGAAGGAAGAATGAACGTTTATATATGGAAGGAAGCGTGAACGTGAAAATATGAAAGGAAGAATGAACGTGGACATGTGGAAGGAAGAATGAACGGGGAAATGTGGAAGGAAGGAAGAATGAACGTGGAAATGTGGAAGGAAGGAAGAATGAACGATTAAATATGGAAGGAAGCATGAACGTTTAAATATGAGAGGAAGAATTAACGAGGAAATAGGGAAGGAAGAATGAACGAGGAAACAGGGAAGGAAGCATGAACGAGGAAATAGGGAAGGAAGAATGAACGAGGAAATAGGGAAGGAAGAATGAACGAGGAAATAGGAAAGGAAGAATGAACGAGGAAACAGGGAAGGAAGAATGAACGAGGAAATAGGGAAGGAAGAATGAACGAGGAAACAGGGAAGGAAGAATGAACGAGGAAATAGGGAAGGAAGAATGAACGAGGAAATAGGGAAGGAGAAAAGAGGATGTAGATATATAAGTTCAGAAGAAATCGTTGAATTTAAATTAAGCTTTTCAGTATGAAATAAGTACCGGTATACTATTTAATAAATGGCATATATATACACACACACACACATATATATATATATATATATATATATATATATATATATATATATATATATATATATATATATATATATATGTGTGTGTGTGTGTGTGTGTGTGTGTGTGTGTAAGCTAGAGAGTAAGAGAGAGAGAGGAGCAAGGTGGGAATCCCTGTTCACCAGGTAAGGTCAGCCAGTCCACACACACACACACACACACACACACACACACACACACCTGTTACATACTGTAGTTAGTTCCTCTATATTATCTGTATTCATGGATTACCTTATATTACCTTCATATTTACCCTTATATTACCTTTTATTAGCCTATATATTACCTTGATGTTCCCCTTACAATACCTTCACTGCTTGTTTACCTTTTAATTACCCTTACATTACCTGTTATTTATCAGTATATTACCCTAGTAAAACCCTTATATTACCTTCACCTATATATTTACCCTCATAATACCTCCACTTCTATATTACCTATTATATACCTTTTTATATATCCTTATATTAACCCTATATTGGCTTCTACTCACCCTTATTTTAACCTTATATTACCTAAACCTTTGTTTCACCCGTGCAATACTTCCACTTGTGTAATACCTTTTTTTTTTTTTCCTTATATTACGTTTTATTTACCTTTAATTATTACCTCATATTTACTCTTATAATTATTACCTTTAATTATTACCTCATATTTACTCTTATAATTATTACCTTTAATTATTACCTCATATTTACTCTTATAATTATTACCTTTAATTATTACCTCATATTTACTCTTATAATTATTACCTTTTATTTACCCGTATCTAACCTTTTTTTATTTAACCTTTCTATCTTTTTTACGGCCGGAGCAATTTCCAACCGACAAAATGCACACATGTTTATCGGCGGGGGTGTCTCTGTGGTATTTTTTGTAAAGCTCAACGGGGGTTTAGGGACACACAAAAATAAATAAATATCTATCTATCTATCTATTGCCTCACGCCGTGATCCCCGAAGGGGTGGCCACGAACGAACCGCCCCCATGCACCTCTGTCCCCAGTCAGTCGATGCCTCTCCTCCCAACCAGCACCGCCTTCATCCATATACTTCCTCACTCCATCCTTCCACCTCTCTTTCGGTCTACCTCTCCCTCTCTGTCCTTCCACCTCGCTCTCATACACCTTCTTATTCATTCTCTCGCTTCACATACGTTCGATATGGCCGAACCATCTCAAGGTGTTCCTTTTCACACTTTCCAGCACATCTACCTCCACACCACACCTCCTTCTTACTTCCTCATTCGTCTGTCTATCCCTCCATGAAACTCCGCACGCACTTCTCAAGTAACTAATTTCCACCCCTCTCAGTCTTGATCTGAGTCTCTTCTCAAACGTCCATGCTTCGCTTCCGTAAATCAGTGTCGGGATTACCACACTGTCATGAAAGGACTTCTTCACTTCCATACTGACCACCCTATTTCTTGTTACTGCTTTCAGCGTTCCTACAACCCTCTTCCCCTGTTGCACCCTCTCCCACACTTCTTCATCCATAGTCCCATCTTTACTCAAAAATAAATAAATACATAAATAAATTAATAAAAATGTAATACTAATAATGAAAGAAATCTCCCTTTAAAGTAATGCATAGCCATGGTATTTGGTGATAAGAGGAAAATATATCCACAATCAAAGGTATTTATTAAATCATTCACCATTGACACTTTGTTTTTCTTCCAAGGAGGTGTTAAATAGACAGTTGGCAGTGCTAGACAAATATTGCCTCCAAGTGTTTGCAGAGAGATGCCTAAACACAAAACAAATTAACCGGTGTGATATTATATGCTCTTGCTCCCAGGTTAGTAAAGCACGCACGCACACACACACATACATACTGCACATACTCATAATTTATATAACACACACACTGCATATACACACGATTTATAACACACACACACACACACACGCACACACACACACACACAACCTTTACAAATATAGTGAATTGCATCTGAATAAAGTTCGTCGTGAGGCTAGAAAAAAATAAATAAAAAAAGATGAGGGTCCGAGTCCTGTAATGTCCAAGTATCCCCCCCCCCCCCTCCCCAGGTGACCCCAGCGCGTGCCATGGTTGACCTTCGTGACCCCATAGCGGGACCCCCCCCCCCCCCTTTCAGCCAAGCCCCCTCTGCATGACAACACCTGCCTTGTCATGGTCACCGGCACCTCCTTGTCATGACGCCCCTAAACCATTGTCAAGGCAGAAAAAGGCTAGGACAAAAATAAGGTATATAAGATCATTGGCTATATTGGTGGGGATTTATATACAGGAAGGGTAGGATAAAATTATATACTATGATCACTGGGTATATTGATGATGATTTACTATATGTGAGGGTGTATAGACAGGTATATATTAAGATCATTGGCTATATTGATGGTGATTTACTATATGTGAGGGTGTATAGAAAAGGTATGACAAAGGTATACAAGATCATTGGCATTATTGATGGTGATTTACTATATATGAGTGTGTATAGAGAGGTATATAAGATCATTGGCTATATTGATGGTGATTTGCTATATATGAGTGTGTATAGAGAGGTATATAAGATCATTGGCTATATTGATGGTGATTTGCTATAGTGTGTATAGAGAGGTATATAAGATCATTGGCTATATTGATGGTGATTTGCTATATATGAGTGTGTATAGAGAGGTATATAAGATCATTGGCTATATTGATGGTGATTTGCTATATATGAGTGTGTATAGAGAGGTATATAAGATCATTGGCTATATTGATGGTGATTTGCTATATATGAGCGTGTATAGAGAGGTAGATAAGATCATTGGCTATATTGATGGTGATTTGCTATATATGAGTGTGTATAGAGAGGTATATAAGATCATTGGCTATATTGATGGTGATTTGCTATATATGAGCGTGTATAGAGAGGTATATAAGAGCATTGGCTATATTGATGATGATGATTTACTATATGTGAGTATGTACAGAAAGGTTACGAAAGGTACACATGATCATTGGGCTTGATAGCGATTCACAGTACCCGTTTGAGTGGCGTATACAAAGGATGTGAACAAAAGGTATATAATATCGTTGGGTATATTGATGGTGATTTTCTATATTTGGATGTGTGTATGAAAAGGGCGATGAAAAAGGTATGTAAGGGAGAAGGGGTCCAGATAGATTCCCCCCCCCCCCCCCCCCAACCCTTAGCAAATAGTAACTCGAGATTAAGGGGAGGCAGACCGTTTGTTTGGTCTATTAATTCATTTATTCATATATTTTTAGTTTCCTCCCTAGACCTCCATCAAGCTTAGAAAAACACCCCCTAGACCCCCCTTCAAGATCAATTTGTACATTTTTCGGTAGAAAAAATTTCCGGCCGAAGGCCGGTTCCTCTCAAAATTGAAGGCTCGCTGTCGCTCGCCAGGAAAAAATCGACACCTAAATGGCACGAAAGGTCTTAAAATTGACAACGAAATGGGGCGAAAGGTGTTAAAATCGCCAAACTAATGGGCCGAACGTCTTATAATCTCAAAACTATTGGGGCTAAACATTAGGGAGAAGGGGGTCCAGAGAAACGGTCTGCCTCCCCTTAAGGAACTCATACGAAACAAAAATATCTACTTCCGTGTTTGTGAATAACCAAAGCAATGGAAGGTTGGGCTTAACCCTTTGAGGATTTTGACAGTTTATTCTGGCTATCATTAAATTATTTTAATCAATTTATGAAGGATATGTAGGAATCAAAGGGGTACAATCGGGGGTATTAAGTGTTGTCATAGATTTCAGTGGTTTTTCGCTCAACAAGTGTTATTGGTATCTTTATAGTTACTGGGCAAAGTGCTTATCCCTCAGAGTATTAGTCAGTGTCCGAAACTTTGTGAAATATCTGACAACACTTATTAACCTCGACTGTACATACTATCTCAATTAACTCTTTAGCTCCCATAAGTTCTTCCCAAGCTGATTTAAATCGTCTATTGATAGCCAGCATAGCAGTCATGATCTTCAAAGGGTTAAGAGATTTAACACTAGTATATGCAGGTACGTATCCACATGGAAGATCTGCTCTACCCGGAATAAACTTCCCTCAGAAGTTGCAAAATATTTCTTCAGTAGGTTTTGACAGCACTCACCAAATCCAGGTTATAAATGTACTTAATAATCCAGTTCTATAAGATTTTCCCAGGTAAGGAGAACATAAAGTCTCATATTGAAAACAGTTGTTATTGTAACGACGACACGACAATTTCGGCTCATCTTGAACCCTATTCTCAACATATGGATAAACTTAACCCCTTCAACACCAGTACGCCCTTTTACCTTGGATTCTGGATGAAAGTGGACGATTACATGCAGCTAAAAAAATACCTATGTTATTAAGAGGGTTTTTGAGAGAACGTATTTACCCACTCTGAGTCGTCTAATGGTAACCAGAATAGGATGACAATTACGTAATGGTGGTGAAGGAGTTAAGGGGAGATATCCACTTGAGGGATTGTTTTTCTTGACTCCTTTCTCCCTCATGTTTAGCCCCATTGTTTTTCGAATTTTAAGACGTTCGCCGAATTATTTTGACGATTTTTAGAACTTTCGACACATTTCTGTCAATTTTAAGACCTTTCGTGCCATTTAGGTGTCGATTTTATCCTGGCGAGCGATAGCAAACCTGTAATTTAAGAGGAACCGGCTTTCAGCCGGGACATTTTTCTACCGAAAAATTTACAAATTTATCTTGAAAGGGGCTCAAGGGGGTGTAATCTTAAGCTTGAAGGATATCTAGGGACCAAACTAAAAAACTCCCCTTAAACAAGTTCTCCTGTCTTCCAAGTAAGTGTTGATGCCTTTGCCTGGCCAAATATAATACTTCAAACGGGTCATTTCTATTATTATCCCGTGATGAGATGTTTCCTAAAAATTAGTTGGCCTTTTCCGTTAGCCCGGATGTACTGTATCTTCGCCTTTCTTAATATATATGTGTTGTCAGATTTACGGCCTTATGTTAACCAAGCATAATTCTCGGTATCAGGGTATGTTCCGCCCGCGATATATTACCGCGCCCATTTATTATAGTCCAGAGCCCGAATACTCAATACCAATTAATAGATCTGTTTTTGCTTGTATTCCTTTGTACTCCTTTGTATAGACATGTCCCGGCCGAATGCCGATTACCTCCAAGTTACAGACTCGCTATCGCTCGCCCAGAAAACATCGACACCTGAATGGTGTGAAACGTCTTATTATCCCCAAAACATCTTAAAATCTCCAAACTAATGAAGCGAAAGAGTGGAGGCCCAAAAATACCTCCCTCGGGCCAAATAGGGTTAAATTGTACAAACAATCCCTTTCGTGTACGAACTCCTGTGGGCACCTGTACATACCGAACTCCTGTGGGCACCTGTACATACCGTATATCACCAGTTTTGTTTATAGGCTGCAGGTGGTGGTGAAGAGAGGTATGTTAGAAGATAGTGGTAGGACAACTAATACTCTCTCTCTAACACACACATACTCTCTCTCTCTCTCTCTCTCTAACACACACATACTCTCTCTCTCTCTCTCTCTCTCTAACACACACATACTCTCTCTCTCTCACTCTCTCTCTAACACACACATACTCTCTCACTCTCACTCTAACACACACATACTCTCTCTCTCTCTCTCTCGTACACCTATTTTTCACGTGGGTAACACTCTGTTATGTTGTTGAGTGGATAAACAGTACACATATCTCTTGATAAACTAAATATGCTTATTATATAATTATGTAGACCATAAACGAGAGCTCAACCTTAAAACAAATGAATATACATACATAAATAAACAGATAAATATATAAACAAATAAATTATATATATACAAACATTAAACCTCGATCATTAACTTTATTACTTATATATAATCATGGTGAGTATAAAAAGATATATTGATAGTGATTTACCTTGCTCTCCTCACAACAGATGGGTATATCATGGTGAGTATAAAAAGATATATTGATAGTGATTTACCTTGCTCTCCTCACAACAGATGGGTATATCATGGTGAGTATAAAAAGATGTATTGATAGTGATTTACCTTGCTCTCCTCACAACAGATGGGTATATCATGGTGAGTATAAAAGATATATTGATAGTGATTTACCTTGCTCTCCTCACAACAGATGGGTATATCATGGTGAGTATAAAAAGATGTATTGATAGTGATTTACCTTGCTCTCCTCACAACAGATGGGTATATCATGGTGAGTATAAAAAGATATATTGATAGTGATTTACCTTGCTCTCCTCACAACAGATGGGTATATCATGGTGAGTATAAAAAGATGTATTGATAGTGATTTACCTTGCTCTCCTCACAACAGATGGGTATATCATGGTGAGTATAAAAAGATATATTGATAGTGATTTACCTTGCTCTCCTCACAACAGATGGGTATATCATGGTGAGTATAAAAAGATATATTGATAGTGATTTACCTTGCTCTCCTCACAACAGATGGGTATATCATGGTGAGTATAAAAAGATGTATTGATAGTGATTTACCTTGCTCTCCTCACAACAGATGGGTATATCATGGTGAGTATAAAAAGATGTATTGATAGTGATTTACCTTGCTCTCCTCACAACAGATGGGTATATCATGGTGAGTATAAAAAGATGTATTGATAGTGATTTACCTTGCTCTCCTCACAACAGATGGGTATATCATGGTGAGTATAAAAAGATGTATTGATAGTGATTTACCTTGCTCTCCTCACAACAGATGGGTATATCATGGTGAGTATAAAAAGATGTATTGATAGTGATTTACCTTGCTCTCCTCACAACAGATGGGTATATCATGGTGAGTATAAAAAGATGTATTGATAGTGATTTACCTTGCTCTCCTCACAACAGATGGGTATATCATGGTGAGTATAAAAAGATGTATTGATAGTGATTTACCTTGCTCTCCTCACAACAGATGGGTATATCATGGTGAGTATAAAAAGATGTATTGATAGTGATTTACCTTGCTCTCCTCACAACAGATGGGTATATCATGGTGAGTATAAAAAGATGTATTGATAGTGATTTACCTTGCTCTCCTCACAACAGATGGGTATATCATGGTGAGTATAAAAAGATGTATTGATAGTGATTTACCTTGCTCTCCTCACAACAGATGGGTATATCATGGTGAGTATAAAAAGAATATTGATAGTGATTTACCTTGCTCTCCTCACAACAGATGGGTATATCATGGTGAGTATAAAAAGATGTATTGATAGTGATTTACCTTGCTCTCCTCACAACAGATGGGTATATCATGGTGAGTGTAAAAAGATGTATTGATAGTGATTTACCTTGCTCTCCTCACAACAGATGGGTATATCATGGTGAGTATAAAAAGATGTATTGATAGTGATTTACCTTGCTCTCCTCACAACAGATGGGTATATCATGGTGAGTATAAAAAGATGTATTGATAGTGATTTACCTTGCTCTCCTCACAACAGATGGGTATATCATGGTGAGTATAAAAAGATGTATTGATAGTGATTTACCTTGCTCTCCTCACAACAGATGGGTATATCATGGTGAGTATAAAAAGATGTATTGATAGTGATTTACCTTGCTCTCCTCACAACAGATGGGTATATCATGGTGAGTATAAAAAGATATATTGATAGTGATTTACCTTGCTCTCCTCACAACAGATGGGTATATCATGGTGAGTATAAAAAGATGTATTGATAGTGATTTACCTTGCTCTCCTCAAAACAGATGGGTATATCATGGTGAGTATAAAAAGATGTATTGATAGTGATTTACCTTGCTCTCCTCACAACAGATGGGTATATCATGGTGAGTATAAAAAGATGTATTGATAGTGATTTACCTTGCTCTCCTCACAACAGATGGGTATATCATGGTGAGTATAAAAAGATGTATTGATAGTGATTTACCTTGCTCTCCTCACAACAGATGGGTATATCATGGTGAGTATAAAAAGATGTATTGATAGTGATTTACCTTGCTCTCCTCACAACAGATGGGTATATCATGGTGAGTATAAAAAGATGTATTGATAGTGATTTACCTTGCTCTCCTCACAACAGATGGGTATATCATGGTGAGTATAAAAAGATATATTGATAGTGATTTACCTTGCTCTCCTCACAACAGATGGGTATATCATGGTGAGTATAAAAAGATATATTGATAGTGATTTACCTTGCTCTCCTCACAACAGATGGGTATATCATGGTGAGTATAAAAAGATGTATTGATAGTGATTTACCTTGCTCTCCTCACAACAGATGGGTATATCATGGTGAGTATAAAAAGATGTATTGATAGTGATTTACCTTGCTCTCCTCACAACAGATGGGTATATCATGGTGAGTATAAAAAGATGTATTGATAGTGATTTACCTTGCTCTCCTCACAACAGATGGGTATATCATGGTGAGTATAAAAAGATGTATTGATAGTGATTTACCTTGCTCTCCTCACAACAGATGGGTATATATGAATGCCAATATGCTTCAGAATGGATATGATAGGGGTATATTGGTAGCTATGGATATGATAGGGGTATATTGGTAGCTATGGATATGATAGGGGTATATTGGTAGCTATGGATATGATAGGGGTATATTGGTAGCTATGGATATGATAGGGGTATATTGGTAGCTATGGATATGATAGGGGTATATTGGTAGCTATGGATATGATAGGGGTATATTGGTAGCTATGGATATGATAGGGGTATATTGGTAGCTATGGATATGATAGGGGTATATTGGTAGCTATGGATATGATAGGGGTATATTGGTAGCTATGGATATGATAGGGGTATATTGGTAGCTATGGATATGATAGGGGTATATTGGTAGCTATGGATATGATAGGGGTATATTGGTAGCTATGGATATGATAGGGGTATATTGGTAGCTATGGATATGATAGGGGTATATTGGTAGCTATGGATATGATAGGGGTATATTGGTAGCTATGGATATGATAGGGGTATATTGGTAGCTATGGATATGATAGGGGTATATTGGTAGCTATGGATATGATAGGGGTATATTGGTAGCTATGGATATGATAGGGGTATATTGGTAGCTATGGATATGATAGGGGTATATTGGTAGCTATGGATATGATAGGGGTATATTGGTAGCTATGGATATGATAGGGGTATATTGGTAGCTATGGATATGATAGGGGTATATTGGTAGCTATGGATATGATAGGGGTATATTGGTAGCTATGGATATGATAGGGGTATATTGGTAGCTATGGATATGATAGGGGTATATTGGTAGCTATGGATATGATAGGGGTATATTGGTAGCTATGGATATGATAGGGGTATATTGGTAGCTATGGATATGATAGGGGTATATTGGTAGCTATGGATATGATAGGGGTATATTGGTAGCTATGGATATGATAGGGGTATATTGGTAGCTATGCAACATTCTATCCTCATAATAAATACGTTTGTTTATTTTGTTTTATTTTTTTACAAACAGCCCAGTAAGGTACAGTAGGTCTGTTGTTGCTTGCCTTCCTTTGCATTCCTCTGTATTCCTTTGAGTATAGTTCTAGTAACCTACCTCTATAAGGGGGTATTATATTGACACTGTAATCACCCTTGCGAATCCATATGTTTATTTACAATGTAGAATATTTTTGTTTTTTATTTTATATATGATATTAATTGGGCGTATTTATTTGCTTATATATTTTTAATTTTAATATATTGTTTTAGTTTTCTCCCTAGACCTCCATCAACCTTAACAAAAACACCCCAAGACCCTCTCTCTTCAAGATAAATTGTACAGTTTTCGATAGAAAAATGTCCCGGTCAAAGGCCGGTTAACAATATATTACAGGCTCGCTATCGCTCACCAGGAAAAAAATCAACACCTAAATTGTACGAAAGGTTTCAACATTGACAAAGGAATGGGGTGAAGGGTCATAAAATCGCCAAACTAATGGGACTAAACATGAGGAAGAAGGAGGGCCAGGAAAAACCAACCTTCCCCCCTAAAAAGAACAATAATTCATATATACAATTTGCTCTTGTAAATACTAAAAATATCAAAATTATTGGAACTATAAATATGAAAACATTAATGGCCTTCGGTTTAGTAAATTTCCCGTGATGCAGGTGTGCGTGTGCGTGTGTGTGTGCGTCCTGCAGGTGCTGGGGTTTACCTCTCTCTCTCTCCTTCCATATTGCTTTTAAGTTTTGCTAATTTTATAGATTTGCCTCTCTCCACCCCCCACCCCCTCCCTTCCCAACCACATCCCCCCTTTTCCCTCCGCTACCCCTCTCTCCCCTCTCCTTCACTCTCTTCCCCCTCTCCCTCCCCCTTTCTCTCTCCTCCCCTCCCCTCCCCCTCCTCTCTCTCACTGCTCCCCCTCTCTACACCCCATCTCTCTCCCACTCCTCCCCTCCCCCTCCTCTCTCTCTCACAACTCCTACCCTCCCCTTCCTCCCCTAAAGGCCGCGGTCGTCGCCCCCCTCACTGTCCTTGGCAAGGTCGCCGCCCCAAAACCACCCCCCCTCCCCCCTACCCCCTACCACGGACGCTACCCCTCTCCTTCGCTGCGTCCTTAGAGATCCTTTAGTACATAGAGACCGGACAACTATACAGTATGTGTACTACGACTACTATTATCACTATTTATACTTTACTACTACTACTAGTACTATCACTATATATACACTACTACTACTACTACTACTACTACTACTACTACTACTACTACTATCACTATATATACACTACTACTACTACTACTACTACTACTACTACTACTATCACTATATATACACTACTACTACTACTACTACTACTACTACTACTACTATCACTATATATACACTACTACTACTACTACTACTACTACTACTACTACTACTACTACTACTATCACTATATATACACCACCACTACTACTACTATACTACTACTACTACTACTACTATCACTATATATACACTACTACTACTACTACTACTACTACTATCACTATATATACACTACTACTACTACTACTACTACTACTACTACTACTATCACTATATATACACTACTACTACTACTACTACTACTACTACTACTACTACTACTATCACTATATATACACTACTACTACTACTACTACTACTACTACTACTACTATCACTATATATACACTACTACTACTACTACTACTACTACTACTACTACTATATATACACTACTACTACTACTACTACTACTACTACTACTACTATCACTATATATACACTACTACTACTACTACTACTACTACTACTACTACTATATATACACTACTACTACTACTACTACTACTACTACTACTACTACTATCACTATATATACACTACTACTACTACTACTACTACTACTACTACTACTACTACTACTACTATCACTATATATACACTACTACTACTACTACTACTACTACTACTACTATCACTATATATACACTACTACTACTACTACTACTACTACTACTATCACTATATATACACTACTACTACTACTACTATTACTACTACTACTGCTACTACTTATACTTTACTACTATTACTACTCGTACTACTCCTTCTCCTTTTCCTAGTGCTACTACTACTACTACTATTACCAGAGCGTAGGAGGTCAGGAGTAGGCCTATATGCCAGTCAAAACAGTTACCGTAGCAATAAAGGGCTTGGAGAAGGCATGACAAGGGTAATTAACGCTTTCAAGATATGATTACCGCATTGTTTTTCGGTGTTCTGGGTATCATTAGACAATCGTATTAATATTAGGAAGGGTATATGATAGTCAGAGGGTTAATAAGTCCACAGATCCTTCCTAAACTGCATAATATCGTCTAATGATAGCCAGAATAAACTGTCAAAATGCGTCATAATCTTCAAAGGGTTAAGACAGATAAAATACCTAGTTAAAGGTAAATTACTAGCAATTTACTCAATTTGATTTGATTTACCTCTATTATCACCTGCTTTCTTTCTCTATTTTTTTTCTCTTCCTTTGGCTTGTATCCATTCGGCCCCATTCAGCCTACTGTTTTAAGACGTTTATCCCAATCCAGGTGTCGATTTTTTCCTGGCGAGCGGTAGCGACCCAGCATTTAAAAAAAATGTGTTTAGACTGCAGGCTAAATTTGTACATTTTTCGATAGAAAAATGTCTCAGGCGAATCCGGATTTCTTCATACAATAATGACTCGTTATCGCTCACCAGGAAAAAAATCGACACCTGGATGGGGTTAAACGTCTTTAAAAAGTTGGCTGGATAGGGCCGAATGGATACAAGCCAGAGAAAGAGAGATAAGGAAAGAAAAAAAAGCAGGTCACCCCCTTAAGGAGACGTTATGTTAATTTTGTTGGTCTATCTGTTTATTCAATCATATGATTATTTTTTAGTTTCCTCGCTAGGTCTCCATCAAGCTTTATAAAACACCCCAAAGACTCCACTTTAGGATAAATTTGTACATTATTCGGTAGAAATATGTTCCGGTTCCTATAAATATTACAGGCTCGCTACCGCTCGCCAGGAAAAAATCGACACCTAAATGGCACGAAAGGTCTCAATATTGACATACAAATGAAGCGAACAGTTTTAAAATCGTCAAACTAATGAGGTGAACGTCTTAAAATCTCAGAACTAATGGGGCTAATCATGAGGGAGAAGGGGGTCCAGAAAAAAACTAATACCTCCCCTTAATGTTTTGTGCGGTGTTCGGCAGAGAATGTTGACTAAATGCAATACCCTGACGGTGCAACAGTGTGTAATTCTCTCTCTCTCTCTCTCTCTCTCTCTCTCTCTCTCTCTCTCTCTCTCTCTCTCTCTTATTATTATTATTATTATTATTATTATTTTATGATTGTTATTTTATTATTATTATTATTATTATTATTATTATTAGTGTTACTGTAGAGGAATAGAGAGGCCGCTAGGATGATATTTAAATTATAAGAATACACTGTACCTAACCTACCTGTTTTTGTAGCTAGTTCAGAGCAATTTCGTCTGCTTTTCCTCCATGTATCTTAGGCAATTATTGTTTTTGTCCTCTGCCTTGTCCACTCAATTATAAGAGGGAGAGAGAGAGAGAGAGAGAGAGAGTGAGAGAGAGAGAGCGAGAGAGGGAGAAAGATAGAGAGAGAACGAGAGATATATATATACATAGAGAGAGAAAGAGAGATATATATATACATAGAGAGAGAGAGAGAGAGAGAGAGAGAGAGAGAGAGAGAGAGAGAGAGAGAGAGAGAGAGAGAGAGAGCGAGAAAGAGAGAGGGTATATGGTAAGCAAGCAAATAATGTATTCTTTAAGTTTTACGAGGTTGCTTTTGGCAGAGTAAGAATGGAAGGAAAATAATAATAATATTTATAATAATAACAATAATAATAATAATAATAATAATAATAATGATAATATCAATAATATTAATAGTAATAATAATATTACTACTAATAATAATAATAATAATAATGATAATAATAATAATAATATTAATAATAACAATAAATAATAGTGAAAAGCTAAGTAACAGTAAAATGTTATATGTAGAACAATATTAAACTAACAAATAAAACTACGCAGATGAATGCATTAAGTTGAAAATCTCGAGATGCATTCTAATTTGTTAACTATATTTACAAGATCAATTTGCTACAAAAAAGTTAATCTATCACAGTCACTAACTCCCGAATCAGAATATACACTTCTAAATCAATCATGTTAAGCTTTCTTCCACACATACACTGCTAATAAACCCTCTCAAGATCCAATACGCATTTCTTTTCTGTTTTCCGGCCATTATTAGACGATTTTATTCAGATTAGGAAGGGTATATGGAAGTCAGAGGGTTGAGATAGTCTTTTCCCTTATAATTCCCGCAAATCCTTCTTAAACTGTATCAAATCGCCTAATGATAGCCAAAATAAACGGTCAAAATGCGCCACAATTCTTCAAAGGGTTAAATATTTCAAAGTGTACAGTCGGCCTAATAAGTGATGTCTCGGCACCAAGTATATTTCGTTCTATAATTTGGGATCAGCCATATCTAAACAGGATTTCTTATTTCGAGTGAGATATACCAACATTTTCCTACACTTACCCACCCTATTCAACATCGGACAGACATTAATACAGCGCAGAGCGAGCCAAACGTAATGACAGCAGAGACATGATTTATTAGCACCACCGTACTATAGTTTATTCACTGTAAGTAGGCGAAAAATCATGGACTCTATCCTCTGTAACTCAAAAAGGGCTAGAGGAAATTTGCTGTAAATTTCCACATCTATTCCTTGACTGACTCTTCCCAAATGGTAGAAATAGTAGCTCGATTTCTCTAGTAGTTTTTGAGCTACAGAGGTTAGTGGACATTATTTTTCGCCTACTTACAGCGAATAGACTATAGTTCATGCGAGCAACTGTACAATCGTCGACATATAGAGGTGGTGCAAATGTTCTTTAATGATTATGACACGATTATACCTATTATACAAGGATAGGAAGATTAATCACCATCAATATACCCAATGATCTTATATAGGCTATACCTCTTTCGTACCCTATTCATAACTTTGATTATGTTTACAGTGAAGCACCCACCAACCTTTGATACCACCTGCACCCACTTACCCCCCCCCCCTACCCACCTACAACACCACTAATCCTAATACCCTCACCCACCTACCTATACCCACCCACCTTTCATACCATCTGCACCCACTTAACCCCACCCCTACCTAACTACCTATACTCACCATCCACCTACAACGACCCCCTACACCTATTTACCCACCCACCTACCTATACTCACCCACCACATTCACCACCACTTACACCAACTTACCCCCACCCCACCTACACTCACATACACCTATAATTCACCCCCTACCCACCCACCTATAACTCACCCCTTCAACAACCTCTACAACCCCCACCCCACCATCTTCCAACACCCCCTACACCCACCCACCTACCCATACTCATAATCATCTACCTCCTCCCTCTCCCTCTCCAGCCCATTCCCCGCCCACTCTCCAAGCCTAGTGTGGTCAAATAAGCACCTGCAGTCGTGGGCGTTTCCCTCCCAACCGCCCACCTGCTCCATGACCTCAACAGCTACGGTAAAGGCGCCCACAAAAAATAGTGGACCTCGCCTATTTCTGGATATGGAAGTTTATATCTGGAAACGAATTGATGAATATGTTTGTCTGTGAATATATTTATCTATGAATATATTTGTCAATGTATATACCTGTATTTGTCTATGTATATATTTGTCTATGAATATATTGGTCTATGAATATATTAATTGTCTATGAATATATTGGTCTATGAATATATTTGTCTATGAATATATTGGTCTATGTATATATTGGTCTATGAATATATGTGTCCATGAATATATTGGTCTATGAATATATGTGTCCATGAATATATTGGTCTATGAATATATTGGTCTATGTATATATTGGTCTATGTATATATTGGTCCATGAATATATTGGTCTATGTATATATTGGTCTATGAATATATTGGTCTATGAATATATTGGTCTATGTATATATTGGTCCATGAATATATTGGTCTATGTATATATTGGTCTATGAATATATTGGTCTATGAATATATTGGTCTATGAATATATTGGTCCATGAATATATTGGTCTATGTATATATTGGTCTATGAATATATTGGTCTATGAATATATTGGTCCATGAATATATTGGTCTATGTATATATTGGTCTATGAATATATTGGTCTATGAATATATTGGTCTATGAATATATTGGTCCATGAATATATTGGTCTATGTATATATTGGTCTATGAATATATTGGTCTATGAATATTGGTCTATGATTATATTGGACCATGAATATATTGGTCTATGTATATATTGGTCTATGAATATATTGGTCTATGAATATATTGGTCTATGAATATATTGGTCCATGAATATATTGGTCCATGAATATATTGGTCCATGAATATATTGGTCTATGAATATATTAATTGTCTATGAATATATTGGTCCATGAATATATTAATTGTCTATGAATATATTGGTCTATGAATATATTGGTCCATGAATATATTGGTCTATGTATATATTGGTCCATGAATATATTAATTGTCTATGAATATATTGGTCTATGTATATATTGGTCCATGAATATATTGGTCCATGAATATATTAATTGTCTATGAATATATTGGTCTATGAATATATTGGTCTATGAATATATTGGTCCATGAATATATTGGTCCATGAATATATTGGTCTATGAATATATTGGTATATGTATATATTGGTCCATGAATATATTAATTGTCTATGAATATATTGGTCTATGAATATATTGGTCTATGTATATATTGGTCCATGAATATATTGGTCTATGTATATATTGGTCTATGAATATATTGGTCTATGTATATATTTGTCTATGAATATATTGGTCTATGTATATATTTGTCTATGAATATATTGGTCTATGAATATATTGGTCTATGAATATATTGGTCTATGTATATATTTGTCTATGAATATATTGGTTTATGAATATATTGGTCTATGAATATATTGGTCTATGAATATATTGGTCTATGAATATATAATTATGTCCATGAATATATTTGTCTATGAATATATTTGTGCATGAATATATTGGTCTATGAATATATTGGTCTATGAATATATTGGTCTATGTATATATTTGTCTATGAATATATTTATCTATGAATATATTGGTCTATGAATATATTTATCTATGAATATATTTGTCTATGAATATATTTGTCTATGAATATATTTATCTATGAATATATTGGTCTATGAATATATTGGTCTATGAATATATTTATCTATGAATATATTGGTCTATGAATATATTTATCTATGAATATATTGGTCTATGAATATATTGGTCTATGAATATATTTATCTATGAATATATTGGTCTATGAATATATTGGTCTATGAATATATTTATCTATGAATATATTGGTCTATGAATATATTGGTCTATGAATATATTTATCTATGAATATATTGGTCTATGAATATATTTATCTATGAATATATTGGTCTATGAATATATTGGTCTATGAATATATTTATCTACGAATATATTGGTCTATGAATATATTGGTCTATGAATATATTTATCTATGAATATATTGGTCTATGAATATATTGGTCTATGAATATATTTGTCCATGAATATATTGGTCTATGTATATATTTGTGCATGAATATATTGCTCTATGAATATATTTGTCTATGTATATATTGGTCTACACCGGTACATCAACTACAACATTAAATACGGTATATACTATACTATATATGGAAAAACAAGTTCCATCCAAAATTCAATCCAGATAGTTACAATAATTGCAAGCAGTAAAAATATACGGGGTCCTCGAATTTCTATAAGTGGTTGTACTTTCGCAATCCTAATTCTCGCAAGTATCTTCTAGGTCAAGTTAGCTGAACAATTATCAGAAAAGAAACGCCAGCACAGATGTTACGGGGATAGTGCTTGGTTTGTGGTCTGTGTATTTATCTATTAATATATTTTTGACTTTCCTCGCTAAACCTCCATCAAACTTAGAAAAACCCCCCCAAAAAAATAGACTCCCCCCCCCCCCCTTCAAGATGAATTTGTAAATTTTTCGTCCCATTAGTAGGGTGATTTTCAGACCTTTCACCCCATTTCTTTATAAATATTAAGATCATTCGTGACATGTAGGTGTCGATTTGTTTTCCTGGTGAGCGATAGCGAGCGTGTACCTTTAGACAAAACCGGCCTTTAGCCGGGACATAATATTATGTCTACCGAAAAAAATTACAAATATATTTTGAAGGGGGTCTAGGGTGTTTTTTTTTTTTTTTTTTTTTTTTTTTTTTTTTTTTTTTTTTTTTTTTAGCTTGATGGAGGTCTGGCGAGGACACGAACAAATGAATACAAAGTTATATGTACAGTATATGCCCCCCCCCCCAAAAAAAAAAAAACAAACAAAAAAATCCAGTACCCTTGGGCTAATATTACTGCCAGGCAATAGGTTTGGACATTTACAGCCCATTAGCTCTAGCCCTTTTCGAGTTACAGAGGAATTAGGGTTCACGATGTCTGGCCTACCTATAGTGAACGGAGTATAGTATAGCTTCGCCAGGTCAAATCCGGTAAAGCTGTAGGAGAAACGGTATTAACCCCTTCTGTACCGGCGACGTCTTGTTTACTATATTCTGGCTACTATTAGACGATTGTATTCAGTTTTAAAAGGGCCTCCAGCAGTTAACAGGCTTCGAACTATCTCACTTAACCATTTTCACTACCACAGATCCTTCTCAAACTACAACAAAATCGTCTAAATATAGCTTGAATAAAGTAAGCAAGACGTCGCCGGTACAGAAGGGATCAAGAATAGATAGATAGACAGATAGATAGCATATTAACCCTTTCATTACCGGTACCGTCCTTTAATTTTATTCTGGCTGCTATTAGACGATTTTAGTCCATTTAATAAGGGCCTCCAGCAATTAACAGGCTTCGAACTATCTCACTCAACCATTTTCACTACCACCGATCCTTCTCAAACTGCACAAAATCGTCTAAATATAGCTAGAAAAAAATAACAAAAACCTCGCCGGTACGGAAGGGGTTAACCACAGCATCACGAAACGGTATAAATAATAATGTGCTCCTTCTCATATGGTTTATATATATATACATTGGCTTACATATCTCCTTCTCATATGGTTTATATACATTGGCTTACATATCTCCTCCTCATATGGTCTATATACATTGGCTTACATATCTCCTTCTCATATGGTTTATATATATACATTGGCATAAATATCTCCTCATATGGTTTATATACATTGGCTTACATATCTCCTTCTCATATGGTTTATATACATTGGCTTACATATCTCCTTCTCATATGGTTTATATACATTGGCTTACATATCTCCTTCTCATATGGTTTATATACATTGGCTTACATATCTCCTCCTCATATGGTTTATATACATTGGCTTACATATCTCCTTCTCATATGGTATATATATACATTGGCTTACATATCTCCTCATATGGTTTATATACATTGGCTTACATATCTCCTCCTCATATGGTTTATATACATTGGCTTACATATCTCCTCATATGGTTTATATACATTGGCTTACATATCTCCTCCTCATATGGTTTATATACATTGGCTTACATATCTCCTTCTCATATGGTTTATATACATTGGCTTACATATCTCCTTCTCATATGGTTTATATACATTGGCTTACATATCTCCTCATATGGTTTATATACATTGGCTTACATATCTCCTTTTCATATGGTTTATATACATTGGCTTACATATCTCCTTCTCATATGGTTTATATACATTGGCTTACATATCTCCTTCTCATATGGTTTATATACATTGGCTTACAGATCTCCTTCTCATATGGTTTATATACATTGGCTTACATATCTCCTCCTCATATGGTTTATATACATTGGCTTACATATCTCCTTCTCATATGGTTTATATACATTGGCTTACATATCTCCTCCTCATATGGTTTATATACATTAGCTTACATATCTCCTTCTCATATGGTTTATATACATTGGCTTACATATCTCCTTCTCATATGGTTTATGTACATTGGCTTACATATCTCCTTCTCATATGGTTTATATACATTGGCTTACATATCTCCTTCTCATATGGTTTATATACATTGGCTTACATATCTCCTCCTCATATGGTTTATATACATTGGCTTACATATCTCCTCCTCATATGGTTTATATACATTGGCTTACATATCTCCTCCTCCATATGGTTTTTTAACATTGGCTTACATATCTCCTTCTCATATGGTTTATATACATTGGCTTACATATCTCCTCATATGGTTTATATACATTGGCTTACATATCTCCTCCTCATATGGTTTATATACATTGGCTTACATATCTCCTTCTCATATGGTTTATATATATTGGCTTACATATCTCCTCCTCATATGGTTTATATACATTGGCTTACATATCTCCTTCTCATATGGTTTATATACATTGGCTTACATATCTCCTTCTCATATGGTTTATATACATTGGCTTACATATCTCCTTCTCATATGGTTTATATACATTGGCTTACATATCTCCTTCTCATATGGTTTATATATATATACATTGGCTTACATATCTCCTTCTCATATGGTTTATATACATTGGCTTACATATCTCCTTCTCATATGGTTTATATACATTGGCTTACATATCTCCTCATATGGTTTATATACATTGGCTTACATATCTCCTTCTCATATGGTTTATATACATTGGCTTACATATCTCTTCTCATATGGTTTATATACATTGGCTTACATATCTCCTTCTCATATGGTTTATATACATTGGCTTACATATCTCCTCCTCATATGGTTTATATATATACATTGGCTTACATATCTCCTTCTCAAATGGTTTATATATACATTGGCTTACATATCTCCTTCTCATATGGTTTATATATATACATTGGCTTACATATATCCTCCTCATATCTACATATTTATATATATACATTGGCTTACATATCTCCTTCTCAAATGGTTTATATATATACATTGGCTTACATATCTCCTCCTCATATGGTTTTTATATATATATTGGCTTACATATCTCCTTCTCATATGGTTTATATATATACATTGGCTTACATATCTCCTCCTCATATGGTTTATATATACATTGGCTTACATATCTCCTTCTCATATGGTTTATATATACATTGGCTTACATATCTCCTTCTCATATGGTTTATATATATACATTGGCTTACATATCTCCTTCTCATATGGTTTATATATATACATTGGCTTACATATCTCCTCCTCATATGGTTTTCATATATACATTGGCTTACATATCTCCTCCTCATATGGTTTATATATATACATTGGCTTACATATCTCCTCCTCATATGGTTTATATATATATATTGGCTTACATATCTCCTTCTCATATGGTTTATATACATTGGCTTACATATCTCCTTCTCATATGGTTTATATACATTGGCTTACATATCTCCTTCTCATATGGTTTATATACATTGGCTTACATATCTCCTTCTCATATGGTTTATATACATTGGCTTACATATCTCCTTCTCATATGGTTTATATACATTGGCTTACATATCTCCTTCTCATATGGTATATATATACATTGGCTTACATATCTCCTCCTCATATGGTTTATATACATTGGCTTACATATCTCCTTCTCATATGGTTTATATACATTGGCTTACATATCTCCTTCTCATATGGTTTATATACATTGGCTTACATATCTCCTTCTCATATGGTTTATATACATTGGCTTACATATCTCCTCCTCATATGGTTTATATATATACATTGGCTTACATATCTCCTTCTCAAATGGTTTATATATACATTGGCTTACATATCTCCTTCTCATATGGTTTATATATATACATTGGCTTACATATCTCCTCCTCATATCTACATATTTATATATATACATTGGCTTACATATCTCCTTCTCAAATGGTTTATATATATACATTGGCTTACATATCTCCTCCTCATATCTACATATTTATATATATACATTGGCTTACATATCTCCTTCTCATATGGTTTATATTTATACATTGGCTTACATATCTCCTCCTCATATGGTTTTTATATATATATTGGCTTACATATCTCCTTCTCATATGGTTTATATATATACATTGGCTTACATATATCCTCCTCATATGGTTTATATATACATTGGCTTACATATCTCCTTCTCATATGGTTTATATATACATTGGCTTACATATCTCCTTCTCATATGGTTTATATATATACATTGGCTTACATATCTCCTTCTCATATGGTTTATATATATACATTGGCTTACATATCTCCTCCTCATATGGTTTATATATATACATTGGCTTACATATCTCCTCCTCATATGGTTTTTATATATACATTGGCTTACATATCTCCTTCTCATATGGTTTATATATATACATTGGCTTACATATCTCCTTCTCATATGGTTTTTATATATACATTGGCTTACATATCTCCTCCTCATATGGTTTTTATATATACATTGGCTTACATATCTCCTCCTCATATGGTTTATATATACATTGGCTTACATATCTCCTCCTCATATGTTTTTTATATATACATTGGCTTACATATTTCCCCCGAGCTACACACTTTCTACCAACTCGTACACATACACAGACACAGATGCAGCTGCAGCTAGGGGGGTTATTTACTCATACACATACACAGACACAGATGCAGCTGCAGCTAGGGGGGTTATTTACTCGTACACATACACAGACACAGATGCAGCTGCAGCTAGGGGGGTTATTTACTCGTACACATACACAGACACAGATGCAGCTGCAGCTAGGGGGGCTATTGACTCGTACACAGACACAGATGCAGCTGCAGCTAGGGGGGTTATTTACTCATACACACACACAGACACAGATGCAGCTGCAGCTAGGGGGTTATTTACTCATACACATACACAGACACAGATGCAGCTGCAGCTAGGGGGGTTATTTCCCCGAGCTACACATACACAGACACAGATGCAGCTGCAGCTAGGGGGGTTATTTACAACTCGTACACATACACAGACACAGATGCAGCTGCAGCTAGGGGGGTTATTTACACATACACATACACAGACACAGATGCAGCTGCAGCTAGGGGGGTTATTTACTTTGTTATCCTTAAAATGGGGGTACTACTCGCTTTTTTCTGGACCCCCTTCTCCCTCATGTTAAGCAAATTAGTTTTGAGGTTTTAAGACGTTCGTTCCGTTAGTTTGGCGATTTTGAGACCTTTCGCCTCATTTTGTTGTCAATATTAATACCTTTCGTGCCCTTTAGGTGTCGACTTTTACCTGGCGAGCGATAGCGAGCCTCTAAGTTTAGAAGGAACCGGCCTTTGGCCGGGAAATTTTTCTACCGAAAAATGTACTAATTTATCTTGAAAGGGGGTCTAGTGGATGTTTTTCTAAGCTTGTTGGAGGTCTAGCGAGGAAAATAAAAAATAAATACATAAATAAATATATAGACCAAAAACCAAGCACTACCCCCTTAACATGTGGCCCACAGGTGTGAGAGATAAACTATACATATTAATATAGGGGCTTTACTTTAACTGCATCTCTCTCTCGCTCACCTCACTTTCTCTCTCTCACACACACACAATCACTAACTCTCTCTCTCTCTCTCTCTACCACACACTCTTGCGCATACACACTCTCCCTCACACCCACACAAACTCTCTCTTTCTCTCGCTCTCTCTCTGTCTCTTCACTTTCTCACACACAATAACTAACTCTAACTCTCTCTCTCTCACACACACATATACACACTCTCTCGCACCCACACTCACTCTCACTCTATATTTCACACACACACACACACACACACACACACACACACACACACACACACTCCATGGTTACAAAATCATTGGTAAATCATTTAACTCGCGCATTAATCAAAGAACTTCTTATTTAATTAATCGAGTTATCAATCTGAGGAATGGGCTTCCCCGAGATGTTATAGACTGCAACACCATTGATTCTTTCATAGTTCGTCTAGACAAGCACCTTGTCCGAAACCCACGGATGACTGCATTTCTAAATAAATAAATAATTTCCTTAGTACTGTATTGTTATTTTATTAACCTAATTGAATTCACACTTTATCATATCCTCTCTGAGAAACTGTTGGGCGCTTTAAACAGCAGTAACTTGGAGAGCAAGTAACCTCGAGGGGTCGCAAGAACTGTTGTTGCTTGATTTCCTTTATACTCTCTCACACACACTCTCTCTCTCTCACACACACAAACACACACTCTCTCCCTCTCTCTCTCACACACACAAACACACACTCTCTCTCCCTCTCTCTCTCACACACCCACACACTCTCAAACCTACACAAACACACACTCTCTCTCTCTCACACACCCACACACTCTCAAACCTACACAAACACTCACTCTCATTCTATATGTCTCACACTTCCGTCATTCTATGCTGGGTTTGGTTAGACGATTCAATCAAGTTTATAGGGAGGTTCGGCTTTGTCTGGACCCCCTTCGTACTCAGGTTTAGCCTCATTAGTTTTAAGAATTTACGACGTTCGTTCCATTAGTTTAGCGATTGTAAGACCTTTTTGTGGACCCAAAGGTACAAAGGCCTTGAAGACACTCGAGAGAAAATAGGGGGAGATTGAAGTGGATTTATAAGATGACAACGAAGAAGAAGAAGAAGAAGAAGAAGAAGAAGCGGAAGAAGAAGAAGGAGAAGACAGAAGAAGAAGAAGTACACAAAGAAGAAGACGAAGACAGAAGACAAAGACAAAGACGAAGACAAAGAAGAAGAAGAAGAAGAAGAAAAATAGGAAGACGAAGAAAAAGAAGATGATGATGATGACGATGATGATGATGATGATGGCACTGATTTGCATCAAGCATATACTACGGTCGTTCACAGCATCTTCGAATATGGTCTAGCGAGGAAACTAAACAAATAAATGAAAAATTTAATACATAGACCAAAAAATACAGCCACTAACCCCTTAAGGGGCCCTTAAGGGGAGATTTGTATATATTTTTGTTTTACATTTCCTCCTAAACCAACATCAAGCTTAAAATAATACCTCAACCATGACTATTTTACCCCCAAGACGAATTTGTACATTTTTTGGTAGAAAAATGTCCAGACCGAAGGTCACTAATACTAGCCAGGAAAAAAATACACACATAAAGACACACACACAAACGCACACTCATATAACACAGTGCAACACACTTAGTCCATGAGCCAAGACCCGAATTTTGGGATATCGGTACCACCCGGGGTGACTAATTCTCTTAGGTGTTTTTAGCTTGCTACATGTCTCTAGTTTATGTTTTGATATGATAGCCCTTGCACATTGGTAGCTTAATGGTCGTTATCACTTCTTGAATAGACATACCCTACCGAAAATTCCGAATTTTTTTAAAATGTCAAATTTGGGGACAGGAATGCCTAAATGTCAACAAAATGCATATAGTAATTGTCACATTTAATACAAGTCCTGTAAATACACACTAAGCATGCCATGGGCTTGTACATACTATTATGGCAAATTACTACTCCTAAATATCATCTACGTCAGACTCGGAATCTGACTGTTGTGCCACCGGCTCTTCTTCAATAGCCTTGTTCTGACATGTCTGTAACCTGCACATGTCCGTGCATTTTAGACCATTGCTGAGGCAAGTACACTTAGGGAGTTCGCATGACCGCACACACTTGCAAGACAGTAGCTGCATAACAGCATCTGGTGCTGGTGAGCCTCGCATCCAGTTGACGGCAAGCTTACCGTCCTCATCTGTCATCCAACCGCAGTCTGTTGGGTTCGCAACAAATGGCTGGCTCTGAAGACTTCTCCTCCAGATCGCAGCCTGGTAGTTTGCACGCAGCATGCATGCATGAAGAGGCAGTCCTCACAAGGAGGTAGTTGACATGACTCTACCTGTCCACGTCTTGCACAGAACAGCTCATACCGAAGCTTGTTTACCTTAGTTGTGTGGGTAGATGGTAGGTACATGTGGCAGGTGATTTCCTGTAGCTTCTCAAAGAGTTCAGGAGACACTTCCCATGAGCGTCCAAGTTCGTGAAAAGCATGCTGGTATGTCTTGTCCATCTTCACCTGCTTGAGTGTCGTCATCTTCCCTCGGCCAGCGAATGCACTGACGGTATCACAGCCTGAAAGGGCATGCATACCAATCAATGAATCACACACGCTGCCTCCCAGTGTGCGGCTCAGTGTGGTGATATCCAGGAATCTTGTCCGGTTCTTCGTCCCGCACTTCTGGAACAGATGGGATGGGATCTTGTGGCACATGCCAAGACACAACACCATGACGTCTGTATCTTCTGCAGTGATGATGACAGACTTGTTCCCAGATTCTGCTGCATGAAGTGCATGGAGAAGAAGGCGTGTGTCTGCTTCTTCTTGAGTTGACTTAAGTGCAGGAGCCTCTTCCCACTGCTCTTTGGTGATCTTGAAGCAGCGCTGCTCACATGTGACATACAACTCCTTGTCCTTGAGCTTCTCCCTGTGCTGTGGTGCCTTCCATTCTTCTACCAAGAACTTGATAAGACTTGCCTTGTTGGAGGAACTACCGAGTAACTTTCTCCACTGCTGGATGTTGTGCCCAGGTTGAATGTTCTTGAAATGAATTCCTGTGCCTGCACTTCTTTTGGCTCGTTCTGCATCCTTGATGGATGTCTCCTTGTAGATATCAAACACAACATCAATGCGCCTGCTCTTAGCACCTTCATGAACAGCGTGACTCAGTGCTGTACCTGCAAGCTGTGAAAAAGTTTGTGTCGTTTCCCTTCAGTTTGTGGACCATGCTCATCCCATCAATTATGGTAGCAGAGGGCTCGGGTATCACTTCTGCAGGAGAAACATTCCTCTCTAACTCCTTTGCGAGGGCATCCTTGTTGGTCTTGCGGAGAGACCCATCACCGCTGGCAAGTGCCCAAGGCAAAGGCCCCAGGGGATGAGCCAAGACATCACTCATTTTGAGCTTTCTGTTCTCGGCAACAAGGATCATCTGGCCAAATAGGTTCCTGTCAGCCTTTAAGATAACCTCCTTGGGCAGGCCTCGTGAGCGCGGCTTCATTCTGATGTTAGTGAAGGTCCTCAGTTTCGTCTTCGTCATCGTGTCATGAAACTGTATAGTTGGCGTATCGATCTCCAGGCGCTCTTCCTTGAAGGCTTGATATGCATCCTCTCCTATTCTGTAGGCCCCTAGAAGGTCTTTGACAACTTCTGGTGGTGCCATAGTCGCAGTTGACAAACTGACAAGATCTTCTTGCTCTGCGTTGAAGGGTTCAACCAGCTGGTCTCCATCAGTTGAACTAAAGATTGGACATCGGCCTCATCTCTTCTAATCCTGGGCATCTGTAGGTCTGGGTGGCTGAAGTCAGTATACTTTGGCCTACTACCATAGTACTGAGCTGCCTTAAGTACCTGCTGCGATACTCCGATGTCAGGTAGTACCTGGCGACAGCTCCGCCTTTCAGGCTGAAGCCTTTTGTGCCCCCTGGTGTCTGGGTGTCTTTGTTGATCGTCTCTTCGATTGTCTGGTCCACAGGGATCCGTCCAAAGGGATTCTTGCTAACGATCTGGACCGAAAAGCAACCTTGCATGAAGTGTTCATGGACCTCTGGGTGTTCAATGGGCAGTCGAGACATCAAGGCATAGTAGTAGGTTAGGAACCGGGCATAGTTCACTTTGTCATAGGCAAAACACCACGGTATCTTCTGTCGGATTGCTCCTAGGTGGAGCATCCAGTTGCCTTCTCTGGAGGCTCCTATTTAGTCCCGCATGATCTCAACCATGTCCAGGTATGACATCCAGAATGCTGAGAGTTTGTGTTCATCTCTGAGGGTCTCAAGATAAACTTGGAAAAGCTTCATGATATGTGTGCATGATTCACTCTCCATCAGCTCTTGAAAGAGTCCCTGAGACACATTGCTGTGAAAGCTGTTGATGTCCTTCAGTGTTTCATCTAGATGGAGTCTTGCCCTTGAATGGTTTTCTTCTAGCGATGAAAGGAATCCTATCCATGCAAGCCACATCAGTGCGTTCATACAACGAGCTTGTGTAGTCTCACTCATGTGTTGTACCTCTTGCCGTTCATATCACTCCTGACACTGAATCCTTCCTGCGATGATACCTTGATTCCACACACAGATCTCCTAGACCTGCATCTTGAAACCTCTTTCCTATGGTGGAGATTGAGAAAAGTTACAGAGTTGTGTGGAAGACGGAACCGCCCATACCTGGATGATAAATTGTTCTTGAACTTCTCCTTGTTTTCCATATAACTTCGGCAGCTTTGGCATGAGAGTGCTTGATCAAACAACGCACACAATCTTGTTAAGCTGTAAGGACTGCATGATAGCATGCGTTTGTTTCAAGATTTCATTAACGGTGGACATTTCCTGTTGCGGGAGCATTGGATAGTGGGCAGGTAGCTTACAGGTCTTCCCCTGTGCTTGCCGTAGTCTTGAGGTGTTTCGCACTAAAATATTCAGTGTGCCATTAATCAGCATTAATATTTATCCATATGCGCCTATTAGGGTATGGATTATAAAGGTATTAACCTGACAACAACAATTAAAAGAGCGTGAATCGCTAAAAACAGAGTTTGGATGGTCAAATCGGAGATATAGGGCCGGCGAGTTGTATAATGTATGGTGAGGCAATCTGCTGCTTTTCGCCCAATTTCCCCCAAGGCCACGAGACCCAGTTCGATCGATACTCTCTCTCTCTCTCTTGCACTCGCTTTGCTATTCAGTGATGACCACACCCTCCAACTGGATTCTAAATGTAGCACGAAAATATACCTCAGAATAAGGACAGAATAAACAGGGAAAATAGGTGATAACTGAAGGACTGCAGGAGGAAAGGTGGGGAAGGAGGGGAGTGTAGAGGACTGAGATTTTGCATGGCCCAAGGGGCAAAAAAAAAAAAAAAATAAATAAAAAAAATCTATTTGTTTTTTTCGATGTCTGTTAAAAGTTGATTTTAGTTTCTCTATGACTCTTAAGCGTCTTCCGGCAGTGCGCCGGGGGAACTCTTAAGCGTCTCACCGCAGCTCCACGGGGCTTTAACGGTAAGGACTGCATGACATGTGTTCCTGCAACCGGTGGACATTGCAATGTCTCGGGAAGCTTGATAGTGGGCGTAGCTTAAAGTGTCCTGAACCACTGAAAGGTCTCTGCGCATTTTGATGTTGAAACCCAGTCCAACTGCTGATTGACTGGTTCCTCATGGTCTGACTTCGAGGTAAGAAGCCAGATATGGTCTTTGTCTTTGAATCCTGGAACTTCTTGGTAGTGTGACATACGCAGTCTCAATCCTAGAGGTCCCTGCCCGCCGCCCAACATTGTATATTGGCAGCATTGATTGATGTCTGAGTGATGCGTTCTTATCTTGACTTGGTAATCTCTGGCGGACTTTCTCTGGGCACAGAGCCTGCAACCTTGGGACTGGGACCAGCAATGCCATTGACTCTATGAGAGTACCTGCTCCACTTAGGGTCTCTCTCTTCAGTCGGTCAATGTTATCCCAGGCCAGGGTTGTGAACACACCAGGTAGAATAATGTTTGCTGGCAGTGGAATGTCATCCTTTGAGCATTCCAGCTTCTGGAT
>CM064503.1:7587155-7653089 GCA_032716605.1 Paralithodes platypus | reverse complement strand
TATCCGCCTGTGACTGATAGATATATTATCCGCCTGTGACTGATAGATATATTATCCGCCTGTGACTGATAGATATATTGGAGATTATCTTAGTGTTCCGAGAACTCTGCCTGGTGGATGTTAAATTATATACAAAATAGATAGATGATAGATATAGATACATAGATATATAGATAGATAGAGAGCGAGCGAGCGAGCGAGCGAGCGAGCGAGCGAGAGAGAGAGAGAGAGAGAGAGAGAGAGAGAGAGAGAGAGAGAGAGAGAGAGAGAGAGAGAGAGAGAGAAGGTATATAAATATAAATCGGTTTATACTGTAGATACTGTATATAGATGGATAAATAAATAAATAAATACATTTATATATATATATATATATATATATATATATAAAATATATATATATATATATATATATATATATAATATATATATATATATATATATATATATATATATATATATATATATATATATATACTAACGCTCTAAGCATTCTAGAAGTTGGTCAAAATCTTGAGTTTCACTCAATTAATTCCATTCACATAAACTATAGCTCACCATTGTACAGAATGTTTGTTCCGCGTTGTATCCATTCGTTTCCATTCAGCCTACTGTTTTAAGACATTTATCCCCATGCAGGTGTCGATATCGCTTGCCAGCATTTTATGGAGAAATCCAGCTTCGCCAGAGACATTTTCTATCAACAAATTTACAAATATAGCCAGCTGTCTAACTCATTATCCATATAACGGTGGCTCGCTATCGCTCGCTAGGTATAAATCAACACCTGGATGGGGATAAACGTCTTAAAACAGTAGGCAGAATGGGACCAAATGGATACATACAACCCAGAAGAGAAGAAAAGCAAGTTACCCCCCTTAAGCAAGTTACCCCCCTTAAGGAAGGAAATTGCAAAGTCAGAGGGTAAATTTGTGATTCCTAGAGATCGTTCCTGAAGTGCATAACATCGTCTAATACTATAGTCTATTCGCTGTAAGTAGGCGAGAAATCATGACCTCTAGCCTATGTAACGCAAAAAGGGCTAGAGCAAATTGGCTGTAAATGTCCAAACCTATTCATTGACTGAATCTTCCCAAATGGTAGAAATATTAGCTCGATTACTCTAGTTGTTGTTGAGTTACAGAGGATAGAGTTCATGATTTCTCGCCTACTTACAGGGAATAGACTACTTACAGGGAATAGACTACTTACAGCGAATAGACTACCAGAATATGATGTGAAGGAATGCGTCATTGTATCCTGAAGGGGTTAATGACCTCAATCCCATTACCGAAGGGATTAAATTCTGTTTAGTTTCAGCTGATGGTAAATAGTCATGTCTTCATCTTCATAACTCAGCTATTGTGAAGATTTAGTAGCGATATATGTTGCTGATTATGAAATATTAGCAATAAGATGATGCAAAGGAATAGTCGTTTCATATGTTGTTAATTTAATATGGAGAAATCAGCTGCTAAAGGATTCAACTTGTCATCAGCTGGAATTAAACCGACTATTGTTTATCATTACTTATCTATCTATCTATCTATCTATCTATCTATCTATAGGCCCAATCCCCACTTTTCATTTTTTTTTTTTTTTTTTTTGCTTTTTTTTTTGCTTTTTTTTTTTTTTTTTTTTGTCTTATACCTTGTTCATTATACAGTAGGTAGGCCATAAATAATAACTTCTATCCTCTGTAACTATGAACAGACTAAAGTAATCGAGCTAATATGTCTACCATTTGTGTTAGTCCAATTGTGTGAAGTGTTAGTCAGGGAATAGGTGTGGAAATTTGCAGCCCATTTGGGAAGTGTCATCCAGAGAATAGGTGTGGAAATTTGCAGCCCATTTGGGAAGTGTCAACCAGGGAATAGGTGTGGAAAATTACAGCCAATTTTCTCTAGCCCTTCTCGATTTACATAGGATAGGGCTTATGAGTTGTGGCCTACTTATAATAAATGGACCACAGCTACCGGCAGACGATATTATTAGGATCGATATTGTGGCATGAAAGGGTTACTACAGGTATGCCGAGACACTATGGATGAAAATAAATACAGTAAAACAACAACAACAACAGTACAGGTGTTCCAGGGTTTGTTTACGCTTGTTCCAGGTGTGTGTGTGTACTTACTCTAGTTGTACTTACTCTAGTTGTATTGCGGGAGTGAGCATGCTCGTTATTTCCCGCCTCCTATATGTGTAGGTGTTATATGTATCGTTGGAATGGCTGTGGATGTGTGTGTAGTCTGTATTTTTAGCCAATTGGCGACATCGGAAACGAAGGCTTAGGGTGGATCTGTATGGTACCATTCTCACTATAGACGGTACCGTCTCGCCCGAAGGCTTAGGTAGCCATCAGCTTAGGTGAACCATATGATGCCCATCTCGCCTTGTGTGTGTGTGTGTGTGTGTGTGTGTGTGTGTGGAAAAAAAAGTGTGTGTGTGTGTGGAGGGCGGGGGGGGGGGGGGGGGGGTTTAGGAATGTGAGGGGGAATGCAGGTGTGATAGGCAGATGTATCTTTGGTCAACGTCTTCTATGGGGAGGTATTAGGTAGATACATATATATATATATATATATATATATATATATAGATTGATATATACTGTAGATACATACATGCATATAGGCAGCATACACACTTAACAGAGCTATATATAGAGATACATATTTATATATTTGATAAATAAATCCATTTATTTACCTCCCTATAGACCTACCTATCCACCTATTTACCTGTCTCTCCTTCACTCAACATTTCCTTCATTCTATGACTTAAGCTGCTTTATACATCGTGTGTCCAGGCATTTTGACCACACCGTCCCTTGAATTTGGCTCTGTCACTATTTTGGCTTTGGGGGAGACAAGCAACCTGCCTTTTGTCTCCTTCATACACATAGATAAATATATATATATATATATATATATATATATATATATATATATATATATATATATATATATATATATATATATATATATATATATAGAAAATTACTCCCTATCTATCTATCTATATACTCAGGCCCAATCCCCACTTTTCCTTTTCCTTTATTTTTTTGTTGACTCTCACTGTAAACAATCCACAGCAACTCTCCCCCCAGACGACCCAGTGTAAAGAATAGGTCGCTACTCACCCCATAAATGGCTGAGAGTCCAGCTGGTTCGTGTGTACCTGAGGGTGGCTGGTACAGGTGAGGCAGCCAATGCATCCGCTCACCCATCATAGTAAAGGTTCTGGGTTACCTATAATGTCAGGTAAATTATAATAGCTTTGATTGATTTGGCTAAGGACGGATGAATTATTACCCTATTCTTAAACCTTCCCACCGTGAAACCCTACTCCTTAGTGGACGAAATAAGAAGATATGGTTAGCTTTTAAAACTTAGGAAATTACAAGTTCTCTTCCATTATTTAACCCCTTCTGTACCGCGACGTCTTCTTCATTTTATTCTAGATATATTTAGACGATTTTGTGCAGCTTAAGTAGCTTGTGCAGCTTTGTGGTAGTATAAACGGTTAATTGAGATAGTTCAAAGCCTGTTAATTGCACAATCAAATGTTTTGTATTTCATACTGGCTGCTAATTTTTTTTTTTTTTAGGAAGAATATCTAGCAATTATAACGCTTCAAACTATCTCAATGAACCCTTTTAAATACCATAGATCCTTCCTAAGCTGCATACAATTGTCTCAATATAGCTAGAATAAAATATAACAGACGTGGCTGATACAGAGAGGATTAAAACTCCGTTCCAATATCTTAGTTCATTACGGGCTGGATGCTGACACCCACCCCACACTTCTAAGAATACGGCTGTCAATGCTACACGACCCTAGATTGTAAGCTAAAGAAAATCATCTATTCTAGTACGTTAATTCTAAGTTGGGCAGAAATCGTAAACTCTAATCTCTGTAATTAAAAAAGGGCTATAGCAAATGAGCTGTCAATTTCAACACCTATTCCCTAGCCATGTCTTCCTATTTGGTAGAAATAATAGCCCGATTACTCTAGTCCTTTTTGAGTTATGAGAGGTTAGAGGTTACTATGTCTGCCCAACCTAGAATGAACAGACTATAGTAACCAGAATAGGACGAACATAACGTCATCGTGCTGAAAGGGCTAACATCAAGGGCTCCCAAATGGCGTCCGAAGCTAAACCTGTCCGATCTCAGTTACTCCCACACTCTCTAGTCCACCTGGCCGCCTCCACCACTCACCTGATGGTTGGTTGGTTGGTTGAGAGGTAAGATGAAGGATGAGGGAACGATGACTGGACAAGGGTTCGAGAGAGAGAGAGAGAGAGAGATTGATAGATACATACATAGATAGATAGATAGATAGATAGATAGAGAGAGAGAGAGAGGCAATATTTTTTTTAATACACAGCCTATTAAGGAACTTTGGGTCTGCTGTTGCTTGTCTTCCTTTATATAGATACATAGATAGATAGATAGATAGGTAGGTAGATAGATAGGTAGGTAGATAGATAGATAGACAGACAGGTCTTAAAATCACCGAACTAATGTGGCGAACGTCTTAAAATTTCAAAACTAAAAATGGGGCTAAACGTGAGGGAGAATCAGAAAAAAAACAAGTCTCCCTTTAAATTAGGTTAGGGGATCATGGCCATTTTGGTTGTGGCTGTTTTGGTTTTAATACATCATGATATGCCACATATATATATATATATATATATATATATATATATATATATATATATATATATATATATATATATATATATATATATATATATATACAGTATATATATAAAGCAAAATTATATATGTACTGTATATATATATACTGTAGTTATATGCCCAACACACTCCCTGTAGAAAATGTATTTATAAATAAGAATATAACTCCCTCTCTTTCTCTCTCTCTCTTACCCCCCTCTCTCTCAATCTCTCCCTACCCCCCCTCTCTCTCTCTCCCCACCCGACTCATACACACACACACACACACTTACCATTATCAAGCCAACATCTTTTCAGTCACCTTTTGAGCCAGTGAACCCAATAATCAGAACCCATTCATCACCCCGAGTAATTGAACCTGTCGTCACCTGAAAAACACCACCAACAAGACAAAAAGAAAAACAAAACAGGAAAAAAAAAGAGGAACACCATCACCAACAAAAACACAAAAAACAAAAAAATATAATAAGAACGCCACCACCAACACCCCAGCTAAAGAGAATAATAATAAAAAAAAAAAAAAAAAAAAAAACTCCCCCTCGGCGGGTCGGGTTACCGGGCTGGGTGTTGGAACAAGCTATTAACTTGAGTTTTAGCGGCCAATTTCTCAAAGCCCGACTGATAAGCCACCGAAGCCCGAAAACGACGATGGGGCTTTCTAGTGTGTGTGTATGTGTGTGTGTATGTGTGTGTGTGTGTGTGTGTGTGTGTGAGTTCAGTGTCATTCGCCGAACGATGCGCTGGGTGGATGAAGGAACAGAAGCAATCACAAAAAACTAGGTCTAACTAATAGCACCAATGAAACACATGTTAAACATTTGAAAAAGTGCACAAAGTGTTACAAATACACAAGAGCAGAAAAATATAAAAAAGAAACACACGGAGGCAAGGATGCAAACAATAATATGTTGCAATATTGAGGGCCTGATGCCGAGAAAAAAACGGCATAAGACTAAAATGTTAGAAGAAATAGGTTTTGAGTATAATAGTGTTCTAATTTGTATCACAGAATCCCATCTTCGAAGTGAAATAAGAGATACCGAAGTAAAATCGAAGGCTATGAAATTTATCGTGCTGATAGAGCGAACGACAGAAAAAAAGGAGGAGTACTGATATACATACGCCAAGACATAGCGAAAGAAGCAAAAATGATAGCTGCAGGCTCTAATGGAGAGATAGAATACGTTATTGTATATATCAAGAAGTGGAAAATGATTCTAGCTACTGTATACAGACCACCAAGATGCTCAACAGAAAACATGTCAGAGGTTATCAAAACTATCGAGTCAGAAGTAGGAAAACTGGGAAATCCCGAACCTACAATAGTGATTAATGGGGGATTTCAATTTACCAAATATACAGTGGAATGAGTCAACTATATATGGGGGAACATCAGAAGACCGATCACAAGCTAATATACTATTCAAAATGATGGAAGACTTAATGCTGAAACAGATAATACATTTAGCAACAAGAAGAAACAATATTTTGGACATATTTCTCACCAACGATGAAGAAATTATAAGCGACATAAGGCTTGAAGAGACAGATATCTCAGATCACCGACTTATGGTGATTGAAACAACATTGCAAGCAAGTCGAGAACCACAAAAATCTATGGCGAACACAAAAGACTTCCGATCCTTAAATGTTTTCCAGGATGACATAGATTGGAAAACCATCAACAATGAAATATCCAATACGGATTGGCATGGAGAGATGGAAGGACGGACAAGCACGGAGATGTACCAACATTTTAGTTCCAAGCTCCTGAACATATGTGTAGCGAATATCCCAAGTAAGAGACAACCACGAGAATACACAATCCCAAGAGAGAGGAAAATACTGATGAGGAAGAGGACAAAATTAAATAAACGATTAGTGGAAAGCGAAGAAGAGAATATGATAAAGCAAAAATTAGCACGTATCGAAAGAGACCTCGCACAGTCGTACGACAGAGAAGCAAAATCTGAAGAACGGAGAGCTGTGGACAACATTGACAAGAACCCAAAATACTTGTTTAAGTATGCCAAGAAAAAAGCAAGCATGCGAACAACCATAGGACCACTCAAGTACAATGGATACCTCACCAGTGATCCACAAAAAATGAGCGAAGCCCTTAACCACCAGTATGTGTCTGCATTTAGTACACCAAAACTAGATACAGTGAATCAGTGGCATACAACAACACCGCCCACAGAATCACAATTGAGCGATGTAGAGTTCGATAGGACAGATATAGAGATATCCATACGAGAAATCAACACATATGCCGCTGCAGGACCAGACTGTATACCAGCAATACTCATGAAGCAGTGTGCCTCCATTATATCCAAACCACTGCACATGATATGGAGAAAGTCGCTGGATACTGGGGAAATACCTAGTCCCTTAAAACACGGACAAATATCACCCATCTATAAAAGTGGGCCGAGAACGGAACCAAAAAATTATAGACCGGTGGCTCTTACTTCACACGTAATTAAAATATTCGAGAGGATAGTTGTAAAAAAAGTAACCAAATATCTGGAGGAACAATCGCTTTATAACAAAGGTCAACACGGATTTAGAAGCGGAAGATCGTGCGTGTCGCAGCTTCTTCAACACAGGATGGATATTTTGAGTGCTCTAGAGGACGGAGATGGTGCAGATGCAATCTACCTGGACTTCTCTAAAGCTTTCGACAAGGTTGACCACTCGATCTTATTGCAAAAACTGGAACATATTGGGATTAGAGGTAGGCTACACAAGTGGATCGGGAGCTTTATCACTAATAGAAGTCAATCGGTAATGGTCGAAGGAAGCGAATCCAAGAAGTCGGAAGTGAGAAGTGGTGTGGCACAGGGGTCGGTGATTGGCCCCTTGCTTTTCCTCATATATATCAGTGATATCGACCAGAGTATACAGTACTGTAAAACAACCTCATTCGCAGACGACACTCGACTCCTGGGCATTGTGAGAAGGGAAGATGATTATAAAATGATACAAGATGACCTGAAGACGATATATAACTGGGCAGAAATGAATAATATGATATTCAATAGCACAAAATTCGAGTTATTGAGATATCGACACCCGAAGCAGAAAGTGGCCGACAAGGACTATACAACACCAGAAGGAGGAATTATAATCCAAAGCAACCACTTGCGGGATCTGGGAATAACAATAAGCGACGACGCTAGCTTCGACCGTCATATTGATAATACTGTAGTGAAGGCCAGAAAGAATATGGGATGGATTTTTAGAACATTCAAAACAAGAGAACCACGTGCATTAATAGTATTATTCAGGGCCCTGATACTACCATTGGTTGAATACTGCTGCCAGTTATGGAACCCGACAAACATCGGCCAAATCAGAAAACTGGAGGCAGTACAACGAACGTACACAGCCCGAATCGAAGGACTGAACAACATGGACTACTGGCAGAGACTACAGCATTTAGACATGCACTCATTGGAGAGAAGAAGGGAGAGATATGTAGCAATGTCCGTGTGGAAAATAATTAACGAAATGATACCAAATCTGGAAAACGAAGATGAAATTAGGACGACATACAGCAGTAGAAGAGGAAAATTGTGCACTATTCCGCGTTTAGTGAGAACAAGGATGAGCTTACAAACCTTGAAAGAGAATTCAATGGCTGTACACGGTCCAAGGATATATAACTGTCTCCCCAAGCAACTAAGAGAACACACAGGCTCTCTCTTAAGTTTCAAGACTGGATTGGACAAATTCCTACGAACAATACCCGACAAACCATCGCTGCCACACTATTACCAAACGTCCGACGGAAACAGCCTGCTACATCAAACCAGAGCGAGGAACTACTGAGGGCGGCACACCAGCGTGGCCCAGGACTTCGGTCCTAAACTACAATCCAGGAATCCAGGAATCCAGGTGTGTGTGTGTGTGTGTATGAGTGAGAGTGAGAGAGAGAGAGAGAGAGAGAGAGACTGCTTTAGATAGGTTGAGAGAGCTGGAGGTACTGTATATATTAACTAGCTACTCTGATTAGAAGGGGTGATTGGAATGAAGTGACTGGGTGGACTGGAGACTGGGTGAGTGATTGGGCGGGTGAGGGAGATTGTGGGAGTGGGTGATTAGGTCGGTAAGTGATTGGGTGAGTGGGTGGGTAAGGGATTGGGTGAGTGGGTGATTAGGTGGGTAATGGATTGGGTGATTGGGGAAGCTGTTGAGTGGGTGACTAGGTGAATAATAGATTGGGTAACTAGGTGAGTAAAGGATTGGGTGATTGGAGGCATGAGTAATTGGATGAATGATGTATTGGGTGATTGAGGAAATGGGTGATTAGGTGAGTGAGGGATTGGGTGATTAGGGGAATGTGTAATTAGGATGAGTGAGGGATTGGGGAAATGGGTGAGTAGGTGAGTGAGAGATTGAATGAGTGGGCATAATTATGAAATAGTGATTGAGTTAAATGAATGAGTAATGGGGTAAATTAATGGGTAATGGGGTAAATGAATGAGTAACAGGTTAAATGAATGATTAATGGGGTAAATTAATGAGTGATTGAGTTAAATGAATGAGTAATGGGATAAATGAATGAGTAATGGGATAAATGAATGAGCAATGGGGTAAATGAATGAGTAATGGGATAAATGAATGAGTGATGAGTTAAATGAATGAGTAATGGGGTAAATGAATGAGTAATGGGGTAAATGAATGAGTGATTGAGTTAAATGAATGAGTAATGGGGTAAATGAAAGAGTAATGGGGTAAATGAATGAGTAATGGGGTAAATTAATGATTACTGGGTTAAATGAATGAGTAATGGGCTAAATGAATGAGTAATGGGGTAAATGAATGAGTAATGGGTTAAATGAATGAGTAATGGGTTAAATGAATGAGTAATGGGGTAAATGAATGAGTAATGGGGTAAATGAATGGATAATGAGATAAATGAATGAATAATGGGTTTAATGAATGACTAATGGGGTAAATAAATGAATAATGCAGTAAATAAATGAACAATTGGGGTAAAATAATGAATACAGGGGTAAATGAATGAATAATGGGCTAAATGAATGAATATGGGGCTAAATGAAGGAGTAATGGATAAATTAATAGTTTAGCGATCAAGTTAGAGGGCCGAGTAACTTGACTAAATCACACACTGAAGCCTAAGGGTACACGTATACCAAACTACAATTATACACAGCTTAAGGGGAGACGAGTCATTGTTCTGGCCCCCCTTCTCCTTCATGCTTAGCCCAATTTGTCTAGAGATTATCAGACGTTCGCCCTATTAGTTTGGCGATTCTAAGACCTTTCACCCATTTCTTTATTATTATCAGGACCTTTCGTGCCATTTAGGTGTCGATTTTTTCCTGGCGAGCGAAAGCGAGCCTGTAATTTTAGGAGGAATCTACCGAAAAGTGTACACATCTATCTTGAAGGGGGGGGGGGGGGGTCTAGGGGTGTTTTTTTAGGCTTGAAGGAGGTCGAGGGAGGAAATTATATGAATAACTGAATAAATATACCCAAAAAACAGCCACTATCCCCTTAAACACAGCTTAAGAAGTAATGTATGTACGGTCGAGTGTTGTAAGTGTTGTCAGATATTTCACAAAGTTTCGGACACTGACTAATACTCTGAGAGATAAGCCCTTTTCCCAGTAACTATAAAGATACCAATAACACTTTTTGAGCGAAGACCACTGGAATCTATGACAACACTTATTACCCCCGATTGTACAGTTACTGACAAATGTTGGTGGGGTCTTGTGACAGTCTTCATCCAAAAATATCCACTTATATTGATGTTCAGATTAAATCCGCAATATATTAAGGGGAGGAAGGCCGTTTGTTTGGTCTATTAATCCATTTATTCATATATTTTTTTAGCTTCCTCCCTAGACCTCCATCAAGTCTAGAAAACACCCCCTAGACCCCCCCTTCAAGATAAATTTGTAAATTTTTCGGTAGAAAAATGTCCCGGCAGAAGGCCAGTTCCTCTTAAATTTGCAGGCTCGCTATAGCCCGCCAGGAAATAATCGAGACCTAAATGGCACTAATAAAGGTCTTAAAATTGACAAGGAAATGAGGCGAAAGGTGTTAAAATCGCCAAACTAATGGGCCGAACGTCTTATATTTTCAAAACTAGTGGGGCTAAACATTAGGGAGAAGGGGGTCCAGAAAAACGGTCTTCCTCCCCTTAATAAGTACATACTAGGTGTTTAATAATATGGAGCTGATTTGATCTGAATATCAATCGAAATGGATATATTTGCATAAATTGAATCGGAAGAGCTCGCGAACACGGTTGGCCAAATAAGTCATGTCTCCACTGTTATTACGTTTGGCTCGTTGTATGCTGTATTAATGTCTGTCGGATGTGTTCAATCTATCTATCTATCTATCTATCTACACGGTTGGCCAAATAAGTCATGTCTCCACTGTTATTACGTTTGGCTCGTTGTATGCTGTATTAATGTCTGTCGGATGTGTTCAATCTATCTATCTATCTATCTATCTACACGGTTGGCCAAATAAGTCATGTCTCCACTGTTATTACGTTTGGCTCGTTGTATGCTGTATTAATGTCTGTCGGATGTGTTCAATCTATCTATCTATCTATCTATCTACACGGTTGGCCAAATAAGTCATGTCTCCACTGTTATTACGTTTGGCTCGTTGTATGCTGTATTAATGTCTGTCGGATGTGTTCAATCTATCTATCTATCTATCTACACGGTTGGCCAAATAAGTCATGTCTCCACTGTTATTACGTTTGGCTCGTTGTATGCTGTATTAATGTCTGTCGGATGTGTTCAATCTATCTATCTATCTATCTATCTACACGGTTGGCCAAATAAGTCATGTCTCCACTGTTATTACGTTTGGCTCGTTGTATGCTGTATTAATGTCTGTCGGATGTGTTCAATCTATCTATCTATCTATCTATCTACACGGTTGGCCAAATAAGTCATGTCTCCACTGTTATTACGTTTGGCTCGTTGTATGCTGTATTAATGTCTGTCGGATGTGTTCAATCTATCTATCTATCTATCTATCTACACGGTTGGCCAAATAAGTCATGTCTCCACTGTTATTACGTTTGGCTCGTTGTATGCTGTATTAATGTCTGTCGGATGTGTTCAATCTATCTATCTATCTATCTATCTACACGGTTGGCCAAATAAGTCATGTCTCCACTGTTATTACGTTTGGCTCGTTGTATGCTGTATTAATGTCTGTCGGATGTGTTCAATCTATCTATCTATCTACACGGTTGGCCATATAAGTCATGTCTCCACTGTTATTACGTGTTGCTCGTTGTATGCTGTATTAATGTCTGTCGGATGTGTTGAATCTATCTATCTATCTACACGGTTGGCCATATAAGTCATGTCTCCACTGTTATTACGTGTTGCTCGTTGTATGCTGTATTAATGTCTGTCGGATGTGTTGAATCTATCTATCTATCTATCTATCTATCTACATGCTCAGGCCCAATCCCCACTTTTGCTATTTTTATTTTTATTTTCTATGTGTGCTCTATTTTATTATTATTTTTTCTTTCTTGGGGATGTTGAATAGGGTGTGTAGAGATAGGAACATATTGATGGAGGTCTTGGGAGGAAACTAATAAAATATTTAAAAGATAAAACAAAGAGTAACAACTAGAGGGACACTCAGAAGAGCGCATACCTCCGCCTTCGCTAGCGGAGGTATGCGCTCTACCGACCACCTCCTAAATTTAATCACGTTTTCCTTGACGCATATCCTATCTGCCCACCAAGTTTCGTGGAAATCGGTTCATAAAGTTTTGAGATATCTTGTTTACAGAGAGACGGACAAACAGACAGACAATCGGAGGCAACTACATAACCTACCAGCATCGTTGGCGGAGGAAATAAGTGATAGTGAATAGGCAAGGGAGTGCAAGGGAAAGCATAAGTAAAAATAAGAGCGATAAACGTGTGATAATGAGTGAGGGTGGTAAACCCCAAGATGGTTAACCCTTTCATGCACCGGAGGTTGCCGTTAAGTATTCAGAAATCTCTTAATCTCATAATTACATCTCCAAAATTAGTTTTCTGCCCACAGCGAACTCAAAGACAACTGCAGAGGTTGAAGTAACTACACTAAAGGTTTCTAAACACCCCTGATGGTCACATTGGCTTTTACATATCCCAGAAAGGGCACAAATCGCGTCCTTGTACGCGAAAGGGTTAAGTAAGATATATTAAGCAATGTGGAGAAAATTTAGTTTGTCAGTAAAAGAGCGTAAGTTAAAATTATTAATAGTTTCTCATGAAATTAGTGCGTTAAAATAAGCGATTGAAATGCCAGTTGCAGCAGAGAGAGAGAGAGAGAGAGAGAGAGAGAGAGAGAGAGAGAGAGATAATGGAGGGTGTCTGAGGTGTGAAAATTGGACGTGCCGGCGAGGTGTAGATTGTGGGCTTGAGCAAATATATTGAGAGAGAGAGAGAGAGAGAGTGAGTGAGTGTGTGTGTAATAATATGTATAATAGGTTTTTTATAATAGGTGGAACCGAGAAATAGCGAATCCACACCTAACCTCCACAGCCAGGAGAGATTTTGATAGAAATCTCACCTGCAGGTGGATGGGACTCGTTAGCCTTGGTAGGCAACTCATCTAGGGGAGACAACCTTATACAAATCCGGGTGAATGGGACTCGTCAGCCTTGGTTGGCAACCTGTCTAGGGGAGTAAACCTGATACAAATCCGTACTGCTTACCTAAGGGTAAGGCAGGTTAGTGGATGGATTAGCCGAAAACCACTGTAGAAAAATAGTGCTAACAAGATACACAGAGGGCCTCGGAGTCGGACGGATCCTAAATTGAGTGGTCAATCCTGTAAGTCCTTCACTAAACTGGCTCGGGTTGTCCCTCTCACAGGGAATTGGTCCGCTTGGGGGCATTCTGTGTATGGCCAGTCTCGTAAGGGGAGTAAGGCGTCCGGCAATAGATAGATAGATAGGTAATTGGATTCGAACACGCAAACTCGTGTTACCTAAGCCAAGCGACTAGAGTACAGTGGCTCAATGCGCTCGGCCACTCTCTGTGAGTGTGTGTGTGTGTTCTTGAAAAATAATGAGTGTTTCTATATTAAAGAGTTCATGACTGACTATATTCCCTCATGAAAGGTCCATTCAGAATCTTGAGGTACAGTATGTCTATCAAGATGTAATTCGAATTATATTAACTCATATCATATTTGTACCCTACTAAGCACTTTATTGCGTCATTTAAAGTTACTAAATATGGGAAAACACTGTCAAACTGTTAGTAAAATTAACAGAAGACCGTAAAATAACAGCAAAGGACCGTACATTAACAGCAGAAGACCGTAAATTAACAGTAATCATATATTTACATTAGATGATAAATTAACAGTAGAACACCGTAAATTAACAGTAGATCTTAAATTAACAGTAGTAGACCGTAAATTAACAGTAGTAGACCGTAAATTAACAGTAGTAGACCGTAAATTAACAGTAGTAGACCGTATATTAACAGTAGACCGTAAATTAACAGTAGTAGACCGTAAATTAACAGTAGACCGTAAATTAACAGTAGTAGACCGTAAATTAACAGTAGTAGACCGTACATTAACAGTAGACCGTAAATTAACAGTAGTAGACCGTAAATTAACAGTAGACTGTAAATTAACAGTAGCAGACCGTAAATTAACAGTAGCAGACCGTAACTTAATAGTAGTAGACCGTAAATTAACAGTAAAAGGCCGTAAATTAACAGTAAAAGACTAAATTAACAGTAGCAGTCTTGGGGTGTTATTTTCAAGCTTGGCAGAGGTCTATTGAGCAAAAAAAAAAAAAAAACACACACACACACACAAACTTAAGGTGGCGACACACGAGCGCATTTTACGGCAATTTTCGATGAACAAGTGTTATTTTCTCGTAATACGCTTTGGTATTTTGGCATTGAAATAGACAACTATACTGTATACACACTTTATAGGATTCTATTTTTTTGTTTTTCTGGACTCCCTTCTCCCCCATGTTTCGCCCCCTTAGTTTTGAGATTGTTTAGACATTCGCCCCATTACTTTGGCGATTTTAAGACCTTCTGTGCCATATAGCCTAGGTGTCGATTTTTTCCTGACGAGCTAAAGCGAGCCTGCAATTTAGGAGGAACCCTCTTTGGCCGGGTATATATCTCGAAGCGGGGTTTGATGGAGGTCTAGGGTGGAAGCTAAAAAAAAAAAAAAAAAAAAAAAATATATAGGCCTATATACCGGTATTTATATATAATTATATATTGTATATATATATACCGGTATACAGTATATATAAGTACATAAACAAATGAATAATAATCTCCACTTAAGCGACTGATATAAAATATAAGACCACAATTGCCTGAAAAAATAAACAATAAACAAAATTAAATGCGGAAAAATCGTTCGTGTGACACCGGCATCCTAAATTTGCCACGGGGAAGGTATTTTATTATATTCTGGTTACAATTAGACAATTTTATTCAGCTTTGGAAAAGCCAACGAGAGAGGATTCTTTGAAAGATTTTTGGTATGAAAGGTCTGAAAATAGTCAAACTAATGAGGCAGACGTCTTAAAATCTCAAAACAAATGGGGCTAAACACTCGGGAGAAGGGGATCCACAAAACCCCTCCTTAATCCAGTGATCTATAATAATGTTAGGGTAGGCCACGGAGCAGCAGGTGTTATATAGCGGTCCATTGGCAGAACCGGTCCATCTAGTTCACCGGGACCTTAAGGGGACAGTGGCTGTTTGTTTGCTCTAGTAATTCATTTATTCATATATTTGTTTTTACTTTCCTCCCTAGACCTCCATCAAGCTTAGAAACACGCCCCCTAGACCCCCCTTCAAGATAGATTTGTAAATTTTTCGGTAGAAAAATGTCCCGGCCGAAAGACGGTTCCTTTTAAAATTAGAGGCTAGCTATCGCTCGCCAGGAAAAAATCGACACCTAAAGGGCACGAAAGGTCTTAATATTGAAAACAAAATGAGTCGAAAGGTTTCAAAATCGCCAAAATAACAGAACGAACGACTTAAAACCTCAAAACTAATATGCTAAACATGAGGGAGAAGGGGGTCCATAAAAAACGGTCTGTCTCCCCTTAAGGCCTAGGATAATCAACTTCTCGGCTACAGTCACACGAAGAACTTTTTTATTTGTAATTTATTATATATAGATATATATTTTTTTTTTACTGAAGCAATGCCTTTTTTTATGTTATTATTTTTTTTTATTTTTACTGAAGTGATACAATTTCCTATTTACACTTTACTATGTACGTTCTGATACGTAAAGGCTTTCATATTTTACTCATACTTTCACCTACTATTTATTGCATCAATGTTTTTTTTATGCCTTCTCTCATTCGGGTTTTATGTTGTTTATTATATCTACATTCTCCTTGCAGTTTTGTTATTAATTATTATTAGTTTTATATATATTATATATATTATATATATATATATAGCATAGACTAGCTAGGGAAATGTAAACCATCTTATGTGTGAATACAGATGCCAGGATTTTTAATTCCAATTTCAGATTATTGATACCAAATATACAATATATATATTTCTACTCTCATCATGATCCATTTCTATTCAAAGAATATCACACAACTCATTACTTCTCTCTCTCTCTCTCTCTCTCTCTCTCTCTCTCTCTCTCTCTCTCTCTCTCTCTCTCCCACCCACAAATCACCACGTCAACATTATTTACCTACATCCTTCCATTATCCTCTTTATAGCGTCATTACTTTATATTTTATTGTCATTGATTCCCACATACATCACCTGCTGATTAGCCCTTACAGTACCGGCGACGTATTTTTGTTTTTATTTCAGTTACATTTAGACGATTTTATGAAGGTTAAGAAGGATATATGGTAGCTCAAAGGATTAATGGAGATCGTAAGTAATCTTTTAAAGAGGGGAGGCTGAAACTTACACCCCCAATTCAGTCAAAATTCAACTTTTTTTTCTTCTTCTTCTAAAATGCTTCTTTCAACATTTGAAAATAGCATAGGAGGGCAAAAAAAAAAAAAAACATATCGCATCCAATAACACCCCCGGACCACACTCCAATCAACGAAAAATGTTACCCTCAGCCAAATATATATTTTGTTTTATGTTGTTTGTCTAAAAGGTTTCTGTAAACAATCGAAACTATCATATGAGGGCATAAACACCCATATGACATCCCTAGGCCCCCCCCCCCCCCATGCCCATGGCCCCCAATATCATGGATTTATATGAAACACTTGTGAAAGTCTTCTGTTGACCAAATGTTCCAAGATGTTTTACATGAGTATCCCATATAACTTTGTTTTCTCTAACAGCTTAGTAATAGAAAACGTCTTGGAAGGAGTAACTTAGTTATTTTCCCCAAAATTGTCACTTGCTAGGTATGAATTTGAAAGTTTTGCGATTACCAGAGATCATATATTGGCAACTCCAAGTGCAACTACATTTTTGTATATTGCTCTGCTTCGTTCCCCTTCTACACACTATATATAGGACTATATAGCAACGGTAATATGATTAGATAATGGCCTTATCTCCCACATTTTCCGAGATTCAAAAATGTTCATGTCAAAATTTGGGCTACCAAAAAAAATATATATATTATATATTTTTTTCAGCCCCTTCTATTATTCAATATGGGAAAACTAGATCATATAGTTGTAGGGGATGCTTGTAGGATACGCCAGAAAAAAATTGCGGGAAATTTGAACAATTTTCAATGACTAGTTGATTTTTCATAATTATAGTGCAATGAAATTCTGCGCGCGCGCACGCACATAGAGACCTGATTTTTTTCAGCGAGTTTTAGTATTTTCATTGGTATTAAGATGGTATGATGCCAGAAACAAAATCTCTTATACAGGGTGAATTGGGGGTGTAAGGTTCAGCCTCCCCTTAACGGGTAGACATCCTTCCCAAGCTGAATAAAACCGTCTAATAGTTGCCAGAATATAATGGAAAGCATGATGCCGGTACTGAAGGGGTTAACTTATCAATATTATACTGTAGTTTTATACTATACTATACCATGTTCTTTATAGACAGGCAAAAAATTCAGACGTTATCCTCTCATCCTCCCTCTCTCTCTCTCTCTCTCTCTCTCTCAAAAAAAAAATAATAATAATAATAATACAAAAATAACTAAATAAATAAACACATAAATACATATATATATATATATATATATATATATATATATATATATATATATAATCAGTAATTTATTTAATTTTTCTACCATTTGGAAACAGCCAGCCAAGGAATAGGACTGGAAATTTACAGCCCATTTGTTCTAGCCCTTTTTTTGAGTTACTGAGGTTCTATAGGCTTTACGATTTCTGGCCTACATAAATTATAGTTAATGAACTTCTGGCCACTATACCCTGTTCCAAGTAAGCAGGCCAAAACTCTTGAACATTAACCTCTACAGCTCGCAAACGACTAGAGTAATTGAGCTAATATATCTACGCTTTGGGAAGGGTCAGCCAGGGAATAGGCGTGAAAAATTACAGCCCATTAGCGCTAGTCCATTTTGAATTACATAAGTTAGAATTCACGATATCTGGACTACCTACTTGGAAGCATTCACGCAATTTCTCTTAATAACAAGTTTCAATATATTCCTTTAAGGGGAGATGGGTCGTTTTTTTGGTCATCCTTCTTTCTCCTGTTTAGCCCCATTAGCTTTCTGATTTTAAGACGTTCGCCCCATTAGTTTGTCGATTTTAAAACCTTTTGTACCATTTCTACATCAATATCAAGACCTTTCGTGTCATTTAAGTGTCGATTTATTCTTGGCGAACGATAGCGAGCCTGCAATGTTAAGAGAAACAGGCCTTTGGCCGGGACATATCTATATTAAAAAAAAAAAAAAAAATATCTTGAAGGAGGGTCTACGGTTTTATTTTTGTTTTAATGTTGATGAAGATCTAGCGAGGGAACTAAAAAATAAATGTATATATAAATAATTAGACCCCCACAAATAACCACTGTCCCCTTAAATTCGCACCCACACATAAATAAATAATATCTATCTATGCTTTCCCCCCACATAAGCAAATTCCCACTTGTGCACACTCCCATTGCTAATTTTTGTCCGGTTATCTTGGCCCCTATTCCCCCACACACTCTCACCCACACATCCACTTTCCACCCCCACTGGTCCCTTCATCCCACCCTCACACATCCACTTTTCACCCACACACATCCCCTTCACACCCTTACTCTTCACCCACACATCCACTTTCTAAACACACTGGTCACTTCATCCCACCCACACACATCCGCTTTCCACCCACACCCATCTACTTCTCACCCACATACATCCACTTTCCACCCACACACATCCACTTTCCACCCACACACATCCACTTTCCACCCACACACATCCACTTCTGACCCACACACATCCACTTTCCACCCACACACATCCAATTTCCACACACACAAATCTACTTCTCACCCACACACATCCCTTTCTCACCCACACACATCCACTGTTCACCCACACACATCCACTTCTCACCCGCACTCTTCACCCACACACATCCACTTCTCACCCCCCCCAACATCCACTTTACACCCACAATATCAACCCCCATATATCCAATTTCCACTCACACTGACCTCTTCATTGCACCCACACACATTCACACCCCACTCACAATCACCACTGTCCTTACACTACCACAGTTACACACATCCCTCTACACACACACAATACCTGCAAACACACACACACACACACACACACACGCACCAACCTCCATACACACTTACTCAGCCATACACACACACACACACACACACACCAACACCCATACGTCACTCACTCAGCCACACACACACACACACACACACACACACACACACACCAACACCCATACACACTCACTCAGCCACACAAACCCACACACACACACACACACACACACACACACACAGTCCAAACAGTGTATATATGAACCTACTGCAGGGATCCTGGTGGTACCGGGTACACTTCCAACCAACCTACCAACCTACCTGCTTACCTGCCCCTCATTCAGGCTACAGGTACGCGAACCAGGTTTCTCTTTCTACCTGTACCTACACACCTGGTACACACACACACACATTAGAGCACACCTGGCACACACACCTACACACACACCTGGCACACACACACACCTGGTGCGCACATATACATACACGTACACACTTGGCACACACACACACACACACACAACACACACACACAGACACACACGCACAATTACACACCTGGTACATACACATATCTGTATTTTACACACCGTACTACAACTCATATACACATCATAATTTATATTGCAGTGTTTGGCTTCCACATTCTTCCACATCTTGAAATTTATCCACACTAATTATTTACTCATTCTCTCTCTCTCTCTCTCTTTCTCTCTCTCTCTCTCTCTCTCTCTCTCTCTCTCTCTCTCTCTCTCTCTCTCTCTCTCTCTCTCTCTCTCTCATTATGTTGTTTGGCTTTCAGATTCCTCCACATCCGCATCTTGAAATGTATCCACACACATTATTTACACACACACACACTCTCTCTCTCTCTCCCTCTTCCTCTCGCTCTCGCTCTCACTCTCACTCTCCCTCCCTCCCCCCTCTCTCTCTCTCTCTCTCTCCCCCCCCCCCCCCCCCCGGTACACCTGCACCCTGCCGACTGGTTCCCTCAGTCATTAGGCCACACAATTTATATTCTTCACAGATTTCTTTCCTTTACACTATTGGGTCCGAGGAAGATCTTATTGCACCTCCCTTGTTTCGCTCCAGTAGTTTGGAGATTTTAGATGTTTCACCCCATTCAGGTATCGATTTTTCATTGGGCGAGCAACAGTGTACAGTAAATCGGCCTTCGGCCGAGACATTTCTCTGTCAATAATGTACAAGTTTAGCTTGAATTAGGGGGTCTGCATGTTTTGTTTTTAAGGAAGTCTGGGAAGGCGTTTTGTTTGCCTAGGGGACAAACTAAATTAAATTGCTCGAAAATGTAAACAATCTCAATAATCTTTAAATAACATATCATAATAGCCCACAAGACGTCATACCAGGTGGTGTTAACCCTTTCATGATACTATTACGCATTTATTGTCTGTGTTCTGGCAATAGTTAGACGATTTTATTCAGATTAGGAAGGGCATATTGACGTCCAGTGTTGAGATAGTCTTGACCCTTATGCAGCATATCACGTCGATCCTTCCTAAGCTCTACACAATCATCTTATGAACGCCAGAATAAACTGTCCCCAATGCGGCCTAATCTTGAAAGGGTTAAGTAGCGTGGGACTACCTTCACATCCTTCTGGGGTTGCTGGAGGAGATATTGCACATATCATTCTTGGGAACATCGTCTGGCGTTAGCATGGATAAAAAATAAAAAAAAATTGATAGTTCCTTAAAAGGGGTGGGGGGGGGGGGGTTTCTGGACCCCCTTCTCCCTATTGTTTAGCCCCAATAGTTTTGAGATTATAAGACGTTCGGCCCATTAGTTTGGCGATTTTAACACCTTTCGCCCCATTTCGTTGTCAATTTTAAGACCTTTCAAGCCATTTAGGTGTCGATTTTTTCCTGGCGAGCGAAAGCGAGCCTGCAAATTTAAGAGGACCCGGCCTTCGGCCGGGAAATTTTTCTACTAAAAAATGCACAAATATATCTTGAAGGGAGGTCTAGGTGGTGTTTTTCTAAGCTTGATGGAGGTCTAGAGAGGAAACTAAAAAAATATATGAATAAATGAATTAATAGACCAAACAAACGGTCTGCCTCCCCTTAATTAAAATAAGTTAAGAGAGGGGTGGGGGGGGGGGGGGGTTTGTTGTTTTTCAGCCCTCTTCTTCCTCGTGTTTACCCCCATGTAACTCCACCTGAACATCTTGAGTACAGCCAGTCACTCGAGCCCTTTTTCGAGCAATTTTTACGGCCAATTATGGTCTGGAAGCTTAGAAAATTACACTTTATCAGAATTCAGCCACCTAACATAATCTACCTTCAGTCTAGTTACCGATACCAGTGCGAAAATATCCCGAAATAATACGAGAAAAAACTTGCTCATGGAAAATTGCCGGAAAGAGCGCTCGTGTGACAGCGGCTTTACTCATGTCTACCCCTTTCCCTCTGTATTCATGTCTTTCCAACAACGTCCATGTTTGACACCCATATATCAAGGTCAGGAGCACCAGACTATACTGCACTCACTTCTTTACTTTTATGCTCACCTCCCTATTCCTTGTCACTGCTTTCACCATTTCTATAGTCCATTCATTATATGTAGGCCAGGAATCATGACCTCTATCCTCTGTAACTCAGATAGGGGTGAAGCAAATGAGCTGTTGATTTCTACATCTATTCCCTGGCCGACTCTTCTCAAATGATTATGTTACCTCCACCAACCGACTTTACTCCTAAACTCAATTAATTAAATCAACAAATACATGTGGCAGTCCAGGGATTCGAACCTAGGATGCTCACACCGAAATTCAGTGCATTTATCCATTGCGCTATGAAGAACTAGAAATGTTAGCTAGATTACTCTACTCCTTTTTGAGCTAAGAGGGGTTGGGTAATGAACAGATATATGATATAGGAGGTCAACATTCTCCCTATAAAAGGATTCCCCAGCACCAACTTAATGGGGGGATGGGCCGATTTTCTGGACCACTTTTTCCCTCATGTTTAGCCCCATTAGTTTTCAGATGTTAAGATGTTTGCCCCATTAGTTAGTCGATTTCAAAACCTTTCGCCCCATTAATATTTAGACCTTTCGTGCTACTTAGGTGTCGATTTTGTCCCTGGCGAACGATAGTGAGCCTGTAATGTTGGAAGAACCGGCCTTCGGCCGGGACATTTTACCGAAACATGCACAAATTAATCTAGAAGGGGGATCTAATGGATGTCTTTTTAATTTGATGGGAGGTCTAGGGAGGAAACTAGAAAAAATAATGAATACATGCAAAAATCGGCCAGAAAGAACCACCCCCCTTAACAGGAGAGCAGCACTCATCACAGTTTTATCACGGGCCTGTATTGTAATGTGGGTGGTGAGAGCCATGACCTTCACACTACTTAGCTTCAGGGTGTGTGTGTGTGTGTGTGTGTGTGTGTGTGTGTGTGTGTGTGTGTGTGTGTGTGTGTGACTATGTTGTTTTACCGATTTGTATTTACCTATATAAGTTTTGCAGACAGCTGTGGCCTGATGAAATCCATCCACCTCTCTCATATTCCTTCGAATGTGTGTTTAACTATATCTGTATATTCTTCATAAATTCCATGTACTTTGTCTCCTAGTTGTCCTAATCTCAAGTCTGTTCACGTGTGTGTGTGTGTGTGTGTGTGTGTGTGTGTGTGTGTGTGTGTGTGTGTGTGTGTGTGTGTGTGTGTGTGTGTGTTTCTTCCTCATGTTAAGTCCCATTAGCTTTGAGATTTTACGACATTCGTTCCAATTGATTGGCGATTTTAAGACCTGTCGCCTCATTTGTTGTCAATATATAAACCTTTCGTGCCATTTAGGTGTCAATTTTGCCCTGGCGATAGCGAGCCAGGAAGAAATCGACACCTGGATGGGGATAAATGTCGTAAAACAGTTGGCCGAATGGGGCCGAATGGATACAAGCCAGGGAAAGAGAGAAAAGGAGAGAAAGCTAAAACAAAAACGGTGAACCCCCCCCCCCCTTAAGGTGGGATGACCCATTTCTTAGGGCAAGGTAACTGCTCACAACTTCTTAAGGAGAGATTTCCACTTGAGGGACTTTTTTCTTGATCCCTTTCTCCCACATGTCTAGCCCCATTGCTTTTGAGATTTTAAGACGTCTGCCCCATTAGTTTGGTGATTTTTAAGAATTTCCGCCCCATTCTGTCAATTTTAAGACCTTTCGTGCCATTTAGGTGTCGATTTTATCCTGGCGAGCGATAGCTAGCCTGTAATTTAAGAGTAATCGGCCTTCGGCCGGGACATTTTTCTACCGAAAAATGTACAAATTTATCTTGAAAGAGGGTCAAGGGGGTGAAGTTTTAAGATTGCTGGAGGAGTAGGAGACAAACTAGAAACCTCCCTTTAACCCCTTCAGTACCGGTGCCGTCCTTTTAACTTTATTCTGGTCACTGTTAGACAATTGTATTCAGCTTAATAAGGAACTCCACCAAGTAACAGGCTTCTAACTATCTCACTTAACCTTTTTTATTGCTACAGATTCTTCTTAAGGGGAGGCTGGCCGTTTGTTTGGTCTATTAATTCCTTTATTCATATTTTTTTTTTGTAGTTTCCTCCCGAGACCTCCATCAAGCTTAAAAAAAAAAAACCCTACACCCCCCTTCAAGATAAATTTGTACATTTTTCGGTAGAAAAATGTCGCGGCCGAAGGCCAGTTCCTCTTAAAATTGCAGGCTCGCTATCGCTCGCCAGGAAAAAATCGACACCTAAATGGCTTGAAAGGTCAACGAAATAGGGCGAAAGGTGTTAAAATCGCCAAACTAATGGGCCGAACGTCTTATAATCTCAAAACTAGTGGGGCTAAACAATAGGGAGAAGGGGGTCCAGAAAAACGGTCTGCCTCCCCTTAAACGGCACAAAATCGTCTAAATATAGCTAAAAATAAATGAAATAGACGTCACCGGTATAGAAGGGGTTAAGTCCCAGTGATGTGGCTATAATATAATTGTACGCTGGCTACTTCTAAACGATTATTAGTCACAATTTACGATGGGGCTGTTATAGTTGAGGGGTTAGAGATAGTATTCAATAGTCTTCAATTCACCAAAGTCCTTCAAAGTACATTATTCGGTACACAAAGCCGGTTCCTCATACATTGCAGGCTTACTATCGCTCGCTAGGAAAATATTGATACTTAAGTGGCACGAAAGGTCGTAAATTTGACAAAGAAATGGGGCGAAAGGTTTTAGAGTCGGCAAACTAAAGTGGCGAACGTTTTACACATATATATACTGTATACACACATATATATATATATATATATATATATATATATATATATATATATATATATATATATATATATATATAGTAATGGGGCTAATTTCGAGGGAGAAGGGGTCCAGAGGAATAAAAATCCTGGCCTTAATAAAGAGGTGGCCGTTGAGTGGTTCAGTGAGTTAGTGCTCCTGTGTGACCCATATCTTACGGCAAGGTAACTCCACACTGGTAACTAGTAGGGACTCACTCATGCACTCACTGTCTATCTCACTCATTCACTCACTCACACATTCATGCACTCATTCATTCATTCACTCACCTTACCTTGTGATACCTTGTGATGTGTTCGCCACTCTTCTAGCGGCACCGAGGAGCGCGTCGCCCCTCGTTATTCATTCACTCACTCCTTCATTCACTCAGTCATAAACTTACTTATTCATTCATTCATTCATTCATTCAGTCATTCACTCACTCACTTTCTTACCCATTCACTCAGTCATAAACTCACTATATCTCACTCAGTCAAGCACGCACTCACTCTTTCATTCATTAACTCACTGACTCATTTATTCATTCAATCACTCACTCACTCACTCAGTCATTCACTCACTCACTTTCATACCCATTCACTCAGTCATAAACTCACTATATCACTCTCACTCACTCAATCACGCACTCACTCACTCACTCGACAACACACTCACTCGCTCGCTCACTTACGCACACACTCATTCACTCACTCTTACACTCTGTACTGATGCATTTAATGTACTCAACCAGCCTACTTGACATTCATTTACACGCTTTAAGAAGAAAATATATTCTAATATATATCTATCTCTCTCACTCTCTCTCTCTCTCTCTTTCATATATACATACACACAGACACACACACGCATATATATATATATATATATATATATATATATATATACACTATACAGTATATATACAGTATATATAGTATATATATATATATATACATTATGAGCTTTTAGTTTCCTTCCTAGACCTCCACCAAGCTAAAAACAAAATATCCCCAAGACCCCGCTTCTAGACAAATTTGTAAATCAGTTTGGCAATATTAAAAGAAATCGCCCCCTCTCTGTGTCAATTTTAAGAACATTCGTGCCATGTGGGTGTCGATTTTTTCGTGGCGAGCGAAAGCGAGCTTACATTTTACGAGGAACCGGCCGAAGTATTTAGCTTATGAATTATGCACAAATATGCATCTTAGGGGTACTTTTGAAGCTTGATGGAGGTCTTGGGAAGAAGCTAAAAAAAGAAAAGAAAACAAAAATAATAATAATAATAATAATAATAATAATAATAATAATAATAATAATAAACATACATAGCCTACATAGACAAAATAAATAATTAATAAAAAACATAAAACGAAACCGAATGTGCCCTTTAATGCGTCATATATTTGATCCAGGTAACCCAGTAAAACATTTAAAGATAAATAGAAATATGAGGCGGCCGGATGAGTGCCATTTGGAGCGGCATTAAATATATACATATATGCATACATATATACATACATACATATATGCCGTATATAAACCGGCTTTCAGGAAAATACCACCACTTCTATTCAGAGTAGAGAGTCTGTAGGAATAGAGAGCGGACATCTTTTACTTTGGACGCCATTTTGGGGACGTAAATTAATCCAACAGCGACTTGAGCCATTATTTGTGATCCGGTAGAAAGTAGATTGAAAGCCCAATTTTTTTTTTTTTCCTATCAGTATTGCCGAATGTTTATATATAAAAACAAAGTGTTTACAACCTTAAGGGGAGGCAGACCGTTTTTCTGGACCCTCTTCTCCCTAATGTTTAGTCCCACTAGTTTCGATATTATAAGACGTTCGGCCCATTAGTTTGGCGATTTTAACACCTTTCGCCCCATTTCGTTGTCAATTTTAAGACCTTTCATGCCATTTAGATGTCGATTATTTCCTGGCGAGCGATAACGAGCCTGCAATTTTAAGAGGAACCGGCCTTTGGCCGGGAAAATTTTCTACCGAAAAATGTACAAATTTATCTTGAAGGGGGGTCTAGGGGGTGTCTTTCTAAGCTTGATGGAGGTCTAGGGAGGAAACTAAAAAAAAAACATATGAATAAATGAATCAATAGACCAAACAAACGGTCAGCCTCCCATTAACCCCTTCTGTACCGGCCACGTCTAGAGCAAACGGGCTGTAAAATTCCACGCCTAACCCCTGGCTGACTCTTCCCAAACGGTGTACATAATACCTCGATTACTTTAGCCGTTCTTGAGTTACAGATGTTAGTGGTCAGGATTCCCCCCCCCCCCCCTACCAATAATGAATGGACTATAGTGAATATGATAGTCTCAAAATCTTGTTAGCATAAAATTGCCTATCGAAAACAAGTGATCCAAAATTGGCAGAACAGATGGTTTAGTATATCCCTCTTTGACCCTTACGGTGACGTATTATATACTTCATTTAAGCTACATTTAGACGATTTTATGAAGGTTAGCAAGAATATATGGTAGTTAAAGGGGAGATATCCATTTGAGTTTTTTTTTCTTGACCCCTTTCTCCCTCATATTTAGCCCCATTGCTTTTGAGATTTTAAGACGTTTGCCCCATTAGTTTGGTGATTTTTAAGAATTTCCGCCCCATTCTGTCAATTTTAAGACCTTTCGTGCCATTTAGGTGTCGATTTTATCCTGGCGAGCGATAGCGAGCCTGTAATTTAAGAGTAATCAGCCTTCGGCCGGGACATTTTTCTACCGAAAAATGTACAATTTTATCTTGAAAGGGGGTCAAGGGGGTGAAATTTTAAGATTGCTGGAGGAGTAGGAAACAAACTAGAAACCTCCCCTTAAAAGGATTAATCGAGATAGTGTGTAGCCTTATAATGGGTAGACGTCCTTGCTAAGCTGAATCAAATAGTCTAATAGTTGATAGAGTGTAATGAAAAGGACGTAATGAATACGGTACTGGTAATACTGGGAGAGGTGAACCCTTTCCAGCCAAGTCCTGGAGGATCATACCTATAGCTTGAAATATGAGTATAATATATATATATATCGGGCGTATTTCCTAAAGCTTGTCAGATGTCTAGGGACCAAAAAAAACATATATATATACATATATATATATATATATATATATATATATATATATATATATATATATATATATATATATATATATATACTGTATATACAGTATACTGTACATATATAAATAAAACAAATAAAAAATCACCTTCTAACAGCTGCTAGACTAAGCTATATAGTCTCCTTGAAATTATTAATGGACTTCATAATTAGTTCTCTGGTAATTATTCTTTTCACTCATGATGTAATTTATTAGTGGGGACGCGGGTTAGTATTTTAGACGCAGCTAAGCTATACTTGGTGTGGTTATAGATTATTGGTTATATTTCATCTCTCTCTCTCTCTCTCTCTCTCTCTCTCTCTCTCTCTCTCTCTCTCTAACAGGTAGACAACAACGAGTGGTAATCAATGGTGTTTCTTCTGAGTGGACTCCAGCCACCTCTGGAGTTCTACAGGGATCTGTCCTTGGACCACTTCTGTTTATCATTTATGTCAATGACATCGATATTGGTCTGTTGAGTGTGATCTCCAAGTTTGCAGATGACATAAAACTTGGAATGAATGTGAAGGACCCACAAGGGGGTTCAGCACTAGTACTTGTGGACACTTTTTCACATATAAGATCTGTTCTACCTGGAACAAACTTCCCTCCGAAGTTGTAAACAGTTCTTCAGTAGAGCAGTTAAAAAAGAGAGTAGATAGTATTTTGCACACTGTAAAGAGTGTAGTGCACTAAACAGTCTCTCTCTCCTTCCAATTCGAGTATCCCATCGGAATGGACTGCAAGGTCTCTGTAATCCATTGTAACTCTCTCTCCATTTTACGGGTTCACTTCAACACTTCAAAACAGACGGAGCTATATTAAATATATATAATAATTACTACTGCCAAACGATTTCATTCATCTAATAATGAAGGAGTATCGAACTACATGAAACCCAATTGTATTTTTTCCACTTAACTTACTTCTCTTAATTTTACTTTAGAGAAAAATGCTAATAGTATCAAAACTAGCAAAATAGCAAACATCTATCTGAAAAAAGAAAGAAAAAAGGAATGACACCAAACTTTGAACAAATCAGCGTATTCTTGGGAAGGTCTGCCTTAGTCATAGCTTCTGTGCTGACCTATGATGTTCTTTTAACCCCTGGAGGATTATGACTACACTCTATTTTTGTCCATACTATGCAATATGATATACACTAAGAAAGGATATTACTACCATTCACATACATAGATATATTTGCAGTGACTCTCATATACTCCACGCGATGTAGTCCATTATTCACGAATTGGCTGATAGTACCATGGAACTATCATCTTTATTTACATTATATAATTATACGTCTTCACAATTAAACATGTATTCATTCTAATAATATCGCCAGTACTCACCAAAAGATCCCCTTAAAGAAACACTCCAACCAGAAGACATACCTGTAAGAGTTAAACACAAATGTTAAGGGGAGATTTCCACTTGAGGGATTTTTTTCTGGACTCCTTTCTCCCTCATGTTTAGCCCCATTGTTTTTCTAATTTTAAAACGTTTGCCCCATTATTTTGACGATTTAAAGAACTTTCAACCCATTTCTGTCAATTTTAAGACCTTTCGTGCCATTTAGGTGTCCATTTTATCCTGGCGAGCGATAGCGAGCCTGTAATTTAAGAGGAACCGGCTTTCAGCCGGGAAATTTTTCTACCGAAAAATGTACAAATTTATCTTGAAAGGGGCTCAAGGGGGTGTAATCTTAAGCTTGAAGGATATCTAGGGACCAAACTAAGAACCTCCCCTTAATACATTGACCATACACACATCCACTATATATACTGTATATAAATGTTAGTCCATTGCTTTGACGATCTTATTTTGAAAAGCGGTACATCTATTGAAAAGCGGTACATCTATTGAAAAGCGGTACATCTATTGAAAAGCGGTACATCTATTGAAAAGCGGTACATCTATTGAAAAGCGGTACATCTATTGAAAAGCGGTACATCTATTGAAATATAAGCAAGGGGGGTCACCTGGGTTCTTTTCCCCCCCTCTCTCTTGGTTGTATCCATTCGACCCCACTCAGCCTACTGTTTTAAGATGTTTATCCCCATCCAGGTGTCGATTTATACCTGGCGAGCGATAGCGAGCCATCATATTTTGGATAATGAGTTAGACAGCAGGCTAAATTTGTACACTTTTCGATAGAAAAATTTCTCCGGCTAAGCCAGATTTCTCGATAAAATGCTGGCTCGCTATCGCTCGCCAGGAAAAAGTCGACACCTGGATGGGGATAAATGTCTTAACACAATAAGCTGAATTAGGCTGAATGGATACAACCAAGAAAGAAGAAAAGGATGGTCACCCCCCTTAAAAACCTAAACATATGATATTGTTGCCATAATCATCGACCTTCGCCATTGAGTAAACTACACATTTCTCTGTTGACTAAAGGGATTATAACTACATCTTATCTAACCACATATATAGCTTATAACCTTGCATATAGTAAGTGGTGGGATATTTATATTACAGTATATAAATGAAATATACAGTATATAATTATATGAACAGTATGTAGGCATAATAATATGCTCAGGCACATATACCCCATAGCTGGGGGTAGCCGACTCGAATTATGTGAATACATATTTATACTGTGTATATTAAATATATATATATGTACAGAGGAGAGAGAGAGAGAGAGAGAGAGAGAGAGAGAGAGAGAGAGAGAGAGAGAGAGAGAGAGAGAGAGAGAGAGAGAGAGAGAGAGAATAAACATAAATAAAGCTATATATATATATGCATCAGAAACTACCAAATACCCCCCCCCCCCCCCAACCCAACCCAACACAGACGTCCAGAAAGAAACATTGTATCACTCCAGGAATTAGAGGCCTGTGTATTTTTAAGCCAGACTCAATTCCCCTGAACACCTTAGAATGCAGAGGACAGACAACCTTTCAGGAATGCACCATCTGGAGTTTTCATATACACGTCAAAATAGTTGGTATGGGGATGTCTTTTACGCTGACATTTATCCTTATAACTTGATTTATGAGTGTTCCATATATATATGTTGTCCACTATATAGGTACGCTGCTATGTATAGTATAGTATATAATGCAATTATGTTAAGGGAGGTGGTTGATTTTTCTGGACTCCATTCTCCCTCATGTTTAGCATATTAGTTTTGAGATTTTAAGACTTTCATTTCGTTAGTTTGGCGATTTTGAAACCTTTTACCCCAATTATTTGTCAATATTAAGACCTTTCGTACCATTTAGGTGTCGATTTTTTCCTGGCGAGCGAAAGCGAGCCTGTAATTTCCTGTAATGTCCCGGCCTTCGGCCGGGAAATTTTTCTAACAAAAAATGTACAAATTTAGGGGGTGTTTTTTAAGCTTGATGGAGGTCTAGCGAGGAAACTAAACAAAATGATGGATAGATAAACATATACACGAAAAAACAAGCACTACCCCCTTTAAACTAAAAACAAGCACTACCCCCTTTAAACTAAAAACAAGCACTACCCCCTTTAAACTAAAAACAAGCACTGCCCCCTTTAAACTAAAAACAAGCACTACCCCCTTTAAACTAAAAACAAGCACTACCCCCTTTAAACTAAAAACAAGCACTACCCCCTTTAAACTAAAACAAGCACTACCCCCTTTAAACTAAAAACAAGCACTACCCCCTTTAAACTAAAAACAAGCACTAGCCCCTTTAAACTAAAAACAAGCACTACCCCCTTTAAACTAAAAACAAGCACTACCCCCTTTATAAGTAAAACAAGCACTACCCCCTTTATAAGTAAAACAAGCACTACCCCCTTTATAAGTAAAACAAGCACTACCCCCTTTAAACTAAAAACAAGCACAACCCCTTTAAACTAAAAACAAGCACTACCCCCTTTAAACTAAAACAAGCACTACCCCCTTTAAACTAAAAACAAGCACTACCCCCTTTAAACTAAAAACAAGCACGGACCCCTTTAAACTAAAAACAAGCACTACCCCCTTTAAACTAAAAACAAGCACTACCCCCTTTAAACTAAAACAAGCACTACCCCCTTTAAACTAAAAACAAGCACTACCCCCTTTAAACTAAAAACAAGCACTACCCCCTTTAAACTAAAAACAAGCACTACCCCCTTTAAACTAAAAACAAGCACTACCCCCTTTAAACTAAAAACAAGCACTACCCCCTTTAAAAACAAGCACTACCCCCTTTAAACTAAAAACAAGCACTACCCCCTTTAAACTAAAAACAAGCACTACCCCCTTTAAACTAAAACAAGCACTACCCCCTTTAAACTAAAAACAAGCACTACCCCCTTTAAACTAAAAACAAGCACTACCCCCTTTAAACTAAAAACAAGCACTACCCCCTTTAAACTAAAAACAAGCACTACCCCCTTTAAACTAAAACAAGCACTACCCCCTTTAAACTAAAAACAAAAGATCTAAACTGTTACTAGGTGGTCATTCTACAGTATATGCACAGTCTCAACCAAAGTTAGTTGAATAATACTTGGTAGGACCAATTAGAAATGGTTGACAGTATTTCGAGAAAACTGATAGAGCAGAAAGATTGTTTACTATAATAGGGGTCAATAATCACTGTTTTATCATATTTCTATATAGAGCATTAATGGGTGCGACTGTACCAGCATTCAATACTTCACCGACAATCTACGTGACAAACTATGTAAATTAAAGATGACGAAATTTTATCTTAATAGTCCAAAACAAAACAAACAATCTCATAGCCTGATGTTTACCCATTTACCCATACGATTGCCAAAATAATATATTATTCTCTGGAAATTACACGATTTCTCATAATAAGACAATGATCGAACTAATGAATTGGAGGTGTTTGGTGTTGTGGTGAAATTAATAAAATATAGATACGTGAAGTTTGCAACACACGAGGACATGATAGCCAATAGGTTCATAATAGCAACAGTTGTCCAGTTTCAGATTACTCAAAGGTCTCTAATATCACCCCAACCCACCCCCTCCCCCTTCCCCGCCCCCCTCCCCTAACCTCTCAGATATATTTGCACGTCCCTGGAGTATTATTTAGAAACACAATCTTAAACGAAGGACCTCTCAGATAAAAAAAAAAAAAAAAAAAAAAAAAATACAGGATCGAGGCTTCGGTACTTTAATCCTATTTGTTCCGAAGGAGTTTTTTTTTTTGGGGGGGGGGATCTCCCCTGTTTCGCTCCATTAGCATGGAGGTTATAAGACGTTTCACCCCTTTAGTTTGGCAATAATAAGAAGTTTCATTCCATTAGTTTGTCGATAATGAGACGCTTCACCCCTTTCAGGTGTCAATGTTTTTCTAGGCCAGCGATAACGAGCCTATAAATTAGAAAAAATCAGCCTTTGGCCGGGACTTTTTCTATCGAAAAATGTACACAATTTGCATGGAAGGGGTCTGGGTGGCCATTATTTACTGTAAATGAACTTTAGGAAGGGTTTTTTGTTAGCTCGGTGGGTAAGCTAAAATATATTGCCCGTAAATAGCAAAAGTAACACAAATCCTCCATACTAATTAAACCAAATATATACCATAATAACCCACAGGACGTCTGGCACTTTAACAATGCAACTATTATAATGTACACCCTATGTGGTGGATTGTGTTCTTTTATTTATAAATCATTATTTTACTTAAGTGTTGTTTCCACATAGCGATTTGGATTAGTTATTTTGTCTTTTTACTGTGTTCGTATACGTTTTGGTTTGTTTATTTTGCAAGTTTTACCTTATAACATTTTAGGCACTTTAGATAGTTTCAGTGTGATTATGGGTACAAATGAACGATTGTCCAAACATGGTCAAATGAACTTCGAAAAATTGACAGATTGAATAGATACAAACGCCCTAATATGAGGAGGACCACTTTATTAACAACGCTTCGTAGACAAAGTGCTCCTCCTCAAATGGTCATTGTCCAGAAATGTAGACAAAAGTTGCCAATTAAAAGTTGCCGGAAATAGTGTGGTGATGTGACTCGTATATATTTGTTCATTTATGTATCTTGATATTATTTGTTAGTTTCCATCCTAAACCTCCAACAAGCTTCGAAAAATATCAACACCTAAATGACACGAAAAGTCTTGATATTGTCAAAGAAATGAAACGATAGGTCTCAAAAATCACCAAACTAATGGGCCGAACGTCTTATAATCTACAACTGATGGGGTTAAACATGAGCAAGAAGGGGGAACCAGAAAAACGGCCCATCTCCCCTTGAGCCAATCTCACACGAGCGTAATTTCCGTCAATTTTCGAAGAGCAAGTTATATTTTTCGTACAATTTTGAGGCTCTTTCGCATTGGAATCAACAACTTGACTGATGTTAGAATATGTTGGGAGGATGAATTCTGGTACAACTTAAGGGGAGGTTTTTAGTTTGTTCCCTAGACCTCCATCAAGCTTAAAATTACACACCCTAGACCTCTTTTCAAGATAAATTTGTACATTTTTCGGTAGAAAAATGTTCCGGCCAAAGGCCGGTTCCTCTTAAAATTACAGGCGAGAAAAAATCGACATCTAAGTGGCACGAAAGGACATAAAATTTATAGAAATGGGGCAAAAGTTCTAACTAATGGGGCAAACGTCCTAAAATTTCAAAAGCAATGGGGCTAAGCATGAGGGAGAAAAGGGTCTAGAAAAATATCCCTCAAGTGGAAATCTCGACCCTTAAATTTCGAAGCCACAAAACTACAATTGCCCGAAAAAAAGAGCTCTCGTGTGACACCGGATTCTGACTCTGTATTGTGAGAGTCAACAAGCCACTCGGGAGTCTCTTTGGCCAAGCTCCTCCAGAGACAACTTGGAGGAGGGGGAGGTCACGGCTCGACTGCGTTGTTCGTGGATCTTCCGTGTCTTTCTTTATGCAAATACGGCCGTCGGAACGAGCTAATAGAGGTGATTTATTAGTCGTTGTATACAATTTATTATTCATGAATTTATTTATAACGTCTGAGGTGAAGCCATTGATTTCGGGGGCTGATGAGTGATTGGTGCTTCTGAATGCTTGTGTGCTGGCTTTTTGTGGGCGAACTGTTATATGTGTTCTTCTCCTGTCACCTCTTTTTCCTTTCTCGTGTCTCTTGCTGATCCTCCCTACCCCTTGTGGGAGTAAGGGCTGGCTACTGACTGACTGACTGTATTCAAAATAACACGCATTAAGCCGGTATCACACGAGAGCTTTTATAGTCAACATTCGATGATCAACATTTTCCTGGCAACATTTCTGGAATATTTTGCACTGGTATCGGAAACTAGACTGATGATAGATGAATTTAGATAACCGAAATATTATGAATGTTGACCTCATAAGCTGCCAGGTCAGTGTTGAGGATAAATGTTGAGGGAAAACGTGCTCGTGTGATACCGGCCTTACTCAGACTGCGCAAGAATAGTAACATAATGAATGTGTTGTGAATAGTAACATAATGAATGTGTTGTGAATAGTAACATAATGAATGTGTTGTGAATAGTAACATAATGAATGTGTTGTTAATAGTAACATAATGAATGTGTTGTGAATAGTAACATAATGAATGTGTTGTGAATAGTAACATAATGAATGTGTTGTGAATAGTAACATAATGAATGTGTTGTTAATAGTAACATAATGAATGTGTTGTGAATATGCTGGGACTTCCTTTACGCAAATACAGATATCGGAACCTGTTAAGGGGGGTGACCTGCTTTTTTTCTTTCCTTTTCTGGCTTGTATCCATTTGGTTCCATTCAGCCAACTGTTATATGACGTGTATCCCCATTCAGGTGTTCATTTCTTCCTGGCGAGCGATAGCGAGCCAGCATTGTATGAAGAAATCTGGCTTCGCCGGAGACATTTTTCTATCGAAAAATGTACAAATTTAGCCTACCTCGCTACCGCTCGCCAGGAAAAACCGACACCTAGATGGGGATAAACGTCTTTAAACAGTATGCTGAATGGGGCCGAATGGATACAACCCAGAAAGAGAGAAAAAATAACGAGGTGGGCCCCTTTAATAGAAGTCATTTATTATTTGTTTAATGATAAATATGATTTATTTATGTATTTATTCAAAATTACATCCATATTTTGGGCTATACATATAAATCATATATTAGCTAAGTTTATTTCTTGGATCTCGTAATTAATGGAGGTGAATAACCCTTTGATAATTATGATGCATTTTGACAGTTTATACTGGCTATCATTTGACGATTTGATTCAGCTAAGGAAGGATCTGTTGGGGTTAAAAGAGTCAAGACTATCTCAATTAACCCTCTGAATTCCATATACCATTCCTAATCTAAATAAAATCGTCTAATACTACCCAAAAAACACTATTTAAATGCGTAATAGTATCTTGAAAGGGTTAATAATTAATAAATAATTACACATAGTACTTATTAATTGAACACTTGGAATTTAAGGACCGAGAGGAAGGTAAAGCTTTAAGGGGAGGGGGGGGGGGGATATATATTTGCTGATATAATTTTATCTTTTCATTCATTTGGTTTAGTTTCCTCCCTACACCTCCATCAAGCTTAGGAAAACACCCCCCCCCCCCCCCCAAGATCCTCCTTCAAGATAAATTCGTACATTTTTTGATAGAGGACGGTTCCTCTTAAGTTACAGGCTCGCTATCGCCCCCCACAAAACAAAAATCGACACCTAAATGACACAAAACGTCTTACTATTGACAAAGAAATGGGGCGAAAGGTATTAAAATCACCAAATTAATAGGCCGAACGTCTTACAATCTGAAAACTAATGGGGCTAAATATGAGGAAGAAAGGGGTCCGGAAAAAACGAAGAAATATGCTAGACATTCCAAATACGTTAGAGTGCGATATATGGGACTTATTTAACACTATCTGGCCCGACATCTTGTGGGTTACTAATTAGGGCCATTCCTTTAAACATCGTAATAAAAGCTTTGCCCTACGACCTTTCCCGAGCCAGATTGATGACCCTTATGCAGATCAACGATAAGGGTCAATCTGGTGTCGGGAAAGGTCGTAGGGAATGTTTTTACGATGTTTAAAAGGGACGTCCCTAAAGAAATGGTGTCAAAAAACAAAAAGCTGGTCAGTCTCCTCTTGTACAGGATCTCCGGGTAGCACAAGAAACCCCCCCCCCCCCCACCTCCCCTCCGGCTCGTATAATGTTCATCAGTATGCCGGTGAGGGACGCCTACTTGTAATAACTTGTAATAACAATCTTATTACAAAATCGTGCCCAGCCACCGCAAGTGTCCATAAACTTGTCCACGGCGGTGAGGCGGGTAGAATGGCATTTTTCTACAGACAAATGTACAAATTTAACTAGAAGGGGGAGCTAATGTAATTCTTTTTAATGTTTGAAGGAGGTCTAGGGAGGAGACTAAGAACAAACAATTAACCCCTTCTATACCGGCGACGTCTCTGTTATTTAATTCTAGCTATATTTAGACGAGTTTGCACAGCTAAAGAAGTCTCTGTGGGAGTGAAAAGGGTTAAGGGGAGATCTCCACTTGAGGGATTTTTTTCTTGACCCCTTTCTCCCTCATGTTTAGCCCCATTGCCTTTGATATTATAAAACGTTTGCCCCATTAGTTTATCGATTTTAAGAACTTTCACCCCATAGTAAGACCTTTTGTGCAATTCAGGTGTCGATTTTATCCTGGCGAGCGATAGCCAGCCTGTAATTTAAGAGGAACCGGCCTTCGGCCGGGAAATTTTTCTACCGAAAAATTTACAAATTTATATAGAAAGGGGTCTAGGGGGAGTAATTTTAAGCTTGATGGAAGTCTAGGGAATCAACTAAATACCTCCCCTTAAGTGACGTAGTTCGAAGCCTGTTAGTTACTGCGGGTCTTTTATACATTGAATGCAATCCTCTAATAGTAGCTAGCATAAAAACAAAAGACGTCGCCGGAACAGAAGGGGTTAATAAATGAATACATTGACCAAAAAGTGAACCACCCCCTCTTAACCCCTTCAGAACGATGGGGAAGTATATCATATTTATTGCTGGCTAACATTAGACGATATTACTCGTTTTAAGGGGAGGTTTTTAGTTAGTTCCCTAGACTTCCATCAAGCTTAAAATTACAGCCCCTAGACCACCTTTCAAGATAAATTTGTACATTTTTCGGTAGAAAAATGTCCCGGCCGAAGGCCGGTTCCTCTTAAATTACAGGCTCGCTATCGCTCGCCAGGAAAAAATCGACACCTAAATGGCACTAAGTCTTAAAATTGACAGAAATGGGGCGAAAGTTCTTAAAATAGCCAAACTAATGGGGCGAACGTCTTAAAATATCAAAAGCAATGGGGCTAAACTTGAGAGATAAAGGGGTCAAGAAAAATATCCCTCAAGTGGAAATCTCCCCTTAAGAATACGCGACCTCTAATATAACATTCTGACTTTGCTAGCTACTCACTTAGTTAAATACGCGACCTCTAATATAACATTCTGACTTTGCTAGCTACTCACTTAGTTAAATACGCGACCTCTAATATAACATTCTGACTTTGCTAGCTACTCACTTAGTTAAATACGCAACCTCTAATATAACATTCTGACTTTGCTAGCTACTCACTTAGTTAAATACGCGACCTCTAATATAACATTCTGACTTTGCTAGCTACTCACTTAGTTAAATACGCGACCTCTAATATAACATTCTGACTTTGCTAGCTACGCACTTAGTTAAATATGCGACCTCTAATATAACATTCTGACTTTGCTAGCTACTCACTTAGTTAAATACGCGACCTCTAATATAACATTCTGACTTTGCTAGCTACTCACTTAGTTAAATACGTGACCTCTAATATAACATTCTGACTTTGCTAGCTACTCACTTAGTTAAATACGCGACCTCTAATATAACATTCTGACTTTGCTAGCTACTCACTTAGTTAAATACGCAACCTCTAATATAACATTCTGACTTTGCTAGCTACTCACTTAGTTAAATACGCGACCTCTAATATAACATTCTGACTTTGCTAGCTACTCACTTAGTTAAATACGCGACCTCTAATATAACATTCTGACTTTGCTAGCTACGCACTTAGTTAAATATGCGACCTCTAATATAACATTCTGACTTTGCTAGCTACTCAGTTAAATACGCGACCTCTAATATAACATTCTGACTTTGCTAGCTACTCACTTAGTTAAATACGCGACCTCTAATATAACATTCTGACTTTGCTAGCTACTCACTTAGTTAAATACGCGACCTCTAATATAACATTCTGACTTTGCTACTCACTTAGTTAAATACGCGACCTCTAATATAACATTCTGACTTTGCTAGCTACTCACTTAGTTAAATACACGACCTCTAATATAACATTCTGACTTTGCTAGCTACTCACTTAGTTAAATATGCGACCTCTAATATAACATTCTGACTTTGCTAGCTACTCACTTAGTTAAATACGCGACCTCTAATATAACATTCTGACTTTGCTAGCTACTCACTTAGTTAAATACGCGACCTCTAATATAACATTCTGACTTTGCTAGCTACTCACTTAGTTAAATACGCGACCTCTAATATAACATTCTGACTTTGCTAGCTACTCACTTAGTTAAATACGCGACCTCTAATACAACATTCTGACTTTGCTAGCTACTCACTTAGTTAAATACACGACCTCTAATATAACATTTTGACTTTGTTAGCTACTCACTTAGTTAAATACGCGACCTCTAATATAACATTCTGACTTTGCTAGCTACTCACTTAGTTAAATACGCGACCTCTAATATAACATTCTGACTTTGCTAGCTACTCACTTAGTTAAATACGCGACCTCTAATATAACATTCTGACTTTGCTAGCTACTCAGTTAAATACGCGACCTCTAATATAACATTCTGACTTTGCTAGCTACTCACTTAGTTAAATACGCGACCTCTAATTAACATTCTGACTTTGCTAGCTACTCACTTAGTTAAATACGCGACCTCTAATATAACATTCTGACTTTGCTAGCTACTCACTTAGTTAAATACGCGACCTCTAATAAAATTCTGACTTTGCTAGCTACTCACTTAGTTAAATACGCGACCTCTAATATAACATTCTGACTTTGCTAGCTACTCACTTAGTTAAATATGCGACCTCTAATATAACATTCTGACTTTGCTAGCTACTCACTTAGTTAAATACGCGACCTCTAATATAACATTCTGACTTTGCTAGCAACTCACTTAGTTAAATACGCAACCTCTAATATAACATTCTGACTTTGCTAGCTACTCACTTAGTTAAATACGCGACCTCTAATATAACATTCTGACTTTGCTAGCTACTCACTTAGTTAAATACGCGACCTCTAATATAACATTCTGACTTTGCTAGCTACTCACTTAGTTAAATACGTGACCTCTAATATAACATTCTGACTTTGCTAGCTACTCACTTAGTTAAATACGCGACCTCTAATATAACATTCTGACTTTGCTAGCTACTCACTTAGTTAAATACGCGACCTCTAATATAACATTCTGACTTTGCTAGCTACTCACTTAGTTAAATACGCGACCTCTAATATAACATTCTGACTTTGCTAGCTACTCACTTAGTTAAATACGCGACCTCTAATATAACATTCTGACTTTGCTAGCTACTCACTTAGTTAAATACGCGACCTCTAATATAACATTCTGACTTTGCTAGCTACTCACTTAGTTAAATACGCGACCTCTAATATAACATTCTGACTTTGCTAGCTACTCACTTAGTTAAATACGCGACCTCTAATATAACATTCTGACTTTGCTAGCTACTCACTTAGTTAAATACGCGACCTCTAATATAACATTCTGACTTTGCTAGCTACTCACTTAGTTAAATACGCGACCTCTAATATAACATTCTGACTTTGCTAGCTACTCACTTAGTTAAATACGCGACCTCTAATATAACATTCTGACTTTGCTAGCTACTCACTTAGTTAAATACGCGACCTCTAAAATAACATTCTGACTTTGCTAGCTACTCACTTAGTTAAATACGCGACCTCTAATATAACATTCTGACTTTGCTAGCTACTCACTTAGTTAAATACGCGACCTCTAATATAACATTCTGACTTTGCTAGCTACTCACTTAGTTAAATACGCGACCTCTAATATAACATTCTGACTTTGCTAGCTACTCACTTAGTTAAATACGCGACCTCTAATATAACATTCTGACTTTGCTAGCTACTCACTTAGTTAAATACGCGACCTCTAATATAACATTCTGACTTTGCTAGCTACTCACTTAGTTAAATACGCGACCTCTAATATAACATTCTGACTTTGCTAGCTACTCACTTAGTTAAATACGCGACCTCTAATATAACATTTGACTTTGCTAGCTACTCACTTAGTTAAATATGCGACCTCTAATATAACATTCTGACTTTGCTAGCTACTCACTTAGTTAAATACGCGACCTCTAATATAACATTCTGACTTTGCTAGCTACTCACTTAGTTAAATACGCGACCTCTAATATAACATTCTGACTTTGCTAGCTACTCACTTAGTTAAATACGCGACCTCTAATATAACATTCTGACTTTGCTAGCTACTCACTTAGTTAAATACGCGACCTCTAATATAACATTCTGACTTTGCTAGCTACTACTTAGTTAAATATGCGACCTCTAATATAACATTCTGACTTTGCTAGCTATTCACTTAGTTAAATATGCGACCTCTAATATAACATTCTGACTTTGCTAGCTACTCACTTAGTTAAATACGCGACCTCTAATATAACATTCTGACTTTGCTAGCTACTCACTTAGTTAAATACGCGACCTCTAATATAACATTCTGACTTTGCTAGCTACTCACTTAGTTAAATACGCGACCTCTAATATAACATTCTGACTTTGCTAGCTACTCACTTAGTTAAATACGCGACCTCTAATATAACATTCTGACTTTGCTAGCTACTCATTTAGTTAAATACGCGACCTCTAATATAACATTCTGACTTTGCTAGCTACTCACTTAGTTAAATACGCGACCTCTAATATAACATTCTGACTTTGCTAGCTACTCACTTAGTTAAATATGCGACCTCTAATATAACATTCTGACTTTGCTAGCTGCTCACTTAGTTAAATACGCGACCTCTAATATAACATTCTGACTTTGCTAGCTACTCACTTAGTTAAATACGCGACCTCTAATATAACATTCTGACTTTGCTAGCTACTCACTTAGTTAAATACGCGACCTCTAATATAACATTCTGACTTTGCTAGCTACTCACTTAGTTAAATACGCGACCTCTAATATAACATTCTGACTTTGCTAGCTACTCACTTAGTTAAATACGCGACCTCTAATATAACATTCTGACTTTGCTAGCTACTCACTTAGTTAAATACGCGACCTCTAATATAACATTCTGACTTTGCTAGCTACTCACTTAGTTAAATTAAATCGTCTAATTATAGCCTGATTAAGAGGGAGAAAGGCGATATGGTACTGAAAGGGTTGAAAGTGAGATGTATTAACTCTCTGTCAGTACACATCCACACAGGCATAAACACACATAGCCACAAAACACACACTAGTTAACGCCTAAAATAACTATAAACAAACACACACACACACACACTGTCACAAGCACACACACTCACATAAACAAAGTCACACACACACACACTGTCACAAGCACACACACACACACTGTCACAAACACACACACACACACACACTGTCACAAGCACACACACACTGTCACAAGCACACACACACACACACACTGTCACAAGCACACACACACACACACACTGTCACAAGCACACACACACACACACAGTCACAAGCACACACACTCACATAAACACACACACACACACACACACACACACACACACACACCAAAAGGTCATGAACTCCCCACCCCACCCCCGAAGCCAAAATATTACCCGTTGATAAGATCGTGCTAATGCCTAAGTGTTAATCTATCGACGGGTTTATTGGATTTCTCTGCAGCTTATTATATTGTGTGTGGTGGCGGGTAATACACAGTAGCGGCTTCGTGTCCTCTGTATTAGCTTGGTTTGGTTTGTTGACTTTTTTTGTGTGCTGTGCTGTGTGTGTGTGTGCTTATGACTATGTGTGTGACTGAGTGTGTATGTTTGTGTGTATGTATTTGTTTATATACTGTATGTTTTGTTGTTATTGTGGCTATGTGTGTTTATGCCTGTGTGGATTTGTACTGAGAGAGAGAGAGAGAGAGAGAGAGAGAGAGAGAGAGAGAGAGAGAGAGAGAGAGAGAGAGAGAGAGAGAGAGAGAGATAATATATTTCACTTGTCAACCCGTCAAGTACGATATCACCTTTCTCCAATTAGACGATTTTATTGAACTATGTAAGGAGCTATTCAAGTCAGATTGTTAAATTAGGTCTTATTAATAAAACGAGTAATATCGTTTAATGTTAGCCAGCATTAGAATAGATAAAATTAGGTTAAGGGGAGGTTTTTAGTTTGGTCCCTAGATATCTTTCAAGCTTAAGATTACACCCCCTTGAGCCCCTTTCAAGATAAATTTGTACATTTTTCGGTAGAAAAATGTCCCGGCTGAAAGCCGGTTGCTCTTAAATTACAGGCTCGCTATCGCTCGCCAGGATAAAATCGACACCTAAATGGCACGAAAGGTCTTAAAATTGACAGAAATGGGTTGAAAGTTCTTAAAATCGTCAAAATAATGGGGCGAACGTCTTAACATTAGGAAAACAATGGGGCTAAACATGAGGGAGAAAGAGGTTCACAAAAAAATCCCTCAAGTGGAAATCTCCCCTTAAGTTAGGTTAGGAATGTGTCTGGTTCCGGGGTTGGCGTGATTGGACCTTTAGAGAGACTGATTATTATGGCCTCTACCGGTACTAGACCTAAGTGAACCAGGATGTGCTCAACCCGGTGTGGAAGACGCGGGGTGGAATGGAAGTGGAGGGGGAAGTTGGTTATATTTCTGGACCCCCTTCTCCCTCATGTTTAAGCCTATTAGTTTGGCGATTTTAAGACCATTCGTGCCATTTAGGTGTCATTTTTTTCCCCTGGCGAGCGATAGCGAGCTGTCAAGTTCGGAGGAACCAGCATTCGGCCGGGACACTTTTCCACTGAAAAATGTACAAAATGATCTCCAAGGGGGTCTTGGAGATATTTTTAAAGCTTGATGAAGGTCCTGAGGGGAAATTAAAACACATAAATAAATAAATAAATATATAAGCAAATATATACCAATAAATATCTCCTTAAGTGGAGGCGTGGAGGAATGCTTGGTTGAAGAGTGGTGTGTGTGTGTGTGTGTGTGTGTGTGTGTGTGTGTTTGTGTTTGTGTGTGTGTGTGTGTGTGTGAGTGTGTGTGTGTGTGTTTTTTTGTGTGTGTGTTTGTGTGTGATAGTGTGTGTGTGTGTGTGTGTGTGGTGTGTGATAGTGTGTGTGTGTTGGTGTGTGTGTGTGATAGTGTGTGTGTGTGTTTTTTTTTTGTGTGTTTGTGTGTGATAGTGTGTGTGTGTGTGTGTGTGTGATAGTATGAGTGTGTGTGTGTGTGTGATAGTGTGTGTGTGTGTGTGTGTGTGTGATAGTGTGTGGTGTGTGATAGTGTGAGTGTGTGTGTGTGTTGGTGTGTGTGTGAGTGTGTGTGTGTGTGTGTGTGTGTGATAACAATAATATGGGTGGATAGGCAGCAATTACTTTGATTTATATATTCATCTATTATTTCGGAAGAGTTCATGTGAAGATCAGAAAAAAGATGATGCATAATAGAAAAAAAGAAGAAAACAAAAAACCATGAATGGACAACTGAGGCAGCAGATCATTTCAACCAGTGAGTCTCAACCATGGAAACTTGACCACGAGCATATGTTATGTTGGGTCATGTAAAGTTAGAAGAATACAAAACAAATTAAAAACAAAGAAAATATGAAAAAAGACGAAAACACAGAAAATATAAACAGAAAATAGTTGCAACCTAATATACGCTCCATCAATTCATTCATATACAGTATAACTCTTATATTTATTGTATTTATTGATTTTATCATTAAGGGGAGGTTTGGGTTTTTCTGGACCTCCTTCTCCCTCATGCTTAGCCCCATCAGTTTTCAGATTTTTAGACGTTCGCCCCATTAGTTTCTCGAATGTACGACGCTTCGCTCCATTTCTTTGGCAATATATCTATCGATTTATATACTCTGACTCGAAACAGAGCCCGAACAGGGACATAAAAAAAAAAAAACTCTAGGTTGCCCAGGAGACTCAGAGACCTAGGCCCATTTGGGGTTTCCAGCAAGACTCCAAGGTCCCGGACCTCTCGGAGAGGTTCCGGTCTCAGCAGGCAAACAGGCGTACCCTTCATATACAGTATATCGGCACCCCAGGCCAGGCGCCTGACGGACTATTATCTAGTCCTACTGGCGCCTGACTCCCTCTCCCAAACGACCGCGTTTTCACTCAGCTATTCAATAGCATTCTCTATTCATTCCTTTGTCAATATTTAGATTTTGTGTGCCATTTAGGTCTCGATATTATTTGTATATGAGGGGGAATCGGGGTACAGCCGGGATATTTTTCTACAGAAAATGTTTAAGTTTGATGGAGGTCTTGGGAGGAAACTGAAAGTAATGTACGTATAAATAAATATATAAGAACAAATAAATACAAATAATTACAAACTTTCCCTTACAAAAGCTCTATACGTATCTCTGCCCTTAACCCCTTCTGTACCGCGACGTCCCTTTAACTTTATTCTGGCTACTATTAGGCGATTCTATTCAGTCTAAAATGGGCCTCCAGCCATTAACAGGCTTCGAGCTATCTACCTCAACCCATTTTACAACCACAGATCCTTCTTATGCTGCTGAAAATAGTCTACATAAATATAGTAAAATAATCATAAAAAGACGTCGCCGGTACAGAAGGGGTTAACGTTATCAGAGGAATATTGCCTTCACTATATTTCACTTCATTATACTCAGGTCATCATTGTCGACTATTTAATGGCCATCTTCTAACGCTTTGCCTTATCCTTGTGTACGCGCTATACATGAGTTAACCCCTTCAGGATGCTAGGAGGCGCTTATTCATTATTATCTGGCTTGTATTAGACGATTTTATGCAGTTTTGGAATTGCCTCTGGATATCAAAAGGGTAAAAACTATTCCAATAAACACGCTGACTGCCATAGCTCCTTCCTAAACTAAATAGTCTAATGTCAACCAAAATACAAGGAAGCTAGAGAGGGGCACTCGAAAGAACGCATACCCTCCGCCTACCTTGGCGGAGGTATGCGCTCTACCGACCATCTCCTAATTTGAAGATCGATTCGTAACTTTTTAAGATATATTGTTTACAGACAAGCAAGCAAACAATCAAACAAACGGAGGCGAAAACATAAACTCTGTCCAACTTCTTTGGCGGCCCTCTCGCACCTGCAGCCTCCCTAGATATCGTAGAACTCGGTAAAGATAACAGGATCTCTCACTGACCGTATCATAGCACAAGATTCTGACGGTGAAGTAGACCAGGCAGACATCTACAACATCAGAAAGACCATCACGTCAGAGAGGCAAAACTCACAGAAAAATGACCTGGCACAATTGATGGGACAACTTCACCCGAGACAAACAAGAAAACTACAAATAGCACAAGAAACGGGCGCTTCAAATTGGCTGACAACACTACCAATCAAGGCAAAAAGCTTCAATCTCAACAAACAAGAATTTAATGATGCTATTGCACTGAGGTATGATTGGCCGATTGAAGGACTGCCCGATCGATGCGTTTGTGGAACCATCAACGATACAGACCACACCATGATATGTAAGAAAGGAGAATTCATCAGCATCAGGCACGATGAAGTAAGAGATATAACAGCGAACATGCTCAGGGAGGTGTGTAGAGATGTGGTGAGCGAACCATCACTCATTCCCTTGGGTGGAGAGACCATGCAGCACAGGACGGCCAACACATCCACTGAAGCAAGATTGGACGTTAGTGCAAGAGGCTTTTGGACAAATGCACAGCGAGCGTTCTTTGACATAAGAGTATTTGACCCAATGGCCCACAGCTACAGCGAGCTGTCTCTGGAGGCTGCACACAAGAGGAACGAACGAGAGAAGGTCAGGACATATGGAGAAAGGATCTTACAAGTCGAACATGGCAGCTTTACCCCACTAGTCTTCACCACATCAGGAGGGATGGAACCCAGGGCCCAGTGCTTCTATTCAAGGCTAGCAGAGATCATCGCAGAGAAGAAGCAACAGCCTAGGAGCCACGTCGTAGCCTGGATGAGATGCCGTCTATCTTTCTCATTGCTCAGATCAGCACTACTATGCCTGCGGGGAACAAGAAGGTCTGCACCACAACCAGTGACGGTGGCAGAAGTAGACTACGAGGCAGCAGTGGCAGAGGGTCGCATTGGAAGGAGACTGGATTGAAGTTGCATGGTGTAGAATAGTAGTATCTGATGCTTGTGAAATTTAGTAGGCTATGTGTACAATATTAAATATAAGGTAGTGGTGGTGGTGATGGTGGAGGTGGTGATGGTAGTAGTAGTAACATGAAATGTATGAAAAATATTAAATAAAAATCAATGTAGTAGTAGTAATCCACGATGATGAGTCTGAGTGCTTACCTCGGCATAGGAAATAGCTGAATGACAACGAAGTCAGGCGCTTTGATGACTATTCTGACCTAGTCTAGGGTCCAAAGAGGGGATGCACAGACTGAGTGGTTTTTAATAAAAAAAAAAAAAGTAGTAGTAATAGTAGTAGTAGTAGTGTAGCGTAGTACAGTAGTATAGTAGAATAGCAGGAATAGAGTAATATCTGATGTTTGTAAAATATAATGAATGTACAATAAAAAATACAAATCAAAGAACCCCCTCCCCCCAATTTGTTTTAGTAGTAGTAGTAGTAGTAGTAGTAGTAGTAGTAGTAATAGCAGTAGTAGTCGTAAAAGTACTAGGAAACACTAAATAATAATTGGTATTTAATAATATATATGACATTTATTCACGCGTTTTTCAATTAACCAGGAATTCACAGCTTGCACATGATCGAGGTATAGTACTGTATATTGGCGGGAGCCCACCTCGCTTTTTTTTGTTTTCTCTTTCTCTCCCTCTCTCTTTGGTTTGTATCCATTAGGTCCATTCAGCCTACTGTTTTAAGACGTTTATCCCCATCCAGGTGTCGATTTCTTCCTGGCGAGCGATAGCGAGCCAGCATTTTATGGAGAAATCCGGCTTCGCCGGAGACATTTTTCTATCGAAAAATGTACAAATTTAGCTTGCTGTCAAAACAATAATATATACTGTATATGCAGGCTCGCTACCGCTCGCCAGGAATATATTGACACCTGGATGGGGGTAAACGTCTTAAAACAGTAGGTTGAATGGGGCCGAATGGATACAAGCCAAAGAGAGAGAAAGAGAAAAAAAGCGAGGTGGGTTCTCTTAAGCTGGTATCACACGAGCGCTTTTTCCCTCAACATTTATCCTTAACACTGGTCTGGCAGCTTATGAAGTAAACATTTAGATTATTTGGGTTACCTAAATTCATCTACCATCAGTCTAGTTTCCGGTAACAAGGCAAAATACTCCAGAATTGTTGCCAGAAAAATGTTGATCATCGAATGTTGACTATAAAAACTCTCGTGTGATACCGGCTTTAGGCTCTGCATATACTGTAGTAGATGAATACACCGTTTATGGAGTTTTTTTTTTTTTTTTTTTCTGGACCCTCTTCTCCCTCAAGCTTAGCCTCATTAATTCTCATATATCTTAACCTGTTCGCTCCATTCTTTTGGCGATTTTAAGAACTTCCGCTCCATTTATTTTTTCAATTTTAAGACCTTTCGTACCATTTACGTGTTGATTTTTTCCTGACGAGCGATAACGAGGTTGCAATTTAAAAGGAACTGGCTTTCCACCGGACATTTTTTAACAAAAAACGGCACAAATGTATATCAACGGTGGCCATTTTGTTTAAACTTGATGGAGGTCTAGGGAGGAAACTAAAAAAAAAAAAAAAAAAAAAAAAAAAATGAAAATAACAAATACAAAAAATGGAAGTGTCTATAAAGTGCTCCTCCTCAAATGGTATTATTTAATTAATCAATTAATCAATTAACTACATACTCAAATATATAAATTAATCAATTAACTACATACTCAAATATATAAATTAATCAATTAACTACATACTCAAATATATAAATTAATCAATTAACTACATACTCAAATATATAAATTTCATTAATCTTATATAGCATTCAGGTGTAAATATAATAAGCAATTTAATTTTATGCACAACAGAATAGTATATGCAAATCAGACATTTTACCCAACGATTCTGCCGAACACGAAAATATGAAAAGTTTTGTGTTTTTCCCTATGGCTGGTTCCTGGATCCTAATTTAGCCGGAGAATGTGGTGACCTCACTGCCTATCAGAGGAGGAACCGCGAATATGAGGAACCGCGAACATTGGGAACTGCGAATTTAGGGAACTGCGAATTCAGACATCCGCCCCCCTTTTATGGTAGTGCATTATATTCAAATACTTGGGGCTGCATCCGGCTAATTTAACCCTTCCAGTACCGGTGAAGTATTTTTGTATTGGATTTCAGGATTAATTGAGATGATAGTACCTTATATTCACAGGGGCTGCATCCGGCTCACTTATTTTTTTCTGTCCTTTTCTATCTTTCTCTAGCTTGTATCCATTTGGCCCCATTCAGCCTACTGTTTTAAGATGTTTATCCCCATCCAGGTGTCAATTTTTACTGGTGAGTGGTAGCGAGCCAGTATATTTTTTATTTTTGTTTGACAGCAGGCTAAATTTGTACATTTTTCGATAGAAAAATTTCTCCGGCGAAGCCGGATTTCTTCATATAATGCTGGCTCGCTATCGCTCGCCAGGAAGAAATCGACACCTAGATGGAGATAAACGTCTTAAAATAGTTGGCTGAATGGGGCCGAATGGATACAAGCCAGAGAAAGAGAGAAAAGGAGATAAATAACAAAAAACAGGTCACCCCCCTTAACCCCTTATATGGTTACAGCTACCTTTAGACGATTTTATGAAGCTTTAGAAGGATATAATATGGTAGCCACGAGGATGAATTGAATGTCGAACCTTTTCATGGGTTAGACGTCTTTCCAAAGCTGAATAAAATCGTTTACTAGTTGCCAGAATATATAATGAAAAGGACGCCAACGGTACTGAAGGGGTTAAGGGAGGGGGGGGGGGGGAGTAGTTTGCACCCTAGACCTTCACCAAACTTTTAAAAACACCCACAAGACCACCCCCACCCCCACCTCCGAGATAAGTTTGTACATTTATCGGTAGAAAAATATCCCCACCCAATGCCGGTTCCTCCTAAATTACAGGCTCGCTATCGCTCATTAGGATGAGCTCGACGCCTGAATTGCACGAAAGGCCTTAATAGTGGCAAAGAAATGGAACGAAAGGTCTTAAGATCGCCGGATTAATGGGGCGAACGTCGTCAAATCTCAATAAACGAATGGGGCTAAATATGAGGGAGAAAGGGGTCCAGAAAAAAAAAATTAAACCTCCCCTTAACTTTCCTACTACTAACAAATGACCTTTTGTGGACTCCCTTCTCTCGCATGTTTAGCCCCATTCGTGTTGACATTCTTAAGACGCTCGTTCCATTAGTATGGTGATTTTAGGACCTGTCGACCCATTTCTTTTGTCAATACTAAGACTTTTCGTGGCATTCAGGTGTCGATTTTTCTGGGCGAGCAATAGCGAGCCTGTGTGTAAGGAGGGGGGATTTTTTTTTTTTTTTTTTTTTTCCCGAAAAATTTAAAATATATCTAGAAGGAGGATGTTGGGGATGTTTTCTTAAGGGAGCCCATCTCGTTTATTTTCTCTTTCTCTCCCTCTCTCTTTGGCTTGTATCCATTTGGCCCCATTCAGCCTACTGTTTTAAGACGTTTATCCCCATCCAGGTGCCGATTTCTTCCTGGCGAGCGATAGCGAGCCATCATTGTATGGAGAAATCCGGCTTCGCTGGAGACATTTTTCTATTGAAAAATCTACAAATTTAGCTTGCTGTCAAAAAAAAATATATACTGTATATATGCAGGCTCGCTACCGCTCGCCAGGAAAATATTGACACCTGGATGGGGATAAACGTCTTAAAACAGCAGGCTGAATGGGGCCGAATGGATACAAGCCAAAGATAAAGGGAGAGAAAGAGTGAAACAAAAGAGGTGGAAACCTATGAAACTATTATGTCTCTGTCTCATATAAATACCAAGTTTCCATAAACAACAAGATCATTCCTTTCAAAATCAACCTAATTGCTGAGAAATTAGGGTGAGGACATCGTATTTTAGAGCCAGTTGAAGGTAAACCGAGTATAGTGGATATAGACTGGAGCTTTTTGTTTTGTCCTTGTCTTTCCTTCCTCTATTAATAACATGACTAAAGAAATGTAATAAAAAAACAAAAACAATACTATAATTCCCCCCACAGAAGGCTCAACAGGTGCGAGGTGACCCCAGGAGGAGAACCCTGTTACTTACCCCCCCCCCCACCCCCAACCCCCCCCAACCGGATCCAAGCCCCTTCCCTTGCTGCCACGGTAGAGGGTAGAGAGGGGAAGGACGCAGGGGGTTACCTCATCCTATACCCCCTGATAAAACACACCAGGGGGGGAGGGGGGCTGGTTGGTTTGGTTTTGGTGGTGATGGTGTTGTTGTTGTGATGCAAATTGTTGTACAACGTACAAAGGAATCAAGCAACAACAGCTCTGGTGACCATTCTAGGCTGCTTGTCCTCCAAAACACTGAGGATCAATTGTCCAAGCAGTGGTTTAGAGTGGGTAAGGGAACATTGGAAAGGGAACTACTGCCCTGGAACTAATGTCCGTGGCAGGATTAGGAAGTTGTGGTTATTGTTGTTGTTGTTTCTGTGTTTTGTTCCCTCATCTTACCGCGGTAAAACACACCAGGGATTCAAGGGGGAGGGGGGGGGGGAGGGGGTGTCTTTGTATTTTGTTTTGTTGTTGTTGTTGGTGGTGGTGGTGTTGTTGCTAATATGCTATTTTGTTGTTGTTGTTGTTGTTGTTGATGTTGTTGTTGTGTTCTGTTACTTCATCCTACACTGGTAAAACACAACACTCTTGGGGAAGAATGTGGGTTTGTTGAGATGTTAATTTGTTGTTGTTGTTGTTGTTGTTGTTGTTGTTGTTGTTGTTGTTGTCAATGTTGTTGTTGTTTGTTCTTCTTGCTATTGTGTGTGTGTGTGTGTGTGTGTGTTTGTTCTTCTTGCTGTTGTGTGTGTGTGTGTGTGTGTGTGTGTGTGTGTGAGTGTGTGTGTGTGTGTGTGTGTGTGTGTGTGAGCGTGTGTGTATGTGTGTGTGTGTGTGTGTGTGTGTGTGTGTACCTCATATCCCACCTTACCTCAGCACCCTATCCCGGTAAAACACAGCGTTGGGTGAGGGTGAGAGGTATGTGTTGTGTATTGGTTTTGAGTTGTTTAGTGTTTTTGTTACCCGGCGCGCAAGATAGTGTTAAGGGGAGATGGGCCTTTTATTTAATAATTTATGTATATTTTTGTTATTTTATTAGTTTCCTCCCTAGACCTCCATCAAACTTAAAAAACACCCGCCCAAGATCGGCCAAAGGCCGATTTCTCTTAAATTACATTCTCGCTATCGCTCGCCAGAAAAAAATATAAAAATCGACACCTAAATGACACGAAAATTCAAAATATTAACAATGAAATGGGGCGAAAGGTCTTAAAATCGCAAAACTAAAGGGACGAATAATCTGAAAACCTATGGGGCTAAACATGAGGAAGAAGGGGGACCAGAAAAACGGTCCATCGCCCCTTAAGTTGGGGTTTTCTGGACCCTAGCCCTCGTCACGCACGTTTTGCCCCATTAGTTTTGAACATTTTAAGTAATTTAGGTAATTCTGTTCATCCGGATATCTTCTTTGACCTTTCTTGGCAAGATCATATTACCATTCTTGCGAAAACAGTTTCCCATAAGTTAGGTGTGCTCAACCGTTTCCGTGGGTTCTTCACCCCCGCAGAGCTTCTTGCTCTGTATAGGGGTACGGTGCGCCCATGTATCGCATATTGTTCGCATGTGTTGGGAGGTTCCATCCATACCGCACTTCTCGGAAGAGTAGAGTCAAAACAATTTCTTCTCATCAACTACCTCTAATTAGTTCCTTACACTCTCTTTCTACACGCCGCAATGTTGCATCTTTCACTCTTCTATCGCTATTACAACAATCGGTGTTCTTCAAAGCTCGCTCAGTGCATACCCCCTCCCTTGCAGTCAGTGCGAGGCACCTGACTTTCAACACAGTCCAACTCCTATTCTGTCCAGCTCTCCAACCCAAGAATTAGCAAAACAAAAATCTGTCTTTCTTCTACTGAAGAAGTGAATTCTGGAACTCTCTCCCTCAATCAATCTTTCCTTGATCCTATGACTTAGCCTGCTTTAAACTTCGTGTGTCCAGACATTTTGGCTCCAACGTCCCTTGAATTTGGCACTCTGTCACTCGTTTGGCTTTGGGGGAGACACTCGTTACAGGCAACCTTCTCCTTCATATGCATCGAAAAAAAAAGCTTAGGAAGGACGTCTATTAAATCAGAGAGGTGTATTATATCTTCATTAATACGTGGACTGATATAAATCCTTCCTAAACAGTAAAATCCTCTAATGTTAACCAGAATATAAACAATTAACCTCGGCTGTAGTGAAAGGGTTAATCCACCATACCAAAGCAATAGGTCACTAGCGGTATATCCCGAATGAAACACTATGGCACGATAAAGTGAAGTTGATATAGAAGTGAAGAGAGAGAGTATAATATAGTCTGTTCAGGGGAGGTGGGTCGTTTTTCTGGTCCCCCTTCTTCATCATGTTTAGCCCCATTAGTTTTCAGATTTTAAGACGCTCGCCCCATTAGTTGGTCGATTTTTAAACCTTTCGTCCAATTTATAATATCATTATCAAGACCTTTCGTGCCATTTAGGTGTCGATTTTTTTTCCTGGCGAGCGAGAGCGAGCCTGAAATTTTAAGAGAAACCGGTCTTAGGCCGGGACATATTTCTATCGAAACATTTACAAATGTATCTTGAAGGGGGGGGGGGGTGTCTAGGGAGTGTTTTTTAAAGCTTGATGAAGGTCTAGCGAGGAAACTAACATTAATAAATGAATATATAAACAAATAGAACCCCCCCAAAATAGAACAAATAGAACAAATAGAACCCCCCAAAATAGAATAAATAGAACAAATAGAACCCCCCCAAAATAGAACAAATAGAACAAATAGAACAAATAGAACAAATAGAACCCCCCAAAAATATCCACAGTCCCCTTAAGGTTTCGTAGCTTCCCCTATTTGGTATGGCTCTTCGGGTATCGTATTAATTATTGTAAGGATGATATCGCAATCGCAGTCTTTGGTATGCCGTTTTCTTCGAATAGTTTTTTAAAGTTGTACAAGTTTATATTTGTGTATATTATGGAGTGTAATAACAATGTACAGTAGGAGCCATTGTTGTTATTCCTTTGAGTATTTACAGTAGGAGCCATTGTTGTTATTCCTTTGAGTATATCGCGATGAATCTTTATTTTTATTTTTGTCGATTTTAAGAATTTTCAACCCATTTCTATCAATTTTAAGACCTTTCGGACCATTTAGGTGTCGATTTTATCCTGGCGAGCGATAGCGAGCCTGTAATTTAAGAGGAACCGGCTTTCAGCCGGGAAATTTTTCTACCGAAAAATGTACAAATTTATCTTGAAAGGGGCTCAAGGGGGTGTAATCTTAAGCTTGAAGGATATCTAGGGACCAAACTAAAATCCTCCCCATAACTTATCTCTCACTCTTATCCCATTCAGTACTGGTGACGTTCTTTTCATTAGATGCTGGCAACTATTAGATGATTGTATTCAGCTTGGGAAGGACCTCTAATACCATTCAAATGCTACACACACACACACACTACTGTATATCAATCAATTAACCCTTTTAGCTACCACAGATCCGTCCTAATCAATATCAATCAATTAATCCTTTTAGCTACCACAGATCCGTCCTAATCAATATCAATCAATTAATCCTTTTAGCTACCACAGATCCGTCCTAATCAATATCAATCAATTAATCCTTTTAGCTACCACAGATCCGTCCTAATCAATATCAATCAATTAATCCTTTTAGCTACCACAGATCCGTCCTAATCAATATCAATCAATTAATCCTTTTAGCTACCACAGATCCGTCCTAATCAATATCAATCAATTAATCCTTTTAGCTACCACAGATCCGTCCTAATCAATATCAATCAATTAATCCTTTTAGCTACCACAGATCCGTCCTAATCAATATCAATCAATTAATCCTTTTAGCTACCACAGATCCGTCCTAATCAATATCAATCAATTAATCCTTTTAGCTACCACAGATCCGTCCTAATCAATATCAATCAATTAACCCTTTTAGCTACCACAGATCCGTCCTAATCAATATCAATCAATTAACCCTTTTAGCTACCACAGATCCGTCCTAATCAATATCAATCCTTTTAGCTACCACAGATCCGTCCTAATCAATATCAATCAATTAACCCTTTTAGCTACCACAGATCCGTCCTAATCAATATCAATCAATTAATCCTTTTAGCTACCACAGATCCGTCCTAATCAATATCAATCAATTAACCCTTTGAGCTACCACAGATCCGTCCTAATCAATATCAATCAATTAATCCTTTTAGCTACCACAGATCCGTCCTAATCAATATCAATCAATTAATCCTTTTAGCTACCACAGATCCGTCCTAATCAATAGCAATCAATTAACCCTTTTAGCTACCACAGATCCGTCCTAATCAATATCAATCAATTAACCCTTTTAGCTACCACAGATCCGTCCTAATCAATATCAATCAATTAACCCTTTTAGCTACCACAGATCCGTCCTAATCAATATCAATCAATTAACCCTTTTAGCTAACACAGATCCGTCCTAATCAATATCAATCAATTAACCCTTTTAGCTACCACAGATCCGTCCTAATCAATATCAATCAATTAACCCTTTTAGCTACCACAGATCCGTCCTAATCAGAATAACATCGTCTACTAGTTGTTGCCCCAGAATAAGATGGAAGGGACATCACCGGTACTGCACGGGAAAGAGACCCCTCTCGACCCCCCCCCCCCCCCGGCCGCCCCCTCAACTTTAAGGAGGGCACAAGTTGGGCCCCCGGTGGATCCGCGTTCAGGAGTGACTTGCCATGTTCGCTCCCCCAGGGGGGGGGCCCCCCCCCACCCACACACATATATACAGATTACCAGGGCCTATAGTCTATTCGCTGTAAGTAGGCGAGAAATCATGACCTATATCCTCTGTAACTCAAAAAAGGGCTAAAGCAAATTGGCTGTATATTTTCACATCTATTCCTTGACTGACTCTTCCCAAATGGTAGAAATATTAGCTCGATTACTCTAGTTGTTGTTTAGTTACAGAGGATAGAGGGCATGATTTCTCGCCTACTTACAGGGAATAGACTATTGTAATAGATAGCTTACACCCGGATTCTCAGCTTGGATATCGCCCCTAACCCCACTCCCCCCCCCCCCCAAAAAAAAAAGTCTGAAAAAAATCATGAGTTTAAAGGAAAATTCTTCGTCATTTTAAAATAATTATGAGTTTATGGAAAATCCTTCGTCATTCCCCCCAAAATTCGACACTAAAAAGCCGACTCGTCATAATTTACCACCTGCGAGTTTCGTGTTACCAGGAAGTTCAATGTTCAGTTGCCCACATAAGTCATGCTCAGTTGTCTTTATGTTTGGCTCGCTCTGTGCTGTATTAATGTCTGTCAGATGTTGAATAGGGTTGGTAAGTGTAGGAACATGTTTGTATATCTCACCCGAAAAGAAGACATCATTTGTAAATATTTCTGATACCAATTATTGATCATGACATATAATTGGTGCCGAGACATCACTTATTAGCGCAAATGTACAGTCGCGCTAATAAGTGATGTCTCGGCACCAATTATGTTTTGATCAATAATTGGTATCAGCAATATTTACACATGATTTATTATTTTTGAGTGAGATATACAACCATGTTCCTTCACTTTCCCACCCTATTCAACATCTGACAGACATTAATACAGCACAGAGCAAGCCAAACGTAATGACAGCTGAGCCATGACTTATTAGCGCCACCGTACAGTTGTCCTCACAAGTTCTGTTCATGTCCGTGATCTTATACGGGGAAACATAATGCACATGGTTGAATTACGACTGTATAATTGTAAGTTTCTCGTGCAGTGCTTAATTAAGGGGGAGGTACTCGCTTTTTCTGGACCCTCTTCTCACTCATGTTTAGACCCATTAGTTTTGCGATTTTGACACGTTCGTTCATTAGTTTGGCGATTTTGAGACCTTTCGCCCCATTACTTTGTCAATATTAAGACCTTTCGGCCCGTTTAGGTGTCAATTTTTTCCTGGCGAGCGATAGCGAGCGTGTAATATATAAAAAAAAACGGCCTTTGGTCGGGACATTTTTCTACCGAAAAATGTACAAATATATCTTGAAAGGGGGTCTAGGAGGTGTTTTTTAAAGCTTGATGGAGGTCTAGTGAGGAAAATCAAAATTAAATAGATAAATTAATAAGTAGCCCCAAAAAACAAGCACTAGCCCCTTAACCCTTTCAAGCTCCAATACGCATTTCTGTTTCGTTTTCTGGTAATTAATAGACGATTTTATTCAGATTGCGAAAGGTATACTGAATTCAGAGGGTTGATTGAGAGGGTCTTTACCCTTTAAATACCCACAAATCCTTCCAAAGCTGCATAACATCGTCTAATGATAGCCAAAATATACTGCTAAAACGCGTCAGAGCTTCAAGGGGGTTAATTCATCTGACTAAGCAACTGATCATTTGAAACACACACACACATTCGCCATTCATTCCTACTCATTTGACTTACGAGGAGCAGAACTTATGTGTGGGGTACCTGCACAATCTAGGACATAAATCTAGGCCTCCAGTGTTCGAAGCTATCCCGAACTGTATCGAATCTTCTCGTTCATTCCTTACCTAGTATTTCCATTTCGGAGCTTCGTTTATGGTGTTCGAGGCTTCATATCGACACCTAAATGACAGGAAAAGTCTCGATATTGACAAAGAAATGGGGCGAAGGGTCTTAAAATCGCCAAACTAATGGGCGTTCGACGAACGTCTTAACATCTGAAAATTAATGGGACTAAACATGAGAGAGAAACGGGTCTAGAAAAGCGACATATCCTCCCTTAAAGTGTAATATCAACACAACAAAAGTCGTTCCCCTAAACAGCCACCACTGTCTGAATAAAAAAAAAAAAAAAAAAAACGGAGCATTTATTGAGTGTAAATTGCCCTTCTTTCTCACAAGGGACTGGAGTTTTCGCAGAGAGGGTCTAGTCCTGACGTTATTCTTGACTTACAATATGCTGGCTTAACCCTTTCACGTTTTTTATGACGCAGAGATTGCCAGATTAGCAATTATAAATAGAGTTCTCTCACTCTTATAATTACCTCTCCAAAATTAGTTTTCTGCCCACACCTAACTCAAAGACAACTGCAGAGGTGGAAGTAACTAAACTAAAGGTTTCTAAATACCCCTGATGGTAACAAAGGCTTTAAAGTATCCCTAATAGTCTCAAAATTGCGTCAAAAACGTGAGAGGGTTAATAATCCACTAGGGTTGATAGCCTCTGAAGTCCTATTTTAACTAACTAACTTCTTTCTGATGATTCGAACTCTACCCCATCAGGTGTTGTGGCTTCATACCGTGGCTGTTTTGGGGCACGAACTTTTGTCGTTGATAGTACAGTACACTCAGATACCATAGTATCTAGCACACTCATACATATTCCTGGACTTCATCTATTTCTATTTATGGAAGTATATCTCTGGAAACTAATTTTTGAATATAATTTTCTATACATCAAGTACAAAACTCTATATACTATTTATTGAAAAGCAAGTTCTATAAGAAAATCGATCCTGATAGTTATAATTACATAAAGAAACACATAGGGGGTCCACGAATTCTTACGTGTGGGCTAGAGACTACGGTATCCGAATATACATACGTCAACATTAACGCCAAAAAAAAAAAAAAAAAAAAAAAAAAAAAAAACTATGCGAATTTGTGAGCGAGTAATATTATGATGATATTCGTTTGATATCATGTTGTGTATACTTCAAACATTTATCATCTTGTGAATGATTCATACTGACAAGTAGAAGATGGATCGGGTGGGGAATAACACAGGAAAGAGTTGTAAGGGGATACTGGTTGTTATTTTTGGTCTATTTGTATATATATCTATTTTTGGTTTCCTTGTTAGACCTTCATCAAGCTTTTAAAAATCACCCCGATACCCTCCTTTGAGATAAATTTGTACATTTTACACAAAGTATCATGGCGGATATAACGGGAAAGATGAGAGAGAGAGAGAGAGAGAGAGAGAGAGAGAGAGAGAGAGAGAGAGAGAGAGAGAGAGAGATTAAGATTATCATGACTGGACCGAAATAGGGTATAGGATTTGTGGCAGGCAATGTAAGAGTCACTGCATCCTGTTCTATAATCCTCCTCCTCCTTCCTTGTTCCGCTTGACTCATAAACTCAAAATTGTGGAAGCCGGGCGACGAACCTGGAAAAGGCAACCCAGTTCTGATCATCTGTCTTCCAAGCTCAGTGATAGCGAAAGAACTCGAACAAATGGTTTCAAATTAGATAAATTTCGCTTCAGAAATTATATAGGCAAATATTGGTTTGGTAACAGAGTTGTAGACATGTGGAATAAGCTACCGAGTGATATGGTAGGATCGAGAACGATAGGGAGCTTTAAGATTAAATTAGATAGGCATATGGACGAGATGGGTTGGGTGTGAGGGGGATCTGCCGGGTGTGGGCATATCGGCAATCTGCAGACCCTCGTTTTCCCGTGTTGACCTCTGACAGTTTTGTTGAGGTCGGTCCTCACGGTATTAGTGAGTTAGGCCTATAATTAGGCTTTGTATTTGGGGTTGGGTGTGAGAGGGATCTGCCTTGTATGGGCCATCGGCTTTCTGCAGACTCCCATTTTCTTATGTTCTTATATAATACCACTAAGAAGTTCATTATTTTATTATGTAGATGTATGACGACGATGATGATGATGATGATGGTGGAAAAAAAATAAAAAAATAACAAAAAATCATCGAACCCCTGACCGTACCGACTTCCGCCAATCTCCCGGAAATCCTGGTGGCTCCTCCGGTTGCCTATATAACCGTAACTTCCGGGTAAGGTAATTTAGCGGAGTACGTGGAGTCGCCGCGAGCCACGGACACTCGGCACGCTCCTCACTGGCTCCGGGGGCACTGGCGAACTAGAGGTTAAGTCGGTGATGATGATTATGATGATGATGATGATGATGATGATGAGGAGGAGGAGGAGAAGGATGATGAAAATGATGATGATGATAATGATAATGATGATGATGATGATGAAGAGGAAGAGGAAGAGGAAGAGGAGGAGGAGAATGAGGATGATGATGGTGATGATGATGAGTTTTCAAGATGGAGAACCCATACTTGGCATGCATACTGAGGGGGTGCCAGAATAGGTTTTCAGCGATTTTGTTGGTCCCCTTACCCCCTCGGGGGGACGGGGACGGAGCCTCCCCCCCCCCCCCCCCAAAGATAAACAGCCCATACTTTGATTTTCTCCCAGGCAGCGCCGGGTACCTCAGCTAGTAAAAAATAAAGGAAGAAATGACCGAACTAACTTCCCCAATTATCCCGGAAATTGTTCTTTCCACTCGCTAAAACATTAAGCTTTCCATAATACAGTTGGGTCAAGTACATGATTAGATTGATATTTAAAATTCGAAAATGGATATTAATCGTGATCGTGTATTCAACCTTTAACTGTGTTGGTGGTGTAATGGTTTAGATGCTTATGTTCTGGGTGTGGTATCCCGAGTTCGAATCCCGGGAGGACCATATGCTTTCATTAGTTTATTCAAGTGCATTGGGGTTTGTAATTGATGATTAATGTTAAGAACGGGGTGTTACTTAATAATAAATAATATCTGTGATGTACTTTAGTTTGAGTCCATTACTACCAAGCCCACCCACACACTCCTCTTGTTATAAGGAAGTTGGAGCCGTAAACATCGATATTAAACAGGGGCACGCGGTATAGTTCATACCTCCGTCTACACAGGCGCCCCATTTGTTGTCAATAGTAAGACTTTTCGTGAAATTTAGGTGTTGATTGTTTTTCCTGGCGAGCGATAACGAGCCTATGATTAAGAAGAAACCGGCCTTCGGTCGAGACATTTTTCTACCTAAAAAAATAAAGACAATTATATCTAGAAAAGGGATTTTGCCGATATTTGTATTGTAATTGTTTTTTAAAGTTTGATGGAGGTCGAAGTAGGAGAGCAAAATAATGATATATATGCAATATATATAATTCGACCAATAGATAAACCCTTCCCCCTAATATTCTATTGCGGTATCAGGGGCTCCTATTGTAAACGTTCAGTATATAATGAAATACTGGGTGTGAAGGGAATTTAACCCTCCCGAAAATCCCCAGGCTCAGTGGTGGTGCCTGGTGCGGGTTCGAACCCTGGTTAGGAACCTCAGTAGGTTTTACCAGACTGGCGCGGTTTCGAACCCTGGTTAGGGACCTCAGTAGGTTTTACCAGACTCGCGCGCTAACCCACTGTACTACCACGGACGTACAATAGGATAGCAACCTTAGTTCTCCTTGAAAGAACCAGGTGATAGTCTCGTGGTGATACACGTGGTGGGTTTATTAGAACCAGGTGATAGTCTCGTGGTGATACACGTGGTGGGTTTATTAGACTTCGCCACCAACGACTATTTTACGCTACCCCAGACATCAACTCGGGTAGTACTGCGGTTGCGGGATTTTTCGGGTACAGGGTATTACATATAATATATACAGTATATAAATATACACCGGCTTGTTTATAAGAAACTCACCACTAGATTACCTCCCACTTATATGATCCGCACAAATATTAGTGGATCTACCTGTACAGCCACTTATATAAATCCGGGACCTCACCTACTTCTGTATATATATTTTATTTTTTTTTATTTTTTTTAAAGAGACAATGAACGGAGGAAGGAAAAACACAGATAAAACAAAAAGGTCCATGTGCCTAAAGGCATCCTCCATTCATAAAATGTTTGTAACAACTGGATTTAAACATTTGTAGATTGTAAGTTTGTGGAAAGCAATTCGAGGGAAGTGAATTCCAAAGAGTAGTAGCTCTGGGGATAAATGAATTCTGATAAGCAGAAGTTCTGCATTGTGGAGGAGAAAGTGTAAATTCATGGGCGCTCTCAGCTGCCCTAGTTCTACGGGGAAAGATGTGGAGAGGCGGCACAATTGAAGCAAGTTCCTCGGAACAATTGCTGTGAAAATATATGTAGAATAATGCAAGGGATGCAACGTTTCTTCGTATGGATAATGTAGGAAGGTCCTGTGTGATTGCAGGGTTATTGATTAATCTAATAGCTTTATTTTGAATTTTGTCCAACTGCCTCAATGCAACCACTCCACTTCCACCCCACAGAGGTGAACAGTAATCCATCTGAGAACGCACATGACTTTTATATATCACGGCCAACTGCTCGTCAGTGAAGAATTCTCGAACTCTGTACAGGAGTCCCAGTTTTTTAGAGGCATTCTTAGCAATGCTTCTAACATAATGTGTCCAGCTCAAGTTAGTAGTTAATGTTACACCGAGAATGTCAATACTAGGGGAAGTGGGAATATTTACATCATTAAAAAATATATGGGAGTCAGTGAGATTCTGTCGGTTAGAAAATTGAATGTATTTGGTTTTCTGTGCATTAAAGGAAACTAGATTCTTTTGTCCCCATCCATTAATTCTAGAAAGGTCCTGGTTCAGAGAAATTGCAGTGTTTATTTTTGAATTTATAAGATCGGGTTGGGTGAAAGAATTGGTAAATGTGAAGGAACTGTGGAGTGTTGAGTCATCTGCGTAGGAATGTATTGGATTATGAGTGGTAGATATGAGATCATTGATATGAATGAGGAACAGAATTGGGGCCAAAACTGATCCCTGGGGAACACCAGCATTTATTGAGTGAAATTGAGAATAAAGGCCATCTACCATTACACGTATTTTTCTGTTATGAAGATAAGAAGAAATTAGTGGAACTAATGATGCAAGGCCGTAGTGTGACATCTTCGACAATAAGGATTGATGCCAGACTCTATCAAATGCCTTAGATATATCCAGTGCTATTGTATGTGTTTCACCATGTTGGTCTGTAGCTTGGTTGATTTGATGCGTAAGAAGGCAAAGCATGTCTGCAGTTGATCGACATCGTCTAAAACCATATTGCCTATCACTGAAGGTACATATGGAAGTAAATCTCCTCTGGACATAAATTTAGGGATATGATTTTCTACACATCAACTACAAAACTACATATACTAACTATTGAAAAGCAAGTTTCATCCAAAAATCAAACCCCATAGTTATAACTGCATAAGCATGGACATTATGGTTCCACGAATTTTCAAATGTGACTGTACCTTCATCCGAGTTGCTATTGAGATCCTTTCTCTTGGAAGGACCATATTACCAGTCTTGCTAAGGCAGCCTCCCAGAAGCTGGGTGTGCTCAATCTCCTCAAGGGGTTCTTTACCCCTGAACAGCTTCTTGCTCTGTACAGGGACACAGTGCGTCCATGTAATCCCAACTATATGTCATCTTTCATGGTTAAAATATACTAATTAACTATAACATTCTACTATCGCATATAAATATAATTTGAATATTTTTCCAATTTCAATCAACTACGGCTTTGTATAATTTTGTTATCTTCCACATTACTCACTATTTACACTTAAGTATACAGTGGGATGCAGTACTAATTTTCTTTCTTCTTGTTTTGGGTTTATCTGGGTGTTCCATATCAGCGCAATGTTATATGAGCAATGGAATTGAGGGCATATATACCATTAGGTATTCAGTCCTCATGTCATAGTAGGAGTGACTTCAAACTGTATTATTTTTCTGTATGATAATGTAATGTACCTATTATGACAATAAAATATTTGATTTGATTTGATTTGATTGATGTGTTGAGTATTGTTCACACGTGTGGGGCGGATCCTCTCACACAGCACTTCTAGATAAAGTAGAAAATATAGCCTTCCGTCTCATTAACTCACGTCCACTCACCAATCCTCTGCAGTCTCTCTCTCTTCGCCGCAATGTTGCATCACTCTCACTATTCTACCGCTATTACAATAATCAGTGTTCCTCAGAGCTCTCTCAGTGTATACCACCCCCTCTTCGTAGAGCACGTAGCACCCGTCTTGCAACACAATCCCACCCCTACTCTGTGCAACTCTCCAACCCAAGAGTGTAACGTTATTCTCAGTCTTTCTTTTATTCAACAGCTGAGCTCTGGAACTCCCTCCTAGATTCAGTCCTTCCTTCTTCCTATGACTTAAATTGCTTCAAAATCCGTGTGTCCAGGCATTTTGGCTCTAACGTCCCTTGATTTATGGCTCTGTCACTCTTTCAACTCTGGGGGAGGCACTCGCTGCAGGTAGTTCTGCTTTTTGTCTCCCTCACTCACATGGGAAAAAAAACATAGATCGGCCAACCTCCGCCATTTTGGTGCCATTGGTGATATTTTCGCCTCCTTTTACACTCACATATCACAAGGGACTGGAGTTCTCTTTAATGGGCTTAAGTCCTGACGCTCTTTTTTAATTACAGTGTGCTGGCTTAATAATCCAGAAGAGTTGCTAACCTCTGAAGTCCTTTTATAACTAGCTAACTAACTCGTATATCTTCAGAACCCTAATATAGACATTCTGGTACGGGATATTATAGTTAAATGGTCTCTGGTCTTACAGTCTGCATTATCCCATTGACTACCTGTCAAATCTTCTTCATTATATTCTGACAACTATTACACGATTTTTATTCTACTTAGGAAGGACGTCTACTAATTCAAAGACGGCTGACTATCTCAACTAATCATTTTAGCCACCATATATCGTTCCTAAGCTTTATAAAATCGTCTAAATGTAGCTGAGAGATGTAAAAAAATAAAGAAAAAAAGACGTCGCTGGTACTAGAAGGGATAATCAAAACTAGAATATAACCTCGGTCTTTGATAACGGGGGTACCAAAATGGCAATCAAAGAAAGAATTAGCCACCCTCTCTCTCTCTCTCTCTCTCTCTCTCTCTCTCTCTCTCTCTCTCTCTCTCTCTTACTACTACTATTACAGGATCTTTAAACAACATTATCCGTCCATCTGTTTCTGATATAATCATAATCAAATCTTCTTTATATCTTCCCCAATCATGACTCGCTGCGGTTGTTGCATTCCTGTCACAAAATCTAACAAAGCCACTCCAACACCCCTTCTTCCCTCTCTACACTCTTCAGAAAAAATAGGAAAAGTAGAATGTAGATACGAGGTGCCGTTGTAAAGGCTTATTCCTCAATACCTTGACTTGACCTGACCTGACCTCGGCTTAATTAACAATAACACACAGGAATGGTGAGAGAGAGATCCTTCTTAATATTTAACACACTAGCTCATAGATACAGGGTGAAAGCGTATATTTATTGGTAGCTATATATATATTTATCTATTTTTATTTTTAGTTCCTCCCTGGACTTCCATCAAGTTAACAAAAAAACATCCCCAAGACAGGGGCCCCCTTCTAGGAAAACTTGTACACTCGACCAAAAAACAATCTTTACACTAACGCTCTAAACATTCTGGAAGTGGGTCGAAATCTTATGATAATACCTCACAGACGTATGTTTCACCCGATTCATTCCGTTCACACTAGATTATTTACAGCTCACCAGTGTAAAGATTGTTTTTTGGTCGAGTGTACAGTTGGGGTCATAATTCCCTTTCACCCCTCGATCCCTAAACCATAGATCTGGCAGCGCTGGGTGAGCGACCGACTTTCTCACACAGATAATCAGACTTGAGCTGACCACCTGAGT
>CM064503.1:7500493-7587055 GCA_032716605.1 Paralithodes platypus | reverse complement strand
TATATATGCAATATATATAATTCGAACCAATAGCTAAAACCATTCCCCTAAATATTTCTATTGCGGTATCAGGGGGGGCTCCTATTGTAAACGTTCAGTATATAATGAAATACTGGGTTTGTGTAAAGGGAATTTAACCCTCCCGAACCTCCCCAGGCTCAGTGGTGGTTCCTGTGGCGGGTTTCGAACCCTGGTTAGGAACACTCAGTAGGTTTTACCAGGACTGGCCGGGTTTCGAACCCTGGTTAGGGACTGCAGTAGGTGGTTTTACCAAGGGACTAGCGCGCCTACCCACTGTACTACCACGACCAGCGTACAATAGGATTAGCAACCTTAGTTCTCCTTGAAAGAAACCCAGGGTGATAGTCTCGTGGTGAATGCCTGTGGTGGGGTTTCTTAGAATTGTAAGAACCAGGTGTGATAGTCTCGTGGTGATTCACGTGGTGGAGTTAATTTTAGACTTCGCCACCAACGGACTATTTTAAGCTACCCCAGACATCAACTCGGGTTAGTAAAGTACTGCGGTTGCGGGATTTTTTGGGTTACAGGGCGGTTATTACATATAATATATACAGTATATAAATATACACCGGCCTTGTTATATAAGAAACCTCACCCATAGATTACCTCCCACTTATATGATCCGCACAAATATTAGTAGTGGATCTACCTGTAACAGCCACTTATAAATAAATCCGGGACCTCACCTACTTCTGTATATATATTTATTTTTTTTTTATTTTTTTTAAAGAGACCAATGAACGGGAGGGACGGAAAAAAAACACAGAATAAAACAAAAAAAAAGCGTCCATGTGCCTAAAGGCATTCCTCCATTCATAAAACTGTTTTGAACAACTGGATTTTAAACATTTGTAGATTGTAAGTTTGTGGAATGGAAAGCAATTCGAGGGAAGTGAATTCCAAAGAGTAGTAGCTCTGGGGATAAACTGAATTCTGCTAAGCAGAAGTTTCCTGCATTGTGGAGGAGAAAGATGTTAAATTCATGGGCGCGCTCTCAGCTTGCCCTAGTTTTACGTGGAAAGATGTTGGACGAGGCGGGGCCACGGCACACGGAGCGCCACAATGAGAGGCGGCAGGCCACAAGGGCGGCACAGGCACAATTGAAGGCAAGTTCCTCGGAACAATTGCTGTTGAAATCTAATGAGGAATAATGCAAGGGATTCAACGTTTCTTCGTATTGATGGATTGTAGGAAGGTCCTGTGTGATTGCAGGGTTATTGATTTAATCTATCTATAGCTTTGGGGATTTGAATTTTGTCCAACTGCCTCAATGCAACCACTCCACTTCCACCCCACAGAGGTGCACAGTAATCCATCTGAGAGAACTCACATGACTTTTTAATATCCATCACGGCCAACTGCTCGTCAGTGAAAGAATTCTCGAACTCTGTACAGGAGTCCCAGTTTTTTTAGAGGCATTCTTAGCAATGATTTCTAAAACATAATGGTGTCCAGCTCCAAGTTCGTAGTTAATGTCTTACACCGAGAATGTCAATACTAGGGGAGTGGAAAGTGGGAATACTTACATCATTAAAAAACCTATATGGACGTGTCAGGGGAGATTCTGGCCGGTTTAGGAAAATGTAGGAAAAATTGAATGTATTTGAATTGTATTTGTTTTCTGTGAATTAAAGGAAACTAGATTCTTTTTGTCCCCATCCATCAATTCTAGAAAGGTCCCTGGTTCAGAGAAATTGCAGTGTGTATTATTGAATTTATAAGATTCGGGTTGGGTGAAAAGTGGAAAGAAGATTGGTGAAAAAGAATGGTAAATTGGTAAATGTGATTAGGACATGTGGAGAGGGGAGTGTACGTGTTGAGTCATCTGCGTAGGAATGTATTGGATTATGAGGTGGTAGATATGCGATCAGTGATATGAATGAGGAACAGGAATTGGGGCCAAAACTGATCCCTGGGGAAACACCAGCATTTATTGAGTGAAATTGCGAATTAAAGGCCATTATACCATTACACCGTATTTTTCTGTTATGAAGATCAAAAGAAAAAGAAATTAGTGGAACTAATGATTGCCAAGGGCCCCCGTTAGTCAGTAGCCCGTAGTGTGACATCTTCGACAATAAGGATTTTTTTTTTTGGATGCCAGGACTCTATCAAATGCCTTAGATATATCCAGGTGCTATTGTATGTGTTTCACCATGTGGTTCTGTAGCTTGGTGGTTGATTTGATGCGTAAGAAGGCATAAGCATGTCTGCAGTTGATCGACATCGTCTAAAACCATTAAAACCATATTGCCTATCACTGAAGGTACATATGGAAGTTAAATCTCCCGGCTCTGGACATAAATTTCGGGATTATGATTTTCTACACATCAACTACCAAAAACTTACATATACTAACTATTGAAAAAGCACACTCTGTGTCATCCAAAAATCAAAAAACCCCACGTTATAACGGCATAAGCATGGACATTATGGTTTTCCACGAATTTTCAAATGTTGACTGTACCTTAATCCGAGTTGCTATTGAGCTCCTTTCTCTTGGCTAGGACCATATTACCCGTCTTGCTAAGGCAGCCTCCCAGAAGCTGGTGGGGGTGCTCAATCTCCTCAAGGGGTTCTTTACCCCTGCCTGAACAGCTTCTTGCCTCTTGTACAGGGACACATTGCGTCCATGTAATCCCAACTATATGTCATTCTTTCATGGTTTTAAAAATATACTAATTAACTATACCATTAACTATAACATTCTACTATCGCATATCGAAATATAATTTGAATATTTTTCCAATTTCAATCAACCTACGGCTTTGTATAATTTGGTTATCTTCCACATTACTACTCACTATTTACACTTAAGTATACAGGGGAATGCAGAGTACTAATTTTCTTTCTTCTTGTTCTGGGTTTCTCTGGGTGGTTGTTCCATATCAGCACGCAATGTTCTATATGAGCAATGGGAAATTGCGGGCATATATACCATTAGGTATTCAGTCCTCATTGTCATAGTAGGAGTGACTTCACAACTGTATTATTTTTCTGTATGATAATGTTAATGTACCTATTATGGGGACAAATAAAATATTTGATTGATTTTTGAATTTGATTGATTGTGTTGAGTATTGTTCACAAGGTGTGGGGCGGATCCTCTCACACAGCACTTCTAGATAAAGTAGAAAATATAGCCTTCCGTCTCATTAACTCACGTCCACTCACCAATCCTCTTGCAGTTATCTCTCTCTCTTCGGCCCCGCATGTTGCATCACTCAGCACTATTTCTACCGCTATTACAATTAATCAGTGTTCCTCAGAGCTCTCTCAGTGTATACCACCCCCTCTTCGTAGAGCACGTCAAAAGCCCAAACCCGTCTTGCAAACACAATCCCACCCCTACTCTGTGCAACTGCTCCAACCAGAGTGTTGTAAACGTTATTTTCTCAGTCGTCTTTCTTTTATTCAACAGCTGAGCTCTGGAAACTCCCTCCTAGATTCAGTTCCTTCCTTCTTCCTATGACTTTAAATTGATTCAAAATCCGTGTTGTGCCAGGCATTTTGGCTCCTTAACGTCCCTTGATTTATGGCCTCTGTCAACTCTTTCAAAAACCTCTGGTGGGAGGCACTCGCTGCAGGGTAGTTGCTGCTTTTTGTCTCCCTCACTCACATAGGGAAAAAAAAAAAAAAACATAGATCGGCCAACCTCCGCCATTTTGGTGCCATTGGTGTAATTTTAGCCTCATTTCTTTTACACCTCACATATCACAAGGGACTGGAAGGTTCTCCTTTAATGGGCTAAGTCCTGACGCTCTTTTTTAATTTACAGTGTGCTGGCTTAATAATCCAGAAGAGTTGCTAAACTTCTGAAGAGTCCTTTTTTTTATAACTGAGGCTAACTAAACGTCGTATATCTCATGAACCCCCTAATATAGACATTCTGGTTACGGGATATATAGTTAAAATGGTTCTCCTGGTCTTACATGTCTGCATTATTCCCATTGCTACCTGTCAAATCTTCTTCATTATATTCTGACAAAACTATTACACGATTTTTATTATACTTAGGAGAGGGATCACGTCTACTTAATTCAAAGACGGCTGACCTATCTCAACTAATCATTTTTAGCCTACCATATATCCGGTCCTAAGCTTTTATAAATCGTCTAAATGTAGCTGAGAGATGTGTAAAAAAATTTTTTAAAAGAAAAAAAGACGTCCTCGCTGGTGGTACTTACAGAAGGGATAATCAAAACCTAGAATATAACCTCGGTCTTTGATAACGGGGGGGTACCAAAAAATGGCAATCAAAGAAAGAATTAGGCCACCCCTATCTCTCTCTCTCTCCTCTCTCTCTCTCCATCTCTCTCTCTCTTCTCTCTCTCTTACTACTACTATTACAGGATCTTTAAACAACATTATCCGTCCATCTGTTTCTGATTATAATCATAATCAAATGTTCTTTATATCTTCCCCAATCATGACTCGCTGCGGCTTGTTGCATTCCTGTCACAAAAATCTACAAAGCCACTTCCAACAACCACTCCCTTCTTCCCTCTATTACAATCGCCCCTTTCAGAAAAAATAGGGAAAAGTAGAATGTAGATACGAGGTGCCGTTGTACAAGGCTGATTCCTCAAATACCTTGACTTGACGGTCAGACCTGACCTCGGCTCTTTAATTAACAATAAAACACACCAGGAATGGTGGACGGAGGAGAAGATCCTTCTTAATTATTTTAACACACTAGCTCATAGATTACAGGGTGAAAGCGTTATAATTTATGGTTAGTAGCTATTAATATATGATTTATCTATTTTTATGTTTAGTTCCTCCCTGGACTTCCATCAAGTTAACAAAAAAACATCCCAAGACAGGGGCCCCCTTCTAGGACTCAACAACTTGTACACTACGACCAAAAAACAATCTTTACACTAAACCGCTCTAAACATTCTGGAAGTGGGTCGAAATCTTATGATAATACCTCACAGACGTATGTTCACCTCACCCGATTCATTCCGTTCACACTAGATTATTTACAGCTCACCAGTGTAAAGATTGTTTTTTGGTCGAGTGTACAGTTGGGGTCATAATTCCCTTTCACCCCTCGATCCCTAAATCTGGCAGCGCTGGGTGAGCGACCAACAGATAATCAGACTTGAGCTGACCACCTGAGTCAGGGATTTAGGGATCGAGGGGTGGAAAGGGAATTATGACCCCAACTGTACATACCCCCAGAAGGGTTAAGATGTGGGCAGGGAACCAGGTGGAACCCAGAGATGGCGCATCCACAGCCCGGAAAGTGTGTGTGTGTTTTTTTTTTTTTTGTTTTTTTTTTTTTTTTTTTTTTTTGTGTGTTTTTTTTTTACAGAAACCTCACCGGCAGGTTGCTGGGATCGAACCTGTATGTATGTATTTATATATGTACTGTATGTATGTATGTACTGTATGTATGTACTGTATGTATGTATGTACTGTATGTATGTATGTATGTACTGTATGTATGTATGTACAGTATGTATGCACGGTATCTATATATGCATGTACTCACTTTCTCTTGATCGTGACCTGCATTAAGCCTACCTCTATTTCCCCCCACCCTAACCTACCCCAATCAAAACACCCCCTCTTATCTCAACCAACCCACAAAGCCCGGTATATTTATCGGGACTGGTATTATTATGGGGCTTGGGATTAATTAGGGCCTCAGGGGCTTGGCTGTTTCGTAATTGTGAGAGAGAGAGAGAGAGAGAGAGAGAGAGAGAGAGAGAGAGAGAGAGAGAGAGCGAGAGAGAGAGAGAGAGAGAGAGAGAGAGAGAGAGAGAGAGAGAGAGAGAGAGAGAGAGAGAGAGAGAGATAGAGAAGAGAGAGATAGAGAGAGAGATAAGATAGAGAGAGAGAGAGAGAGAGAGAGGAGAGAGAGAAGAGAGAGAGAGAGAGAGAGAGAGAAATAGTTTGTTCTGTGGACTGAACATAGCACTTCGTCAGTCTCCCTTCAAGCTTAAAATAAATAGATAAACAAATAAAATATGCCCACCAGACCGCCTCCAAACAAATTTTGTAAACAAAAAATCGGCCGAAGAATGTCCTGGCCAAAGGCTGGTGGCTCCTAGATTGCAGGCTCGCTATTGCTCGCCTAGAAAATATCAATATATGAATATAACGAAACGTCTTATAATCGCTAATTTAATGGGGCGAAGCATAAAATCACCAAAATAATGGGGGTAAATAAACAGGGGGAGTCCATAATGACCATCCCTGGCTTAGATAGGCTCAAGCTCCGTGTGTCCAGACATTTTGACTCTAACGTACCTTGATTTTGGTTTTGTCACTTTTTCGACTTCGGGGGAGACACTTGTTACAGGCAGCGTTGCCTTTTTGTCTCCTTCACTCATACAGGAAAAAAAATAAAAAAATAATATATACTGTGTGTATTATATAACCTGCCTTAGTAACATCCCACTCCCATCTTAACAACCAAGCCTCTACACGATATCCCCTCCTTATAACGGACATTAATATTACTGGAACTTATGATAATTTACTTTTTCCCCTGTGCTAATAATGACTTGCGTTCAGTGTTAAAGATCAGATTTCTCCCAATGCTGACCTTCCCTACTAATATCTGTGTTGTTCTTTCATTAAGATATTTACAGAGATATGTTTATATAGAGAGATATAGAAGCACAATCGAACAATTATTTATGCTAGCTATGTTACAGGAACATCAGATCTATCCATGTTAATTGATACAACACAATTATTTATGCTAGCTATGTTACAGGAACATCAGATCTATCCATGTTAATTGATACAACACAATTATTTATGCTAGCTATGTTACAGGAACATCAGATCTATCCATGTTAATTGATACAACACAATTATTTATGCTAGCTATGTTACAGGAACATCAGATCTATCCATGTTAATTGATACAACACAATTATTTATGCTAGCTATGTTACAGGAACATCAGATCTATCCATGTTAATTGATACAACACAATTATTTATGCTAGCTATGTTACAGGAACATCAGATCTATCCATGTTAATTGATACAACACAATTATTTATGCTAGCTATGTTACAGGAACATCAGATCTATCCATGTTAATTGATACAACACAATTATTTATGCTAGCTATGTTACAGGAACATCAGATATATCCATGAACACAATTATTTATGCTAGCTATGTTACAGGAACATCAGATCTATCCATGTTAATTGATACAACACAATTATTTATGCTAGCTATGTTACAGGAACATCAGATCTATCCATGTTAATTGATACAACACAATTATTTATGCTAGCTATGTTACAGGAACATCAGATATATCCATGTTAATTGATACAACACAATTATTTATGCTAGCTATGTTACAGGAACATCAGATCTATCCATGTTAATTGATACAACACAATTATTTATGCTAGCTATGTTACAGGAACATCAGATCTATCCATGTTAATTGATACAACACAATTATTTATGCTAGCTATGTTACAGGAACATCAGATCTATCCATGTTAATTGATACAACACAATTCATGATATAGGGAAAACATAGATCGAAGTCAAAGTTATTATATTTAGGGGAGGTTTGTGGTTTGCTCCCAAGACCTCTCTCAAGCTTTAAAAAACACCCCCAAGACTCCCCTTCGAGATAAATTTGTATATTTTTTAGGTAGAAGAACGTTCCGGCCGAAGGCCGGTTCCTCCTGAATTACAGGCTCGCTATCGCTCGCCAGGAAAACAAACACCAAAATGGTACGAAATGTCTTAATATTGACAAAAAGAAATGTGACGACAGGTCTTAAAATCGCCAAACATAGTAAAATGGAAAAATAAACAGGTCTTTTCTTGAGGGAGAAGGTGGTCCTAAAACAAAATTAAATATATATACCGGTACTGTACAATAAAATATATATACCGGTACTGTACAATAAAACCAGAATAAACACAAATCATGATGGAGCGAAAACAAGAACAACCCAAGTCCAATCCAGTAATATTAATGGTGGTAATTATACCAATTAGTGGCGCGCCAAGAGGAGCGTAGGTTTTTAATAGAGCGGGTTAAGGGAGGGTTGGGCGTATTTATTTTCCCATTTATATATCTTTCTATATTTTTGTTTAGTTTCCTCCTTAGACCTCCATCAAGCTAATTAGCACCCACGACCCTCCTTCAAGATAAATGTGTACATTGTTCGATACAAAAATGTCCCAGCCGAAGGCCGGTTCCTCTATCACTCGCCAGGGGAAAAAACGACACCTAACTTTCATGACATTTTTTAATATTGACAAGGAAATTGGGCGAAATGTCTTAGAATCACCAAACTAATGGGCCGAACGTCATAAAATGTGAAAACTAATGGGACTAACTAAACATGAGGAAGAATTGGGACCAGAAAAACGACCCATCTCCCCTTAAAAGGCGGGGTCACATACGAACGCATTTTCCAGCAATTTGTTAGGGCAATTATGGTCTGGTAACTGCAAAATTTAAGTGTTACCAAAATTCAGCCACCTAACTTTATTTACCCTCAGTCAAGTTTCAAATACCAAGGAAATAGGACACCGAAATATTGCGAGAAAACACTTGCTCATCGAAAATTGCCGGAAAAGCGCTCGTGTGATATCGCCTTAAAGTGTGTTTGTGTATATGTGTGTGTGTGTGTGTGTGTGTGTGTGTGTGTGTGTGTGTGTGTGTGTAGGTGTGTGTGTGTAGGTGTGTGTGTGTGTGTGTAGGAGGGGGGGGGGGGGTTTGGTGGACTGCAGTTATATTAATGTAGGTCCGTAATGAGTAAAAAGAAGATTCTTTATGCAGATGTCGATGGAGGGAAATGGAGTTTGATCAAATTAATGTGGTCAAGCAGAAATGATTAATCGAATTTCGTAAATGTAGGTCAGGATAAAGTAGAGTTCACTTTACTTTAGTTTACGGCTTAACCCTTTATCATGTTTTCTTTATTTTTCTTTTAACTTTCCTTTTTTTTTATTTATTTATTTTTTTTTTGCTTGCTATGTGAATAAAGGAGACAAAAGGCAAAGGTACCTGTAACAAGTGTCTCCCCCAAAGTTGCAAGAGTGACAGAGAGCCAAAATCAAGGTACGTTAGAGTCAAAATGTCAGTGAAATGATATACACTTTATCTTAGATATAATCGGCCTGCAGACGGGATTTATTTGTATACACATTTAGCTTGAAGACGTTTTTTTGTGTGTTTTTGTTTGTGTGTGTTTTTTTGTGTGTGTGTTGTTTTGTTTACCCCTTCACCACCGTGACGTAATTTTCATCATATTCTGGTTACCGTTAAACGATTTTCTTTAGTTTTTAATCTACCAGTCTGACTCAAATGGGTAAGTACGATCTCGATAAACCCTCTTCGTAACATAGGTCCTTCTTAAACTGCATAAAATCGTCTCATTTTAGACAGAATCATAGGCAAAAAGGCGTCATGGTGCTGAAGGGGTTAAAGCTTGAAGTTACACAAATATTCGGCATTAAATACTCGGTGCTTTTTGTCATATATCGTTTTGAGGGTATAATATCTCAAAAAGTCCTGACTTTAGCTAGGAATGGGACTTGTAATTAATGAAAGAATCAATTAAAAGGTACAAGGGCAGCTGATAAATGGGCTTAATTCTCTCTCTCTCTCAATCAATCAATCAATCTATATATCTACCTATCTATGTGTGTTTGTGTGTGTGTGTGTGTGTGTGTGTGTGTGTGTGTGTGTGTGTGTGTGTGTGTGTGTGTGTGTATCTTGTTGTCTCTCTCTAAAAATAGGACTATTGTTGTTTCAACTTTGTTTGCTACATTAACCCCTTCTGTACCGGCGACGTCTTTTTACTTTATTATGGCTACTATTATACGATTTGATTCCGTTTAAAAGGGCCTCCAGCAATTAACAGGCTTCGAACTATCTCACTTAACCAATTTGACTACCACAGATCCTTCTTAAACTGCACACAATCGTCTAAATATAGCAAGAATCAGGGTCCAGAGAATATAGGGTCAACCCACGCGCAGGTACCTGTGAATGAGTGACGTCACAGTCCCCACGCTCTGCCTGAACCCCTCATATAAGACATCTTGTTTTTGTGATATATTGAACTATGCGTGTATATAGAATCTTATTTAATGTTACAGGACAAAAGAAAACATTAAAATATATCAAGCTTAGTATATTTTACAATTAAATGTGCATAAATATGAGGTAATATATTATGGATGATAGCGAGCATACCAATGAATAACATATAGGCTATAGGCTACACCAAGAAAGTGCTTACATTAATTTTATATGAGAGAGAGAGAGAGTGGGAGTGGTTGATACCTGATTAGGGGCTACTTATTCCTAAGGAAGGGCATATTATAATGTCATTAGTGAAGGAACGGACACACACAAACACGCACACAGACTTGTGTTTGTGTGTGTGGACAAGCGGTGATGTGTGTGTGTTGATCTGAGTGAAGATCTGTGAGTGTATGTGTGTATGGGATAGTTGGAATGAGTGTTTGTGTATGCGTATCTTGCTCACCTTTATCATGACAAAAGGACTGCATTTTACAAACCATGAGTGTGTGTGTTGAATTCTAGCTTGTCAATGTTAAGCTGATAAATCTTTTTAATGCCCTATGAATTTTCCGCCAAGTAGAAGCGACACACACACATACTTATGCACACTCACACACACACACACACACACACACACACACACACACACACACACACACACTCACGCACGCACATACACTTACGCACACTCACTAACACACACACACACACATGCATTTTACAAACTCATGTGTGTGTGTGGGTTGGGGTTAGTTTCTAGCTTGTCAATGTTAAGCAGAATAGTTTTCCTAACGTCATACACACACGCACTGCATTTTACAAACTGTGTGTGTGTGTGTGTGTGCGCGCGCGCGCGCGCTTTTGAATTCTACCTTGCTCATGTTAAGCTGATGATTGTTTCTACTGTCATATTACCAGCTGCCAAATTATCACACCCACATTAGAATTATAATTAAAACAGCAAGCTACAAGGCTATGTAAACAGCAAGCTACAAGGGCTATGTAAACAGCAAGCTACAAGGGCTATGTAAACAGCAAGCTACAAGGGCTATGTAAACAGCAAGCTACAAGGGCTATGTAAACAGCAAGCTACAAGGGCTATGTAAACAGCAAGCTACAAGGGCTATGTAAACAGCAAGCTACAAGGGCTATGTAAACAGCAAGCTACAAGGGCTATGTAAACAGCAAGCTACAAGGGCTATGTAAACAGCAAGCTACAAGGGCTATGTAAACAGCAAGCTACAAGGGCTATGTAAACAGCAAGCTACAAGGGCTATGTAAACAGCAAGCTACAAGGGCTATGTAAACAGCAAGCTACAAGGGCTATGTAAACAGCAAGCTACAAGGGCTATGTAAACAGCAAGCTACAAGGGCTATGTAAACAGCAAGCTACAAGGGCTATGTATTCATTGATTAGTAAATGCAGAAAATGTAATTTACCAATTGATATTATACAGCTTGAATTGTTTAAAGCAATGGTTAGACCAGTTATGTTGTACTGTATGCTGCTGAGGTATGGGGACATTATGTTATTAGAGAATTAGAACAGCTTTATTTGAAGTGTTTAAAGCATACATTATGTTCATAAGTATACAAGTAATGACATGGTGAACTTGGTGAATATCCTATAGACATAAATATTAAGTGTTCAATGATCGGTTATTGGACGAGATTAATTACTGATAAAACAAGTAAGTCAAGATATATAATGTACAAGTGTTTGTTACATTTGGATCAGGTTGGTGTTTATACTTCACCTTGGTTGAATTGTGTTAAAAGTATTTGTAATGACTGTGGGATGTCTGGAGTCTGGTTGTCACACAATGTAATAACCCCAGCCTGGTTCAGATTGGCAATAGAACAACAGCTTACAGATCAACGGATAACAAAATGGAATAGTAATTTGTCAAGTAAGGCCATTTGTAGTAGCTATAGAACTTATAAATTTGTCTTCAGTATGGAGGAATATCTTGTGAAATTGGATAAGGGAGAGAGACTAGCTATAAGTAAACTGAGAGCAAGTAATAATAAATTACCAGTTAATACTGGTAGACACAGAAATATTGATAGAAGACAGGGTATGTACTAAATGTAATGAGAATGTGGTGCGGGACGAATATCATTTGTTGTTTATATGTCAAAATGAGGATATTGTACAGTTAAGGAATATATATATTTGTCATTACTACAAGCATAACCCAACACAGTATAAATATATACTGTTAAGGAATAGTACTAACTTAAAATGTATGAGGAATCTGTCACCTCTTCTCAAAAGAACGTTTACTATGTATAGATAGATCAAGTCTTAGGACATTTAATATAGTTTGTTTAAGATGTACCAGTGTATTTACGTGTACGCTAATTTATTTAGCAAAGGCATATTGTACATGTGTAGCATGTAAGGGGCTGTAGCATGTAAGGGGCTGTGCTCCATACTTTTTTGTAAAAGTCTGAGCAAAATAAACTCAATTCAATTCACACACACACACACACACACACTTCTCAATTCCTGTAAACTACAAATAGGTAAATACACACACACACACACACACATGGTAGTCCAAAATACTGGGAACTGGGAATATCCATTACGATACTTGTCTAAGTAAAATGGATTGATTATAAAGTAACTAAGACAGGACAACACGAGCGCTGCTCAATTCCTGTAAACTACAAATAGGCAAATAGGTAAATACTCACTCACACACACACACACACACACACACACACACACACACACACACACACACATTGTAATTGTCTCAACTTCTGATGTTGTTAGTTAAGCCTTTGAGTACCAGCTACGTGTGTTATATTGTATTCTAGCTAGGATATATTAATACGATATTATGCAGCTTCGGAAGGATCTACGGTAGTTAAAAAGGTTGGTTGAGATAGTTGGAAGCCATATTATTGCTAAAGGTCCTTCCTAATCTGAATACAATGGTCTAATAGTGGCTACACTATAAAGAAAAGGACATCACCGGTACTTTATGGGTTAACTGTATAGTAACTAACATCATTGTTTTTATGCTATATATTTCAAGATAGGTATCTTAGCATTCATAATTCCAAATCATTATCATACCACACACAACTAGAATTATAAAACATCCGCTTTGTTTCACCTGTATGTTCGTGATTGAGTTCTCAAAGTGAATGAACTGACCGACCTCCCACTGACCCCTAGCCTCTGTCCCCACTGTGGGGAGAATGACGTCATGCCCGAAAGACAGCGCGTTTTCTTTGAGCGGTGGGTTGACCCTATATTCTCTGGACCCTGGCAAGAATAAAACTAGAAAGACGTCGCCGGACCAGAAAGGGTTAACTACGTCTAAACCATGGCTCAACACTGACACATAGTTAAATAGGATAACATGAACATATCTGAAAACGTATGTGAATGATAATGGATGTTTTATTCTAGCCCCCTTCTCCCTCATGTTCAGCCATATTAGTATTCAGATTTTAAGACGTTCGGTCAATTAGTTTGGCGATTTTAAGATTCTTCGCCCCATTTATCTGTCAATATTAACAATATTTGGACCTTTCGTAGGTGTCGATGTTTTCCTGGCGAGCGATAGCGAGCCTGTAATTTTGGAAATTTATGTAGAAGGGGGATCTTGGGAATGTTAATTTAAGCTTGATAGAGGTTTATGGAGGAATCTAAGAATATATTGAGTATAAATCGACCCCCCCAAAAAAAAAAAAAAAAAAATAAGTAAAAAAAAAAAATACCCCTTAATAATTAGCTTCCCATACACTGAACAGCGATGGCAGATCAAGAACAATATTATCGGTACTGCATGACCCTGAATCCATGGAGGTGCAGTTTAAGGGCAGATCTCCACTTGAGGGATTTTTTTATTGACCCCTTTCTCCCTCATGTTTAGCCCCATTGCTTTTGATATTATAAAACGTTCGCCCCCATTAGTTTAGCGATTTTAAGAACTTTCACGCCATATTAAGACCTTTCGTGCCATTCAGGTGTCGATTTTATCCTGGTGAGCGATAGCGAGCCTGTAATTTAAGAGGAACCGGCCTTTGGCCGGGACACTTTTCTACCGACAAATTTACAAATTTATCTTGAAAGGGGGTCAAGGGGGTGACATTTTTAGATTGCTGGAGGAGTAGGAAACAAACTAAAAACCTCCCTTTAATGTATTCACGCTATATTTAACCCGTTCAGTACCAGCGACGCCCTTTTTGCTATACTTTGGCTGTTATTAGACGATTTTATTCAGCTTAGGAAGGACGTCTACCCAATTTTAAAAAGCTATAGTCGACAATCTCAAATAATCCTTTTAGCTACTACCACAGATCCTTCTTAAGCTTCATAAAATCGTCTAAATCTAGCTGAAATCAAATACAAAAGACGTCGCCGGTACAGAAGGGGTTAACTGCGCTGTATTCACCGTTAATTCTAGTTAAACTAATAGGTGATAGGGGTTATCAATATCGTACTGGGAACTTTATGTGTTGAAAAGTGGTCAATGATTATCAGATCCGACCTATATTGGTGTGTGTTTTTTTTTTAATGTGATTGAGGGAGGCAAAAGGCAGAACTGCCTATAGCGAGTGCCTACCCCATAGTTGAAAGAGTGACAGGGCCAAAATCAAGGGACGTTCGAGCCAAAATGCCTGGACACACGGAGTTTGAAGCAAGTCATACGAAGAGGGAAAGACTGATTCTGGGAGAGAGTTCCAGAGCTCAGCTGTTGAGTAGAAGAAAGTTTGAGAGTAACGTTTCACTCTTGGGTTGGAGAGTTGCACAGAGTAGGGGTGGGATTGAGTTGCAAGACGGGTTCCACGTGCCCTACGTAAAGGAGGTGGTATACACTGGGAAAGCTCTGAGGAACACTGATTATTATAGTAGCGATAGAATAGCGAGAGAGATGCAACATTGTGGCGGAGAGAGAGAGGTTGCAGAGAGTTGGTGAGTGGACGGGAGTTAATGATACGAAAGGCCTCCCTTTCAACTTTGTCTAGGAGAGTGGTGTGAGAGGAACCTCCCCACACATGTGAACAATACTCAATACAAGGACGCACTATGCCCCTGTACAGAGTACAGAGTACAGCTGTGCAGGGGAAAAGAACCCCCCTAAGGCGGTTGAACACACACAGCTTCTGGGAGGCTGCCTTAGCAAGACTGGTAATATGGTCCTTCCAAATGAGAGCAGAAGAAAAAGAGACACCAAGAATATTGAGAGAAGATGAAGGGTTGATTTTTGTATTGTTGAAGAATAAGGGATAGTCCGCTGGGAGATCCTGACGGGTAGATGGAGAAATTGGGTTTTGGAAGCATTAAAGGTAACAAGGTTTTCTCTGCCCCAATTGGAGATAGTATTTAGATCAGAATTTAAGAGTTCTATGGCTTGATTACGTTTGTCGTTGAGGGATTGCTGGCTGGGGCGTTCTGAAAAACTAATGGAGTAGTGTAAGGTTGAGTCCTCTGCGTATGAATGGATGGGAATTAAGGTACAGTTGAGATCATTTATACAAATTAGAAAGAGAATAGGAGATAGGACAGAGCCCTGAGGAACACCGGAGTTTATAGGGTGAGGAAGTGAACAATGGCTGTCCACAACCGCGGCTATGGAACGGCCGGAAAGGAAATTAGAGACAAAGGCACAGATGGAGGGATAGAAACCGAAGGAGGGTAGTTTAGAAATTAAAGATTTGTGCCAGACTCTATCGAAGGCTTTTGATATGTCTAGTGCAATAGAAAAAGTCTCACCGAAGTCCCGAAAGGAGGATGACCAAGAGTTAGTAAGATATGAAAGAAGATCACCAGTGGAGCGACCCTTAAGGAAGCCAGATTATGAGAAGAGAAATGCTTAAGAAATTTGAAAGCAAGAGTCAAAAACTTTAGAAAGACAAGAGATGAGAGCAATTGGACGATAGTTGGAGGGTTGAGAGCGGACACCCTTCTTTGGGACAGGTTGAATGTGAGCAAACTTCCAGCATGAAGGGAAGACGTTAGAGGATAGACAGAGACGAAAGAGTTTGCCTAGGCAGGGAGTCAGCACGGTGTGTGTGTGTGTGTGTGTGTGTGTGTGTGTGTGTGTGTGTGTGTGTTAGAGAGAGGGAGTGTGGTTGCGTGTGTGTTGTGTTGTGGTGTGTGTGTGTGTGTATTAGAGAGTGTGTGAAAAAGAGAGAGTGTAGTGCGTGTGTGTTGGTGTGGTGGTGTGTGTATGTGCATATGTGTGTGTATGTGTATGGGTGTGTGTGTGTGTGTGTGTGAGTGTGTACTAGGATCACGTGCGTCCATTGAACCCACAGTATCAATGGAGGTTAAGTAGCCTGCGTGTATGACCATTCAAAGTATTTAGTGATTAGCACAATAAGTAGTAGTTTATTCCGTTCGATGTATTATATAAGAGTGTTGTTGAGCGTGGCTATTTGTTTATTTAGTTTAGAGTATATAGATTTAATAGAATGGTTGTTGATTAAGTGTCTTGTTAGTATACAGAGTACATTGTTATATTAAATTGCGGAAAATCTATATTCCACTCTGTACATTAAGAGTAGACAGTGCTTAGTGGTGGTGGTGGTGGTGGTGATGGTGGTGGTGATGTTGGTGGTGGTGATGTTGGTGGTGGTGGTGGTGGTGGTGGTGGTGATGGTGGTGGTGGTGATGTTGGTGGTGATGGTAGTGGTGGTGGTGGGTGGTGGTGATGGTGGTGGTGGTGATTAGTGGTGGTGGTGGTGGTGATTAGTGTTGTTGGTGGGTGGTGGTGGTGGTGGTGATGGTGGTGGTGATGGTGGTGGTGATGGTAGTGGTGGTGGTGGTGATGGTGGTGGTGGTGGTGGTGGTGGTGGTGATGTTGGTGGTGGTGGTAGTGGTGGTGGTGATGTTGGTGGTGGTGGTGGTGGTGATGTTGGTGGTGGTGGTGGTGATGTTGGTGGTGGTGGTGGTGATGTTGGTGGTGGTGGTGGTGCTGATGGTGGTGGTGGTGATGATGATGATGATGGTGGTGGTGATGATGATGGTGGTGGTGATGATGATGGTGGTAGTGGTGGTGGTGGTGGTGATGATAGTGGTTGTGATGGTGATGATAGTAGTGGTAGTAATGGTGATGATGGTGTTGCATATAGTGTTAGTTATCAAGTAGTGAATTGTTTAGTGTATAACCGAACCCAACCAGTAGAACCCATCAATAAACAACAACCTCCATTAGTGTACTTTTAACCAATAATGACTAGTAAGGTTAAGGGGGGATGGGCCGGTTTTTCTGGCTCACCTTCTCCCTCGTGTTTAGCCCAATTGTTTTTTTTTTAGAATTTAAGACGTTCGGCCCATTAGTTTGGCGATTTTAAGACTTTACGCCACATTTCGTTGTCAATATTAAGACCTTTCGTGCCATGTAGGTGTCGATTTTTTCCTAGCAAGCGATAGCGAACCAGTACTTATCTCGGCCGGGACATTTTTCAACCGAAAAATTAACAAATTTAACTTGAAGGGTATTTTTTACAGCTTGATGTAGGTCTAGGGAGGAAAATAAAAATAAAAATATTATTAGTACAATAAGCAAATAAATAGGCCCATCTCCCCCTTAAGGGGAGGTTTTTAGTTATTTCCTTAGACCTCCATCAAGCTTAAATTTACACCCCCTAGTACCCCTTTCAAGATAAATTTGTAAATTTTTCGGTAGAAAAATCTCGCGGCCGAAGGCCGGTGCCTCTTAAATTACAGGCTCGCTATCGCTCGCCAGGAAAAAATCGTCACCTAAATGGCACAAAAAGTCTTAAAATTGACATAATGGGGCGAAAGGTCTTAAAATCGCCAAACTAATGGGGCGAACGTCTTATAATCTCAAAATCAATGGGGCTAATCATGAGGGAAAGTGGGTTCCAAAAAAATATCCCTCAAGTGGAAATCTCCCCTTAAATTAGGTTAGGACTATATAACGCCACTGGCTTCTTGGGTCCTGCGTTGAGTTAATACTGGTTGATAGCTACGGGTTGATATAGTTTAGTGGCTGAACAAAATGGTGTACTGGTTGACATGGTGTACTGGTTGAAATGGTGTACTGGTTGACATGGTGTACTGGTTGAAATGGTGTACTGGTTGACATGGTGTACTGGTTGAAATGGTGTACTGGTTGACATGGTGTACTGGTTGACATGGTGTACTGGTTGAAATGGTGTACTGGTTGACATGGTGTACTGGTTGAAATGGTGTACTGGTTGACATGGTGTACTGGTTGACATGGTGTACTGGTTGACATGGTGTACTGGTTGACATGGTGTACTGGTTGACATGGTGTACTGGTTGACATGGTGTACTGGTTGACATGGTGTACTGGTTGACATGGTCTACCAGTTGAAATGTTCTATTGGTTGGAATGGTCAACCGATTGAAATGGTCTACTGGTTGAAATGGTATATTGGTAGAAATGGTCTATCGGCTGAAGTGGTCTACTGGTACTGACTACCCTTTATACAGTAGCCTATACAGTATATATATATATATATAATTATAATAAATACTACTACTACCACTACTACTACTACCACTACTACTACTACTACTACTACTACTACTACTACTACTACTACTACTACCACTACTACTACTACTACCACTACTACTACTACTACTACTACTACTACTAAAAGTCACATATCCTGAAGTTTGGAATACTCTGTAAAAGCTCTCCCCCCCCCTCCTTCCCTCCTCCCCCCCCCCCCCCCCCCTTCCCTCCTCTTACCCCCCCACCTCCCCATGGTCCAGGAACAGAGCTTTTACCCCCCCCCCCCCCCTCTCCCCCCTCGGTGTTACACAGGTAATCTCGCAGGTAAACAGTTTTTATTATTGTCCGCCAAAACCACCACCATCAGCCATAAACGCGAAATGATTTACCCCGCGAACCCTGCCGTCGTTAAATTAAAGCTCCGGATCGTAAAATAATGCCAAAACTTTATTTTGTTGCGATCTTTCTCGTTTTATGTTTATTTTTATTTTTTTCCGGTGGTGAAGTTAAATTAAGGCGACCGTAAAGTTAAAATGCGGGTTAAAATGCTGTGCTCTCTCTCTCTCTCTCTCTCTCTCTCTCTCTCTCTCTCTCTCTCTCTCTCACACACACAGACAAATAATGAATGATAAATAAATACATACACCTGGCAATAAATACATACACCTGGCAATAAATACATACACCTAGCAATAAATACATACACCTAGCAATAAATACATACACCTAGCAATAAATGCATACACCTGGCAATAAATACATACACCTAGCAATAAATACATACACCTGGCAATAAATACATACACCTAGCAATAAATACATACACCTAGCAATAAATACATACATACACCTAGCAATAAATGCATACACCTGGCAATAAATACATACACCTAGCAATAAATGCATACACCTGGCAATAAATACATACACCTAGCAATAAATGCATACACCTGGCAATAAATACATACACCTAGCAATAAATACATACACCTAGCAATAAATACATACACCTAGCAATAAATACATACACCTAGCAATAAATACATACACCTAGCAATAAATACATACACCTAGCAATAAATGCATACACCTGGCAATAAATACATACACCTAGCAATAAATGCATACACCTGGCAATAAATACATACACCTAGCAATAAATGCATACACCTGGCAATAAATACATACACCTAGCAATAAATACATACACCTAGCAATAAATGCATACACCTGGCAATAAATACATACACCTAGCAATAAATGCATACACCTGGCAATAAATACATACACCTAGCAATAAATGCATACACCTGGCAATAAATACATACACCTAGCATAAATACATAAAGGCAATAAATACATACACCTAGCAATAAATACATACACCTAGCAATAAATACATACACCTAGCAATAAATACATACACCTAGCAATAAATACATACACCTAGCAATAAATACATACACCTAGCAATAAATGCATACACCTGGCAATAAATACATACACCTAGCAATAAATACATACACCTAGCAATAAATACATACACCTAGCAATAAATACATACACCTAGCAATAAATACATACACCTAGCAATAAATACATACACCTAGCAATAAATACATACACCTAGCAATAAATAAACCCTGACCCCTACAGACGACCATTGTGGGGCCTTATAGTCACTTTACAAGACTGGCAACAAGCGGCTGGGGTTAATCTGCATACGGACGTGACTTAGGGGGGGAGGGGGGTGTACGTGGGCTGTGTACGTAATATAAGGACCGTGTGTGTGGGTGAGTTGGGGGGGGGGGGGATGTCTGTGTGGGTCTGTGGGGGTGTGCCTGTGTGCCTGTGTGCGTGGGTGGGGGTGTTAGTGTGTGTGTGTATTTACCTAATTGTAGTATACAGGAGTTGCGCTTTTAGGCTCGCATTGTCCCGCGTGTGTGTGTCTATAGGTGTGTGTGTGTGTGTGTATGTGTGTGTGTGTGTGTGTGTGTGTGTGTGAAAGAGTGAGCTATATATAAAGGCATTACAGTTTACCGAAGGGGTTGATATGAGGAAGACAGAGAATTAGAGGAAAAACAAGCAATATGACAAAAGAAGGCAGAGAAGAAAAGAAAGCAATATGACAAAAGAAGGTAGAGAGGAAAATCAAAACAAATGGCAAAGAAGTCAGAGAAGTAAATAGAGGAAATGACAAAACAGATAATTACAAGAAAAAGGAAGCAAGCAAATGACAAAAAAGACAGAATGAGAGGAAAAAACAGATAAATGACAGAGAAGGCAGATAGTCAGAAGAAAAGACAGAAAATGGCAACAAAGGCAGGAGGAAAAGACAGATAAATGACAGAGAAAGGCAGAGAAGGAGATAAAAAGACAGATAAATGACAGAGAAGGCAGAGAAAAAGACAGATAAATGACAGAAAGGCAGAGAAGGAGACAAAAAGACAGATAAATGACAGAGAAGGAGACAGATAAATGACAGAGAAAGGCAGAGAAGGAGAGAAAAGACAGATAAATGACAGAGAAAGGCAGAGAATGAGAGAAAAAGACAGACAAATGACAAAGGAGAGAAAAAGACAGATAAATGACAGAGAAGGCAGAGAATGAGAGAAAAAGACATAAATGACAGAGAAGGCAGAGAATGAGAGAAAAAGACAGATAAATGACAGAGAAGGCAGAGAAGGAGAGAAAAAGACAGATAAATGACAGAGAAGGCAGAGAAGGAGAGAAAAAGACAGATAAATGACAGAGAAGGCAGAGAAGGAGAGAAAAAGACAGATAAATGACAGAGAAGGCAGAGAAGGAGAGAAAAAAACAGATAAATGACAGAGAAGGCAGAGAAGGAGAGAAAAAGACAGATAAATGACAGAGAAGGCAGAGAAGGAGAGGACAGGAAATATAAATGGCAAAGAAGGGAGAGAATTAGAAGCAAAAAAAGCCAAATATATTTACAAACGAGGTAGACAAATATTGAAAAGAGGAAAAGACGAAAAGCAACGGAAATAAAAAGATGAAAAAATAAAGCTAATTAAAAATATTTAAATCAATAAAAACAACGGAAAGAGACAGATAAAATATGAAAAAAAATAGTAATAATAAAAACAAAATCCCCGAAAAAAGCTACGCCAGGCGCCGTAAATCAACCAGCAGCCCCCCCCCCCCCCCCCCCCCCCCACCACCACCAGGCATAAAAACACAACATTATTATTTTTTCCCTCCCTGGCCAGCTATCACGAACAGGATGCGGCCGAAGGAAAATGACTTTAAAAAAAAAAAAAATCATTGTCGATCCTGTAAAGCGAGGAGACCTAAACAGCAAACTGGTTATCTTGCGGAGGACCAACTAACCAACCAACCACCTGCAACCCCGCCACCCTCCAACCACCTGCAACGCCCCCCCCCCCCCCCCCCCTCGGTTGAAGCCCCCCTCCCCCCTCGCAGCTTCTTGTACTGTTAACCCTTTGAAGATCATGACGCCTTTTGACAGTTTGTTCCGGTTATCCTTAGACGATTGTGTAGGAAGGATCTGTGGGAAGTTAATGGGTAATGACCTTTCTGAATCAACACCTCGGGTGAGGGCTGGTCCTGACCAGAGTAAGGTTTGGCATTGAGGCAGTTGGACAAAATTCAAAATAAAGCTATTAGATTAATCAATAACCCTGCAATCACACAGGCCCTTCCTACATTATCCATACGAAGAAACGTTGCATCCCTTGCATTATTCTACAGATATTTTCACAGCAATTGTTCCGAGGAACTTGCTTCAATTGTGCCGCCTCTCCACATCTTTCCCCGTAGAACTAGGGCGGCTGAGAGCGCCCATGAATTTACACTTTCTCCTCCACAATGCAGAACTTCTGCTTATCAGAATTCATTTATCCCCAGAGCTACTACTCTTTGGAATTCACTTCCCTCGAATTGCTTTCCACAAACTTACAATCTACAAATGTTTAAATCCAGTTGTTACAAACATTTTATGAATGGAGGATGCCTTTAGGCACATGGACCTTTTTGTTTTATCTGTGTTTTTCCTTCCTCCGTTCATTGTCTCTTTTAAAAAAAAAAAAAAAAAAAAAGAAATCCTCTACCCTCTTTTCCTGTGCTACTTTTCCTTCTAGGTGGTGGCGAGATAGCCAGAGTGGGTGGCACTGCAAGGGGGGCTGTGGACGGTGGGGGCATTGACCAGGGGGTGCAAGCCCGTGGGCTGATGATCCCCTCCCCCGCTGCCCTCTCAGAGACAGATCTCATCTCACCCTGGCCCCTTCGGGGGTCCGAGCATCTGGCGAGGCTTCGGTCAATCGGGCTCAGGACTGCTCGGCCAGACAGTCTGATGAACTATAACAATAACAACAACAACCCTCTGATTTCCATATACCCTTCCTAACAACAACCCTCTGATTTCCATATACCCTTCCTAATCTGAACAAAATCGTCTAATAATAGCCAGAACACAGAACAGAAATGCGTATTGCCGGTTCCTACCAAATTTCAGGGTCGTTATCTCTCGCCAGGATAAAATCACCACGGAAATGGCACAACAGGTCTAAAATTAGCCAAAATAATGAGGCGAATGATTTATATTTTCAAAACTAATGTGGCTAAACATGAGGGAGAAGGGAGTCCAGTAGCCGAACTGGTCTATTTATCCCATTCAGTACCGGTGACGTCCTTTTCATTCAATGCTGACACATATTATAGGATTTGATTAGGTTTAGAAAAGACCTCACCATTAAAAGCCTACAAACCATCTCAATTAATCTTTTCAGTGTCCACAGATCCTTCCTAAGCTGAACAAAATCGTCTAATGGTTACCAGAATATAAAGAAATGGACGTGACCGGTACTGAAGGGGTTAAGAGGAGATGGGCCGTTTTTATGGTCCCCTCTTCTTCCTCGTGTTTAGCCCCATTAGTTTTCAGATGATAAGACGTTCGGCCAATTAGTTTGGCGATTTTAAGACCTTTCGCCCCATTTCTTTGGTAATATTAATACTTTTCGTGTTCTTTATGTGTTGATTTTTTCCTGGCGAGCGATAGCGAGCCTGTTATTTAAGGGGAACCGGCCGGGACATTTTTCTATCGAAAAATGTTCAAATTTATCATGAAGGAGGGTCTTGAGAGGTGCATTTTAAAAGTTTGTTGGAGATCTAGGTAGGAAACTAAAAAAAAAAATATATATATATATATATATATATAAATAAGATATATATATATATATATATATATATATATATATATATATATATATATATATATATATATAAAAAGATGTATAAATGAGCCAATAAATACGCCTATCTCCTCTTAATTGGCGTGTACCAAACGTGTCCTTCTGGCTACCTTTAGACCGGTTCTATGGGCCATGGAAATCAAAAGGTTAAGACCTTTTGATTTCCGTGGTCCATTAAACAATTACACAAGGGGAGAGGGTTGATTTTTCTGGCCCCTCTTCTCCCTCATGTTAAGCCCCATTAGTGTTCAGATTTTAAGACGTTTGGTCCATTAGTTTGGCGATTTTAAGACCTTTCGCCCCATGTATATGTGAATATTAAGACTTTTCGTGTCATTTAGGTAGGCGTCGATTTTTTTTCCTGGCGAGCAATGGCGAGCCTGTAATTTAGGAGGGACCGGCTTGCGGCCGTGACATATTTCTATCGACAAATGTACAAATATATCTAGATGGGGGATCTTGGGGATGTATTTCGATACAGGTCTAGGGAAGAAACTAAAAGCTAATAATATATAAAATGAAATAATTAACCCAAAAATACCCCCCCCCCCTTTTTAAGGGGAGATTTCCACCTGGAGGATTTTTTTCTGGACCCCTTTCTCCCTCATGTTTAGCCCCATTGCTTTTGAGATTTTAAGACGTTCGCCCCATTAGTTCGGCGATTTTAAGAACCCTCGCCCCATTTCTGTCAATTTTAAGACCATTCGTGCCATTTAGGTGTCGATTTTTTCCTGGCGAGCGATAGCGAGCCTGTAATTTAAGGGGAATCGGCCTTCGGCCGGGACATTTTTCTACCGAAAAATGTACAAATTTATCTTGAAATGGGGTCTAGGGGGAGTAATTTTAAGTTTGATGGAAGTCTAGGGAATCAACTAAAAACCTCCCCTTAAGGTGGACATAGGTTTCACTTAGACACAATGTACGTAGCGGTAAATAGAAATGATAATAGCAGGTAAACAATTAAATAAGGAGCTTCAATTAATCCGAGACATCTGCCAAAATGTACTCAACAAAATTATCAAAATTATCAAAATTATTAACCCCTTTTGTACCGGTGACGTCTTTTCATTATGTTCTTGTTATATATTGACTTTTTGGTTTTGCAGTTGCAAAAGGATATGTGGTAGTAAAAATGGTTAGGTGAAATAGTTCGAAGCCTGTTAATTGCTGGAGGTCATTTTTAAACTGAATAAAATCGTCTAATAGTAGCCATAATATAATTAAAAAGACTTAGCCGATACAGAAGGGGTTAATTGCCACCACTGTACACCTGTTGTCATCTTTCAAACTGATGACTTACAGTGTGCTGGCTTAATAATCCTAAAGAGTTGGTAGCCTCTGAAATCCTATATATATATACAGTATATATATGATTCTTAGAGCCAGGCATTAACCCACTCAGCACCGTCGACATCCTTTTCATTATATTATGGCAATTATTAGACGATTTTATTCAGCCAAGGAAGGACATCTACCCATTAATAGAATACAGGCTACCGCAATAAATCCTTGCAGCTACCGTATATCCTCCCCAAGCTTCATAAAATCGTCTAAATGTAGCTGAAATCAAATAAAAAAGACGTCGCCGGTACAGAAGAGGTTAAGATCACGATGCACCAGGAGAATGGCTAAAACTCGCAAACATTAGTGCAAAGCGCAAACATTAGTGCAAAGCGCAAACATTAGTGCAAAGCGCGAACAAAAATATACACAAAATAAAACAAAAACACGAGACTAAAACAAATCTCTCAGGTCACTCGCTTCTGCTCAACCGCTCTTAAGGGGGAGGGGGGGGGGGGGAGATATTTATTTTGGTCCCCCCCCCCCCCCCCGTTCTCCCTCGTTTTTAGCCCCATTAGTTTTCAGATTGTAAGACGTTCGGTCTATTAGTTTGGAGATGTTAAGACCTTTCGCCCCATTTCTTTGTCAATATTAAGACCTTTCGTGTCATTCAAGTGTTGATTTATTCCTGGCGAGTGATAGGGAGCCTGTAATTCAGGAAGAATAAAAACAATTCTACCGAAAAATGTATCTAGAAGGGGGAGCTGGGGATATTTGTCTAAAGTTTGATGGAGGTCTAGGGAGGAAACTAAGTAATTTATGGATATATAAATCGACAAATAAATATACCCTTCCCCCTCAAGGGGAGGTCTCCACTTGAGGGATTTTTTTCTTGACTCCTTTCTCCCTCATGTTTAGCCCCATTGCTTTTCTAATTTTAAGACTTTCGCCCCATTATTTTGACGATTTTAAGAACCTTCGACCCATTTCTGTCAATTTTTAGACCTTTCGTGCCATTTAGGTGTCAATTTTATCCTGGCGAGCGATAGCGAGCCTGTAATTTAAGAGGAACCGGCTTTCAGCCGGGAAATTTTTCTACCGAAAAATGTACAAATTTATCTTGAAAGGGGGTTTAGGGAGTGTAATTTTAAGCTTGATGGAAGTTTAGGGAGGAAACTAAACACCTCCCCTTAACCAACATAGAAGCTGTGTCCAGCTCTACAATACAGCCCAATTTAGGTCTACCCGCAACAGGAGGTACCCTAGTGCTAATACCATCTTCCCCATTTCATTTCATTTCATTTCATGACGTCATGGTTCCAGACGTGTTCTATATAGTTTTTATATTCTACTTTGGATCAAATTCAATGGATCACAAATATATATATATATCAATTAACCTTCGATGCCCACAGGTCCTTCCGAAGCTGAGTGAAGTCGTCTAATGTAAGCCAAAAAACAAGAAAAACAAAAACATATTCCATTGTATTGTAACACACACACATATACCTATTCTAAGTAAACCCGTCTAATGGAAGCAAAACAAAAATACGTAAATAATAAAAAAAATAAATGCTGTATATTACTCCAAGATTTCCCCAAATTAAGCATGACGTGATGGTTCCAGCCGGCTCACAGATCCCCTCGGGCCCGGCTGACCCTTGAGTGACGGAGATCGGCCAACCTCCGCCATTTTGGTACCCTTAGATCCAGCGGGAATTCTTGCCGCTGAATCGGTAATATAATAAAATATAATAAATATATAAATATATAAATATAATAAAATATAATAAAAATATAAATATAATACAATATAATAAAAATATAATATAATAAATATAATAAATATAATAAAATGTAATAAAATGTAATAAAATATAATAAATATATAAATATAATACAATATAATAAAAATATAATATAATAAATATAATAAATATAATACACATATAATAAATATAATAAAATATAATACAAATATAATAAATATAATAAAATATAATAAAATAAAATAAATCTAATAAATATAATAAATATAATACATATATAATAAATATAATAAAATATAATACAAATATAATAAATATAATAAAATCTAATAAATCTAATAAATATAATAAATATAATACAAATATAATAAATATAATAAAATATAATAAAATATAATAAATATAATAAATATAATATATATAATAAATATAATACATATATAATAAATATAATAAATATAATAATATAATAACATAGATAAAATCAAATACACTGCATTGAGAGGGTATTTTTTTCTGGACCTTTTTCTCCCTCATGTTTAGCCCCATTCATTTTTAGATTTTATAACATTCGCCCCATTCGTTTGCCGATTTTAAGACTTTTCGCCCCATTCCTTGGTAAATTTTAGGACCTTTTGTGCCATTTAGGTGTCGATGTTGGCCGCTCTCTCACCTACCGCAGGGTCTGTCTCTCTCTCTACTCGGGCCCAGGTGACGTCATCGAGGGGGGGGGGGGGTTATCACACGGGGGGGGGGGGGGGGGGGGCGGGTCTATCACACGGCAATTGTATTCTCGGCAATTCCCAACTAGTTTAACGGTATCACGACGGGGCAGCACTATTGCCAACATCAGGCTACGAGGAAGTTAAGGCCCGGGAGATAGGCCGTTTTTCTGGTTCCCCTTCTTCCTCGTATTTAGCGCCATTAGTTTTCAGATTTTAAGACATTAGTTTCTCGATTTAATCCCATTTCAATATCAATATCAAGACCTTTCGTGCCATTTAGATGTCGATTCTTTCCTGGCGAGCGAAAGCGAGCCTGTAATTTTAAGAGATACCGGCCTTCGGCCGGGAAATATTTCTATCGAAAAATGTACAAACTTATCGTGAAGGGGGTTCTAGGGAGTGTTTTTTCAAGCTTGATGAAAGTCTAGCGAGGAAACTAAAAAACAAATGAATATATGAATAAACTAAAAAACAAATTAATATATGAATAAACTAAAAAAACAAATTAATATATGAATAAACTAAAAAAACAAATGAATATATGAATAAACTAAAAAACAAATGAATATATGAATAAACTAAAAAACAAATTAATATATGAATAAACTAAAAAAACAAATGAATATATGAATAAACTAAAAAACAAATGAATATACGAATAAACTAAAAAACAAATTAATATATGAATAAACTAAAAAAACAAATGAATATATGAATAAACTAAAAAACAAATGAATATATGAATAAACTAAAAAACAAATTAATATATGAATAAACTAAAAACAAATGAATATATGAATAAACTAAAAACAAATTAATATATGAATAAACTAAAAACAAATTAATAAATGAATAAACTAAAAAACAAATGAATATATGAATAAACTAAAAAACAAATTAATATATGAATAAACTAAAAAACAAATTAATATATGAATAAACTAAAAACAAATTAATATATGAATAAACTAAAAAACAAATGAATATATGAATAAACTAAAAAACAAATGAATATATGAATAAACTAAAATACAAATTAATATATGAATAAATAGACCCCCCAAAATAACCACTGTTCCCTTTAAGGTAGAGGTATCGACGCTCAGCAGAATTTATGATTAATAGTTTTGTTTTCTATGTGAGTGAAGGAGACAAAAGGCAAAGTTAGCTGTAACAAGTGTCTCCCCCCAAAGTTGAAAGAGTGACAGAGAGCCGGATTCCAGGTACGTTAGAGTCGAAATGCTTGGACACACGAAGTTTAATGCAGTCTTAGTCATAGGATGAAGGAAAGATTGAGGGAGGGAGGGAGTTCCAGAGTTCACTTGTTAAATAGAAGAAGAAAGACTGAATACATAAACTCGAATCCAACATATTTTTGATCAAGGAGAAAATCTACAGTATTATTGCCAGTCAGTTTCGTATCTATGTTTACGACTCCAACTTCCTCATTGACTGAAACTCGCAAGTGGTCAATTGTGAACATTATATCACACGTCTGAGCTAGCCGGTGATATTACTATAGTCGGTTCATCATAAGGAGGCCAAACAACTTAACCCATAGTGGCTGAGGTCATTAATTCACGGTCTCTGCCTGTTTAATTGATGGTAAGAACGATCATGTAACTCCTCCTCCACCCCCCCCCCCCTCTCTCTCTCTCTCTCTCTCTCTCTCTTTCTCTCACATACTTACACACACACCTAAACTTCCTTTTCTCTCTCTTTCTCTCTTTCTCACACACACTCACTCACTCGCTCTCTCTCACTTTACTATAATTTTCACTCACTTTCCTTTACTTGGTATTATGCACATCTCTCTCTCTCTCTCTCTCTCTCTCTCTCTCTCTCTCTCTCTCTCTCTCTCTCTCTCTCTCTCTGACCCATAAGGTTACACTTCCTCCTATTTTCCGGTACGACCTTATCATAGCCGGAGGGAGCGGAGGATGGGGAGAGAGCCTTTTACTTTGCTGCCCCATTCGTCTACTACAAACTGTCCTAGTCTCTAGTAGTATCAAGTCCGGACCACCTAGTAGGGACCGCGACGTCTGTGTGGGTTGAGTATCCGTGTAACTCTCTCTCTCTCTCTCTCTCTCTCTCTCTCTCTCTCTTTCCCTCCCTCCCTCCCTCTCCTCTCTCTCTCTCCCCCCTTATTTCTCTCTCTCTCTCTCTCTTTCTCTTGTTCTCTCTTTCTCTCCCTCCCTCCCTCCCTCTCTCTCTCCCCCCTTATCTCTCTCTCTCTCTCTCTCTCTCTCTCTCTCTCTCTCTCTCTCTCTCTCTCTCTCTCTCTCAGGGAAGGCGCACACAAAAAATTCGACTAAGATTATTTTTTCCTCATTTCTTTTCTTGCCTGATGAGCGAATGTGACTCCTTAAAAGGCATGGATCCGTATTCAGGCTTAGTAGTGTGTGTGTGTGTGTGTGTGTGTGTGTGTGTGTGTGTGTGTGTGTGTGTGTGTGTGTGTGTAGTTGTATTCCCTCCCAGACATGCGGATCTTTTAAACTGGACCCCCTTCATCTTCATGTTTAGCCCCATTAGTTTTGACATTTTAAGACACGCGCCTCATTAGTTCGACGAGTATAAGACTTTTAGCCCCATTTCTTTGTCAATTTTAAGACCTTTCGTGTCATTTAGGAGTCACTTTTTCCTGGTGAGCATTATTAGCGAGCCTGCAATTTAGGAGGAACCGGCGTTTGGCCAGTAATTTTTCTATCGAAAGATGCACACATTTAGCTACAAGGTTTATCTTAGGGGTATTGTTTTAGGCTTGGTCTAGGGAGGAAACTAAATAAATAATAAATCACAAATCGACGAATAAATAACCCATTCCCCCGTTAAGGTATTTTTTTATTTTTATTTTTATTTTTTGGTGCAAGCGAAAACTTAATTAACAAACTAACTTTAAGGGGAGGTATTTAGTTTGTTCCCTACTTTAAGGGGAGGTATTTAGTTTGTTCCCTACTTTTTCATCAAGCTTAAAATTACACCCCCTAGACCCCCTTTCAAGATAAAATTGTACATTTTTCGGTACAAAAATGTCCGGGCCGGAGGCCGGTTGCTCCTAAATTACAGGCTCGCTATCGTTCGCCAGGAAAAAATTGACACCTTAACGGCACGAAAGGTCTTAAAATTGACAGAAATGGGGCAAAATGTCCAAACTACTAGGGCGAAGGTCTTAAAATCTCAAAAGCAATGGGGCTAAACATGAGGGAGAAAGGGGTCCAGAAAAAAATCCCTCAAGTGGAAATCTCCCCTTAACAAATAAGTCTATAAATTAATTATAAAATAAATGAATCAAATTGTGGTGTACGGAGTTGGTGTGTGTGACTCAGCAGTTCCTTGGGTCCTATCCTCGGGCACGGCAACGGTAAATGGCCGTGCTGGGTATCTACACGTACACTGGTTAGGCGTACACAGACGTACACTGGTTACACGTACACAGGTTAGGCGTACACAGGCAGACGTACATACATACTTATATACTGTACATACCATGCATACCGGTATATGATAACGGTTAATGGCCTTTTGGTTTGACGTACACGAAAGTACATACATATATACATACATGCATATATATACACACACATAATTATAAATATACTGTACATACATACATACATACATGCCATATATGACAACGGTTTACTGATATAAACACATACACACTCATTAATCAAAATTGCCACCCACTTTAGTATTATAGTTATTCTTGTGCGCTACGTCATGAGAAAAGACACGTTTGGCCCCCCCACCCCCCAAACACCCTCCCCCCACACACCTCTCTCTCTCTCTCTCTCTCTCGGACTGCCTATTAGGAGTGGCAGTCTGTGTAGTCGGTGCATCTACTGTATGTAACACTTCTTTCTCGCTCACTCACTCACACTCTCTCTCTCTCTCCCCCGGAAGAGCTGCAAAGTCAGTGTACTCTGTGTATCAACGTAACTCGCCCCCCCCCCCCCCTCCCTCGAGAAAATATATACAGTATATGTAATACATAATTATAATATATATATATACCGGTATATATATATATATATATATATATAAAAGTGAAGAACGAGAGGTGGTGGGTATATACAAGATTTACGAGGTACCCCTGTGTGGCAAGGGGAGGGGGGGGGGGGGGGTACCCACCATTATTATTTCCCCCCCCCCCCCTCTCCAACGTGTAATGCTGTCGGGATGAATTAAGGGGAGCTTTTATTTTTCTGAACCCCCTTCTCCCTCACGCTTAGCCCCATTGGTTTGGCAATTTTAAGACCTTTTGTTCCATTGACATGTCATTGTCTTCCTGGCGAGCGATAGCGAGCCTGTATTTGAAGAGGAATTGGCCTTCGGCTGGAATTTTTTTCTACCGAATAATATTCAAATATATCTCGAAGGGCGGTTTTGGGGGTGGTTTTTAAAGATTGATGGAGGGCTCGGGAGGAAACCAAAAATAATATATAAATAAATAAATTAATGAACAAATAAATGTCAATAAATACAAACCTCCCTTTCAGTGTGCAGCGTTGAATACATAGGCTGTAACAAACATAACTGGTACAATTTATTTTTTATTTTTTTTACAAAAACAAATGAAGGAAGGACAAACAAATGCAATTAAAAGCTAAATCCATGTACCCAAAGGTGTCCCTCATTCAGGACAAAATGATAAGATAGTGGTAGCCAGCTCCTGGAGAGAGAGAGCCCGAACAAAAACAACAATACGAAATATGTATTAAAAAAAAAAAAAAAAAAAAACACACACACATCTATGTAACTCAGGAAAAGACTCAGAGACCAAGGACCCCAGCAAAAGATTTCCATGTCCCAGATCTTCTGGAGAGGTTCCAGTCTCAGCAGGCAGGCAGTCAGTGGAACTACACCACAATGCCCGCCCGCCCACATTACTTCCAGGCAGGGCCCTTCATAATTTCATATAATTATGCACCGGCGGCTCCCAGGGCCAGGTGCCTGACGGACTATTATCTAACCCAACTTTTTTTTTTTTTTTTTTTTTTTAAGAGACAATGAACGGAGGAAGGAAAAACACAGATAAAACAAAAAGGTCCATGTGCCTAAAGGCATCCTCCATTCATAAAATGTTTGTAACAACTGGATTTAAACATTTGTAGATTGTAAGTTTGTGGAAAGCAATTCGAGGGAAGTGAATTCCAAAGAGTAGTAGCTCTGGGGATAAATGAATTCTGATAAGCAGAAGTTCTGCATTGTGGAGGAGAAAGTGTAAATTCATGGGCGCTCTCAGCTGCCCTAGTTCTACGGGGAAAGATGTGGAGAGGCGGCACAATTGAAGCAAGTTCCTCGGAACAATTGCTGTGAAAATATATGTAGAATAATGCAAGGGATGCAACGTTTCTTCGTATGGCTAATGTAGGAAGGTCCTGTGTGATTGCAGGGTTATTGATTAATCTAATAGCTTTATTTTGAATTTTGTCCAACTGCCTCAATGCAACCACTCCACTTCCACCCCACAGAGGTGAACAGTAATCCATCTGAGAGCGCACATGACTTTTATATATTACGGCCAACTGCTCGTCAGTGAAGAATTCTCGAACTCTGTACAGGAGTCCCAGTTTTTTAGAGGCATTCTTAGCAATGCTTCTAACATAATGTGTCCAGCTCAAGTTAGTAGTTAATGTTACACCGAGAATGTCAATACTAGGGGAAGTGGGAATATTTACATCATTAAAAAATATATGGGAGTCAGTGAGATTCTGTCGGTTAGAAAATTGAATGTACTTGGTTTTCTGTGCATTAAAGGAAACTAGATTCTCTTGTCCCCATTCATTAATTCTAGAAAGGTCCTGGTTCAGAGAAATTGCAGTGTTTATTTTTGAATTTATAAGATCGGGTTGGGTGAAAGAATTGGTAAATGTGAAGGAACTGTGGAGTGTTGAGTCATCTGCGTAGGAATGTATTGGATTATGAGTGGTAGATATGAGATCATTGATATGAACGAGGAACAGAGTTGGGGCCAAAACTGATCTCTGGGGAACACCAGCATTTATTGAGTGAAATTGAGAATAAAGGCCATCTACCATTACACGTATTTTTCTGTTGGCGCCTGACCCCCTCGCCTTACGACCACATTATCACTCATCTATTCACAAGTATTCTCCATTTATTATTATTCATCACCACTTCTGCTAGGTCAATAGATAGGATTGTCGCGGGGTTTCGCTGAAAATAAAGCCTGAGAATATGAGTAAGAATAATTGTCTAGATAGGGTAAATTGCCGTACTGGTACATCAGATAGGAATAGAAAATATCAGTCACAGGATTTTAATTGTACTGCTAGTAGAAATATTAAAGGTGTAACAGAAGATGGGAATTCAGTTAGAAATAAAGGTAAATCCGATACCAGTAAAATAAATTCATTGCGATTATATTATACAAACTGTAGGAGTTTATGTAACAAATGGATGAACTTAGAGCACTTGTTAGCAACGAAAATATAGACATTATAGCACTGACTGAAACATGGATTAATACAGAATCAAGACATTTTTTAGCAGAATTCCATATACCAGGATATAGTTTGTTTAAACGCGACCGAACAAGTAGGAGGGGCGGCGGAATAGCAGTGTTTGTCAGGAGTTCTTTAAAAAGCTGTATTAAATCAGGTATTAGACTAAATACTGATAACGAAAGTGTTTGGGTTGAGGTTAGCGAAGGTAGTGAGACCATAATTATTGGAGTTATTTATAGACCACCAAATATGAGTAGAAACGAAGGTACAGCTTTATGGCAGGAAGTGAAAATAGCATCTAGGTTTAACAATGTGTGTATTATAGGGGATTTTAATTTTCCGAATATTGATTGGCAGCATCAAATCGGCGACTCAGATTCAAACGAGTTTATTGAGGCGGTACAGGATAGTTTTTTATTTCAATTCATAGACTCGCCTACTAGAGGTAATAATATCCTCGATTTAGTTCTCAGTAATAATGAACAAATGATAAATAATGTAGAGATAGGAGACCAACTAGGAAATAGTGATCATAAATCAATTTACTTTAACATACAATGGACAGGAAAGGCTAAAGAGAATGCGACACTTATCCCAGATTTCAGAAAAGCCAATTATGGTGGATTAAGAAGAGCCTTAAGAGTCGATCCTATGGTTAAACTATTAAGTGGACCAGGTGCGCTAATGAACATACTCTCTCTCAGATACCTGTCTTAACTCAGGATAATTTGACAGCTACATATAATCATTTTATTTCTTCACTCCACAATGCGCAAAATAAATATATCCCCAAAAGAAAATTTAGATCAACACAGAACCAACCCAAATGGATGAATAATAGACTATTAGACCTTCTAGGAAAAAAGAGAGGAATATATCGAAAAATTAAGAAAGGCGAAATTCACCTACTTGCTTACTATCAGAATCTATCAAGAGAGGTTAAAAAATGTATAAGGACAGACAAAAGAAATTATGAAATCAGGATAGCCAATGACTCAAAAAATAACCCTAAGGCTTTTTACCAGCTATATAAATCTAAAGTTAGAGATAAAATAGGCCCCCTTAAAACTTCGATAGGAGAAATGACAGAAAATGATTTAGAAATGTGCAGTACATTAAATAGTCAGTTTCTATCCGTTTTCACTAATGAAAATTTGGCACAGATTCCAGAAGTCCGTAAGGTATATAGAGTATAGAAAATAGGTTAAGTACGGTTACTATAAGTAGAAATGATGTGCTTAAGGAAATTGACAGACTGAAACCTCAGAAATCGCCTGGTCCCGATGAGGTATATGCCAGAGTATTAAAAGAATGCAGAGATGAGTTAAGTTACCCATTAACATTTCTTTTTAACAATTCATTAGAAACTGGTATAGTTCCAGAAGCTTGGAAGCTTGCAAATGTAGTTCCGATTTTCAAAAAAGGTGATAAATCAATAGCATCCAATTACCGTCCCATTAGTCTCACTTCAATCATAGGAAAGCTACTAGAGTCAATTATTGCTAGGAAAATGAGAAACCACTTAGAAACATTTAACTTAATCAATTCTTCTCAGCATGGATTCCCACAGGGACGTTCTTGCCTTACTAATTTGCTTAGTTTTTTCTCAGAGGTATATGAAGCAGTAGATAATGACAAGGCATACGATATTATATTTAGATTTCAGTAAAGCTTTCGACAGAGTCCCTCATGAGAGATTGATGAGAAAGGTTGAGGCACATGGAATAGGTGGGGCGTTGTTGGGATGGATTAGGTCATGGCTAATTGGTAGGAAACAGAGAGTCAGCATAAATGGTACCAAGTCAGAGTGGGGAGCAGTCAAAAGTGGTGTCCCCCAGGGATCGGTATTAGGTCCCCTGTTGTTTCTTATATACATAAATGACCTAGATTTAGGTATAACTAGTAGGATAAGTAAATTCGCAGACGATACTAAAATGGGGAGATCAATTGATTCAGATAGCGATATAGAGTGCCTCCAAAGGGATCTAGATACCTTACATGAATGGTCAGTAAATTGGCAGATGAAGTTTAACATTGACAAATGCAAGGTATTAAAGATAGGGAAGATGCAAACAAATGTTAAATATAAACTAGCTAATTTAGAATTAGAAAATTCAGACTGCGAGAAAGATCTAGGTGTGTTTGTTAGCAATGATTTGAAGCCTAGAAAACAGTGTATAGGCGTTCGTAATAAGGCAAACAGGATTCTCGGGTTCATCTCTAGGAGTGTGAGTAACAGAACTGCTGATGTTATCTTAAAACTTTACTTGTCATTAGTGAGACCCCATATGGATTATGCTGTCCAATTTTGATGTGCTTATTACAGAATGGACATAGATTCATTGGAGAGAGTACAGCGTAGAATGACAAAAATGATCCATAATATTAGAAATCTTCCGTATGAAGAAAGGTTGAAGAAATTAGGTTTACATTCGTTAGAGAGACGCAGAGTTAGAGGGGATATGATAGAGGTGTTCAAGTGGGTTAGTGGGATTAACAAAGGGGACATGACAAATGTACTAAAGCTCAGTGATAGCGAAAGAACTCGTACCAATGGTTTCAAATTAGATAAATTTCGTTTCAGAAAAGATATAGGCAAATATTGGTTTGGTAACAGAGTTGTAGATGGGTGGAATGGACTACCAAGTGCTATAGTGGGATCTAAAACTGTAGGGAGCTTTAAGATAAAATTGGATAAGCATATGGACGAGAAGGGTTGGGTGTGAAGGGGGATCAGCCGGGTTGGGCCAATCAGCGCTCTGCAGACCCCCATAATCCTGCGTTAATCTCTAACCGTTTTGGTAAGATGATCCTCAGGGTATTAGAGTGTTGAGCCTATAATTGGGCTTTGTAATTGATTTGGGGTTGTGTGGGACAGGGATCTGCCTTGCTTAGGCCAATCGGCTTTCTGCAGACTCCCATTTTCTTATGTTCTTATGTTCTTATGTTCTATTGCCAGTTCTTCAGTCATCTCTCAATCTTCCAACACTTTTTTTTCGCACCATCTCTCCATCTTCTCCGAGGTCTTCCTCTCAATCTATTTCCCCTTGTTTCAGACTCATATATTTTCTTTGTAAGACTTTCATCTCTCATTCGTTCAACATGTCTATACCAGCATAGCACCCTTCTTTCCACTCTGGCCGATAAGGGTTCCTGTTGTCCCACTCTCCTACGTATCCCTTCATTCCTCAATCTGTCTCTATGCGTTACTCCACACACACTCCTCAACAGCTCATCTCCATCACATCCAATCTTCTTTTCTCTTGTACATTCAGAGCCCATGTCTCAGCCCCATACATCACTGCTGGTACAACTATCCCCTGATATATTACACTCTTAGCTTTAATTCCAAGATTTCTCACCTTCCACATACTACCCATTGATCCTAAACTTCCACATACTACCTTCCACATACTACCTTCCACATACTACCTTCCACATACTACCCATTGATCCAAAACTCTCCTTCCTTCACATACTCTCTGTCTTAAGGGCAGATCTCCACTTGAGGGATTTTTTTCTTGACCCCTTTCTCCTTCATGTTTAGCCCCATTGCTTTTGATATTATAAAACGTTTGCCCCATTAGTTTAGCGATTTTAAGAACTTTCACCCCATATTAAGACCTTTCGTGCAATTCAGGTGTCGATTTTATCCTGGCGAGCGATAGCGAGCCTGTAATTTAAGAGGAACCGGCCTTCGGCCGGGAAATTTTTCTACCGAAAAATGTACAAATTTATCTTGAAAGGGACTCAAGTGGGTGTAATTTTAAGCTTGATGGAGGTCTAGGGAACAAACTAAATACCTCCCCTTAACCTCCAATCCACACCTGCGTCCCTGCTTATCACTCCTAGATATTTAATACATTCCACTTGGGTCCAGCATTTCCCCATTCAGTTGTACATTTACATTTACCCTACGAGCATCTCTATTACACACCATCACTTTACTTTTAATGACATTCACCCTCAGCTTCCTCCTCCCACATATTACACCAAACTCTTTTATTCCTCACTGCAGCTTCTCTGTGTCATCAGCGAACAGCAACTGATTCAACTCCCAATCTCTACCATTCTTTCCTACTAAACCCAATCCTTTATTGATAGATCTATTTTTTTCCTCCCTCACCACACCATCCATATATACATTAAATAACCATGGTGACATTACACAACCCTGTCGCAGACCTACATTTACCTCAAACCATTCACTCAACTAATTCCCTACTCTAACACACCTCTGCTCTCTTCATACAAACTCTTGACTGCTCTTAACAAATTTCCATCTATTTCGTAAATCCTTAGCACCTTCCACATTGCCTCTCTATCCACACGATCATACTATTTTACAAAATCCATAAAAGCCAAAAATACCTCCTTGCTTTTCTCTAAATATCTGTCGATATCGATGTACGGTATAATTATACTTACGTTTTCCTATCGTTATTTAAGTGGGTAACTGTAATTAAGGGGGCTCACCTCGTATTTTTGTTCTCTCTCTTACTCTGGGTTGTATCCAATCGGCTCCATTCAGCCTACTGTTTTAAGATGTTTATCCCCATCCAGGTGTCGATTTTTTCTTGGCGAGCGTTAGCGAGCTAGCATAGTTTAAAAACACAATTTGATAGCAGGCTAAATTTGTACATTTTTCGAGAAACATTTCTCCGGCGAAGCCGGATTTCATCATACAATGCTGGCTCGCTATCGCTCGTTAAGAAGAAATCGACACCTGGATGGGGGCAAACGTCTTAAAACAGTAGGCTGAATGGGGCCGAATGGATACAAGCCAGAGAAAGAGAGAAAAAGCAGGTCACCCCCCTTAAGCCAAATGTCAGCAAACCATACAGCTTTATCAATAGCCAACATACCTGGAAAGAGAGAGAGAGAAAATAGAGTAAATGTAAATATACTGGTAAACCCAATACGAATATACAGTAATATAGTAATAATCACAATAAAACATAAATATTAAAATAATATTAATGCATAACAAAATATACATATAATCAAGCATTTCTGAAGAATTGGCATATCGGCCAATTGTCCAGTATGCAAATTCTTCAAAAATACTTGATTATATTTACATGTTATTATATAATAATAAATGTCTGCGAGTTTCAGGCTATAAGTATGTAGGAACCGTAAACATCGATATAGAACAGAAAGGCATACATAATACTGTAGGGGAGGTGTGGTGGAGTGGTCTTGCCACTGGCCTGGTAATCCAAAGGTCCCGGGTTCAAATCCCGATGTATCAATGGGAAGATATTATTGGGATGGAATTTGTGCTGTACCTAGTATCAGTGCATTACCACAAAGCCCACCGAAACGTCAATAAAATACCCTCATTGTTCCCTGATTAAATAGCACTGTATGAATATTCCCATATTCAAAATATGCTATAGGGGTGCAATGCCTGGTGAGTTATCTGCTCAACAGGTGGCGTTGTGTGTGTGTAAGTGTGAGAGTCCGAGTGTAGTGGGTGAGACAGTGAAGCACGGGAACGAGATGGCTTCAGAGATGGGGTCGTTTCGGGTCATGAGTGAGCACCGTGCCTCATGTGAAGGCAAGATGGCAGGTGCTCGTTGTGCTCTACGTGCTTCACATGTCTCACTCCCTAGACTGGAACAAGACCTCACGGGCTTCACTGTTCATTGTAAAGCGGTGAATGTTAAGGCTCTCAGCCTATGCCCGAGAGGAAGTAAGTTGGAATATAGAAAAAAAAAAAAAAAAAAAAAAAAAAAAGGTATCTGATGGGTAAAAAGTAGGTTGGATTATATATTATAAGAACATAAGAAAATGAGTCTGCAAAAAGCCGATCGGCCCACACAAGGCAGATTCCTGTCACACCCAACACCAATTACAAGGCCCAATTCACTAATACCTTGAGCACTGACCCCACCAAAACGGTCAGGGATTAACACAAGATTACGGGGATCTGCTGGGCGCCGATTTGCCAACACCCAACCCATCTCGTCCATATGCCTATCTAATTTTATCTTAAAGCTCCCTATCGTTCTTGATCCCACTATATCACTTGGTAGCCTATTCCACCCATCTACAACTCTGTTACCAAACCAATATTTGCCTATATCTTTTCTGAAACGAAATTTATCTAATTTGAAACCATTTGTTCGAGTTCTTTCGCTATCACAGAGCTTCAGTACATTTGTCATGTCTCCTTTATTTATCCCACTAACCCACTTGAACACTTCTATCATATCCCCTCTAACTCTGCGTCTTTCTAACGAATGTAAGCCTAATTTTTTCAACTTTTTTCATATGGTAGATTTCTAATATTATGAATAATTTTTGTCATTCTTCGCTGTACTCTCTCCAACGAATCTATGTCCATTCTGTAATAAGGGCACCAAAATTGGACAGCATAATCCATATGTGGTCTCACTAATGACAAGTAAAGTTTCAAGATAACATCGGCAGTTCTGTTACTTACACTCCTTGAGATGAACCCTAGAATCCTGGTTGCCTTGTTGCGAACGCTTATACACTGTTTTCTAGGCTTCAAATCGTTGCTAACAAACACACCCAAATCTTTCTCACAGTCTGAGTTTTCTAATTCCGTATTAGCTAGTTTATATTTTGCATTAGTGTTCGTCTTCCCTATCTTTAATACCTTGCATTTGTCAATGTTAAAATTCATCTGCCAATTTACTGACCATTCGTGTAAGGTATCTAGATCCCTTTGGAGGCACTCTATGTCGCTATCTGAATCAATTGGTCTCCCTATGTTGGTATCGTCTGCGAATTTACTTATCCTACTAGTTATACCTAAATCAAGGTAATTTATGTATATAATAAACAACAGAGGACCCAACACAGATCCCTGGGGGACACCACTCTTGACTGATATACACTCTGACTTAAGTATGGTATACCATCCTTAAGTATTACCATCAAACACATCACAGTCATACCTACAGTACATGTGATCTGATACTTATATGTACAAAGGAAATCAAGCAACAACAGATATAGTGACCCTTCTAGGCTGCTTGTCCTCCAAAACACTGAGGATCAAGTGTCCAAACAGTAGGTAGGTACGGTGTGTGTGTGTGTGTGTGTGTGTGTGTGTGTGTGTACTTATATATGCATTCCAACCGTCTTTTAGCTAATCATTCTGCTAAACATCAATGTCTACAGCTCCAACTTCCTTATAGCCCAAAACTCACAGGTGGTCAATTGTATTAACCTCTTCTGTACCGGCGACGTCTTTATACTTTTAATTCTAGCTATATTTAGACGATTTTTTGGCAGCTTAAGAAGGATCTGTGGAAGTTATAACAGTTAAGTGAGATAGTTCGAAGCCTGCTATAGTTGCTCGAAGCTTTTCTTAAACTGAAGAAAATCGTCTAATTCCAGTACAAATTAAGGTAAAAGGACAGCACCGTACTGAAAGGGTTAAGCAGAAATTGCATTTACATGTGAAGAAAGAAGGAGATAAATAAACTATGGGGAGGAGGAGGAAGCGGAGGAAGAGAACAAGAAGACACGGAAAAATAAAATAAAAACGAAAATAAGAAGAAAAAAAAAAATAGAAGAAAAAGAAAAAGAAAAAGAAGAAGAAGAAGACGAAGAATGAGGAAGAGGGGTTAAGCAGACAGATATGCCTGGCTGGTTACGGGGTAGCACGTTTGGACTCACCCCCGCGTCACTCTCTTTAAGTATTACCATCAGACACATCACAGTCACCTACATGTGATCTGATACTTATATGTAGGTACGGGGTGTGTGCGTGTGTGTGTGTGTGTGTGTGTGTGTGTGTGTGTGTGTGTGTGTGTGTGTGTGTGTGTGTGTGTGTCGTGTTAAGTATTACCATCAAACACACAGTCACCTCACTACACACACCAAACATTAACAACACACTACACACACCATACATTAAAACAACACCATACACTCACACATCACAAACCTCCCATACACACACACCATACATCAACAACACACTACACTACACACACACATCATACATATTAGAAAATACACACACATACACACACCATACATTAACAAAACACTACACACACACACACCATACATTAGCAAAATACTACACACACACACACATCACAAACTACCCACACACACCATACATTTAACAATACACTATACACACAATCACAAACCACCCATACACACACACGCCATACATTAACAAAACACTACACACATAAAACACTACATACACACACACACACACGCCATACATTAACAAAACACTACACACATAAAACACTACACACACACACACACACACACACACACAAACTACCCATTACCCTTTCATATTATGTGAGCCTCAAACACTTCATTGTCCAGTACATCACAACAGCCAACCAGCATAATCCTTCCTCCTCCTCCTCCTCCTCCTTCGCTACCTCTCCTCTCTCATCCCTTCTCTTCCTCTCCTCTCTTCTACCTCTTTCTATTCTCCTCTCTCTTCCTTCTCCTCTTCCTCTTCTACCTCTTCTCCTCTTCCCCCTCCTTTTCTTTTCTTCCTCCCCCTCTATTCTACCCGTTATCCTCTTCCTCCTCCTTATCTTCTTCTTCTTCTCTTCCTTCCTGCTCTACCTCCTCTCTTCTCTTCCTCCCCCTCTCTTCTACCTCTTCTTCTCTTCCTCCTCCTTATCTTCTTCTACCTCCTCTCCTGTTCCTCCTTCTTTCCTTCTACCTCCCCTCCTCTCCTTCTCTTCCTTTCCTCTTCACCTCCCCCTTTCTCTTCCTGTATCTTCCACTTCCTTCTCTTATTCCCCCTTCTCTTTCCTTCTCCCCCTTCCTCCACTCTCTCCTCTCTTCCCCTCTTCACCGCCTCTCTTCCCCCTCCTCCTCCTCCTAGCCTATTACCCAAAGCTACCCCCACCCCCAACACACACATACACACACAACCACACACACACACTCACACACCAAACACACAGCCACACACACACACAGCCACACCCCCCCCCCACACCACACAAACAGCCACACACACACACACAGCCACACACCACACAAACAGCCACACACACAGACACACACACCAAACACACACAGCCACCCCCCCCCCCCACACACCACACAAACAGCCACACACACACAGACACCCCCCCCCCCCCCCCACACACCACACCCACACACACAAACACCCACACACCCACCCACCCACCCACACACACACAGCCCACCGTGTTTATTATTATGAATGCCGAGCTCAGGACAAACACAGGAGGATCAGAAGGGCATTGTGTGGGCAGGTTTTTTTTTTTTTTTTTTTTTTTTTTTTTTTTTTTTTTTTAGGGGTGGGGGTGGGGGGGGGGGGGCCTCGGGGGCTCGGACAATGGAAGTGACAGCTGACGCGTGGAGGTGGATGACATCGTTAAGGGGAGTCGGGCCGGTTTTCTGGACCACTTCCTCCCTCGTGTTTAGCTCCATTAGTGTTGAGGTTTAAAGACGATTGGCCCATTAGTTTTGGGATTTTAAGACCTTTCGCCCCATTTCTTTGTCAATGTTAAGACTTTTCGTGTCATTTAAGTATCGATATTTTCCTGGCGAGCTGCTGGGCCATTAATCTATCGAACAATTTATAAATTAATCTTGAAGGAGGGTCTTGGGCGGGTGTTTATTAAACTTGATGGAGGTGTAGGGAGGAAACTAATAAATAAATAAATAAGATACACACATGAACCAATAAGATACACACATGAACCAATAAGATACACACATGAACCAATAAGATACACACATGAACCAATAAGATACACACATGAACCAATAAGATACACACATGAACCAATAAGATACACACATGAACCAATAAGATACACACATGAACCAATAAGATACACACATGAACCAATAAGATACACACATGAACCAATAAATGCGCCCATCTCCCCTTAAAGAGGAGCCGTCACACGAGCCATGTTTTCTGGCGATATTTATCGGCAATAATCTCGCCTGGCCTCTTCCGAAATGTATGTGTATGGGGGGATTGGGGGTTTTTTTCTGGTCCCCCTTCTCCCTCATGTTTAGCCACATTAGCTTTTAGATTTTAGAACGTTCGACCCATTGGTTTGGTAATTTTAACACTTTTTACTTAATTTCTTTGTCAATATTACGACCTTTAGTGCCATTTAGGTGTCGATTATTTCTTGGCAAGCGATAGCGAGCCTGTAAATTAGGAGGAACCGGCCTTCGGCCGGGAAATTTTCATCCGAAAAATAAACATATTTATCTAAAAGGATATTTGTTTCAAGATTGAAGGTGGTTTAGGGAGGAAACTAAGAAAATTATAAAAAATATATGAATAGATCGACCAATAAATAGATCCTTCCCCCTTAATCCAAATATTTTACCTTCAGTCTACTTTCCAACACGAAGGCCAAACAGAGTCCCAAAATTTAGCGAGATAAAACTTGCTCATGGAAATTGTCCGGGAAACAGTTCCGTGTGACTCAACCTTTGCCGGCGAATTGACCACTTGCGAGTTTCGTTCTATAAGGAAGTTGGAGTTGTAGACATCAATATTTAGAAGAATTACAAGCTAGAATACGGCTGTAGTACATGTATAATTTCATAAAACCCAATTCAACATACTTTCTATCCATCAGAAACCTACATTATTATTGCATTTCTGTTTAATATTGATGTTTACGGCACCAACTTCCTTATAGCCTGAAACTCGCAAGTGGTCAATTCTCAAGAACGCCTTCTGTTTTGACAACTCTATGTCTCCATAGAAAACACTGAACCAAACTATGAAAATTCGGTTCCTGAAGGAAAGATTTATTTGTTTATTTATTTATTTATTTATTTGGTTTCCTCCTTAGACCTCCATCAAGATACAAATAAATGGCTCCAAAACACCTCTTCGACATAGATGTGTGCATTTTATGGTGGAGAAATGTCCCGGGTGGAGGCGTGTTCATCCTAAATTGCAGGTTTGCTACGGTTCGCCAGGAAAAAACGATGCCTAAAAGGTACGAACGGTCTTACAATGTAAAAAGAAATGGGGCGAAAGGCCTTACAACAGCATAAATAATGGGGCAAAGGTCTTAAAATATCAGAACCAATGTGTCTAAACCTAAGGGAGAAGGGGGTCTAGAAAAAACCCTACCCTCAAAATATTATATATTATTGTTAGTTTACTGTCAATAACCAACCAGTACAAGAGCAAAATAATCACCAGCATGTTAACCTTTTCAAGATCCGATTACGTATTTCCTTTCTGTTTTCGGGCTATCATTAGACGATTTTATTCAGATTAGGAAGGGTATATGGAAGGCAGACTGAGAATTGAGAAAGTTTTTAACCCTTGTAATTCTCACAGATCATTCATAAACTGTGTAAAATCGTTTAATGATAGCCAGAATAAACTGTCAAAATGCGTCAACATCTTCGAAGGGTTATGGTGGTATCACACGAGCGATTTTCCAGCATTTTTTACTAGCAAGTATAGTCGGCCAACTTCAAAATATAAGTTACGTAAGAATTAAACTATCTACAGTAACCTATCTCCCTTCGATCTAGTGTGTCCAATGTCAAAATGCGAAAGACCCCCCTAAATAATACGAGAATAATCTTGCTCGTCGAAAATTGCCAGAAAAAACGCTCGTGTGACATCGCCTGTAGGATCAAAATATGCTGGGAAAAGCCCCTGGGTGATTTTTTTTTTGTGTTTTTTTTTTTTTTTACATGGACCACCTGTCATGAGTCTTGAGGTGTGCAAGCTGTCAGTAAGAGGGGTTAGCTGTTAGTAAGAGGACCAAGCTGTTAGTAAGAGGACCAAGCTGTTAGTAAGAGGACCAAGCTGTCAGTAAGAGGGGCTAGCTGTTAGTAAGAGGACCAAGCTGTTAGTAAGAGGACCAAGCTGTTAGTAAGAGGACCAAGCTGTTAATAAGAGGACCAAGCTGTTAATAAGAGGAGCAAGCTGTTAGTAAGAGGACCAATCTGTTTGTAAGAGGACCAATCTGTTTGTAAGAGGACCAATCTGTTTGTAAGAGGACCAAGCTGTTAGTAAGAGGACCAAGCTGTTAGTAAGAGGACCAAGCTGTTAGTAAGAGGACCAAGCTGTTAGTAAGAGGACCAAGCTGTTAGTAAGAGGACCAATCTGTCAGTAAGAGGACCAAGCTGTCAGCAAGAGGACCAAGCTGTCAGTAAGAGGACCAAGCTGTCAGCAAGAGGACCAAGCTGTCAGTAAGAGGACCAAGCTGTCAGAAAGAGGACCAAGCTGTCAGTAAGAGGACCAAGCTGTCAGTAAGAGGACCAAGCTGTTAGTAAGAGGACCAAGCTGTTAGTAAGAGGACCAAGCTATTAGTAAGAGGACCAAGCTATTAGTAAGAGGACCAAGCTGTTAGTAAGAGGACCAAGCTGTTAGTAAGAGGACCAAGCTGTTAGTAAGGGGACCAAGCTGTTAGTAAGAGGACCAAGCTGTCAGTAAGAGGACCAAGCTGTCAGTAAGAGGACCAAGCTGTCAGTAAGAGGACCAAGCTGTCAGAAAGAGGACCAAGCTGTCAGAAAGAGGACCAAGCTGTCAGAAAGAGGACCAAGCTGTTAGTAAGAGTACCAAGCTGTTAATAAGAGGACCAAGCTGTCAGTAAGAGGACCAAGCTGTCAGTAAGAGGGCCAAGCTGTTAGTAAGAGGACCAAGCTGTTAGTAAGAGGACCAAGCTGTTAGTAAGAGGGGCAAGTTGTTAGTAAGAGGACCAAACTGTTAGTAAGAGGACCAAACTGTTAGTAAGAGGACCAAGCTGTTAGTAAGAGGACCAAGCTGTTTGTAAGAGGACCAAGCTGTTAGTAAGAGGACCAATCTGTTTGTAAGAGGACAAAGCTGTTAGTAAGAGATGATCAAAGTAAAACCCTCTTAATCAGGCTGCCAATGAGCGAATTCGTCAACTTAAAGGGAGATGGTTGCTTTTTCTGGCACCCCTTCTCCTTCATGTTTAGCCCCCATTAGTTTTCAGATTTCAAGACGTTCGGCCTATTACTTTTGGCGATTTTAAAACCATTCACCCCATTTCTTTGTCAATATTAAAACTGTTCGTGTTATTTAGGTGTCGATTTTTCCCTGGTGATCTAGGGATAGTAAGCCTGCACATTAGTAGGAACCAGGCTTCGGCCAGGGCATTATTCTACCGAAAAATACACAAATATATCTCGAAAGGGAGTCTTGGAGTATTTTTTTTAAATAAAAAATAATAATTATAAATAATATTAAACAAAAATAACAACCTTAATACTACTATTCACTGCCAATGTAAAAGACCCCAGAAATGTTGCCCCCATCCACCCCAAAAAAAAAATATATATATATATATATATATACAGTATATACAGTATATATATATATATATATATATATATATATATATATATATATATATATATATATATATATATATATATATATATATATATATATATATATATAATACAAATATAAATAACAGAAATAAAAGAAGGCACCTAAATATAACACAAACAGTGATCGCGTGCTATCCCCTTAAGTTTAACTCGGCCGCACACCACTTGCCCTCGTTGACTAAAATAATGGGTAATGGACCACTTAAGGCGAGGGACCACTGGCTGCTCACTTTATATAATAGCCCACCACTTGTTGCTATAGAACCTACGCTGTAACATGTGTGTGTGTGTGTGTGTGTGTGTATGTGTATGTGTGTGTGTGTGTGTGTGTATTAGAACATATTGGCTATAGCAGAATTGGTATAGATTTAAAGTGTATTAGTATAGACGTATTTGAGAGAGCTTTACTATCTTGATCCTTGATGTAGATACTACCTGTTATGTAATGACTTCCAAGGTAGTAAATCTATCTATCTATTGCCGGACGCTGTGATCCCCAAAGGGATGGCCGCGAATTAATCGCCCCTATACGTTCCACATGGCCGAACCATCTTAAGGTGTTCCTTTTCAAACTTTCCAGCACATACACATCCACACCACACCGCTCTATTACTTCCTCATTCGTCTGTCTATCCCTCCATGTAACTCCACATGTACTTCTCAACTAACTCATTTCCACACCTCTCAGTCTTGATTTGTGCCTCTCCAACAACGTCCATGCTTCACTTTCGTACGTCAATGTCTTATGCTCATCATTATTCATGTAAATGTATTTATATTGCAACTTTAAGGAATACCAGTAGCTTTTACTATCTATACTGCATTGCATGGGATATTATACAAAACATTGTATATATTGGTTGTGAAGATATTGTTTATTAAAACAATATATCCATAGGGTGATACACGCAGACTGCTGCTTGGTTGCATAGATGTATAGAAAGGGGTTCCATGTCATCTCAACCAGTAGATCAAATCAAACAGTAGCTCTCACCCAGTACCAAATTAACCCAGACTAACCAAACCAGTGCCAAAATATAGAACTAACTAACCTAACCTAACCTAACCGTATTGGTTGATTTGGTACTGGTCGAGTGCTACTGGTTGAAATGGTCTACTGGTTGAGTTGACCGGTCACCATAGAAAGGCAGCGCTGTCAAGTTCTGCCAGGTGAGTGACTGAATTTTAGACCACCCTGTTGTCTACTCTTCTCTGGCCTATTGTTCAGCTCTTCTCCCTCATGCTTGGGCCCATTAATGTTGAGAGATTAAGACGTGCAGCCTCTTAGTTTGGAGATTTAAACACCTTTCACCCCCTTTCGTTGTCAATTTTAAGACTGTTCGTGGAATTTAGGTGTCGATTTTTCCCTGGCGAGCAATAGCGAGACTGTAATTTTAAGAGGAACCGGCCTTTGGCCGGGAAATTTTTCTTCCGTAAAATGTACAAATTTATCTTGATAGAAGGTCCAGGGGGTGTTTTTCTTAGCTTAATGGAGGTCTAGTGAGGAAACTAAGATATATATGAATCAATGAATTAACCCCTTCTGTACCAGAGACGTCCTCTTCATCATATTCTGACAACTATTAGAAGATTTCATTCAGCTTAGCAAGGACTTCTAGCAATAATAAGGCTTCAAACAATCTAGACCAACCATTTTAAACTACCACAGATCCTTCTTAAGCTGCATATAATCGTCCAAATGTAGCTATAATATAATATAACACACGTCGCTGGTAACCAAATGTAGCTCTAATATAATATAACACACGTCGCTGGTAACCAAATGTAGCTTAATATAATATAAACACACGTCGCTGGGTAACCAAATGTAGCTCTAATATAATATAACACACGTCGCTGGTAACCAAATGTAGCTCTAATATAATATAACACACGTCGCTGGTAACCAAATGTAGCTCTAATATAATATAACACACGTCGCTGGTAACCAAATGTAGCTCTAATATAAATATAACACACGTCGCTGGTAACCAAATGTAGCTCTAATATAATATAACACACGTCGCTGGTAACCAAATGTAGCTCTAATATAATATAACACACGTCGCTGGTAACCAAATGTAGCTCTAATATAATATAACACACGTCGCTGGTAACCAAATGTAGCTCTAATATAATATAACACACGTCGCTGGTAACCAAATGTAGCTCTAATATAATATAACACACGTCGCTGGTAACCAAATGTAGCTCTAATATAATATAACACACGTCGCTGGTAACCAAATGTAGCTCTAATATAATATAACACACGTCGCTGGTAACCAAATGTAGCTCTAATATAATATAACACACGTCGCTGGTAACCAAATGTAGCTATAATATAATATAACACACGTCGCTGGTAACCAAATGTAGCTCTAATATAATAAACACACGTCGCTGGTAACCAAATGTAGCTCTAATATAATATAACACACGTCGCTGGTAACCAAATGTAGCTCTAATATAATATAACACACGTCGCTGGTAACCAAATGTAGCTCTAATATAATATAACACACGTCGCTGGTAACCAAATGTAGCTCTAATATAATATAACACACGTCGCTGGTAACCAAATGTAGCTCTAATATAATATAACACACATCGCTGGTAACCAAATGTAGCTCTAATATAATATAACACACGTCGCTGGTAACCAAATGTAGCTCTAATATAATATAACACACGTCGCTGGTAACCAAATGTAGCTCTAATATAATATAACACACGTCGCTGGTAACCAATGAATAAATAGGCCAAATAAACAAGCACTACTCCCTTAACCCCTTCTTTACCGGCGACGTCTTTTTAATTTTATGATAGCTATATTGAGACGATTTTATGTAGTTTAAGAAGGATCTGTGGTCGTGAAAAGGGTTAAGTGAGATAGTTCGAAGCCTGTTGATTGCTGGAGGCCCTTTCTAAACTGAATAAAATCGTCTAATAGGAACCACAATAAATTTAAAAAGACGTCGCGGTATAGAAGGGGTTAAGCGTATTCTCTTCTCCGGCATATTGTTCAACTCTTTGTGTGACTCGTTCTTGTTGCCTAAGCTGAAGTATGACGGACGGGAGAGACATTTATACCACAGCGTACAAAGAGGCGGTGTCACATACGAGCTCTTCCTGACTCATTTTTTTTAAAGGAGGGTCACCGTCTTTTTGTTGTATCTTTCTCTCCTTTTCTCTCTTTCCCTGGCTTGTATCCATTCGGCCCCATTCAGCAAACTGTTTTAAGACGTTTATCCCCATCCAAGTGTCGATTTCTTCCTGGCGAGCGATAGCGAGCCAGCATTGTATTTAGAAAACCGGCTTCGCCGGAGACATTTTTCTATCGAAAAATGTACAAATTTAGCTTGCTGTCAAAACAAAAATATATATATGCTGGCTCGCTGCCGCTCGCCAGGAATGGGGGTAAACGTCTTAAAACAGTAGGCTGAATGGGGCCGAATGGATACAAACCAAAGAGAGAGAGAGAGATAAAGAGAACAAAAGCGAGGTGGGCTCCCTTAAGGTCAATAATTGTAGTCTGCCATCTTCAAAATGTCTAAATTTTATCAGAATTCAGCCAACTAACCTAATCTACCTTCATTATAATTCTGATTCCAAGGTGACAGAGCCTCATAATATTACGATAACAAATGGTCAATGGAAACTGCCAGAAAAAGCGCTCGTGTGACACTGATTTGACATTAGCACTTGTTTTAGGCATCTTTTTAGGCATTAAGGGGAGATGGGCGTATTTATTTAGGCATTAAGGGGAGACGGGCGTATTTATTTCATCAATTACGTATATTTGTATTATTATATTAGTTTCCTTCCTAGACCTCCATCAAGCTTAAAAAAACATCCATTAGATCCCCCTTCTAGAATAGTTTGTCCATTTTTCGGGAGAAATTACAGGCTCACTATCGTTCGCCAGGAAAAAATCGACACCAAAATAGCACGAAAGGTCTTAATATTGACAAAGACATGGGGCGAAAGGTCGTAAAATCGCCAAATTAATGAGCCGAACTTAATAAAATCTGAAAACTAATGGGGCTAAACACGATGAAGAAGGGGGACCAGAAAAGCGACCCATCTCCCCTTAATGGCCTTCAAGTTTCTGAAATAAACTTTAACCCCTTCAGACTCATATGACTTTTCTGCCCACAGCTAATTAATGAGAAATCTTTCACCTTGAATACTCTAGTATTTGAAATTAGAAAAATATAAATCACATTTATGATTAATATGCAAAAGGGAATATATTTTGTATATATATATATATATAATTATATATATATATATATATATATATATATATATATATATATATATATACTGTATATACAATACTGACTGACCGGATGGATGGATAGATTGATGGATGGATGGATGGATGAATAATTGAATGGTGGATGGATTGACTAATGAATGGATGGATGAATGAATGGATGGATGAATGAATGGATGGGCGAAATAAATGGATGGATGGATGGACAAATGAGTTAATGCATGAATGAATCAATGAATCAATGGATGAATGAATGAATTTATGGATGGATGGATACATGCATGCCTAACTGAATGTATCAATTGATGGATGGATGAATGAATGGGTGGGCGGTAGAATTAATGAATATATGATTGAATGAATGGGTGGATGGATGGATGGATGGTTGAATGGATGAATGAATGGTTGACTGAATCAACCAACTCATGGTGGATGGATGGACGAAATAATTGATATATGAACGAGTGGATTGATGAATGAATAAATGTATGTAGGCATGATTGAGTGGATGGATTGATGAATTAATTAATGTATTGATGAATTAATGAATGCATTGATGAATTAATGAATGCATTGATGAATTAATGAATGGATTGATGAATTAATGAATGGATTGATGATATGAATGGATTGATGAATTAATGAATGTATTGATGAATGAATGCATTGATGAATTAATGAATGGATTGATGAATTAATGAATGGATTGATGAATTAATGAATGGATTGATGAATTAATGAATGGATTGATGAATGGATTGATGAATTAATGAATGGATTGATGAATTAATTAATGTATTGATGAATTAATGAATGGATTGATGAATTAATGAATGGATGCATGAATGAATGATTAGGTGGATGTATGAATGATTGACTGGATGGTTAAATATATGTTTGGATGAATGAATCAATGTATGAATGACTGGATGGATAAATTAATGGGTGTATGAATGACTGGATGGATAAATAAATGTATGCATAAATGGGTGGATGGATGGATGAATGAATGAATTAATGACTGGATGGATAAATGAATGGGTGGATGAATGAATGAATGAATTATTTAATGAATGGGTGGATGAATGAACAGATGGATGAATGGGTGACTGAATGAATGAATGCGTGAATGGATGAATAACTGGATGAATAAATTAATGGGTGGATGGATGAATGAATGAATGAATGGATGGATGAATTAATGGATGGATGAATGAATGGGTGGATGGATGAATGAATGAATGGATGGATGAATGAATGGGTGGATGAGTAAATGAATGTATTAAATAATGACTGAATGGATGAATGAATGAATGGAGATATGGATGAATGAATGGGTAAATTAAGTAATTAATAGATGGATGAATGAAATAGTGCATCGATAGATGGTGGATGGATGGATGAATGAATAAAATAATAGATGGATGGATATAGGGATGAATGAGTGAATTGATTGATAAATATATGAATGGATGGATGAATAGATGAATGAATAAATGGTGGATAGATGGAAGGATAAATGAATGGATGAAATGGGGGTGGATGGATGAATGAAAAGATGAATAATGAATGAATGTACGGATATATGATGAATGATGGATGATGAATGAATAATGAATGAACAGATAGATGGATGATGATTAAATGAATGAATGGATAAATGTATGATAAATGAATGAAAAAATTAATGAATGGATGGTTAGATGATGAATGAATGAATGGATGGATGAATGAATTAATGGATAGATAGATGATGAATGAATTAATGAATGAATAGTTGGATGATAAATAGATGGATGAATGAATGAATGGATGGATGAATGAATGAATGAATGAATGAATGAATGAATGAATGAATTAATGAACGGCTAGATGATGGATAGATATATGATGAATTAATGAATGAATGAATGAATGGATGTCTAGATGATAAATGAATGGATGAATGAATGAATGGACGAATGAATGAATGGATGAATGAATGGATAGATGTATGATGAATGAATGAATGAATGAATGGATGTCTAGATGATAAATGAATGGATTAATGAATGAATGAGGGATGAATGAATGAAAGAATGGAGGGATGGATAATGAATGCATAAATGAATGGCTAGATGATGAATGGATGGATGAATGGATAGATGAAAGATGAATTAATGGATGGCGAGAGGATACATTAATGGATGAATGAATGAATGGATGGATAAGGAGTGAATTGATGAATAAATGGATCAATAATGAATAAATGAATGTATGGATCAATAATGAATGAATGAATGAATGGGTGAATGAATGAATGGCTGGATGAATGAATTAATTAAGGAGTGATTTGGTCATGTATATATCATAGTCAGGAAGCGAACGTACTTAATCAATCTAAATCATTCCAAATTTATGTTGAGAATCGAAGAAATTGTTTAACCTCTTCGCAATTTGTTTATATTTTAATTAATTTATCTATTTATTATTTTGTTTAAGCTTTCTCCTTATAACTGCATCAAATTTTAAATAAATACTCCCAAGAACCCCCCCCCCCCTTTTCAAGATATATTTGCACATTTTTCGGCCAGTTCCTCTTAAAATTTCAGGCTCGCTTTCGCTCGCCAGGAAATAATCGACACCTAAATGGCACGAAAGGACTTCAAATTGACAACGAAATTGGGCGAAAGGTCTTAACATCGCCAATCTAATGGGCCGAACGTCTTATAGGCTAATCTCAAAACAAATGGGGCTTAACCCGAGGGAGAAAGGGGACCAGAAAAATTACCCATCTCCCCTAAACGTAAGCAAGCAAGCAGGGATTTAGTCCAATATGTCATAATAAATCTCTTAATAACTCGGATTTTATGAGTTCAATTAAAGCTTGATGCCGTACTTATTATTCCTAATATGTGGGACATTACATTAGATGCAGCTAAGTTAATAAGGCTGTGTGAGATAGATAGATAGATAGATATGAAGACAGAAAGATAGACAGAGACAGACAGACAGACAGACAGACAGAGTACAAAGGAGTACAAAGGAAATCAAGCAACAACAGATCTAGTGACCCTTCTAGGTTGCTTGTCCTCCAAAACACTGAGGATCAAGTGTCCAAACAGTGGTTTAGAGTGGGTAAGGGAACATTGGAAAGGGAATTACTGCCCTGGAACTAATGTCCGTGGCAGGATTAGGAAGTTAGTAGAGGACAGATGGGTTAGTAACTGAGGGGGGGATAAAATAAAGTTATTCATTTACAAACGCAGTCAGTCGCGGGTTTGATGCGAGATATATGTCTAGGCGGAGTTTAAATGAATCAACGGTGATGCAGTCTATAACGTTTCGGGGAAGCCCATTCCACAAGTTGACAACTCGATTGAAGAACAAATTCTTAGATTCGTGCGAGTTAAAAGATTTACCAATAATTTTGCAACCGTTTCCCCGCGTGTAATTAGATTGGTCGATAGTGAAGTACTTACTACAGTTCATATTGTCGATGCATTTGATGATTTTGAACACTTGAATTAAGTCACCTCCTAATCTGCGCTGGGTTAAAGGAAATAGATTTAATTCTCTAAGACGCTCTTCGTATGGTTTGTTCTTTAGGCTAGGTATCATTTTGGTAACTCTACGTTGAACTCGTTCTAGCTTGTTTATATCTTTTTGGTAATAAGGGCACCAGGATTGAACGCAGTATTCCAGAAGAGGGCGGACTAAGGAATTGTAAAGGGTTAGGATAACTTCTTTGGATTTATGCTCAAATGACCTGCCTATAAAGCCAATTATTTTGTTTGCCTTCTTAACAACTTCTGAACATTGTTGACTCGGTTTTAGGTTACTCGATATTGTTACTCCCAGATCGGTTTCTCTGTTTACATTCTTAAGCTGAGTGCCATTCATCGAATAGTTTGCTTTCTCATTTAGGTATCCGATATGTAGTACTTTACATTTATCCGCATTGAAACTCATTTGCCAAATTTGGGCCCAACATGACAATTTATCTAGATTGTGTTGCATATCGTCAACTTGTTCTTTTGAGAGTACGCTATTTGCAATTTTTGTATCGTCAGCAAATTTTGAGATTGTACAGGTGAGACCCTCATCTATGTCGTTGATGTAAATTAGAAAGAGAATTGGTCCTAGTACCGATCCCTGGGGTACCCCGCTACTTACATTGGTCCATTTAGATGCCTTACCGTTTATGACTACTCTTTGCTTTCTGTTGCTGAGCCAATTTTCTATCCATTTCAACACACCGCCTTGTATTCCATGCGCTTTTAGTTTTAGCATTAAACGTTTGTGGGGAACTTTGTCAAAGGCCTTTTGAAAATCAAGGTATATAATATCTACAACTTTACTCTCATCGTAGAGGTTGAGGATATCGTGGAAGAAGTCTAAAAGGTTTGTTAAACAGGAACGTTTTTACGAAAGCCGTGTTGAGTATCTTTAAGTATGTTATTTTCCTCTAAGTGATTTACGAGTCTGTCTCGTATGACCGTTTCTAGCATTTTACATACAACTGAGGTTAAGCTAATTGGACGATAGTTACTGGGTAGGGAGGGAGAGGGAGAGAGAGAGAGAGAGAGAGAGAGAGAGAGAGAGAGAGAGAGAGAGAGAGAGAGGGGGGGGGGGGGGGTGAACTTTGCCTAACCAGACATACAGACATACTACACTTGAGGGAAGGTCCATGTTCGGTTTCTTACATATTATAATTACGAATAAAGCCGGTATCACAGTATCACACAAGCAATTTTTCACTCAACATTTATACTCAGCACTGGTCTGGCAGCCTATGAGTTCACCATCAGTCTAGTTTTCGATACCAGTGCAAAATATTCCAGAAATGTTGCCAGAAAATTGTTGATCATAGAATGTTGACTATAAAAGCTCTCGTGTGATACCAGCTTAAGGGTATGTGAGCTCAGGTATGTCTTTCTGTGTGTGTGTGTGTGTGTGTACATTTTTAGGTAGAAAAATATCCCGGCCAAACGGACGATTTCTCCTAAATTACAGGCTCGCTATCGCTCGCCAGGAAAAATTCGACGCCTTAATGGCAAGAAAGGTCTTAATATTGGCAAAGAAATAGAACGAAAGGTCTTATATAATCGCGTAACTAACGGGTCAAACTAATAAGTTGCGTGATCCATTGCAATTATTAAAAAGAAAAACAAAATATTTAGTCTAGCCAATAAATGGTATATAACCATTGAAAGACATCTATATCATGCAATAATATATATATATATATATATATATATATATATATATATATATATATATATATATATATATAATCATCATCATCATTATCATCCTCAAATATTTAAAGCTTTACATTTAACCAACAATATTCAAGAACTCTCTCTCTCTCTCTCTCTCCGGCCGAGCGTGCAGGTAGAGTAATGTGTGATAATTGGGCAGGAAAGAAATGTTTGTCTGGGCCGAGGCAAATTGTAGAGTTTATACCCAGACTTACTGCCCAGGTGTGTGTGTGTGTGTGTGTGTACGTGTTTGTGTGTGCTTGTGTATACGGTGTGTGTGTGTGTGTGTGTGTGTGTGTATACGGTGTGTGTGTGTGTGTGTGTATACGGTGTGTGTGAATACGGTGTGTGTTTGTGTGTGTGTATACGGTGTGTGTGTGTACGGTTTGCGTGTATGTATGTGTGTGTGTGTGTGTACGGTGTGTGTGTGTGTACGGTGTGTATGTTTGTATGTACGGTGTGTTTTTGTGTGTATGTGTACGGTGTGTGTGTGTGTGTGTGTGAATTATAAGAGTAAAGACTCTCTCAATTAACCCTCTGACTTCCATATACGCTTCCTAATATGAATAAACTCGTCTAATAATAGGCATAAAACAGAAAAGAAATGCGTAATCGGATCTTGAAAGGGTTATTTTTTAGCACAATTTAGCGAGAGTCAATTTAAAACATACATACATTAAATAAGTTATTTTGCGTAGCAATATGGCTAGCTTAACCCCTTCAAAAACGATGGTGTAATATATATTCTATTCAGGCTAACATTAGACGATTTTGTTCGGCTTAGGAAGAACCTGTGATAACGAGAGATATACACACCCATACAAATGATCTAACTGTCTTGATAGCGTAATGCATACGTGCGCAGAATTTTGGTGTGAGTATCCTAGGTTCGAGTCCTTGGAGTGCCACATATATTTGTTGATTTCATTAATTGAGTTTAAAAGTTAAGGGGAGGCAGACCTTTTGTTTGGTCTATTAATTCATTTATTCATATATTTTTTTAGTTTCCTCCCTAGACCTCCATCAAGCTTAGAAAAACACCCCCTAGACCCCTCTTCAAGATAAATTTGTACATTTTTCGGTAGAAAATTTTCCCGGCCGAAGGCCGATTCCTCTTAAAACTGCAGGCTCGCTTTCGCTCGCCAGGAAAAAATCACCACCTAAATGGCACGAAAGGTCTTAAAATTGACAACGAAATGGGGCGAAAGGTGTTCAAATCGCCAAACTAATGGGCCGAACGTCATATAATTTCAAAACTAGTGGGGCTAAACATTAGGGAGAAGGGGGTCCAGAGAAACGGTCTGCCTCCCCTTATTAAGTTGGTTGGTGAGAACAAATATGAATGTTTAAGGAACTAAACACGAGTGAGAAAGGGGGAAAAAAAAAAAAAAAAAAAAAAAACTACCTAAAATGGTTGCCTAGATGCGCTCGTGTGATACCCCGTTAATGATCTCGAACTTCAGCCAAGGAATTATAATAGTAGAGAAATATGTGTGTGTGTGTGTGTGTGTGTACTTACTCTAGTTGTACTTACTCTAGTTGTATTGCGGGAGTGAGCATGCTCGTTATTTCCCGCCTCCTATATGTGTAGGTGTTATATGTATCGTTGGAATGGCTGTGGATGTGTGTGTAGTCTGTATTTTTAGCCAATTGGCGACATCGGAAACGAAGGCTTAGGGTGGATCTGTATGGTACCATTCTCACTATAGACGGTACCGTCTCGCCCGAAGGCTTAGGTAGCCATCAGCTTAGGTGAACCATATGATACCCATCTCGCCTTGTACCATTTTTGCCAACCCCAGATGGGACGTCACAACGTCGTCCACTTATTCCAGGTACCTATTTACAGCTAGGTGAACTGAGGCTAACACATGAAAGGAGACAAACCCAATTTGTCTCCGCCCGGCCGGGGATTGAACCCCCGACCCCTCGTGTGTGAGACGAGAGCTCTACCTACTAGGCTACGGGCTGTGTGAGAGAGATGATGATGATGATGGTGATGAAAGGAAAGTAATTAAAGCGCCATAAATGTTTTGAGTATCAGGACAATTATTTCTTTAACACACACATACACACACACACACACACACACACACTCACACACACACACCACGTTCCCTGCCCACACCCTACCCCTTCTGGGGGTATGTAGGTGCCCTTGTGGCAGCCAGAGTCAAATCTGTTGACTACTTAGAATAAGTTAGATAAGGAATTGTGTATTTTCAGCCTCTTTGGCTGCCGGCTCGAAATAAACCGATTATTATTATTATACACACACACACACACACACACGCTGTACTAACTAAATAATATATATATATATCGCTGTACTAACAAAACAATATATATATATATCGCTGCACTAACAAAACAATATATATATATATATATCGCTGTACTAACAAAACAATATATACAGTATATATATCGCTGTACTAACTAAATAATATATATATATATCGCTGTGCTAACTAAATAATATATATATATATCGCTGTACTAACAAAACAATATATATATATATCGCTGTACTAACTAAATAATATATATATATATCGCTGTACTAACAAAACAATATATATATATCGCTGTACTAACTAAATAATATATATATATATCGCTGTACTAACAAAACAATATATATATATATATCGCTGTACTAACTAAATAATATATATATATATATCACTGTACTAACTAAATAATATATATATATATATATATATCGTTGTACTAACAAAACAATATATACTGTATATATATATCGCTGTACTAACTAAATAATATATATATATATCGCTGTACTAACAAAACAATATATATATATATCGCTGTACTAACTAAATAATATATATATATATATATCGCTGTACTAACAAAACAATATATATATATATATCGCTGTACTAACTAAATAATATATATATATATATATCGCTGTACTAACAAAACAATATATATATATATATATATCGCTGTACTAACTAAATAATATATATATATATATCGCTGTACTAACAAAACAATATATATATATATATCGCTGTACTAACTAAATAATATATATATATATATCGCTGTACTAACAAAACAATATATATATATATATCGCTGTACTAACTAAATAATATATATATATATATCGCTGTACTAACAAAACAATATATATATATATATCGCTGTACTAACTAAATAATATATATATATATATATATCGCTGTACTAACAAAACAATATATATATATATCGCTGTACTAACTAAATAATATATATATATCGCTGTACTAACAAAACAATATATATATATATCGCTGTACTAACTAAATAATATATATATATATATCGCTGTACTAACAAAACAATATATATATATATCGCTGTACTAACTAAATAATATATATATATATCGCTGTACTAACAAAATAATATATATATATATCGCTGTACTAACTAAATAATATATATATATCGCTGTACTAACAAAATAATATATATATATATCGCTGTACTAACTAAATAATATATATATATATCGCTGTACTAACAAAACAATATATATATATCGCTGTACTAACTAAATAATATATATATATATATCGCTGTACTAACAAAACAATATATATATATCGCTGTACTAACTAAATAATATATATATATATATCGCTGTACTAACAAAACAATATATATATATATCGCTGTACTAACTAAATAATATATATATATATATCGCTGTACTAACAAAACAATATATATATATATATATATATCGCTGTACTAACTAAATAATATATATATATATCGCTGTACTAACTAAATAATATATATATATATATCGCTGTACTAACAAAACAATATATATATATATCGCCGTACTAACTAAACAATATATATATATATATATCGCTGTACTAACTAAATAATATATATATATATATCGCTGTACTAACAAAACAATAGAGTGTAAAACAAACATTGGACAATTAAAATATAAATACAAGACGCTTGATAGGGTATTAAATAAACACAAACAAACAGACGTCCGAGAAAACAAACAGAGTAAACAAACCCAGGGACTCCTTAAGGGGGAGGTGTTGTTGCTTTTTCTGGGCGCCCTTCTCCCACGTGTTTAGCCCCACGAGTTTTGACATTTTAAGACGTTCGTTCCATTAGTTTGGCGATTTTAAACCTGTCACACTATATTGTTATCAATATTAAGACCTTTCGAGTCATTTAGGTGTCGACCTATGGCGAATTCGTAATTTTAGGAGGAACCAGTTTTCTGTCAGGACGAAAAATGTACAAATTTATTTCAAGCTTTTTTTTTTTTAATGCTTGATAAGAGGTCTAGTGAGGAAACTAATACATAAATAAATAAATAAATAAATAAATAAATAAATAAATAAATAGACTAAATATTATACCGTACCCTTTAACCCTTTCAGTGCTATTGACGTGATCTCTATTTCCTTCTAGCTATATGTGTATAGCTTCGGAAGGATCGGTGGTGGTTGAAAGGGTTATTTGCGATAGGGTGTAGCCTGTAAATATTATCGCTAGAGGTCTTTCCTAAGCTGAATAAAATCGTCTATTAGTAGTCAGAATGCAATACAGAGGACGGGATCCGAACTGAAAGGGTTAAGGGGGAAGTTATTTTTTCTGGACCCTTCTCCTTCATGTTTAGCACAATTAGTTATGTGATTTTAAGACATTCGCTCCATTAGTTTGGCGATTTTAAGACCATTCGCCCTATTTAAGTGTCGATTTTTTCCTGGCGAGCGGTAACGAACCTGTACTTTAAGGAGGAACCGGCTTTTGGCGGGGAAATTTTTCTACCGAAAAATATATAAATTTATCTCGAAAGGGGGAGAAGTGCAAGCCGCTTCGTGCCTTGTCCACATTACGGGTTGGTATATTTGTCGTGTGGGTGCATTGCCTGTGTGTGTGTGTGTGTGTGCGTGCGTGTCTGTGGGTTATTTGTTGAGAGAGAGTGTGTGCGTGTGTGTCTGTGGGTTATTTGTTGAGTGTGTGTGTGTGTGGGTGCATTGCCTGTGTGTGTGTGCGTGCGTGTCTGTGGGTTATTTGTTGTGTGGGTGGGTGCATTGCCTGTGTGTGTGTGTGTGTGTCTGTGGGTTATTTGTTGAGTGTGTGTGTGTGTGTGGGTGCATTGCCTGTGTGTGTGTGCGTGCGTGTCTGTGGGTTATTTGTTGTGTGTGTGTGTGTGTGGGTGGGTGCATTGCCTGTGTGTGTGTGTGTGTGTCTGTGGGTTATTTGTTGAGTGTGTGTGTGTGGGTGCATTGCCTGTGTGTGTGTGCGTGCGTGTCTGTGGGTTATTTGTTGTGTGTGTGTGGGTGGGTGCATTGCCTGTGTGTGTGTGTGTGTCTGTGGGTTATTTGTTGAGTGTGTGTGTGTGTGGGTGCATTGCCTGTGTGTGTGTGCGTGCGTGTCTGTGGGTTATTTGTTGTGTGTGTGTGTGTGTGTGGGTGGGTGCATTGCCTGTGTGTGTGTGTGTGTCTGTGGGTTATTTGTTGAGTGTGTGTGTGTGGGTGCATTGCCTGTGTGTGTGTGCGTGCGTGTCTGTGGGTTATTTGTTGAGTGTGTGTGTGTGTGGGTGCATTGCCTGTGTGTGTGTGTAATTCACTCACTTGTTCGTCAAGGGGAATCCACGCAATGCGAGCTAAGCTCATTATTATCGCGCCTCCTTAACTGGGAATGTATTGCGTGAAATGCATGTTAAGTGTTTATGTATCGTTGGAATGGCTGTGGATGTGTGTGTAGTCTGTATTTTAGCCAATTGGCGACATCTGGAAACGAAGGCTTAGGGTTAATCTGTACGGTACCATTCTCACTACGGTACCAGTCTCACCCAAAGGTTTAGGTTGACCAGTAGCTTAGGTTGACCAGTACGATACCCATCTCACCTTGTAACCGATCACCAACCCCAGATGGGACGTCACAACTTCGTCTACTTATTCCAGGTTCCTATTTATACTGCTAAGTGAACAGAGGCTACACCGTTAGGAGACTTGCCCAAATGTCTCTTCCCCGCCCGGGTCTCGAACTCGGGACCTTCTGGTTGTGAGCCAGACGCGCTATCCGTTACGCCACGGGGAGGTGTGTGTGTGTGTGTGTGTGTGTGTGTGTGTGTGTGTGTGTGTGTGTGTGTGTGTGTGTGTGTGTGGCATTTGTTGAGTGTGTGCATGCGTGTCTATGTGTAATTTGCTGTGTGTCTGTGTGTATAACTTGTCATATATGTGTGTGTGTGTAACTTGTCATGTGTGTGTGTGTCTACAGTATGTGTGAGTGCAATATATGTGCTTTGTGTTGAGCTCTGTGTGTGTGTGTATGTGTGTGTGTCTATGAGTGAATGTGCGTGCATTTGTATAATTTGTCGAGTAAGTGTGTATGTGTATGTGTGTGTGCGAGTGAGCGCGTGTCTGTGCGTAATTTGTTGAGTATGTGTGCGTGTGTGTGTTTTTGTGTACGTCTGTGTGTGTGTGTGACTAACCTACTTTAATAAACGCTTATCTGCTGAAATGACTTAACCCTTTCCATGATACGATGGCGCATTTCTTTTAAGTTTTCTGCTTATTATTGGATGGATTTATTCATAATTATTAGGAAGAGAATATAATAATGATGGAAGTCAGAGGATAAATGGAGAGTCTTTATCGTATTTATTCTTACAGATCTTCCTAAGCTGTTTAAAATCGTCTAATGATAGCCAGAATAAAATATCCTTTGTTTTCACTCAGCTCCCTCCGCTCCTGTCAACGAACATAAAGTATCTTGCCCCAACACTGTATTTGAGAGGGTGGTTTAAATTGTTGGGCAGAATTAAATGTCTCGTCAATTCACACACGCACACACAAGCACATACACACAAGACACAGCACACACATACACACAAGACAGTACACAAACACACACACACGACACAGCACACGCATAGGGCCTACACACACACGCCATTACACACACACACACACACACTCACACACGACATAGTATACACAGATACGCACAATACAGTACTGACGATACAGCACACACACACACACACACAATGAAGCACACACACACACACAATGAAGCACACACACACACACAATGAAGCACACACACACACAATGAAGCACACACACACACACACACACACACGATACAGCACACACACACACACACGATACAGCACACACACACACACATACGATGCAGCACACACACACACACTCTCTCACACACACACACGACACAGCACACACACACACACACACACACACGACACAGCACACACACGATACAGCACACACACACACACACACATACTCAAACACACATACTCACACACACACACACACGATACAGCACACACACACACACACACACACACACACGACACAGGACACACACAACACACACGATACAGCACACACACACACACTATGCAGCACACTAGATACAGCACACACACATACTCAAACAAACACACACACACAAGCATCTAAGCAGCTTAATATTAATCAGATAAGGTCGTAATGAGGGGCTTAAAACCGTTAAAATAAGCCCTAAGCCCCAACAATGGTAATAACCCTTCTTGTCTCTCTCAGGCAGTACAAGACTCACTATATGCATCACTCAATCTGTAACGGGGGATGGGGTTGTTTTTGGGGGCCCCCTTCTCCCTTGTGTTTAACCCCATTGGTTTTCAGATTTTATAATTTTCGGCCCATTAATTTGGCGATTTTAAAACTTTACGCCCCATTTCTTTGTCAGTATTATGACTTCGTGCAATTTAGGTGTCGATTTTTTGCTGGCGAGCGAAAGCGAGCCTGTAATTTTAAGAGTAACCGGCTTTCGACCGGGACATTTTTCTATCGAAAAATGTACAAATTTATCTTGAAGGAGGGTCTTGGTTTTTGTTTCCAGGTTGATGGAGGTCTGGGGAGGAAACTAAAACAAATACAAAAATTAAACAATAAGCAAATAAATACGGCCATCTCCCCTTAAAACACTCACATTATATCGTGCTGGAGGAGTGCATTAGGGGGTATAGTATTTGTTATGAGTCATTGTTACGATACCCCTCCATGCGGTGTGATATGTGTGGTGGTGTATTAATGGATTGTAATGGTTGTATATATGGGCTTTGTTAGTATTGGTTGTTGTTAATTAGGTGTCTCCGCGTATTTTGAGCCTATTGGGGATACTTTAAAGCCTTTGTTACCATCAGGGGTATTTAGAAACCTTTAGTTTATTTACTTCAACCTCTGCAGTTGTCTTTGAGTTAGCTGTGGGCAGAAAACTAATTTTGGAGAGGTAATTATAAGAGTGAGAGAACTCTATTATTGCTAATCTGGCAACCTCTGCGTCATATGTGCGTGAAAGGGTTAAATAGCCAGTCATATGTAGTTAAGTATACAGTTAGTTAGTTATATTTACAGTTAGTTTGTTACGTATACAATCAGTCAGCAATATTCACAGACAGTTAGTTATATATACAGTCAGTCAGTCAGTCAGTCACATATACAGTCAGTCAGTCAGTCAATCACACATACAGTCAGTCAGTCGCACATACAGTCAGTCAGTCAGTCACATATACAGTCAGTCAGTCACACATACAGTCAGTCAGTCAGTCACATATACAGTCAGTCAGTCACACATACAGTCACTCAGTCACACATACATTCAGTCAGTCAGTCACATATACAGTCAGTCAGTCACACATACAGTCAGTCACACATAGTCAGTCAGTCACACATACAGTCAGTCAGTCAGTCACACATAGTCAGTCAGTCGCACATACAGTCAGTCAGTCATTCATACAGTCAGTCACACATACAGTCAGTCAGTCACACATACAGTCAGTCAGTCACACTTACAGTCAGTCATACAGTCAGTCAGTCAGTCACATATACAGTCAGTCAGTCAGTCACACATACAGTCAGTCAGTCACACTTACAGTCAGTCAGTCAGTCATTCATACAGTCAGTCACATATACAGTCAGTCAGTCAGTCACACATACAGTCAGTCAGTCACACTTACAGTCAGTCAGTCAGTCATTCATACAGTCAGTCAGTCACACTTACAGTCAGTCAGTCAGTCACATATACAGTCAGTCAGTCAGTCACACATACAGTCAGTCACACATACAGTCAGTCAGTCAGTCAGTCACACATACAGTCAGTCAGTCAGTCACACATACAGTCAGTCAGTCAGTCACATATACAGTCAGTCAGTCAGTCACACATACAGTCAGTCAGTCACACATACAGTCAGTCAGTCACACTTACAGTCATACAGTCAGTCAGTCAGTCACATACAGTCAGTCACATATATAGTTAGTTAGTCAGTCACACACATACAGTCAGTCAGTCACACATACAGTCAGTCAGTCAGTCAGTCACACATACAGTCAGTCAGTCAGTCAGTCACACATACAGTCAGTCAGTCACACATACAGTCAGCCAGTCACACTTACAGTCAGTCAGTCACATATATAGTTAGTTAGTCAGTCACACACATACAGTCAGTCAGTCACACATACACTCACAAAGACAGTTATCTATAAATTCATTGTTTCATAAAAAGTAAAGCAACTTACATTAATGATGATATAATTTTAAGTCATTGATCATAGCAAAGTATTCATTAATCATATGTATATTAAATATTTGTGATTTGATTTATTTGAGCAAAATATAGTTTTGCTTAACCCTTTCACTGCGGATAATGTTTTTATATTTTATTCAAGCTATATTTAGACTATTTTATGGATCTTATGAAGGATCTGTGGTAGCTAGAAGGTATACCTTAGATGGCGTACATCCCTTTAATTCTAATAAGGCCCTTCCTAAGGTAAATAAAACAATCAAATAGTAGCCAAATTGCAATACACCAGACATCGCCCGCAATGATAGGGTTAACACTGGAGTTGGGAAGTATTACTTATACTATAAGGAGGGATGGTTGTTTTTTCTAGACCCCCTTTTCCCTCATGTTTAAAATTATATAACATTCGGCCCATTAGTTTGGCCTTTCGCTCCATTTCTTTGTCAATATTATGACCTTTCGTGCCATTTAGGTGTCAACTTTTTTCTCCTGACGAGCGATAGCGAGCCTGTAATTTGAAGGTCTTGGGAGGAAACTAACAAGAATAAATAAACAAATAAATAAACAAACAAATAAATGCACAAATAAAGACACAGAAGCTGCCAGACCCCCCCCCCCCTCCTCCCCCTTCTTTCTCCCGAACCCTTACCCCTCCACATAAAGGCCCCCTTCCCCCTACCTCCAATTAGACCCCCTCCCCTATATCTCTACGTAGAACACCCCCTCTTCCCCCCACCACCCCTTCGACCAGACCCCCTAACACCCCCACCTCCGACCAAACCCCCTAACACCCCAACCTCCGACCAGACCCCCCCCCCCCCATCTCTCCACCAAGATCACCCCCTCCCAGCATCCCTCCGACCAGACCCCCCCCCCCCTAATATCTCCACAAGATCACCCCTTCCCCTCCCACCTCCGACCAGACCCCTCCCCCCCATCTCTCCACCAAGATCACCCCCTCCCTCCATCCCTCTGACCAGAAACCCCCCCCCCCCCCCTTCCCCTCTGTACTTTCTCCAGTTATATTCATGTTGACTTTCATCTGATGGCCCCCCTCCTCCACCCCCCCCCCCCCCCCCTCCTGCCCCTCTACCGGGAGAATCGTGGCCCTTACCCCTCTTGTTCTTTACAGTATAGTCGCCATGTTGCACCCTTTATACCTACATTGTCAAATTCCCGTGTGTGTGTGTGTGTCTGATAACGTACATTGACCGTAATTTCAAACTTGTTATGGGCATTACGAGTGGATTCATTCCAACATAATTTGTGCAGGCTTCACTAATATATTTCATTAGTTAGGCTTATTTGTAAATTAATTGGTGGGTTGGTTGGTGAAAACAAATATGAATTCATTATAGATTATCACACAACTCAGCAAGGTGTTCCCAAAGGCGTCGCGGTGCTGAAGGGGTTAACAAGGTATTCATATCACCAACTCACCAATTAACTTAGAAATAAACCTAATAAGGGCGGTGACCTGTTTTTTTTTCTCTCCTTTTCTCTCTTTCTCTGGCTTGTATCCATTCGGCCCCATTCAGCCTACTGTTTTAAGACGTTTATCCCCATCCAGGTGTCGATTTCTTCCTGGCGAGCGATAGCGAGCCAATGCAAAAATCCGGCTTCGCCGGAGACATTTTTCTATCAAAAAATTTACAAATTTAGCCTGCTCTCAAATTGTTTTTTGTTTAAATATGGTGGCTCGCTATCGCTCGCCAGGAAAAAATCGACACCTGGATGGGGATACACGTCTTAAAACAGTAAGCTGAATGGGGCCGAATGTATAACAACCAGAGGGAGAGAGAAACAAACAAAAAACGAGGTTGGCCCCCTTAATGAAACCAATAATACTTGTGGTACTCCAAGGCTTCGAACCTATTATACTCACACCATAATTCCGTGCACTAACCATGTATCACAGACCACCACAGCTACACAATAATACTTGTGGTACTCCAAGGCTTCGAACCTATTATACTCACACCATAATTCCGTGCACTAACCATGTATCACAGACCACCACAGCTACACAATAATACTTGTGGTACTCCAAGGCTTCGAACCACTTGTGGTACTCCAAGGCTTCGAACCTATTATACTCACACCATAATTCCGTGCACTAAACTTGTGGTACTCCAAGGCTTCGAACCTATTATACTCACACCATAATTCCGTGCACTAACCATGTATCACAGACCACCACAGCTACACAATAATACTTGTGGTACTCCAAGGCTTCGAACCTATTATACTCACACCATAATTCCGTGCACTAACCATGTATCACAGACCACCACAGCTACACAATAATACTTGTGGTACTCCAAGGCTTCGAACCTATTATACTCACACCATAATTCCGTGCACTAACCATGTATCACAGACCACCACAGCTACACAATAATACTTGTGGTACTCCAAGGCTTCGAACCTATTATACTCACACCATAATTCCGTGCACTAACCATGTATCACAGACCACCACAGCTACACAATAATACTTGTGGTACTCCAAGGATTCGAACCTATTATACTCACACCATAATTCCGTGCACTAACCATGTATCACAGACCACCACAGCTACACAATAAGATAGACACTCCACTATTATTATTTCTTCTGGACCGGTTAACACGGAGAGAATCTATTGGGGTGGACCAGTTCTCCTAATAATTAGTGGTATTTCTAAAGCTCTTGATTAAGTATGTGTGTGTGTGTGGGGGGGGGGGGGGGGGGGGGGGGGGGCGTTCTCAGGTTAACTCTTCTCCCTCATGTTTATTCCCATTTTTTTCAGATTTTAAGACGTTTGGCCCATTAGTTTAGCAACTTTAAGCCTCTGCAATTTATGAGGAGCCGGCCTTCGGCCGGAACATTTATCTACCGAAAAACGTACACATTTATCTCGAGGGGTTGTCTAAGGGTATTTTTTAAGCTTAATGAAGGTCAAGGGAGCAAGCTAAAAAATAAAAAATAAATAAAATAAAATAAAATAAAATAAAATAAAATAAAAATATAATAAAAATACAAATAAAAATATAATAAAAATACAAATACATATATAATAAAATACAAATACATATATAATAAAATACAAATACATATATAATAAAATACAAATACATATATAATAAAATACAAATACATATATAATAAAATACAAATACATATATATAATAAAATACAAATACATATATAATAAAATACAAATACATATATAATAAAATACAAATACATATATAATAAAATACAAATACATATATAATAAAATACAAATACATATATAATAAAATACAAATACATATATAATAAAATACAAATACATATATAATAAAATACAAATACATATATAATAAAATACAAATACATATATAATAAAATGCAAATACATACATAATAAAATAAATAAATAAATTAAGTGGTCCTGTGATAGCAGCCTCAAGTTACCCTGGGACTTCAGCCTGAGGGTTACAATATGGCCGCCGCGGGAACCAGGATGGGGTAACTCTCCGGGTAGAAAGAAAGCTCCGGGCCGACTGAGGTGCTTTCTCCTGACACGGGGACGGGAAAGTGGGTGTATAGGGATGAGAGAGAGAGAGAGAGAAATAGGAAAAGTAAGATAGGAAGAAGAAAGGAAGGAGAAGAAGAAGGAGAATAAGAATAAGATCAAAAATAATCAATAAAGATAGAAAGAAGTTAAAGAGGGGGGGTGGGCTGGAGGTGTTCTGGACCCCCTTCTCTCTCATGTTTAGCCCCATTAGTTTGGAGATCTTAAGACATTCCACCCATTATTTGGCCGATTTTAAAACCTTTAGTGTCATTTAGTTGGTGATGTTTATCCTAGTGAGCAATATCGACCCTGCATGTTACGAGGAGCAGGTCTTTGGCCAGGGTAATTTTCTACCGAAAAATGCACAATTTATATGAAAGGAGGGGGGGGGGGGGATCTTGTGGCATTATTGTATTATTATCATTTATTATTTTAAAGGTTAATTGAGGTCTAGGGAGAAAAAAAGTATGTCAATTAAGACAAATCTCCCTTAAATTATGCCGTATATATATATATATACTGTATATACTATATATATATATATATATATATATATATATATATATATATATATATATATAAAGTAACTGAGTATAACAAATAATATTATAAGACTAAGCTATATAGAAAAACTATTGATATATATCCAATTACAGGAATGAAAGAAAATATAGGTTGAAACAAAAAATGATCGCAAATTCCAATAAAAATAAAAATAAAAGAAAAATGCGTAAATTGAGGTAAAAATATTGCAAGAAAGAAAAAATGGGAGAAACTATAAATGAGTATGAGAAGAGGGGGTGGGAGGGGGGGAGGGGGAGGAGGAGCGGGTTCAGGTAGAAAGGAAAAGAGTACCTAGAATAATAGGATACCGACAGAAGGGAGGAGGAGAGGGGGGGGGGGTCACCGGCCGCCATCTTGTTTACTAAGCTTCTATCTGCTGACCCTTTTTTCATCAGGTTACACACACACACACACACACACTCACACATACATACAATCACTTCTCCCACACACTCTCTCTCCTCTCTCTCTCTCACACACACACCTTATGGAATAAAGGCTCCAACGCGACTGGAAACAAAATGGTCGACCCCCCAGCCTGGCAAGTCGCGGGGTACCCTGTTTTTCTACGGGTACCCTAGAAAGGTGGGTCCGGTTGGGGCCAAAAGAATTATGGATGAAAGCGATGGTATTTTAAACGCATTCTTTTCGCGCCTCTAGTTATGACGGGGGGAGAGAGAGAGGAGTGTGTGAGAGATGAGAGTGAGAGAGAAGGAGAGAAAGGAAGGGAGAGAGAGAGAGAGAGTGTGAGAGTGGTTATGAGAGTGAGAGAGGAGATAAAGGAAGAAAGAGAGAGAGTGTGAGAGTGAGTGAGAGAGGGAGAGAAGGAGAGAAAGGAAGGGAGAGAGAGAGTGAGAGTGAGAGTGAGAGAGAGAGAGAGACTAGATAGATACTGTAGATAGATAGCTAGAATAAGAGAAAATATCTATCAAACCCATTCAGTAACAATGACGTCCTTTCCATTACATTCTGGCAACTATTAGATGATTTTATTAAGTTAAGGAAGGACCTCTAACCACGAAAAGCTACAAACCAACTCAACTAATCTTTTTGGCTACCACATATCCTTCTTAAGCTTCATAAAATCGTTCAATTTATATACCGTATATATATATAATTATATATATATATATATATATATATATATATATATATATATATATATTATATATTTATATATATAAATTTATCAAGTAAAACAAAAATGAAATCAAGACCCCTTTCGAGATAGCTTTATATATTTTTAGGAATAGAATAGCCCAGCCCGGAAGCCTGATTCCTTAATTGCAGGCTCGTTATCGCTCGCCAGGAAACAATCGACACCTGACTGGTACAAACGGTCTTAAAATTGACAAATAAATGGGGCGAAGGGTCTTAAAATCGCTAAACTAATAGGACGAACGTCTTAAAATCTCAAAACTAATAGGACTATAGCATGAGGGAGAAGGGGGCCCAGAAAAATATATTCACGTTAAATTTTGGATTTCTATCAAATCCCCGCCCAAACACCTTGCCTAATACCCCCTCCCCTCAAAACAAAGTAATGCATACATTAATTAAAAAATAAATAATTAAATAAACAAATAAATACATAAATATTTAATGTATAAATAAATACACATATATATATATATATATATATATATATATATATATATATATATATATATATATATATATATAGACAAATAAATTAAGTAATTAACAAACACATGCAAAATATATAATTTAATCAAATATAAATAATATAAATAATTAAAACAAAGCCCAAAGAAGTTGGTGTATTTTCAATTGTGACTTTACCTGCTAGGCTTTTTATTGGTTACTTAATTATGCAGAATGTGTTTTCTGGCATTTTTTAGACGATTTTTTCAGATTAGGAAGGCTATATGGAAAAAAAGAGGGTTAATTAACATCGTCTTTACCGTTATCATTCCCACAAACCATTCCTAAATTGTATAAAATCGTCTAATACTAGCCAGAATAAACGGTCAAAATGCGTCACAATCATCAAAGGGTTAAGAGAATATTGATGTTGTGTGTGTGTGTGTGTGTGTGTGTGTGTGTGTGTGTGTGTGTGTGTGTGTGTGTGTGTGTGTATGTGAAATAGAAATCCCTCTCCCTCCCCTCCCCCCCCCTCTCTCTCTCTCTCTCTGACACACACTCACACATCCGCCTACACTCAACAAAATATATACATTCACCAACACACACACACACACACTCCCCAGGCTAGTTATGTCATAGCTCAGGTATGTGTCAGGTAAAACAAATTTGAAAAACCTAGCCACGAGAAAACTATAGTCACGATTTCATATGCAAATGATACGCTGCGTCAAATAACTCGTTTTATTCTGGCTAACGATATACGATTTGACTTACCCTGCAAAAAATCAATTATATATGAAAGGAATATACCGGTAAAACAAATTGGTATATTGATAGTGATTTAAGCCTTAATCCTTATATAACTATCAATATACCTACTGTATATAAGGGTAAATTATTAATTACTTTAAGGGGATATATATATATATATATATATATATATATATATATATATATATATATATACAGTATATACTTTTTTTTCCCTAGACCTCCATCAACTCAAACAACTCCTAATCAAGATGATTTTTTGCATTTTTCGTCAAAATGAAAATGTGCAGGTTCCTCCTGAATTTCTAATGATAATGTACGACAGGTTGGGAGAGAGGTGTCCTTGCCAGGATTCGAACCCACTCACTCCAGGTATATTTGGGAGAGTCGGGCACTGTAACCACTCGGCCATGACCGCTCATGGCCAAGTGGTTACGGTGCCCCACTCTCCCAAATATACCTGGAGTGAGTGGGTTCGAATCCTGGTCAGGACACCTCTTTCCCCTCCTCCTGAATTACAGGCTCGCTATCACTCGCTAGGAAAATTATCGACACCTAAAAGATGCAAAAGATCTTCATATTGACAAGGAAATGGGGTGAAAGGTCTTATAATCGCCAAACTAATGAGGTGAACGTCTTAACATCTCAAAACTAATGGCATTAAACATGAAGGAGAAGGGGATCCAGAAAAGAAAGAAAAATAAAAAAAAATAAAGACAAAGCTTAAAGTGTATATAGAGACAATAATTTGTATGAGTAATATAAGTCAATGCAGAGGCTTGGGGGGGGGGGGAACTAGGGCATCATAACATAATGAAAAGGTGATATATTCAATTTAGGGTACAATCAATTAATCTCTCTCTCTCTCTCTCTCTCTCTTTCAAGTCAATCGGCCCAGATAGCTTTCTTCCCCGAGCTGTACAAGAAGTGCGAGATTCATCGCACCTTTCTTGGCAGACATCTTACATAAATCACTAGAAAATGGAGAGGTTCCTGAAGACTGTAAACTGACCAATGTGACCCCAATCGTTAAGAAATAGGATCACGATCGTCCCAAGAATTATCGGCCAATTAGCTTGACTTCTATCATAGTAAAACTATTAGAAAGGATACTAGTAGACAAGATAGTTGACTACTTAGAAATCCACAATATAATTACAGATTCCCAACATGGATTCAGGCGACACCGATCATGTCTTACCAATTTACTGGAATTTTTCCATGAAATGCTGAGTGAGTATGACAAAAGTAGAGCCATAGACATCCTTTACTTAGATTTTCAAAAAGCTTTTGACAAAGTACCTGATTGCAAGCTAATGTCAAGAGTTAGTGCACTAGGTATCAATACTGAGGTCACAAATTGAATAGAAAGTTGGCTAACAAGTAGACAACAACGAGCGGTAATCAATGGTGTTTCTTCTGAGTGGACAGCAGTCGCTTCTGGAGTTCCACAGTGATCTGTCCTTTGCCCACTTCTGTTTATCATATACTGTATGTCAATGACATAGATATTGGTCTGCTGAGTGTGATCTCCAAGTTTGCAGATGACATCAAACTTGGGATGAATGTGAAAGACCCAAAGGGGTTGAACAGCTCAGGATGGACTTCAACAGACTGGGTGAATGGTCGGAGACATGGCAGATGCCTCTAAGCTTGGAAATGTGCAAGGTGATGCATATCGGCCAAGCAAACCCCAAGTCAGGCTATACACTATTGGGAATGCCTCAGGAAGTGACTGACTTGGAAAAGGATTTGGGTGTTCTGATTAGCAGGTGACCTAAAGTTTTCCAAGCAGTGCATTGAAGTAGAGAAGAAAGCTAAACAATTATTGGGCTACATTAAAAGGCAATTTAAGTATAAAAATAAGGAAATAGTCCTCACACTTTACAACGCTCTGATACGGCCTCTCCTGGAGTATGCTGTTCAATTCTGGTCTCCAGCACTCGGGAAAGACACAGAGCGACTAGAAAGAGTACAAGCTCGAGCTACAAAGCTTATTCCATCGCTTAGAAGACTGAGCTACGAGGACCGGTTGAGAGCTCTTGATCTCATCCCGTTGGAGACACGCAGACTACAAGGTCAGCTCATTGAAGTTATTAAATTACTTAATGGGTTTGGTAATGTGAATTATAGCAAAATGTTTAGCCTCAATATGAAAACAACACACAACCATGGCTGGAAATTAGAATTGAAAAGGTTCAGCACTAGCATATGTAGAAACTTTTTCACATATAAGATCTGTTCTACCTGGAACAAACTTCCCTCCGAAGTTGTAAACAGTTCTTCAATAGAGCAGTTCAAGAAGAGAGTAGATATTATTATGCACACTTTGCAATGAGTGTAGTGCACTAAACAGTCTCTCTCCTTCCACTTCGAGTATCTCCTCGAAATGGGCCGCAAGGTCTCTGAGATACTAACTATTCCGTGTAACTCCTTGTAACTCTCTCTCTCACCATCCCACTTTAACAGACAGACCAGCGACCCAGACTGTCTTTCCGGCTAAGCTATATATCACTGTTTTCATACAGTGGATAACCGGATCTGATTACCCGGAATGGCACTACTCATCGGACGGTCGTATAGACCCCAGAATCACACGGCCAAGCCTTTTTTCATCCGGCCCGCTTCATTTCCCGGCAACTTTTATGATCCGGCCACTTCGGAATTCCGGTTGGATAAGATTCCGATCGCTTTCCATACTCCGCCTTCAGTCTAGTGGCCGATATCAAACCCGAATAGCCGCCGAAGGGTTGCCGGGGTTCAGTTGCCGATCCGTAGTTGCCGATATGAGCACCCCGTGTGACTCCGGTTGAATCCGTTATCTGGGTGTCCGGAACCTACGCATCGGAAGACTGGAATAACAAGTGTGCCATTTTTTTGTTATTAATATTTCGCGATTTTGTTCTGAACGCGGACTTGGAAGCGATGCCCAAGAGATATGGTGTGTGTGTGTGTGTGTGTGTGTGTGTGTGTGTGTGTGTGTGGTGAGCACTGTTTTTGTGCTAATAGAGAGGTTCTTTTTTGTTTTAACCCCCTTCTCCCTCATGTTTAGCCCCATTAGTTTTGAAATGTCAAGGAATTCGCCCCAGTAGTTTGGCGATTTTTGTTTTACCTTTGCCCCATTTCTTTGTCAATCTTAAGACCTTTCTTGCCATTAGGTGTCTTTTACATTCTGGCGAGCGATAGTGAGCCTGTACAAATAATTATAATAAATATATATAAGTGTGTTGTTGGAGTGTGTGTGTGTGTGTGTGTGTGTGACAATGTTGGCGGCTTCGTTATCGGCGTACTTCTTTGACTGACCATTGAAGGCTCCGTATCTTCCATTTCGCGTTAATGCTTATCCGGGAGTGTATCATTTAAAGATTATATTATATCGAGCTTATTTTCAGCCCTCATATAACCTTGATTAAAAATACATGCCCCTTTTTTCTGTATCGCATTACACACGTATGTTTAATCATTACTAGCAGGGGTACCCGGCGTTGCCCGGGTTTTATTATTTAATAATATAGATACTGTACCACCATAATCACCATCACTACTACCACCACCACTACTACTACCATAATCACCATCATCAATCACTACTACCACAATCATCACAATACTACTACTACCATAATCACCGGCCTCGACCTCCTAGCTGTGCCTCATTAATTAAACGGCGACCACGATTTCGGCCGCTAAATGACCTCCGATTTTGGATCTGACCTCATCCGTACCCCCATTTTGGGGGGCTGCGACCAACTTTCGTTCCATACACCTTTTCGATCGGAGGCCTCCTTCTGCCCCAAAAGGCAATTTTTTTCGCATTTTTTTCGCTCCCGTATACTACATAAGTTCTGCCGAAAATTTTATTAAACAAAAGTGTCTCTGATTTCCACTAAACTCGCCTAAAACCATCTCCAAAGCCTGGTTTTTCCAACGGTGCCCCACACTCCCACCTGGCACCAAAACTGTGGGAGGAGTTTAGTAACAAAGGTCGGGTAGTCGGGTAACTGACGACAAACATTGACCTTTATTTATTAAGATATCGCGTAGTGAAGAGGATAGAACCGTGGGAGTTGTTAAGGGGAGGCAGACCGTTTTTCTGGACCTCCTTCTCCCTCATGTTTAGCCCCATTAGTTTTCAGATGTTAAGATGTTTGCCCCATTAGTTAGTCGATTTTAAGAACTTTCGCCCTATTTCTTCGTCAATATTTAGACCTTTCGTGCTATTTAGGTGTCGATTTTTTCCCTGGCGAACGATAGTGAGCCTGTAATGATTGAAGAATCGGCCTTCGGCCGGGGCATTTTTCTACCGAAAAATGTACAAATTAATCTAGAAGGGGGATGTAATGGATGTTTTTTTTTTATTTGATGGAGGTCTAGGGAGGAAACTAGAAAAATAATGAATAAATGCAACAATCGGTTCCATGTCATCATGTCATCTCAACCAGTATACCATTTCAACCAGTAGCTCTCAACAAGTGCCAGACCAACCAAATCAGTGTCAAAATATAGTACTAACCTAACCTAACCTAACCCAACCGTATTGGTTGATTTGGTACTGGTTAACCCTCTCCGACATATGACGCGATTTTGAGCCTATTGGGGATACTTTAAAGCCTTTGTTACCATCAGGGGTATTTAGAAACCTTTAGTTTAGTTACTTCAACCACTGCAGTTGTCTCTGAGTTAGCTGTGGGCAGAAAACTAATTTTGGAGAGGTAATTATAAGAGTGAGAGAACTGTATTTCATATTGCTAATCTGGCAACCTCTGCGCCATAAATGCGTGAAAGGGTTAAGAACTACTGGTTGAAATGGTCTACTGGTTGAGTTGACCGTACCGCAAAAATCGCCCAAAAAGTGAACCATCCCCCTTGATGATTAGGTATTAGGTATTAGGTATCAGGTATTAGGTATCAGGTATTAGGTATCAGGTATCAGGTATTAGGTATCAGGTATTAGGTATTAGGTATTAGGTATCAGGTATTAGGTATCAGGTATTAGGTATCAGGTATTAGGTATCAGGTATTAGGTATCAGGTATCAGGTATTAGGTATCAGGTATTAGGTATTAGGTATTAGCTTGTTCCCTAGCTTTCCATCAACCTTAAAATTACACTTCCTTGACCCCATTTCAAGATAAATTTGTAAATTTTTTGGTAGAAAAATATCCCGGCCGAAGGCCGGTTCCTCTTAAATCATGATAACTGTTACAGTAGCCCCACAAATACTAATAACTGTTACAGTAGCCCCACAAATACTAATAACTGTTACAGTAGCCCCACAAATACTAATAACTGTTGCAGTAGCCCCACAAATACTAATAACTGTTGCAGTAGCCCCACAATACTAATAATGTACAGTAGCCCCACAAATACTAATAACTGTTACAGTAGCCCCACAAATACTAATAACTGTTACAGTAGCCCCACAAATACTAATAACTGTTACAGTAGCCCCACAAATACTAATAACTGTTACAGTAGCCCCACAAATACTAATAACTGTTACAGTAGCCCCACAAATACTAATAACTGTTACAGTAGCCCCACAAATACTAATAACTGTTACAGTAGCCCCACAAATACTAATAACTGTTACAGTAGCCCCACAAATACTAATAACTGTTACAGTAGCCCCACAAATACTAATAACTGTTACAGTAGCCCCACAATACTAATAACTGTTACAGTAGCCCCACAAATACTAATAACTGTTACAGTAGCCCCACAAATACTAATAACTGTTACAGTAGCCCCACAAATACTAATAACTGTTACAGTAGCCCCACAAATACTAATAACTGTTACAGTAGCCCCACAAATACTAATAACTGTTACAGTAGCCCCACAAATACTAATAACTGTTACAGTAGCCCCACAAATACTAATAACTGTTACAGTAGCCCCACAAATACTAATAACTGTTACAGTAGCCCCACAAATACTAATAACTGTTACAGTAGCCCCACAAATACTAATAACTGTTACAGTAGCCCCACAAATACTAATAACTGTTACAGTAGCCCCACAAATACTAATAACTGTTACAGTAGCCCCACAAATACTAATAACTGTTACAGTAGCCCCACAAATACTAATAACTGTTACAGTAGCCCCACAAATACTAATAACTGTTACAGTAGCCCCACAAATACTAATAACTGTTACAGTAGCCCCACAAATACTAATAACTGTTACAGTAGCCCCACAAATACTAATAACTGTTACAGTAGCCCCACAAATACTAATAACTGTTACAGTAGCCCCACAAATACTAATAACTGTTACAGTAGCCCCACAAATACTAATAACTGTTACAGTAGCCCCACAAATACTAATAACTGTTACAGTAGCCCCACAAATACTAATAACTGTTACAGTAGCCCACAAATACTAATAACTGTTACAGTAGCCCCACAAATACTAATAACTGTTACAGTAGCCCCACAAATACTAATAACTGTTACAGTAGCCCCACAAATACTAATAACTGTTACAGTAGCCCACAAATACTAATAACTGTTACAGTAGCCCCACAAATACTAATAACTGTTACAGTAGCCCCACAAATACTAATAAAAAATAAAATAAAAACAAAAATAAGTAAATTGGGGGTGTGGGATGGAGTAGTGTAGTGTAGTGTAGTGTAGTGTAGTGTAGTGTAGTGTAGTGTAGTGTTGGATAACAGAGACGAGGGTTGGAACACCATAATCTAACAGTGATGATGGGCCAAGGTTTTCTTCCTTGGATTTCCCATACCATCCCACTTCCAACATCCCCCCCCCCCCCTCTCTATCTATCTCTCTCTATCTTGCCCTCGCTCTCGCTCGCTCGCTCTCTCCCTCTCTCTCTCACACACACACACACAATTGATATATACTGTACATAACATTCAAGCAGACGAAGATAATGTGATAATCATAACACTATTAGCAATACAAGAGGGATGTGTGAAAGACATGGAAGTGGAATGATAAAAAATGACTGGACAACAACATATATATACTCGGAGGAGATACACAAGGAAGGGAGAACTGCAAAGAACAACTAGAGAGCGCATATACCTCCGCCTATGATGACGGGGGCATGCGCTCTACTGATCACCTGCTAAATGGAATCACTTCTTCCTTAGCCAATTTCCTATACTACCGCCATGGCATCGGTTCATAATTTTTTGAGTTATCTTGTTTACAGACAGACAGACAGACAGACAGACGGGAGTAAAAAACAAACCCCTCCAACTTCATTAGAGGAGGTAATAAACCGAATAAAATAGTCATGGAGAGAGAGAGAGAGAGAAAGAGATTATTAGATAGATAGATAGATAAATAGACAGAGAGAGGTAGATAGAGAGAGAGAGAGAGAGAGAGAGAGAGAGAGAGAGAGAGAGAGAGAGAGGACGAAACACGAAATAAGAAAAGTGAAAGCAGGATATGTTAATTTTCTCCAAATAAGGACGAGGGGGAGAAAAGCCGTGCCAGGTAAAAACAATGAAAGGCTTATACGTGTAGGTAGCCCAGGGATTAATTACACGGGATGACGAGGGAAAGCAAGCAACAACAGCAATGAACCCCCATTTGTTTTTGAGATTTTAAGACGTTTGCCCCATTAGTTTGGCAATCTTAAGACCTTTCGATCCATTTCTTGTCGTTTTTAAGATCTTTCGTGCCATTTAGGTGTCGATTTTTTTCCTGGCGGGCGATAGCGAGCCTGCAATTAAGGAGGAACATTTTTCTACCGAAATATGTACACATTTATCTCAAAAAAAGGAGTCTTCGGGGTATTTACTAAGCTTGATGGAGGTCTAGGGAGGAAACTAGAATATATGATAAATAAATAAATAAATAAATATACAGTATAATGAACAAATAAATAATAATCTCCCTTTAACTCTCTCAGCCAGTGACACCTTTTTCGCTATAGTCTGGCTAAAATTACTTGGTGCAAACAGAAAATGGGAAACGGGATGCCTAGGAAGGCTCAAATAAACAGAAAATATCGGGGATGGAGGAAAAACGGAGAGAAGCGGCAAAAAAAAAAACGGAAACCGCATTAAAATAGAACAGCATAGAAGGGAAACATTACTAGGAAACAAATAAATACACATACAATAACTGATACATTTAGAAATCCAAGCCAAAAATGTATAACACAAAAAAAAAAACATATAAAAACACAGAGGCAATAAAACGTAAGGCGAGATAGAAAAATACACGGAATACAAATAAATATAAACAAAAGAAGAGGGGAAACGAAGAGGGAGAGAAAAAGAAGAAGAGGGAGAGATAAAAATATAAAGAGGGAGAGAAAAAAGAAGATCCAGCCGTGACAATATTACCACAAATAAATAATAAAATGTGAAAAGAGTGAGAGAGAGAGAGAGAGAGAGAGAGAGAGAGAGAGAGAGAGAGAGAGAGAAAGGAGGATGCTAATGCTAACCGAGAGAAAGGCTTTATTTATCTCAGCTGGCCCGAAAGAGTACCTAGAATAACAGAGTACCCCCCCCCCCCCACACACACACACACACACATGGGCCAGGTCACCGGACGCCATTTTGATTCCCAACTTCTTTGTCAAACACTCGATAAAATCAAATAAATGTTCGATATATATATAGATAAAGGGATAGTGAGGTAGATAGATAGATGTATGGATAGCATGCTGTTGAAAAACAATGCGTAAAAACAATGGAGTACGAAACAAAATGGCCGATAAATGTGGATTTAGAAACAATATGGCCGCCACAGTCAACAAAGTGGGCGGTACTCTGTTTTCTCGCGCCACCCTAACGCCAGAAACAGGTCTCTTATAATCTGTTGGCGTAATCGTCTGCATGTATAAAGAATGCAAATTGATTGTATATGTTTTGACATTAGGACCTCATTCGTCATCATCATCATCATTTGGCCGCTCGTTGATGTGTCTGTGTGTCTGTGTGTATCTCTCGTACCGTGTGTGTGTGTGTGTGTGTGTGTGTGTGTTTTATTTGAGGTCTTTAACAAACAATTTTTCCATATATCAATAGCGTATTGGTTCTAATATTAATAGTTATATATATATATATATATATACGTTTTAATCAACTACACCACGGCGTGATAAAGACAACTTAACCATGCGTGTTTATTTATATTTAAAGGATGGAGAAATCCAAGTTTGGAGAAAATATTCCATTCCGTACCAAGTCGGAGGACCCATATGCCAGAGTACCATGCAAGGAATTATCTATCGCTCGCCAGGAAAAAAATCAACACCTAAATGGCACGAAAATCTTAATATTGACAAAGAAATGGGTCGAAAAGTCTTAAAATCGCCAAACTAATGGGCCGAACGTCTTAAAAAATCTGAAAATTAATGGGGCTAAGCATGAGGGAGAATGGGGGCCAGGAACATTAATATTAACCCTTTCAGTACCGATGATATTCTGCTCGTTATATTATGATACTATTTCATTCAGCTTAAGAAGAACCCCTAGCAATTAAAAGCCTGCAAACTATCTCAATTAACCATTCTAACTACCACAGATCCTTCCTAAGCTGCACAAAATCTCACAAATACATTTGACCCACATGAATTAATTAGCCACGAGGTTCTACGACATGGAACCTCTCTCTCTCTCTCTCTCTCTCTCTCTCTCTCTCTCTCTCTCTCTCTCTCTCTCTCTCTCTCCTTCCTTGTTCATATTCCTCTGCCTTTTTCCTCTCTATCGCGACTGTCTCTTCTTTTTCTCTCCCTCATTTTTTTTCTCTTCTTTTTCTCTCCCTCCTCTTCTTTTTCTCTCCCTCTTCTTCTTTTTCTCTCCCTCTTCTTCTTTTTCTCTCCCTCTTTTGCTTTTTCTCTCCCTCTTCTTTTTTTTCTCTCCCTCTTTTGCTTTTCTCTCCCTCCTTCTTCTTTTCTCTCCCTCTTCTTCTTTTATCCCTTCCTTCCCTCTTCCTCTTTTATCCCTTCCTTCCCTCTTCCTCTTTTATCCCTTCCTTCCCTCTTCTTCTTTTCCCTCCCTCTTCTTCTTTTCCCTCCCTCTTCTTCTTTTATCTCCCTCTTCTTCTTTTCTCTCCCTCCTTGTTCTTTTCTCTCCCTCTTCTTTTTATCTCCCTCTTCTTTTTACCTCCCTCTTCTTCTTTGTCTCCCTCTTCTTCTTTTCCCTCCCTCTTCTTTGTCTCTCTCTTCTTCTTTTTCTCGCCCTCCTTGTTCTTTTCTCTCCCTCTTCTTTTTATCTCCCTCTTCTTTTTACCTCCCTCTTCTTCTTTTCCCTCCCTCTTCTTCTTTTCCCTCCCTCTTCTTTCTCTCCCTCTTCTTCTTTTTCTCTCACTCTTTTGCTTTTATCTCCCTCTTCTTTTTTCTCTCCGTCCTGGTCTTTTTCTCTCTCTTCTTCTTTCTCTCCCTCTTTGGTTTTTCTATTACTTATCATGCGTATTTTTCTTCTCCCATTCTATCTCCCCTTACGTTTTAGTGCCCCGGTGTTTTTTTGTATTGTCTGTTTTTACTTTGTTTTCTGGTTTTTATTTGTTTCCTTTTATGTTATTTTTTTTGTTTTCATTCTTTGTGTGTGTGTGGGTGTGTGTGTGTTTTTTTTTTAATTGATCCTCCCATTTTCTTTGCCGATTCTCTCGGTTTTTCCTCCTTTCCCGTTATTTTCTGTTGAGCTGACCCTTCCTCGGCATCCTGTTTCCCGTTTTCTTTTCGTGCCGTGCAATTTTAGCCAGACTATAGTATAAAACCAAAAAAATCGTCATTGACAGAGTTAAGACCCCCTTCTCTGTCATGTTTAGCCCCATTAGTTTTGCAATTTTAAGACGGTCGTCCCATTAGCTTGGCTAATTTAATACGGTTCGTGCCATTTAGGTGTCGATTTTTTTTCTGTCGAGCAATAGCGAGTGTCCAATTTATGAGGAACCTGCATTTAACCGGTGCATTTTTCTACCGAAAAATGAACAAATTCATCTCGAAGAGAGATCTCGAGGGCATTTTTTCAAGAACAAAATAAATAATACTAATATTACCATTTTGTTTTCTTTTTTTTCAGATATCGTAATTCCTGAGAAGGGGTGGCCATGAACGTGGTAAAATAGATAGATAAGTAAATAACAAATATCACCTTAAATCACGCCAACAGGTGTATTAAAGGCGTACTAAAAGTCGAGCTGATAATATGATAACAATAATAATAATAAGTAAACAAATATATATATATCAATAAATAACAAATATATATATCAATAAATAACAAATATATATCAATAAATAACAAATATATATATCAATAAATAACAAATATATATATCAATAAATAACAAATATATATATCAATAAATAACAAATATATATATCAATAAATAACAAATATATATATATCAATAAATAACAAATATATATATCAATAAATAACAAATATATATATCAATAAATAACAAATATATATCAATAAATAACAAATATATATATATCAATAAATAACAAATATATATATCAATAAATAACAAATGGCAATATAAATCACGCGAACAGGTGTGTGTGTGTGTGTGTGTGTGTGTGTGTGTGTGTGTGTGTGTGTGTGTGTCAGAGAAGTACTAAAAGTCTAGCCGGTCATGTAACCAAACGATACGTGCGCCAAACAAGTGTGTGTGTGTGTGTGTGAGACAAATCGGGCACACAGATGCTACGGACAGCTGTGAAAGGGGGGGGGGGGGGGGGGGAGGGAGGGAGGGAGGAGGGAGGGAGGGAGGGAGGGGGAGGGAGAGAGAGAGAGAGAGAGAGAGAGAGAGAGAGAGAGAGAGAGAGAGAGAGAGAGAGAGAGAGAGAGAGAGAACGTGTACCGGCGGCCCCATAAGTTCAGTTGCTCTCCGTGATCTTATACCTGGAAATATTATATGCATGATTGAATTACGAGTGTATACATTATAGTTCCTTTTCCTATGCATTGGTAAACTCATCTGATTAGCCAACGGATACTTAAAATAAACCAACACTTGCAATTCATCCATACTAATTTTACCGTCATACCTAAGATCACGACAAAGAACCGAACTTATTTCTTATTTCCATGTTTCTTACAAAAGGACATTATCTAGTTTAAGGGGGGGGGGGGGGGGATGGTTAACTTTTGAGGGTATTTTTGCATGTATTCATTATATATTTTTTCTAGTTTCCTCCCTAGACCTCCATCAAATGAAAAAAAAAATCCATTAGATCCCCTTTCTAGATTAATTTGTAATTTGTTTTTGGTAGAAAAATGTCCCGGCCGAAGGCCGGTTCTTCCAACATTACAGGCTCACTATCGTTCGCCAGGGAAAAATAGACACCTAAATAGCACGAAAGGTCTAAATATTGACGAAGAAATGGGGCGAAAGATCTTAAAATCGACTAACTAATGGGGCAAACATCTTAACATCTAAAAACTAATGGGGCTATACATGAGGGAGAAAGTGGTCCAGAAAAGCGGCCCCTCCCCCCTTAATACTTATAACTAATGTCCCCCTTATTGATTCTCTTCATCCACTTGAAGGGGGAGGTATCTTTATTACTTTATTTAATTAATGTATTTATTTATTATTGTTTTAGTTTCTTCCTTAGACCTCCATCAAGCTTAAAAAACATACTCAAGATTCCCCTATTAGATAAATTTGTACCTTTTTCGGTAGAAGAATGTTTCGCAGGTTCCTCCTAAATTACAGGCTCGCTTTCGCTCGCCAGGAAAAAATCGATACCTAAACGGCACAAAAGGTCTTAATATTGACACAAAAAAAAAATTGGGTCGAGAAGTCTTATAATCGCCAAACTAATGGTCTTGAAATATGAAAGCTAATGTGGCTAAACTCGAGGGAGAAGGGGGAGCCAGAAAAACCAACAGCCTCCCTCCCCCCCATAAACACCTCTGTCACATCTCCTCTACATCCTCGTCTTGGTAATAATTAATGTATGAGGCATCTCAGAAGGTTATGAATAGATGTTCACGAAATTTGGTGGTCAGCTAAAATATGCGCCAAGGAAAACGTGATTCAATTTTGAGCCTATTGGGGATACTTTAAAGCCTTTGTTACCATCAGGGGTATTTAGAAACCTTTAGTTTAGTTACTTCAACCTCTGCAGTTGTCTTTGAGTTAGCTGTGGGCAGAAAACTAATTTTGGAGAGGTAATTATAAGAGTGAGAGAACTCTATTTCTTATTGCTAATCTGGCAACCTCTGCGTCATAAATGCGTGAAAGGGTTAATGGTAAAGAACCAGCCATCGGTAAGCGGAGGTATGCACTCTAGTTTGCATCTGAATTCAACTTAAGGGGGAAAGGTAGTTTTGATTTGCTATTTTTTTTTATTTTTTACATGTTTTATTAGTTTGCTCCCTAGACCTCCATCAAGCTTAAAAAACACCCGCCCAAGACCCTCCTTCAAGATAAATTTGTACATTTTTCAATTGAAAAATGTCGCGGCCGAAAGCCGCTTTCTCGTATATGACAGGCTCGCTATCGCTCGTCAGGAAAAAATCGATACCTAAATGACATGAAGAAACTTAAAATTGACAATGAAATGGGGCGAAAGGTCTAAAATCGTCAAACTATTAAGCCAAACGTC
>CM064503.1:7445493-7495493 GCA_032716605.1 Paralithodes platypus | reverse complement strand
CGGAGGAATGTGGGGGTGAGAATGGGGAGGCGGGGGGATGTATCGGGAGGGAGAGGGTGAGAGGAGAGCAGACGGGGGAGTTTGAGGGAGGTGGGGTGAGTGTGTTGGATGGAAGAGGAAGAGGTGTGTGTGTGTGTGTGTGTGTGAAAATGGGGGGGGGGTAATAATGGGAAGGGGGAGATCGACGTAGGGGAGGGGGGGGGGGCGAGGTGTAGGGTAAGGGGGAGAGCTGTGTGTGTGAGGGGGGTGGTGGGGCAGGGGGTATAAGAGTACAAAGAAAGTCAAACAACAACAGGTCCAACGACCCCTCAAGGCTGATTGCCCTCCAAAACACTGATGGTCAAGTGTCCAAACAGTGTTTTAGAGTGGGTAAGGGAAAAATGGTAGGGTTAAGGGGGGATATATATATATATATATATATATATATATATATATATATATATATATATATATATATATATATATATATATTCTGACATACGGAGCCCTGTATGTTAATTTAAGAGTTAGAATTAGAGTTGAAGGAGCCCACTACCCAAACGGTGAAGCAGACTAGCGAACGAGCGAGTGGGCAAACCATCTCGCCCCATACCAGCTCGCCCCATACCTCGATGACCGATGCTATGACGTATGATCGACGCCAGGAGCTGTGAGTGGACGACACACCTGTTATGTGATTCGAGGAGCTATGATTGGAGCGCGCACCATCAACCGCCTCCTGATTCGTTCCTACACCATCATTGTTTGGTATATAAGACCCGAGTTGTGGGCATTCAAATCGGTCTCATTTGGAGTTGGGGAAGGTGAACTTGCAGCTGGAGGAAGACGGGGTGAAGTATTATAATGGGATTGTGACTGTCAGTCAGATTATATAAATGTGTGTTAAGTGTGTTCGGTGTAAACACTTACGTTATGTTGGTTAGTGAGATATGTGTTTGGGAATTAACGTGAACACTCCTATTATGTGTTTAACTATTTAATTGGGAATTAACGTGAACACTACTAGTATGTGTTTAACTATTTAATTGGGAATTAACGTTAACGCTATTATGTACTTAACTATTTTAGTTGACTAACTTGTGGACTAAAGCAACTCTTTAAGTAATTGGGTTATGATGAAAGTAATACTATTGTTTTATATTAATACTTACAAGTTCTTTCATTTTCTTTGAATTAAGCTTACATTGCTTAATGGTGCTTAGTACGGTGATGCTATTGTCTCGTATTAGTAATATCGCCTTAGACTAACATGGCTGTGTTAATATTACTTCTAGTGATTTCCTAAGCTGAAGAAAATTCTTTTGCTTCAAAATATTATATTTTGCTTTTCATATTATTTGAGTGAGACCTGAATCGAATCTATGAAACGATCCTGTAACTTTATTTACTCATAATCAAACCTCAATGTTACGTGGTTAAGAAATAAATTTAACTAATTATTAAATATATATCTAACTTTTTATGTGACTTTGATATTACTCCTGATGATAATAATAATATAATACTATTAACGTAAGACAAGAACCAAGAATAATTACATTAAATATAAATAAAAGGACATAAGAAAACTATCTATTCATTTCAAAAAGGGTAAGAGACAGAAATATTCTTACTTTAATATTTATCTTTCAAGACTTTTTATACAATTAATAGTCCTTCTTTAGCTATAACTTATTCGGTTCATAACCATAGCCTACTAAGCTTCGGTTAAATAATAATTCTTTATAAATACTACATGACTTTAATTAGTTTCAGTATTTTTCATAATTAAAGAGTATCAGTCAATAAAGGATACCAAGTCCTAAGATCCAAAAGGAAAGGAAGCAACAACAGGAAATTATTTTATTAGATTTTACTTTTGTTTTGCCTTCAGCTGACTGATACCTTAATATATATCTCTGTGCTATCTAGATTCATCAAGTTAACCACTTGAGGATCAAGATACGTAACAATATATATTATATTGATATATACTGTATATATATTAGGGCAACCTCCTGACATCCATCCCCCATCACTCAAAATGGGCTAGAGCAAATGGGCTGTACCTTCCCAAACGTAGTCTCTGGCTGACTCCTCCTAAATGGTAAAACTATTAGCTCGATTACACTATACTCTTTTCTTTTCAACTGACGGTAAACTGCAAAGTTCCCATCAAGATTGTTCAGTTATTTTGAAAGTTTTATAGTAAAATATGGTGCTATGTACTGTATATAAACTTGGTCTTTAATCCCAAATCCCAAAGCCATAGTAGTTTCATTTTGTTCCATTAAGTATCAAGACATTAGCTATTAAGGGGAGACTGACCGTTTGTTTGGTCTATTAATTAATTTATTCAAATATTTTTTTAGTTTCCTCGCTAGACCTCCATCAAGCTTAGAAAAACACCCCCTAGACCCACCTTCAAGAAATTTGTTTACATTTTTCGGTAGAAAAAATTCTCGGCCGAAGGCCGGTTTCTCTTAAAATTGCAGGGTCGCTATTGCTCGACAGGAAATAATCGACACCTAAATGGCACGAAAGGTCTTAAAATTTACAACAAAATGGGTCGAAAGGTGTTAAAAATCGCCAAACTAACGGGCCGAACGTCTTATAATCTCAAAACTAGTGGGGCTAAACATTAGGGAGAAGGGGGTCCAGAGAAACGCCGGTCTGCCTCCCCTTAAGGGATTCAATTTACCGTCAGATGAAAAGAGACAGAGTATAGTTGTTCTGTAGTAGTTATATAGGGCTAAGTGGAGGTTAAGGGCAGATATCCACGTGAGGGATTTTTTTCTTGACCCCTTTCTCCCTCATGTTTAGCCCCATTGCTTTTGATATTATAAAACGTATGCCCCATTAGTTTAGCGATTTTAAGAACTTTCACCCCATATTAAGACCTTTCGTGCAATTCAGGTGTCAATGTTATCCTGGCGAGCGATAGCGAGCCTGTAATTTAAGAGGAACCGGCCTTCGGCCGGGACATTTTTCTACCGAAAAATGTACAAATTTATCTTGAAAGGGATTCAAGGGGGTGTAATTTTAAGCTTGATGGAGGTCTAGGGAACAAACTAAATACCTCCCCTTAACATTTGTTGGCCAACCTATACTGAATGGACTATAGGAAAAGTGTAACGTATAGAAGGTAGAGAGGAGTTAGAGTAAGAGGGGGGAGGGGAGGGGGGGGAGAGAAGAGGTGGGGGGGGGGGGAGGAGAGAAGATGCGTGGAGAAGTGGTGGTGGAGGAGGAGGAGGGTGTTGAGGGTGGAGAAAGAAAAGTTGGGAAGAAAAAGAAAGGTGTGGAGAGAGAGAGAGAGAGAGAGAGAGAGAGAGAGAGAGAGAGAGAGAGAGAGAGAGAGAGAGAGAGAGAGAGAGAGAGAGAGACAGTGAGTGAGTGAGTGAGTGAGAGAGAAAGAGAGAAAGAATCTCAACATTTAATGCCTATTAGACACGCATGTGGTCTGTCAAAGAAAGGTATAAAAGGAGAGAATTATACTGATTTATATTCATTATTATTATTATTATTATTATTATTATTATTATATTTTATTTATTTTATTTATATATTTTTTTGTTATCCCTCCCTTCATAAAGAAAAACAAAGATGTACATTTTTCGGTATTAAAAGGGCCCAGTCGAAGGCGGTTCTTCCCAAATTGCAGGCTTGCTATCGCTCACCAGGAACAAAATTATACCTAAATGGCACAACAGATCTGAATATTGAGAAAGAAATGGGGGCAAAAGGTCTTAAAATCGCCAAACTAACGGGACGAACGTCTTAGCATATCAAAAACTAATGGGGCTAAACATGAGGGAGAAGGAGGTTCGAAAAAATAATCCCTTAAGTGAAAATGTCGCCTTAACCCGTTCAATACCGATGGCGTCCTTTTAACTATATTCTGGTTACTATTAGACGATTTCAGTCAGTTTAAATAGGGCTTCTTGAAATAAACAGGCTTCGAACTATCTCCCTTAACTCTCTTTACTACCACAATCCTTCTTAAATAGGGTCTCTTCAAATAAACATGCTTCGAACTATCTCCCTTAACTCTCTTTACTACCACAATCCTTCTTAAATAGGGCTTCTTGAAATAAACAGGCTTCGAACTATCTCCCTTAACTCTCTTTACTACCACAATCCTTCTTAAATAGGGTCTCTTCAAATAACATGCTTCGAACTATCTCCCTTAACTCTCTTTACTACCACAATCCTTCTTAAATAGGGCTTCTTGAAATAAACAGGCTTCGAACTATCTCCCTTAACTCTCTTTACTACCACAATCCTTCTTAAATAGGGTCTCTTCAAATAAACATGCTTCGAACTATCTCCCTTAACTCTCTTTACTACCACAATCCTTCTTAAATAGGGCTTCTTGAAATAAACAGGCTTCGAACTATCTCCCTTAACTCTCTTTACTACCACAATCCTTCTTAAATAGGGTCTCTTCAAATAAACATGCTTCGAACTATCTCCCTTAACTGTCTTTACTACCACAATCCTTCTTAAATAGGGCTTCTTGAAATAAACAGGCTTCGAACTATCTCCCTTAACTCTCTTTACTACCACAATCCTTCTTAAATAGGGTCTCTTCAAATAAACATGCTTCGAACTATCTCCCTTAACTGTCTTTACTACCACAATCCTTCTTAAATAGGGCTTCTTGAAATAAACAGGCTTCGAACTATCTCCCTTAACTCTCTTTACTACCACAATCCTTCTTAAATAGGGTCTCTTGAAATAAACAGGCTTCGAACTATCTCCCTTAACTCTCTTTACTACCACAATCCTTCTTAAATAGGACCTCTTGAAATAAACAGGCTTCGAACTATCTCCCTTAACTCTTTTTACCTTTTACCGGGATGTAACACAGGACCCCATACCATTAAACACATCATAGAAGACTGCATTTCACAAAACCACTTACGCCAACAACACAATCTACACTCAACGAGAGTTCTGTGGGAAAGCCCGATCGTGGCCATGGCCTTTCTCAGGGACTCGGGGCTGTTCGGCCAGGCAGCTTAGGGAACAACAAAAACAACAACTCTTTTTACCACCACAATCCTTCTTAAATAGGGCCTCTTCAAATAAACAGGCTTCGAACTATCTCCCTTAATTACCACAGATCCTTCTTAAACTGCCCACAATCGTCTATACAAAACTAGAAATATAATTATAAAAGACGTCTGCGGTACAGAAGGGGTTACACAGGTAAATTGTTAATTACTAGACTATGTGCGCACCTCCACGTAACCTTTCTCCCCCCCTGCCAGTCAATTAAGGGGAGACAGACCGTTTTTCTGGTCACCCTTCTCCTTAATGTTTAGCCCCACTAGTTTTGAGATTATAAGACGTTCGGCCCGTTAGTTTGGCGGTTTTAACACCTTTCGCCCCATTTCATTGTCAATTTTAAGACCTTTCGTGCCATTTAGGTGTCCATTATTTCCTGGCGAGCGATAGCGAGCCTGCAATTTGAAGAGGAAACGGCCTTCGGCCAGGACATTTTTCTACCGAAAAATGTACAAATTTATCTTGAAGGGGGGTCTAGGGGGTGTTTTTCTAAGCTTGATGGAGGTCTAGGGAGGAAACTAAAAAAATATATAAATACATTAATTAATAGACCAAACAAACGGTCAGTCTCCCCTTTCAGCTTGATAACGCTCAATGTAATTCACGAGGAAAGGTTATTGAGTACGCTGACATGGCTATACACACACACACACACACATAATTATCGAACCGACCACTGGCGACGAGTTTTGGACTAAGAGGAAGTTGGAGCCGTAAATACATCGATATATTGCCCCTCCTGTACCGGCAACGTCTTTCTTGTATTTCATTCTCGCTGTATCTCGACGAGTTTGTGAGGTTTTATAAATATATGTGGTAGTAAAAAGGGTTAAGTGAGATTGTTCGAAGCCTGTTATAACTGCTGGATCGAGTCCCCTTTTCAAACTCGTCTAATAGTAACCTGAATAAAGCTAAAAAGACGGCACCGGTACTGTAAGGGTTAAGGGGAGATTTCCACTTGAGGGATTTTTTTCTTTACCCCTTTCTCCCTCATGTTTAGCCCCATTGCTTTTGAAATTTTAAGACGTTCGCCCCCATTATTTGGGCGATTTTAAGAACTTTCACCCCATTTATGTCACTTTTAAGACCTTTCGTCCCATTTAGGTGTCGATTTTTTCCTGGCGAGCGATAGCGAGCCTGTAATTTAAGAGGAACCGGCCTTCGGCCGGGACATTTTTCTACCGAAAAATGTACAAATTTATCTTGAAAGGGGGTCATGGGGGGTGTAATTTCAAGCTTGATGGAGGTCTAGGAAACACACTAAAAACCTCCCCTTAAAACAGAATTACCAGCTAATTTACGGGCGTAGTACAGTGGCGCTAATAAGTCATGCCCCAGCTGTCATTACGTTTGGCTCTCTCTGTGCTGTATTAATGTCTGTCAGATGTTGAATAGGGTGGGTAAGTGTTTGTATAGTACACTCGATATGAAGAAATTAAGCTTAGATATTGCTGATACCAATTATTGATCAAAACATACTTGGTGCCGAGACATGACTTATTAGGCCGACTGTACATTCATAAATACGACATACCACAGACATGTAATAATAATAACAATAATAATAATAATAATAATAATAATAATGAATACAATACTACTACTACTACTACTAATAACAATAATACAAATAATAATAATAATAATAGTTTCTGATAGATAGAAATTACGTTGAATTGGGTTTTCGTATTTATGAATGGACTACGACCGTTATTTAGCTGGTATATCTGCTTGAATATCGATGTTTACGGTTCCAACTTCCTTATAGCCTGAAACTCCCTAGTGGTCTATTGATTACTTGCGAGTTCTGGGCTACAAGGAAGTAATTAGCCGAAATACAAGTGGCAGTGTGTGTGTGTGTGTGTGTGTGTGTGTGTGTGTGTGTGTGTGTGTGTGTGTGTGTAATCTGGTTTGGTTTGTTTTTGTTTTGTTTTTCTAACCCCCCTGTCACTATCTCTATATACCCGATAAAACAAGAGAAGATAAACCACACTTTATCACCCAATTGCATATAATATTAGACTACGAAAAAAAAATTGTGGCGGGAACTCAACGCAATAAAAGTCTTAAGGGGACGTTATTTTATTCATTTACATATGTTTTTATAATTACCGGTATATATGGTAAAAGTGGGGAGATTGTAGGCACCAATCGATCAGGGCTAGACCCAGGTGAGGTTATAGGCATGTGATAAAGAGTCGCTGGAACTCCTGTTTCATTTGCTTGGCCTCTCTTACTGATTTTCTTTGTGCCTCATTTACACTGAGAGCAATCCAGCTAGCTCTCACAAACACCTCCTCCTCCTATCCACTTCACTAAACTAAACATGCACACTACACTTCATTCCTCCACACCAAATTTTTTAAAAATTATTAATTTCAGCCCAGCCTCGGAGTCCCTAGGAGGGGGGACCATAAATGCCCCCACACCCGAACGACCATCCCCTGACGACCCCACAAAATTACCTGGACCGCGGCCTGTTACTCTTTCTATTGATTTCTGCAACATTCGCGGACTTTCCTCTAACTTTCACTCTGTTGAACACCATCTCTCCTCCTACAAACCTGATCTTCTCTTCCTCACCGAAACTCAGGTGTCTGTAGCAACATCCAGCAACCCCTTTTCTGTATCCTCCTACTTTCAAAGCCAAAGGCGGATGTTGTGCATATGTGCACAACAAACTCACTTGCTCTCGTGTTCCCGATTTCGACTCCCCTGAATTCTCTACTTTATGGCTCAAACTTTCCTGTCATTCTCTTACTAAATATTTCTGTGCTGTCTATCTTTCCCCTAACTCTACCAACTTTCCCAATCCATTTCTCCTTTCTCAGAAATCTCCATCTTAGAAGATTTCAACGTTCACCACCGCCAATGGCTCTCCTCTCACACTACTGATCCACCTGGTGAACAAGCCTACGTCTTTTCTATCATAAATGACCTAGAGCAGTTAGTTCAGCAACCCACCCGTATCCCGGATCGCATCGGAGATCGGCCCAACATTCTTGACTTGTTTTTAACTTCTAACCCTTCTTCTTATACTGTCAATCTTTTCTCTCCTCTGGGCTCCTCCGACCATAAACTTATCTCTGTCAACTGCCCTATCTCTCCAGTACGGCCACCCGATCCTCCTAGCCGGCGGCGCTTGTGGCACTTTGGCGCTGCCGACTGGGAAGCTCTCCGGCAGTACTTCTTTGATTTCCCATGGAATGATTTCTGCTTCCGTGGCCGGGGACCCTCGGAGAGTGCTGAACGCATTACCGAGGTAATCCTATCGGGCATGGAAGCATACATTCCATTCACTTTCTCTCAGACTAATGCTAAAAAATCTTGGTTTACTCACGCCTGTTCTACTGCTGTCCGCAATAAGGAGGAAGCATTCAAACGGTACCGATGCCTTAAAACTCAAGACTCTCATTCTTCCTATGTTTCTGCCCGGAATCAAGCCAAATCTGTTCTTCGACTTGCCAAACACTCTTTCATCAATAATAAATGCACTGAACTATCCAACTCTAGCTCTTCCCAAGCTTTCTGGCATCTAGCCAAAAACCTCTCCAACAATTTCTCTTTCTCGTCTTTCCCTCCCCTTTCCCATTCTGATGGCACAACCATCACTTCTTCCTCTGACAAAGCTAAACTCTTCGCTCAAACTTTTGCTAGAAACTCCACCTTGGATGATTCAGGTGCTATTCCTCCCTCTCCACCCTCCTCTCTCTTACTTATGCCTAATATCCTTATCTCTTCTAAAGATGTACTTTCTACCCTCTCTGGGCTTAATACTAATAAGGCGTACGGTCCGGACGGTGTTCCTCCTGTTGTTCTCAAAAACTGTGCTTCCGTGCTGACTCCCTGCCTAGGCAAATTCTTTCGTCTCTGTCTATCCTCTAACGTCTTCCCTTCATGCTGGAAGTTTGCTCACATTCAACCTGTCCCAAAGAAGGGTGACCGCTCTCAACCCTCCAACTATCGTCCAATTGCTCTCATCTCTTGTCTTTCTAAAGTTTTTGAAACTATTCTTGCTTCCAAATTTTTTAAGCATTTCTCTTCTTATAATCTGCTCTCAGATCGCCAGTATGGCTTCCTTAAGGGTCGCTCTACTGGTGATCTTCTTTCATATCTTACTAACTCTTGGTCATCCTCCTTTCGGGACTTCGGTGAGACATTTTCTATTGCACTAGACATATCAAAAGCCTTCGATAGAGTCTGGCACAAATCTTTAATTTCTAAACTACCCTCCTTCGGTTTCTATCCCTCCATCTGTGCCTTTGTCTCTAATTTCCTTTCCGGCCGTTCCATAGCCGCGGTTGTGGACGGCCATTGTTCACTTCCTCACCCTATAAACTCCGGTGTTCCTCAGGGCTCTGTCCTATCTCCTATTCTTTTTCTAATTTTTACAAATGATCTCCTCAACTGTACCTCAATTCCCATCCATTCATACGCAGACGACTCAACCTTACACTACTCCATTAGTTTTTCAGAACGCCACAGCCAGCAATCCCTCAATGACAAACGTAATGAAGCCATAGAACTCTTAAATTATGATCTAAATAATATCTCCAATTGGGGCAGAGAAAACCTTGTTGCCTTTAATGCTTCCAAAACCCAATTTCTCCATCTATCTACCCGTAAGGAACTCCCAGCGGACTATCCCTTATTCTTCAACAATACAAAAATCAATCCTTCATCTTCTCTCAATATTCTTGGTGTCTCCTTTTCTTCTACTCTCAGTTGGAAGGACCATATTACCAGTCTTGCTAAGGCAGCCTCCCAGAAGCTGGGTGTGCTCAACCGCCTTAGGGAGTTCTTTTCCCCTGCACAGCTTCTTGCTCTGTACAGGGGCATAGTGCGTCCTTGTATTGAGTATTGTTCACATGTGTGGGGAGGTTCCTCTCACACCGCTCTCCTAGACAAAGTTGAAAGGAAGGCCTTTCGTATCATTAACTTCCGTCCACTCACCAACTCTCCGCAATCTCTCTCTCTCCGCCGCAATGTTGCATCTCTCTCGCTATTCTATCGCTACCGTACTATAATAATCAGTGTTCCTCAGAGCTTTCCCAGTGTATACCACCTCCTTTACGTAGGGCACGTGGTACCCGTCTTGCAACTCAATCCCACCCCTACTCTGTGCAACTCTCCAACCCAAGAGTGAAACATTACTCTCAAACTTTCTTCTACTCAACAGCTGAGCTCTGGAACTCTCTCCCAGAATCAGTCTTTCCCTCTTCCTATGACTAAAATTGCTTCAAACTCGGTGTGTCCAGGCATTTTGGCTCGAACGTCCCTTGATTTTGGCCCTGTCACTCTTTCAACTATGGGGGAGGCACTCTCTATAGGCAGTTCTGCCTTTTGCCTCCCTCAATCACATAGAAAAAAAAAAAATATATATATATATATATATAATACTGTGTATATATATATATATATATATATATATATATATATATATATATATATATATTAGTTTGCTCCCTAGCTAGATCTCTATCAAACTTTAAATAGAATATAAATAAAATATATAAAAATCCCAATGACCCCCCCCCCCCTTTCGAGATAAATTAGTCCCACCCGAAGGTCGCCGGTTCCTCCTCCATTACAGGCTCGCTATCGCTCGCCAGGAAAAAATCGACACCTAAACGGCACGAAAGGTCTTGATACTGACAAAGACTTCCCCTTAAAATAGACCTACCTACAAACTCACAATACTCCTGCATTACCGGTATGGTATAGGCTCCTTCTCTATCCTTTTAAGGGGAGATTTCCACTTGAGGGATTTTTTTCTGGACACCTTTCTCCCTCATGTTTAGCCCCATTGCTTTTGAGATTTTAAGACCTTCGCCCTAGTAGTTTGGACATTTTGCCCCATTTCTGTCAATTTTAAGACCTTTCGTGCCGTTAAGGTGTCAATTTTTTCCTGGCGAACGATAGCGAGCCTGTAATTTAGGAGCAACCGGCCTCCGGCCGGGAATTTTTTCTACCGAAAAATGTACAAATTTATCTCTAGGGGGTGTAATTTTAAGCTTGATGAAAAAGTAGGGAACAGACTAAATTCCTCCCCTTAACTAATGTATTTGTTTATTTATGTATTTATGTATTTGTTTATTTGTTTATTTATGTATTTGTTTATTTATGTATTTGTGTATTTTTTTATTTGTGTATTTTTTTATTTGTGTATTTTTTTATTTGTGTATTTTTTTATTTGTGTATTTTTTTATTTGTGTATTTGTGTATTTATGTATTTGTGTATTTATGTATTTGTTTATTTGTTTATTTATGTATTTGTTTATTTGTGTATTTATGTATTTGTTTATTTGTGTATTTATGTATTTGTTTATTTGTGTATTTATGTATTTGTGTATTTATTTTGTTGTATTTATGTATTTGTGTATTTATTTTGTTGTATTTATGTATTTGTGTATTTATTTTGTTGTATTTATGTATTTGTGTATTTGTGTATTTATGTGTTTGTTTATTTATGTATTTGTTTATTTATGTATTTGTTTATTTATGTATTCATGTATTTGTGTATTTATGTATTTGTTTATTTGTGTATTTATGTGTTTGTTTATTTATGTATTTGTTTATTTATGTATTTATGTATTTGTTTATTTGTGTATTTGTTTATTTGTGTATTTATGTATTTATGTATTTGTTTATTTGTGTATTATGTATTTGTTTATTTATGTATTTGTTTATTTATGTATTTATGTATTTGTTTATTTGTGTATTTATGTATTTGTTGATTTGTGTATTATGTATTTGTTTATTTATGTATTTGTTTATTTGTGTATTTATGTATTTGTTTATTTGTGTATTTATGTATTTGTTTATTTATGTATTTATGTATTATATATTTGTTTATTTGTGTATTTATGTATTTGTTTATTTATGTATTTATGTATTTATGTATTTGTTTATTTGTGTATTTATGTATTTGTTTATTTATGTATTTATGTATTTGTTATTTGTGTATTTGTTTATTTGTGTATTTATGTATTTGTTTATTTATGTATTTGTTTATTTATGTATTTATGTATTTGTTTATTTGTGTATTTATGTATTTGTTTATTTATGTATTTGTATTTGTTTATTTATGTATTTATGTATTTTTTTATTTGTGTATTTATGTATTTGTTTACTTATGTATTTGTTTATTTATGTATTTATGTATTTGTTTATTTATGTATTTATGCATTTGTTTATTTGTTTATTTGTGTATTTATGTATTTGTTTATTTATGTATTTATGTATTTGTTTATTTATGTATTTATGTATTTGTTTATTTGTGTATTTATGTATTTGTTTATTTATGTATTTGTATTTGTTTATTTATGTATTATGTATTTGTTTATTTGTGTATTTATGTATTTGTTTACTTATGTATTTGTTTATTTGTGTATTTATGTATTTGTGTATTTATGTATTTGTGTATTTATGTATTTGTTTATTTGTGTATTTATGTATTTGTTTATTTGTGTATTTGTTTATTTATGTATTTGTTTATTTATGTATTTGTTTATTTATGTATTTATGTATTTGTTTATTTATGTATTTATGCATTTGTTTATTTGTGTATTTATGTATTTGTTTATTTATGTATTTGTATTTGTTTATTTATGTATTTATGTATTTGTTTATTTGTGTATTTATGTATTTGTTTATTTGTGTATTTATGTATTTGTTTATTTATGTATTTGTTTATTTATGTATTTATGTATTTGCTTATTTGTGTATTTATGTATTTGTTTATTTATGTATTTATGTATTGGTTTACTTTTCTCCCTAGGCCTCCATCAAGCTTAAAATAAATCATCATCAAGATCCCCCTTCGAGATTAATTTGTACATTTTTCGGGAGAAAAATTTCCCAGCCGGTTCCTCCGAAATTACACGCTCGCTATCGCTCGCCAGGTATAAAGTCGAGACCTAAGGGGCACCAAAGTCCTTTATATTGAAAAAAAAAATGGGACCAAAGATCTTAAAATCGACAATCTAATAGAGAAAACATAATTGAATCTCCAAACAAATGAGGTTAAACATGAGGGAGAAGGGGGGGGTGGGGGGTTCTATAGGGGGGGGGGGGGCGGTCTAGGAAGAAAGAAAGAAAGAAAAAAAAAAAAAAAAAAAACCTCCTCCCTCATTTCTCGACCGTGTATTATATATGATGCTAAACATGAGGGAAAAGGGGGAGGGGGGGGGGGGGGGGGTCGGTCTAATTTCTGGACCGTGTACTATATACTGTAGCTCTCTCTCTCTCTCTCTCTCTTGTACCCATCTACCTACACCACAACGAAGAGAGGAAGGTCATGGGATACGGTTATAAGGGGAGACTGACCGTTTGTTTGGTCTATTAATTCATTTATTCATATATGTTTTTAGTTTCCTCCCTAGACCTCCATCAAGCTTAGAAAAACACCCCCTAGACCCCCCTTCAAGATAAATTTGTACATTTTTTCGGTAGAAAAATGTCCCGGCCGAAGGCCGGTGGTCTTCATATTGACATATAAATGGAGCGAAAGGTCTTAATATCACCAATCTAATGGTGCGAACGTCTTATAATCTCAAAATTAGTGGGGCTAAACATTAGGGAGAAGGGGGTCCATAAAAACGGTCTGCCTCCCCTTCACGGGTCATCACCCTATGACGCGGTAACCTTATTTATCAAGGGGGGTTTGTGGACCCCCCGCCCCTCCCCCTTCTCCCTCATGTTTAGCCCCATTTGTTTTGAAATTTTAAGACGTTCGCCCCATTAGATTGGTGATAATAAGACCTTTTGTTCCATTTATATGTCAATATTAAGACCTTTCCTTCCCAAATAAGTGTCGATTTTATACTGGCGAGCGATAGCGAGCCTACAATTTAGGAGGAACCGGCCTTGGGCCGGGGCATTATTGTACCGAAAAATTAGCAACTTTATCACGTTGAAAGGTCTCCGGGGTATTTATTAAAATCTTGATGAAGGTGTAGGGAGGGGGAAAAAAAAATAATATCAAAATAAATACAATAAATACATACAAATATAAATATTAAAACCTAATAAATATATAAACAAACAAACAAACAAATAAAAGCTTGGCCTTAATATGGACGACAAGGAAAGGTTATTGGGAACGACGGCCACATATTCCGGGGTGACCCACACACACACACACACACACACACACACACACACACACACACACACACACACACACACTGTACTGTATATATTACCGAGAGATATATATTGATTGACACCCTAATGGCTACACACATTATATTTATTGAGCATAGAGCATAGAGATTAGGGACTACATCAAAATATATATATATATATGACATCATCATACACATACTGTAACACTCATTTAGTTTGTAATTATGTTGGTTCAAAGCATGAGAGTATTGCAAAATATTAATAATAATAATAATAATAATAATTATTATTATTATTATATAAATAATAATATATTGTGATTTTTTTTCTCAGACTATTGGGGTTCATAAAGCAGGAAATTTAACTTAAAGGGGAGATGGGTCGTTTTTCTAGATTCCCTTCTCCCTCATGTTTAGCCCCATTAGTTTGTCGATTTTAAGACCTTCCGCCCCATTTTCTTGTCAATATTAATACCTTTCGTGCTATTTAGTTGTCGATTTATTTCCCTGGCGAACGATAGTGAGCCTGTAATTTTGCAAGAATCGGCCTTTGGCCGGAAAATGTTCTACCGAAAAATGTACAAATTAATCTAGAAGGGGGATCTAATGGATGTTTATATAAGTTTGGTGGAGGTCTAGGGAGGAAAACAGAAAACCTAATTATAGATTAACCCCTTGAAGCTCTGACGCGTTTTAGCAGTATATTTTGGCTAGCATTAGGCGATTTTATGCAGCTTGGGAAGGATCTGTGGGCAAGAAAAGGGTCAATACTATCTCCATCAACCCTTTGAGTGCCGTATATACGGTACCGTTACTAATCGGAATTAAATCGTCTAATAGTATCTAGAAAACAGAACAGAAACGCGTATTGGAGCTTGAAAGGGTTAAAAAATCCCCTTCTTAACCCCTTCTTTACCGGCGGAGTCTTTTATATTTTATTGTAGCTGTATTTAGAGGATTTTGTGCAGCTTAAGAAGGATCTGTGGTAGTAAAAAGGGTTAAGTGAGATAGTTTGAAGCCTGTTAATTGCTGGAGACCCTTTTGGAAACTGAATGAAATCGTCTACTAGTAGCCAGAATAACGTTACAAGGACGTCGTCGGTACAGAGAGGGTTAAGCATTTGAGATCTACTGTAATGGCCACCATGTGTTATGTTTTATGACATACTCATTTATTTAAGTTTTATTTGAGCTATGATTTATTTGATTTATGTTTTATTTTAATTATGTGTTATTTATACTGTTTTATTTTAATTATGTGTTATTCATACTGTTTTATTTTAATTAAGTTTTATTTATATTATGTTTTATTTTAATGATATACTTGATTTATCTTTTATTTACATTTTATTTTATTCATGTTTTATTCGAATTATGATTTATTCGAAGTATGTTTCATTCGAATTATGATTTATTCGAATTATGTTTCATTCGAATTGTGTTTCATTCGAATTATGTTTCATTCGAATTATGATTTATTCGAATTATGTTTCATTCGAATTGTGTTTCATTCGAATTATGTTTCATTCGAATTATGTTTCATTCGAATTATGATTCATTCGAATTATGTTTCATTCGAATTATGTTTCATTCGAATTATGTTTCATTCGAATTATGTTTCATTCGAATTATGATTCATTCGAATTATGTTTCATTCAAATTATGTTTCATTCGAATTATGATTAATTCGAATAATGTTTTATTTGAATTATGTTTCATTCGAATTGTGTCATTCGAATTATGTTTCATTCGAATTATGATTCATTCAAATTATGTTTCATTCGAATTATGATTCATTCGAATTATGTTTCATTCGAATTATGTTTAATTCGAATTATGTTTCATTCGAATTATGATTTATTCGAATTATGTTTCATTCAAATTATGTTTCATTCGAATTATGATTAATTCGAATAATGTTTTATTTGAATTATGTTTCATTCGAATTGTTTCATTCGAATTATGTTTCATTCGAATTATGATTCATTCAAATTATGTTTCATTCGAATTATGATTCATTCAAATTATGTTTCATTCGAATTATGTTTAATTCGAATTATGTTTCATTCGAATTATGATTTATTCGAATTATGTTTCATTCAAATTATGTTTCATTCGAATTATGATTAATTCGAATAATGTTTTATTTGAATTATGTTTCATTCGAATTGTTTCATTCGAATTATGTTTCATTCGAATTATGATTCATTCAAATTATGTTTCATTCGAATTATGATTCATTCGAATTGTTTCATTCGAATTATGTTTAATTCGAATTATGTTTCATTCGAATTATGATTTATTCGAATTGTTTCATTCAAATTATGTTTCATTCGAATTATGATTTATTCGAATTATGTTTCATTCGAATTATGATTTATTCGAATAATGTCTAATTCGAATTATGATTCATTCGAATTATGTTTCATTCGAATTATGATTCATTCGAATTATGTTTCATTCGAATTATGATTCATTCGAATTATGATTCATTCGAATTATGTTTCATTCGAATTATGATTCATTCAAATTATGATTCATTCGAATTGATTCATTCGAATTATGATTCATTCGAATTATGTTTCATTCGAATTATGATTTATTCGAATTATGTTTCATTTGAATTATGATTTATTCGAATTATGTTTCATTTGAATTATGTTCATTTTATGTTTATTTGCATAGTTTTGTTTTTATATATGAATTATGTGTTATCGTATTTTATTTGTTTTATCATTTATACTGTTCACATAATAGCAATTCAATGGTTCGTGATGAAAATGATGAAATAATTATATATGTGTGTGTGTGTGTGTGTGTGTGTGTGTGTGTGTGTGTGTGTGTACTGTAAACGTCAATATTTACGTTTAACCCCTTCTGTACCGGCGACGTCTTTCTAAACAAATTCTCCCTACATTTATACGATGTTGTGCAGTTTAAGAAGGATCTGTGCTAGGAAAATGGATGAAGTGAAATAGTGCTCAGCCTATTCATTGTTGCAGGGCCTTTCTAAGCTGTATAAACCCGTCTAATAGTAGCCATAATCCAATTAAAACCGTCTAATAGTAGCCATAATCCAATTAAAACCGTCTAATAGTAGCCATAATCCAATTAAGACCGTCTAATAGTAGCCATAATCCAATTAAAACCGTCTAATAGTAGCCATAATCCAATTAAAACCGTCTAATAGTAGCCATAATCCAATTAAAACCGTCTAATAGTAGCCATAATCCAATTAAGACCGTCTAATAGTATCCATAATTCAATTAAAACCGTCTAATAGTATCCATAATCCAATTAAAACCGTCTAATAGTAGCCATAATCCAATTAAAACCGTCTAATAGTAGCCATAATCCAATTAAAACCGTCTAATAGTAGCCATAATCCAATTAAAACCGTCTAATAGTAGCCATAATCCAATTAAAACCGTCTAATAGTAGCCATATAATCCAATTAAAACCGTCTAATAGTAGCCATAATCCAATTAAAACCGTCTAATAGTAGCCATAATCCAATTAAAACCGTCTAATAGTAGCCATAATCCAATTAAAACCGTCTAATAGTATCCATAATCCAATTAAAACCGTCTAATAGTAGCCATAATCCAATTAAAACCGTCTAATAGTAGCCATAATCCAATTAAAACCGTCTAATAGTAGCCATAATCCAATTAAAAGGACATCACCGGTACTGAATGGGTTAAGGGGGAGATAGTCGCTTTTTCTGGACCCCCTTCCCCTCATGTTTAGCATATTTATTTTGAGATTTTAAGACGTTCGTTTCATTACTTTGTCGATTTTGAGACCTTTCGCCCCATTTCTTTGTCAATATTAAGACCTTTTGTGCCACTTAGGTGTCAAATTTTCCCTGGCGAGCGATAGCGAGCCTGTAATTTTAGAAGCAACCGGCCTTCGACCGGGACATTTTTCTACCGAAAAATGTAAAAATTTATCTTAAAAGGAGGTCTAGGGCATGTTATTTTAAGGGGGGTGACCTGCCTTTGTTCACCCTTTTCTTTCTTTCTCTAGGTTGTATCCATTCGGACCCATTCACCCTACTATTTTAAGACGTTTACCCCCATCCAGGTGTCAATATTTTCCTGGCGAGCGGTAGCGAGCCAGCATATATATATATTGTTTTTGACAGCAAGCTAAATTTTTACATTTTTCGATAGAAAAATTTCTCCGGCGAAGCCGGATTTCTCCACACAATGCTGGCTCGCTATCGCTCGCCAGGAAGATATCGACACCTGGATGGGGATAAACGTCTTACAACAGTTGGCTGAATGGGGCCGAATGGATACAAGCCAGAGAAAGAGAAAACGAAACAGATGACCCCCCCTTAAGCTTGATGGAGGTCTAGCGAGGAAACTAAAAATATACATCGATAAACGACGATCACGTATTTCCCACCATAGTCTGGTTACCGTGAGACGATATTAATAGTTTAGCTTATAACGTACACCGAGTAGTCAAAGGCGTAAAGTATGAAGTGATCTCGATAAAGTTAAGAAAGTCGATAAACCCTCTGAATAACACGGGCCTTTCTGAAACTACATCAAATCGTCGATCTAACACCTTCATTAATTCCATTGGGGGTGTGTTCCATGGTGTTGTGGTCAAATTAATAAAACATAGATTATCCAACATGAAAGGCACAAATGGGGGTCATGGTGTTGAAGGGATTGAAGCAATACATAGACCAACAAACCAGCACCACCCACCCCTTTATAAGGGGAGGTTTTTAGTTTGGTCCCTAGATATCCATCAAGCTTAAGATTACACCCCCTTGAACCCCTTTCAAGATAAATTTGTACATTTTTCGGTAGAAAATGTCCCGGCTGAAAGCCGGTTCAGCTTAAATTACAGGCTCGCTATCGCTCGCCATGATAAAATCTACACCTAAATGGAACGAAAGGTCTTAAAATTGACAGAAATGGGTCGAAAGTTCTTAAAATCGTCAAAATAATGGGGCGAACGTCTTAAAATTAGTAAAGCAATGGGGCTAAACATGAGGGAGAAAGGAGCCAAGAACAAAATTTCTCAAGTGGAAATCTGCCCTTAAGTTACTAGTATAAATATAGCTACTCCACTCATAACCTTATGTAGTCGCTATACAGTACACGGTAAGCAGTGCTACTCCACACACCCTTCTCCTTCATGTTTAGCCCCATCAGTATGCGTTATAGTACCTGGACACACCCTTCTCCTTCATGTTTAGCCCCATCAGTATGCGTTATAGTACCTGGACACACCCTTCTCCTTCATGTTTAGCCCCATCAGTATGTGTTATAGTACCTGGACACACCCTTCTCCTTCATGTTTAGCCCCATCAGTATGCGTTATAGTACCTGGACACACCCTTCTCCTTCATGTTTAGCCCCATCCTATGTGTTATAGTACCTGGACACCCTTCTCCTTCATGTTAGCCCCATCAGTAATTGTTTTAGTACCTGGACACACCCTTCTCCTTCATGTTTAGCCCCTCATTATGTGTATAGTACCTGGACACACCCTTCTCCTTCATGTTTAGCCCCATCAGTATGTTATAGTACCTGACACACCCTTCTCTTCATGATTAGCCCCATCAGTATGTGTTATAGTACCTGGACACACCCTTCTCCTTCATGTTTAGCCCCATCAGTATGTGTTATAGTACCTGGACACACCCTTCTCCTTCATGTTTAGCCCCATCAGTATGTGTTATAGTACCTGGACACACCCTTCTCCTTCATGTTTAGCCCCATCAGTATGCGTTATAGTACCTGGACACACCCTTCTCCTTCATGTTTAGCCCCATCAGTATGCGTTATAGTACCTGGACACACCCTTCACCTTCATGTTTCCCCATCAGTATGTGTTTATAGTACCTGGACACACCCTTCTCCTTCATGTTTAGCCCCATCAGTATGCGTTATAGTACCTGGACACCCCTCTCCTTCATGTTTAGCCCCATCAGTATGCGTTATAGTACCTGGACACACCCTTCTCCTTCATGTTTAGCCCCATCAGTATGTGTTATAGTACCTGGACACACCCTTCTCCTTCATGTTAGCCCCATCATATGCGTTATAGTACCTGGACACACCCTTCTCCTTCATGTTTAGCCCCATCAGTATGCGTTATAGTACCTGGACACACCCTTCTCCTTCATGTTTTACTACCTTCTCATATGTTTATAGTACGGACACACACACCCTTCTCCTTCATGGTTAGCCCCATGAGTATGTGTTATAGTAGCTGGAAACCCTTCTCCTTCATGTTTAGCCCCATCAGTATGTGTTATAGTACCTGGACACACCTTCTCCTTCATTTAGCCCCATCCGTATGTGTTATAGTACCTGGACACACCCTTCTCCTTCATGTTTAGCCCCATCAGTATGTGTTATAGTACCTGACACACCCTTCTCCTTCACGTTTAGCCCCATCAGTTATAGTACCTGGACACACCCTTCTCCTTCATGTTTAGCCCCATCAGTATGTGTTATAGTACCTGGACACACCCTTCTCCTTCATGTTTAGCCCCATCAGTATGCGTTATAGTACCTGGACACACCCTTCTCCTTCATGTTTAGCCCCATCAGTATGCGTTATAGTACCTGGACACACCCTTCTCCTTCATGTTTAGCCCCATCAGTATGCGTTATAGTACCTGGACACACCCTTCTCCTTCATGTTTAGCCCCATCAGTATGCGTTATAGTACCTGGACACACCCTTCTCCTTCATGTTTAGCCCCATCAGTATGTGTTATAGTACCTGGACACACCCTTCTCCTTCATGTTTAGCCCCATCAGTATGTGTTATAGTACCTGGACACACCCTTCTCCTTCGTGTTTAGCCCCATCAGTATGCGTTATAGTACCTGGACACACCCTCTCCTTCATGTTTAGCCCCATCAGTATGCGTTATAGTACCTGGACACACCCTTCTCCTTCATGTTTAGCCCCATCAGTATGCGTTATAGTACCTGGACACACCCTTCTCCTTCATGTTTAGCCCCATCAGTATGCGTTATAGTACCTGGACACACCCTTCTCCTTCATGTTTAGCCCCATCAGTATGCGTTATAGTACCTGGACACACCCTTCTCCTTCATGTTTAGCCCCATCAGTATGCGTTATAGTACCTGGACACACCCTTCTCCTTCATGTTTAGCCCCATCAGTATGCGTTATAGTACCTGGACACACCCTTCTCCTTCATGTTTAGCCCCATCAGTATGTGTTATAGTACCTGGACACACCCTTCTCCTTCATGTTTAGCCCCATCAGTATGCGTTATAGTACCTGGACACACCCTTCTCCTTCATGTTTAGCCCCATCAGTATGTGTTATAGTACCTGGACACACCCTTCTCCTTCATGTTTAGCCCCATCAGTATGTGTTATAGTACCTGGACACACCCTTCTCCTTCATGTTTAGCCCCATCAGTATGCGTTATAGTACCTGGACACACCCTTCTCCTTCATGTTTAGCCCCATCAGTATGCGTTATAGTACCTGGACACACCCTTCTCCTTCATGTTTAGCCCCATCAGTATGTGTTATAGTACCTGGACACACCCTTCTCCTTCATGTTTAGCCCCATCAGTTTTTACATGTAATACTTTCGCCTATATCTTTGTCAATATTAAGACCTTTCGTGCCATTTAGGTGTCGATTTGTTTCCTGGCGAGCGATAGCTAACCTGTAATTTAGGAGGAAGCGGCCTTCGGCCAGGAAATGTTTCTACTGAAAAAATGTACAAATGTATATAATTTATCTTTGGGATGGCGTCATTTTAAGCTAAACAACAAACTAAAACAAACAAATATTGACAATAATTAATGATTAATACATAATAACAAATAATGTCCCCTCAATGTAGTCTGGCAGCTTCAAAATTTAGGTTATGTAAGAATTAACTCGCTAACATAATCTATCTCTGATCTAGTGTCCGATTCCAATACGAAAGAGGCTCAAAATTGTACGAGGAAAAACTTGTTCGTCGAAAATTGCTACAAAATGCGTTCGTGTGCCACCACCTTAATTTGTCATTCTCAAGGACACAAGCGCACACACACACACTCACACGTACACGCAGGCACACACACACACGTTCGCAAAGATATACATAAACAAATGCGTACGCACGAATGTAAATGACACACAAGCACTTTCAATAGCACAGACAAAATGCATAATACGAAACATATACACACACATATAAACTCACAAACACATACGAAGCACACACGAACACATACACACATACGAAACACACACACACACATACACGAAGCACACACACACACACACATATCTATGAAACACACACACATAAACACACGCACACGCATGCGAAACACACGCATACACACACATACGAAACACACACACACCCACATACATACGAAACACACACACACCCACATACATACGAAACACACACACACTCACATACATACGAAACACACACACACCCACATACATATGAAACACGCATACATATAAACACACACAAACACACACACTCGTACACACACACGCACACACACACTCGTACACACAGACATACACACACACAAAGGTTGAACGTCCTGCTGAACGCCATGCATGAGTGAACACCCCACATCACCCATAGCAACACCCTTATTATTATTGTACAATCGCGCTAATAAGTCATGTCCCAGCTGGCAATACGTTTGGCTCGCTCTGGGCTGTATTAATGTCTGTCAGATGTTGAATAGGGTAGGTAAGTGTAGGAACATGTTTGTATATCTCACTCAAAAATAAGAAAGCATATTAGGCCGACTGTACAATCGCGCTAATCAGTGATGTCTCGGCACCAAGTATGTTTTGATCAATAATTGCTATCAGCAATATATAAACTTAATTTCTTCATATCGAGTGAAATATACAAACATGTTCTTACACTTACCCACCCTATTTAACATCTGACAGAGATTAATACAGCACAGGGCAAGCAAAACGTAATGACAGCTAGGACATGACTTATTAGAGCGACCGTACACCACTTATATGGCTTTATGGCTGCCAGTAGACGATCTTAGGCAGCTTGGGAAGGATCTCAGGGGATGGAGTGGGTTTTTAAAGATGTTCGCCCCATTAGTTTGGCATTTTTAAGGCCTTTCACCCAATTTCTTTATCAATTTTAAGACCTTTCGTGTCATTTAGGTGTCGATTTTTTCCTGACGAGTTATAGCGTGCAAATGTAAAACTTTTTCTCGAAGGAGGGTCTTGGGGATATTTCTTAAGCTTGATGGAGGTCTATGAAGCAAACTTTAAATATATATATATATACCGGTATATATATATATATATATATATATATATATATATATATATATACCGGTATATATATATATATATATATATGTGTGTGTATATTCCCTTAGAATATAAAAATTAACATCTTGAAAACACCCGAGAATTCGAAGATTTTCGCGGCGAGGGACAATGTAAAAAGGTTTTCTTTTATGGCAGAACAACCATTGTTTTATGAGGCGCAGATGAGCAGCTGGAAAAAATGGTTAAATCTTAGGCAAGGGGAAAAATTGAAGAGGTTTGGGTAATGGAATATTTGGAGAGCTTTTGTGTTTTTACTATTATTATTATTAATAATAGTATTATTAGTAGTAGCAGTAGTAGTATTTCTGTATTATTATTGTTATTGTTAATATTAATATTATATTTTATTATTATTATTATTATTATTATTATTATTATTATTATTATTTTCTTTATAATTATTTCATCATATGCATAGATACAGACATGATGTTTTGAAATACACTCAGTAAATGTATTTAATGTTTTCTTGGGAAGTGACAATAAAAGGAGAGCTTTTTTGTAACAAACAGAAGCATACATTTATAATTCCCAAATAAACCTTTTGAGAATGCTGATAAGTTTCAAGACATTGACTTATTTTGACTATCAGGAACATAACTGTAAATTCAATAATTATCCTTGAAATATTGACGATTTTTGTGGAGAGGTACCATTTTGATATAGGTCTAATTACTCATTCGTCTTTTATAATATACATATTTACATATTTCATATATTGAAGATCTTGTGAGGGTGCAAAATCAACATAGAGATTTTTTGTCTCCATCTACACCCCTTCCGGGATCACAAGAGAGAGAGAGAGAGAGAGAGAGAGAGAGAGAGAGAGAGAGAGAGAGAGAGAGAGAGAGATATATATATATATATAGATAGATAGATAGATAACACTGAGGATGGGTTTTTTATTTACTTATCCGTTTGGCCAATATTTACGTTTCAGTTACTGTTCTATCTATTTATCCATTGATCCCAGAAGGGCTGGCCACGAACGAATCGCCCCCCTGCACCTCTGTCCACAGTCAGTCGAAGCCCCTCCTCCCATCCAACACCGCTTTCACGCATATACTTCTTAACTCTATTCTTCCACATCTCTTTCGGTTTACCTCTCCCTCTTCGTCCCTCCACCTCGCTCTCGTACACCCTCTTAGTCATTCTCTCGCCTCCCATACGTTCCATATGGCCGAACCATCTCAAAGTGTTCCTTTTCACACTTTCCAGCACATCTACATCCATACCATACTGCTTTCTGTTCTGTGTTAGGCAGGCATTTTAGTTACGCTGTCGACGTGCTTAAAGCCGAGAGCTTTTATAGTCAACATTCGATGGTCAACATTTTTCTGGTAAAATTTCTGGACTATTTTGCACTGGTATCGGAAACTAGACTGATGATAGCTGAACTTAGGTCACAGAAAAATATTAAATGTTGACCTCATAAGCTGCCAGACCAGTGTTGAGGATAATTGTGGAGTGAAAAAGCGCTCTTGTGATACCGGCTTAACCCCTAGAGGATCTGGGCGCATGGGCCACTTTATTCTGGCTATCATTAGACGATTTTACTCAGCTTAGGAAGGATCTGTGGGAGTCAAGAGGCATAGTAATTATTATTATTATTATTATTATTATTATTATACGAGATGCCGAAGTCTCCAACCAGGGTGCAGAAACACCATCAAGATCAATCCACACAAAACACCCGGAGGCACTGGAGAGAGACTATGGCAACTTAGGAAAAAATAAAAAGTTGGTTTTGACCCCTAAGATTCCTAGAGGTCTTTCCGAAGCTACATAGTATCGTCTACTGATAGCCAAACTAAGCTGCTAAAACGGGTCATAGTGCTCAAGAGGTTAAGGGAGCCCACCTCGCTTTTATCTCTTTCTCTCCCTCTCTCTTTGGCTTGTATCTATTCGGCCCCATTCAGCCTACTGTTTTAAGACGTTTACCCCCATCCAGGTGTCAATATTTTCCTGGCGAGCGGTAGCGAGCCAGCATATATAAATATATATATATTTTTTTACAGCAAGCTAAATTTGTATACTTTTCGATAGAAAAAATTCTCCGGCGATGCCGGATTTTCCATACAATGCTGGCTCGCTATCGCTCGCCAGCAAGAAATCGACACCGGGATGAGGATAAACGTCATAAAACAGTTGGCTGAATGGGGCCGAATGGATACAAGCCAGGGAAAGAGAGAAAAGGAGAGAAAGATAAACAAAAACAAAATCCGGTGACCCCCTGTCAATTAACTTGGATACGTTAGAGAACATTATCAATCAGATTCTCTTTTATTATTTATTCCGGGTATTATTGATTCCGGGTATTGCTAAATGGGTTTGTTTGGGGTTGAAAGTTGCTCATAAAGTCACAAAATAACGTGTGATTCTGTTCTCGAATAATGTAATAATGGGCTTCGATGTGTGTGATTATGACGTGTTTATCTTATTATTATTATTATTATTTTACACACACACACACACACACACATACATACATACATACACACACACACACACATACATACACACACACACACACACACACACACATTATAATGTACAGGCTCTCAGCTTATGCCCGAGAGGGAGTAGTTTGAATATAAAAAATATAAAAGAAAATATAATATATATACATATATACATACACGTACGCGCACGTGCACGCACGTGCACACACACACACACCCTACAATTCAATATTTACCAACAAATCTACGGAGAACCAACGCCTAATGTGCGGTGTGCGAAGGTCGGGCAAGGACACTGGCATGGTAATGAGTTGGGGGAGGGGTGGAAGGCAGAGAGAGGGTGGAGTTCATGTTCTCTCTCTCGATCGCTCGCTCTCTCTCTCTCTCTCTCTATCTATCTATCTCTTTCTCTCTCTCTCAATTTTTCGTCTCTATCTATATGCCTGTCTATGCAACTATCATCTCTCTCTCTCTCTATCTCTCTCTCTCTCTCTCTCTCTCTCTCTCTCAAAAGAACAGAATGGCTAGAGTAATTTAAACACCGAACCAAGAATTGAGCATAATTATACACCAATCAAAATTATCAGCCCCAAACTCTCATTAACTCTCCCTATTTGGTCAGAGGGTGAATGAGGGGGAGGGAGGGGATGGGGGGACGTTTTGGTCCTCCCCCTGTGTCACTCCATTAGTTTGGAAACTTTAAGACGCTTCACCCATTAGTTTGGCGATAATAAAACGCTTCACCTCATTCTAGTGTTTACTCTGGGCAAGCAATAGCGAACCAGTAACTAAGAAAATATTTGCCTGCCGCTGGGAAATTTTTCGATCAAAAAATTTACAGATTTAGCTTGAAAGGGGTCTGGTAGCCATTTTCAGGTTGAAGGAATTATGGGAAGTCGTTTTTGTTGGCCTAGGGGACAGTCTGAAATGTATTGCTCGAAAATGGCAAAAGCAAGCAAAATCTCCATGCCTCGTGACATGACCCGTGAGTGACATGACCTGTAAGTGACATGACCCGTGAGTGACATACCCCCTGAGTTACATGCCTCGTGAGTGACATGCCCCGAGAGTGACATGCTCCATGAGTGACATGCTCCGTGAGTGACATGCCCCGTGAGTAACATGACCCGTGAGTGGCATGACCCGTGAGTGGCATGACCCGTGAGTGGCATGACCCGTGAGCGGCATGACCCGTGAGCGGCATGACCCGTGAGCGACATGACCCGTGAGCGACATGACCCGTGAGCGACATGACCCGTGAGTGGCATGACCCGTGAGTGGCATGACCCGTGAGTGGCATGACCCGTGAGCGACATGACCCGTGAGCGACATGACCCGTGAGCGACATGACCCGTGAGTGACATGACCCGTGAGTGGCATGACCCGTGAGTGGCATGACCCATGAGTGGCATGACCCGTGAATCGTGACGGTCATAGTGTCATGTCCACACTCCACAGGTTTGGTCCCAGGTAGGAATGTCGACCTTCTCCCGGCCACTCACCTTAGTTCTTATTTTCCCTCCCTGTCTTTTTTCTGTTTGCCTGCCTTCCAACATTTCGCCTTGTCTGTCTGATTCCCTGTCTTCTTTACTATCTTCCTGTCTATCTGTCTAGTTTCCTGTTTTCTGTCTTTTATCTCCTGTCTGTCTAATTGGCTGTGTTCTTTACTATCTTCCTGTTTGTCTGTCTAATTTCCTGACTTCTTTCCTATCTTCCCTCTCTGTGAAATTCCTCTACATCCGCCTCAGGTCTTTATTTCCTTCCCTGTCTTTTTTTGTCTGTCTGCCATCCAACTATTCGCCTTGTCTGTCTGATTTCCTGTCTTCTGTACTATCTTCCTGTTAGCTGTCTGTATAATTTCTTGTTTTCTGTCCTACCTTCCTGTCTGTTTGTCTAATACCCTGCATTCTGTCTTATCTTCCTTGCCTGTCTAATTTTCTGTATTCTATCCTATCTTTCCTGTCTGTCTATCTAATTCCCTGCCTTCTTTCTTATCTTTCCTCTGTCCAATTTCTCGACTATCCACCACCTCATTTTTTATTTTACTTACATCAGTCTTTTTTCTGTCTTCCTGTCTTGCAACTTTTCACCTTGTCTGTCTGATTTCATGTCTTTCCTGTCTGTCTGTCTAATTCCCTTTCTTATTACCTATCTTTCCTGACTGTCTGTCTGACTCCCTGTCTTCTTACCTATTCTTCCCTGTCTGTCTGTCTAATGCCATGCCTTCTGTCCTATCTTTCCTGTATGTCTGTCTGTCTGATTTCCAGCCTCCTGTCCTTTCTTTCCTGTCGGTATGTGTAATTCCTTGACCATCCACCTTCGTTCATATTTTCGCTACCTCGCTGTCTATTTTCTATCTGCCTGTCTCCCTACTTTCAATGTCTAATTTCCTGTCTCTTTTCCTATCTTCCCTGCCTCTCTGTCTATCTGTCTGTTACCTTACCTGCTCAACTGTCTATCTGTTACACTATCTGACCAATTATCTGTCTGTTTGTCTAATTCCCCGGCATCTCCTGTCTTATTTTCCCTGCCCCACTGCCGTCTTCTTGTAGCCCTGTCTGTCTAATTTCCCGTCAGTCTTCCTACCTGTCTATCTAACTTCCTGTCATTTTTCCTACCTGTCTATCTAACTTACTGTCATTCTTCCTACCTGTCTAACTTCCTGTCATTCTTTCTACCTGTCTATCTAACTTCCTGTCATTCTTGCCAATCTATCTGTCTAATTTCCCGTCATTCTTCCTACCTGTCTATCAAATTTCCCGTTATTCTTCCTAACCTACCTGTCTATCTCATTTCCTGTCCGTCTACCTACCTGTCTATCTAGCTAGCCCCTGGAGGTTGGGACTAGGAATCACACTTCCAGAATTTACCCCCAATAATGGCACAGCAAGATTCGGAGCTGGACCCTTTGCTTGCCTCCTTGGTTTTCGTCACATTCGACCTGCCTCATTCCGACCTGCCTCATTCCGACCTGCCTCATTCCGACCTGCCTCATCAACCTGCCTCATTGATCAGCCTCATCAACCTGCCTCATCCCAACCTGCCTCATCCACCTGCCTCATCCCAACCTGCCTCATCCCAACCTGCTTCATCAACCTGCCTCATCCTGACATGCTTCATCAACCTGCCTCACCCCGACCTGCCTTACCATCAGATCACTACAGCAAAATTAGTGAGGAAGTAAATGAAATGAAAGCAGATCATATACATTGCTATCAGTTAAACGTCTTCGTATTTCTTGAGTTTAACACATCCTTTTCATTACAGTATATTCTGGAAACTATTTGACGATTGTATTCAGGATAAGAAGGACGTCTACCCATGACAAGGCTATAGACCAGTGGTTCTTAACCTTTTTAGCACCGCGCCCCCCTTTGGTCAGGACTGTATTCATGATGCCCCCCCCCCCCCCCCCCTGCCTCTGGTGCCTAGAAAACGATTTGTTTTTGTTTTTATCCATTCCATATGGATGCTAAAGACACAAGATACTGTAAAAAGGGCGAACAAATAACCAATCTGCATGCAAGGATTATAACTGATTAATGGTTTTATGTCAACACTACAATCATGTGGTTGAGCTCGGAATGACGGTTGTCAAGTTTTCCTATCAAAGTTTCATATTTATATATATCTTTGCGATTACCATGTATGCATTTGAATGGCCTAGCCCTATTTTGAAATTTGATTACCCCACGTCCCCCCTAGCATTGTCAAACGCCCCCCCTAGGGGGGCGCGCCCCCAGGTTAAGAACCACTGTTATAGACTATTCTAATTAATGATACTAGCTAGCATATATCATTCCTAAGCTATACATAGTCTTATAAATGTACCTAAAATCCAATAAAAATGACGTCTCCGCCTTCCTAAGTAGTATAAAACCCAATAAAAAATACGTCTCCGCCTTCCTAAGTAGTATAAAATCCAATAAAAAAGACGTCTCCGCCTTCCTAAGTAGTATAAAACCCAATAAAAAAGACGTCTCCGCCTTCCTAAGTAGTATAAAATCCAATAAAAAAGACGTCTCCGCCTTCCTAAGTAGTATAAAATACAATAAAAAAGACGTCTCTGCCTTCCTAAGTAGTATAAAATCCAATAAAAAAGACGTCTCCGCCTTCCTAAGTAGTATAAAATCCAATAAAAAAGACGTCTCCGCCTTCCTAAGTAGTATAAAATCCAATAAAAAAGACGTCTCCGCCTTCCTAAGTAGTATAAAATCCAATAAAAAAGACGTCTCCGCCTTCCTAAGTAGTATAAAATCCAATAAAAAAGACGTCTCCGCCTTCCTAAGTAGTATAAAATCCAATAAAAAGACGTCTCCGCCTTCCTAAGTAGTATAAAATCCAATAAAAAAGACGTCTCCGCCTTCCTAAGTAGTATAAAACCCAATAAAAAAGACGTCTCCGCCTTCCTAAGTAGTATAAAACCCAATAAAAAAGACGTCTCCGCCTTCCTAAGTGGTATAAAACCCAATAAAAAAGACGTCTCCGCCTTCCTAACTAGTATAAAACCGAATAAAAAAGACGTCTCCACCTTCCTAAGTAGTATAAAACCCAATAAAAAAGACGTCTACGCCTTCCTAAGTATAAACCCAAATAAAAAAGACGTCTCCGCCTTCCTAAGTAGTATAAAACCCAATAAAAAAGACGTCTCCGCCTTCCTAAGTAGTATAAAACCCAATAAAAAAGACGTCTCCGCCTTCCTAAGTAGTATAAAACCCAATAAAAAAGACGTCTCCGCCTTCCTAAGTAGTATAAAACCCAATAAAAAAGACGTCTCCGCCTTCCTAAGTAGTATAAAATCCAATAAAAAAGACGTCTCCGCCTTCCTAAGTAGTATAAAACCCAATAAAAAAGACGTCTCCGCCTTCCTAAGTAGTATAAAACCCAATAAAAAAGACGTCTCCACCTTCCTAAGTAGTATAAAACCCAATACAAAAACGTCTCCGCCTTCCTAAGTAGTATAAAACCCAATAAAAAAGACGTCTCCGCCTTCCTAAGTAGTATAAAAACCCAATAAAAAAGACGTCCTCCGCCTTCCTAAGTAGTATAAAACCCAATAAAAAAGACGTCCTCCGCCTTCCTAAGTAGTTATAAAACCCAATAAAAAAGACGTCTCCCCGCCTTCCTAAGTAGTATAAAACCCAATAAAAAAGACGTCTCCGCCTTCCTAAGTAGTATAAAACCCAATAAAAAAGACGTCTCCGCCTTCCTAAGTAGTATAAAACCCAATAAAAAAGACGTCTCCGCCTTCCTAAGTAGTAAAAAACCCAATAAAAAACACGTCTCCGCCTTCCTAAGTAGTATAAAACCCAATAAAAAAGACGTCTCCGCCTTCCTAAGTAGTATAAAACCCAATAAAAAAGACGTCTCCGCCTTCCTAAGTAGTATAAAATCCATAAAAAAGACGTCTCTCCGCCTTCCTAAGTAGTATAAACCCAATAAAAAAGACGTCTCCGCCTTCCTAAGTAGTATAAAAACCCAATAAAAAAGACGTCTCCGCCTTCCTAAGTAGTATAAAACCCAATAAAAAAGACGTCTCCGCCTTCCTAAGTAGTATAAAATCCAATAAAAAAGACGTCTCCGCCTTCCTAAGTAGTATAAAACCCAATAAAAAAGACGTCTCCGCCTTCCTAAGTAGTATAAAACCCAATAAAAAAGACGTCTCCGCCTTCCTAAGTAGTATAAAACCAAAAAAAAAAGACGTCTCCGCCTTCCTAAGTAGTATAAAACCCAATAAAAAAGACGTCTCCGCCTTCCTAAGTAGTATAAAACCCAATAAAAAAGACGTCTCCACCTTCCTAAGTAGTATAAAACCCAATAAAAAAGACGTCTCCACCTTCCTAAGTAGTATAAAACCCAATAAAAAAGACGTCTCCGCCTTACTAAGTAGTATAAAATCCAATAAAAAAGACGTCTCCGCCTTCCTAAGTAGTATAAAACCCAATAAAAAAGACGTCTCCGCCTTCCTAAGTAGTATAAAACCCAATAAAAAAGACGTCTCCGCCTTCCTAAGTAGTATAAAACCCAATAAAAAAAGTCTCCGCCTTCCAAAGTAGTAAAAAACCAAAAAAAAAAAACGTCTCCGCCTTCCTAAGTAGTATAAAACCCAATAAAAAAGACGTCTCCGCCTTCCTAAGTAGTATAAAATCGTCTAAATTAATTGTTAATACGCACCATGATTATCAAGGGGTTAAATTCGATATCATCCAAAGCAAGGTAAATATTACACAGGTGTGTGTGTGTGTGTGTGTGTGTGTGTGTGTGTGTGTGTGTGTGTGTGTGTGTGTGTGTATTGTATGTGAGTGTGTGTGTGTGTATTGTATGTGAGTGTGTGTGTGTGTGTGTGATTTGTGTATATTGTATGTGAGTGTGGTTTGTGTGTGTGTGTGTGTACGTGTGACTGTGTGTGTATTTGTGCATGGTTTTATGTGTGTGTGTGTGTATGTGTATGTGTGTGTGTGTGTGTATGTGTGTGTGTGTGTGTGTGTTAGTCCCAAAAGGAATTCGACTCCTGCTACATTCGGTTGCTAGGTATCTCACTATTTCTGACTACCTCGTACCCAGCACTAAAATTCAGTATATATGCTAATAAAAGGTAGTTGATCCCAAATGTCCAACTATTATAACCTAATCTAACTTTTTGTCAGGTGTGTTCTATTTAGTTAATAAAATTGCTACTTCGTTTTCAACAGGGTGAACATTGAGAGAGAGAGAGAGAGAGAGAGAGAGAGAGAGAGAGAGAGAGAGAGAGAGAGAGAGAGAGAGAGAGAGAGAGAGAGAGAGAGAGAGAGAGGGGCTGTGTAGTCATTATACTTGTGGCTAAATAACTATACCCTGTTTCTTTTCAGCTGACGATAAATTGAATTCCTTGGCAGCTAATTTATCGATATTAATACAAAAAACTACTATATCTCTGCAACCTATTAAGACCAAGTTAATATAATTAGGCCTTATTTGACTACACAGTCTTCAAAAATATCTGAGAAATCTTTATGGTAACTTTGTAATTTATCGTCAGTTGAAAAAGAAATAAGACTATAACCTAATGACACTTTAATTTGTATGTGCGCGGAATTTCGGTGTGAGTATCCAAGGTTCGAATCCTTGGAGTAACACATGTATTCATTAGTTTCCTTGATTTCATTAATTAGTTTTATTTGTAAGTTAATTGGTGGGTTGGTGATAATATGAATTTAACCTAATATTGTGTGTGCTAAGTTATGTTTTACAGCCGATTGTCTTTATATATATATATATATATATATATATATATATATATATATATATACCGGTATATATATTTTTTTTTTCTCGAAGCGGCGAGTTACGTAAATATTGGAATACTATATTTAATTAATTTCACTCCAACACCAAACACCTCCCAACGAAATTAATGACCTACCGGGATTCAAACCTGGTACCATACATACCCCTCATTACACCCCCTCACAGGCTTCTTCTCTCCCGACCTACCTTACTCTACTTCGCGCTAATAAGTCATGCCCCAGCTGTCATTACGTTTGGCTTGCTCTGTGCTGTATTAATGTATGTCAGATGTTGAATAGGGTGGGTAGGTGTAGGAACATGTTTGTATATTTCACTAGATACGAAGAAATGAAGCTTAGATATTGCCGATACTAATTATTGATCAAAACATACTTGGTACAGAGACATCACTTATTAGCGCGACTGTACATCTCAAGGCCAACTCATTAAAGGATCACCACGTCCTCCTCCTCCCGCTGTTTCTCTCAAGGGGGAGGTATATAGTCGCTTTGTATAGACACCTTTCTCCTTCATGCTTATTATATTAGTTTTGAGATTTTAAGACGTTCGATCCATTACTTTGGCGATTTTGAGACCTTTCACCCCATTTATTTGTCATTATTTAGACCTTCGTGCCACTTAGGTGTCGATTTTTTCCTGGCAAGCGATAGCGAGCCTCTAATTTAAGAAGCAACCTGCCTTCGGCTGAGACATTTTTTCTACCGAAAAATGTATTTATCTTGAAAGGGGGTCTAGCGAGTGTCATTTAATGTTTAATGGAGGTCTAGCGAGGAAACTCAAAAATAAAGCAATAAATAAATACATAGACCAAAAAGCCAGCACTACTCTCTTAACCCCTTCACCACCATTACGAAATTGTCATCAATTTCTGGTTACCATTCGACGATTTTCTTTAGTTTATTATCTATCTCTACGACTCAAATGGGTAAATACTATATCGACAGTAACCCCTCTTAATAACGAGGGTCCTTCTTAAAATGCATAAAATTATCTAACTTTAGCCAGAATCAAAGGTAAAATGCCGACATGGGGCTGAAGGGGTTAACTTAACCTAACTTAACCTTAGCCAACCTAACCTAACTTAACAACCTTACGTACCCTAACCTTACCTAACTCAACCTAACCTTACCTAACCTAACGAAACCTAACTTAAATTAACCTAACCTAACCTAACTTAACGTAACCTACTTAACTGGCTTCTATAGCCTTCCCTAACCTGCCTCATCAACCCCTTTCCCTGACCTGCCTCATCAACCTGCTCTCCCTCATCAATCTCCCTCCCTGACCTTCATCACCAACCTCTCTCCCTGACCTGCCTCATCAACCTGCTCTCCCTACCCTCCCTCCCTGACCTACATCATCAACCTCCCTCCCTGACCTGCATTACCACCCTGACCTGCCTCATCAACCTCCTTCTCTGACCTACCCTACCCCCCTGCCCTGTAATCTTGCCTCCCTGACCTGCCTCATCCTTCCTTCCCTGACCTACCCTACCCCCCTGCCCTGTAATCTTGCCTCCCTGACCTGCCTCATCAACCTCCCTCCCTTACCTCCCCTACCCACCTGCCCTGTAATCCTGCCTCCCTTACCTCCCTCCCTAACCTCCCTGACCTACCCTACCCCCCTGACCTATCCTACCACCCTCCCTCCCCGACCTAACCTCCCTCTCTGACCTGCCTCACCAACTGACCTACCTTACCACCCTGACCTGCCTCACCAACGTATCTCCCTGACCTACCCTAACCTCCCTCCCTGACCTATCCTACCCCCCTCTGCCCTGTAATCCAGCCTGCCTCAATAACTTATAACCACACGTCTCTCCTCAATTGCCGCACTTCAAAACATCCGCCTCATTACCATTGATATATATACCCTTTCAAGCTGACGCAGCGACTTCTTTGATGTATTAAAGGGAAGACATTTTGATATAATTATTTATTTTCTTCTTTCTTTTTCTTTCTTTCTTTCTTTATTTATGTATTCATTTATGTATTTATTTATTTATTTATTTATTTTATCTTTCTTTCTTTCTTTCTTGCGAACGGCTCTCTTGATTATTACTCTGGCTAACATTGGACGACTTTGCCCAGCTTCGGAAGGCTCTCGGGGAATAAATGGTGTAAAGTATATCTCAATTAAGGGAGTAGGAGAGGGGGGGGGGGGGTTAGACTCCCTTCCCCCTCATGTTTAGCCCTTAACCCGGCCCTTGACTCCCACAGCTCCTTCCTAATGTCAATAAAATCGTCTAATGATAACCCTATTTGATCCTAGGTAGGGTCTTTTTGGAACTCCCCTGTCTCACTCCATTATTTTGGAGATTTTAAGACATTTCATCCCATTGGTTTGGTGATATTAAGACGTTTCACCCCATTCAGGTGTCTGTAACTGTACCTTTGAAGAATTCGCCTTTCGGCCGGAACATTTTTCTATCAAAAAATGTACAAATCTAGCTTGAAGGGGGTCTGGGTGGGTATTACAAAAAATTTACAAATTTAGCTTGACCCCTAAGGGGGTCTGGGTGGGGATTTTTTTGTTTTATGTTTGAAGGAAGTCTGGGAAGGTGTTTTTGTTAGCCTAAGGGACAAACTAATTGCTCGAAAATGGTAAAAAGCAAGACAAAAAAAAATAAACAAAAAAAAAAAAATAATAATAATAATAATAATAATAATAACTAAACTAAATAGTATAATAATCCCCAAGCCGTCGGGCCAGCTAGTGTTAAGTATATAATAGCCCTATGGGAGAGAGACACGAGACACTCACCCCGATTCAAATGACCCGAATCACTGTAATTCGGATGATTTGACTGAATAACGTAATTGAAGCTTCATATCCTGGGTTAAGGGGCGTATTTATTTGATCATTTATTTATCTTTGTATTATTTTAGTTTCCTCCCTACACCTCCATCAAGCTTAAGAAAACACCCCACAAGACCCTCCTTCACGATAAATTTGTAAATTTTTCGATAGAAAAATTTCCCGGCCGAAGGCCGGTATCTTCTAAACTACAGGCTAGCTATCGCTCGCCAGGAAAAAATTGACACCTAAATTACACGAAAAGTCCTGATATTGACAGACATGGGGTGAAAGGTCTTAAAATAGCCAAAATAATGATGCAAACGTCTTAAAATCTCAAAACAAATGGGGCTAAAAATGAGGGAGAAGGGGGGCCAGAAAACCCCCTCTCTCCTCTCAAGTGGCCTATAGATTACAGACGGGGGGGGGGGGGGGAGGGGGGGGATAAATAATATAAGTGGGAGATGGGGCTTCACCGAGAGACCCTTTAGTAACAGGGATCGGCCAACTTCCGCCCTATTGGTAATACTACAAATATAATAATAAACATAATATTAATTAATAATAAATAATAATAATAAATATGATAATACAAAAAATATATAATAATACAAATTAATATAATAAATAATAAATAATCATAATTAATCATAACTAATATAATACAAATTATTATGTTCCTTCCAACAACCAACTATACTCCTAAAATCGATTAATGAAATTTTACAAACACATGTGGCAGTCCGTGGATTCGAATCCAGGATGCTCACACCGAAAATCAACACCTTATGCATCGCACCACGAAATATAATAATACATATAATATATTTTATGTTACGTAATTTTCCCCCATCGAGATTCAATAGCCTTGTCATAGCCAACAGAGACCATTACCCTTACCGGTGATCAAGGGAGACGGTAACCAACCAGGGCTTAGTGCTTAGTGGGTAAAAAAGTAAAAAAACATTCACACCCAAGTGTAGTTCGAACCCTCGACCTCCTTGGTAGGAAAACAAGACGCTATCCACTACACCAGCCGGATGGTAGGTTAGGTCAGATTTAGATTAGAATAAGTAAAATAGGTAAAGTTAGGCTAGAATAATTTAATAGGTTAAGTTAAGTTAGAATAAGTAAAATACGTTAAGTTAGGCTAGAATAATTTAATAGGTTAAGTTAAGTTAGAACAAGTAAAATAGGTTAAGTTAGGCTAGAATAATTTAATAGGTTAAGTTAGGCTAGAATAATTTAAAAGGTTAAGTTAAGTTAGAATAAGTAAAATAGGTTAAGTTAGGCTAGAATAATTTAATAAGTTAGGTTAGAACAATTAAATATGTTAAGTTATATTAGAACAATTAAATAAGGTAAAGTTATGTTAGAGCAATTAAATAGGTTAAGTTAGGTTAGAACAATTTAATAGGTTAAGTTAGGTTAGAACAATTTAATAGGTTAAGTTAGGTTAGAACAATTTAATAGGTTAAGTTAGGTTAGAACAATTTAATAGGTTGTTATGTTAGAACAATTTAATAGGTTAAGTTAGGTTAGAACAAATAAATAGGTTAATCTATTTGTTATTAATTTCACCACAACACCAAACACCTCCAATGAAATTAATGAAAGCATATAATTATGTGATCCACCAGGATTCGAACCCGTGCTATCACACACAGTTTTTCAGACACCTTAACCATTACACCACCAAGATTATAAACACCATCTGAGGAGGAGCACTATATTGACAACGTTTCACAGATAGCTTCTTCAGGTCACTAACGGACGCTAGGTCCTTGGACGCCTTAAATATCCGTCATGACAGGTGGGGGAAGGCGGATAATAGGTGGAGGGGGTAGGTAGGACAAGGAGGGGGAAGAAGTAGAGGGTGTATGGGTAATGGGTAATAGACACCAGTATGCACAAATACAAACAATTTTGTTGTTATATGGGCTAACAGCGGAACACAATATGTAGATACTATTATTAACCTACTATATGAAGAATAATGATACTAAAAAAAAAAAAAAAAAAAAAAAAAAAATATATATATATATATATATATATATAATAACAATAAAGCAGTATAATGTACAACACACACACACACACACGCACACGCACACACACACACACACACACATAGGTTATGTTAGGTTAGAATGCTTTAAATTAGAACATTGTGCCATATAAAGGTTTGGTTAGATTAGGTTAGGCACGATAACATTTGATTAGGTTTGACTTGAGGGGATGATTCACTTTTTAGTCGATTTTTTTTTTCTTCAGTTATTAATGTTTTTTGTTTTTAAATTTCCTCCCTTAGGCCTCCATCAAGCTTAAAAAACATCCCTTAGACCCCACTTGAAGATAAACTTGTACATTTTTCGGTAGAATAATGTCCCGGCCAAATTTCCTTTTGAAATGTCAGGCTCGCTACCGCTCGCCAGGAATAAATTGACACCTAAATGGCACGAAAGGTCTTAAAATCCACAACGAAATGGGGCGAAAGGTGTTAAAATCGCCAAACTAATGAGCCGAACGTCTTAAATCTGAAAAGTAAAGCATGAGAGAGAAGGGTGTCCAGAAAAACAGCCCGTCTCCCCTTAAATTAATCATATATACTCTAAGTATTAGAATACACATATACTATACAACTACAATACACATATACTATACAACTACAATACACATATACTATACAACTACAATACACATATACTATACAACTACAATACACATTAACTATATACAACTACAATACACATATACTATACAACTACAATACACATATACTATCAACTACAATACACATATACTATACAACTACAATACACATATACTATACAACTACAATACACATATACTATACAACTACAATACACATATACTATACAACTACAATACACATATACTATACAACTAGAATACATATACTATACAACTAGAATAACACATACTATACACAACTAGAATACACATATACTATACAACTAGAATACATATATACTATACAACTAGAATACACATATACTATACAACTAGAATACACATATACTATACAACTAGAATACACATATACTATACAACTACAATACACATATACTATACAACTAGAATACACATACTATACAACTAGAATACACATATACTATACAACTAGAATACATATATACTATACAACTAGAATACACATATACATATACAACTAGAATACACATATACTATACAACTAGAATACACATATACTATACAACTACAATACACATATACTATACAACTAGAATACACATATACTATACAACTAGAATACACATATACTATACAACTAGAATACATATATACTATACAACTAGAATACACATATACTATACAACTAGAATACACATATACTATACAACTAGAATACACATATACTATACAACTACAATACACATATACTATACAACTAGAATACACATATACTATACAACTAGAATACACATATACTATACAACTACAATACACATATACTATACAACTAGAATACACATATACTATACAACTACAATACACATATACTATACAACTAGAATACACATATACTATACAACTAGAATACACATATACTATACAACTAGAATACACATATACTATACAACTAGAATACACATATACTATACAACTACAATACATATATACTATACAACTACAATACACATATACTATACAACTAGAATACACATATACTATACAACTAGAATACACATATACTATACAACTAGAATACACATATACTATACAACTAGAATACCCATATACTATACAACTAGAATACACATATACTATACAACTAGAATACACATATACTATACAACTAGAATACACATATACTATACAACTAGAATACACATATACTATACAACTACAATACACATATACTATACAACTAGAATACACATATACTATACAAACTAGAATACACATATACTATACAACTAGAATACACATATACTATACAACTAGAATACACATATACTATACAACTAGAATACACATATACTATACAACTAGAATACACATATACTATACAACTAGAATACACATATACTGTATATACAACAATACACATATACTGTATACACAACAATACACATATACTACAACTAGAATACATACTATACAACTAGAATACACATATACTATACAACTAGAATACACATACTATACAACTAGAATACACATATACTATACAACTACAATACACATATACTATACAACTAGAATACATATACTATACAACTAGAATACACATATACTATAACAACTAGAATACACATACTATACAACTAGAATACACATATACTATACAACTAGAATACACATATACTATACAACTAGAATACACATATACTATACAACTAGATACACATATACTATACAACTAGAATACACATATACTATACAACTAGAATACACAGACTATACAACTACATACACATATACTATACAACTAGAATACACATATACTATACAACTAGAATACACATATACTATACAACTAGAATACACATATACTATACAACTAGAATACACATATACTATACAACTAGAATACACATATACTATACAACTAGAATACACATATACTATACAACTAGAATACACATATACTATACAACTAGAATACACATATACTATACAACTAGAATACACATATACTATACAACTACAATACACCATAGACTATACAACTAGAATACACATATACTATACAACTAGAATACACATATACTATACAACTAGAATACACATATACTATACAACTAGAATACACATATACTATACAACTACAATACACATATACTATACAACTAGAATACACATATACTATACAACTAGAATACACATATACTATACAACTAGAATACACATATACTATACAACTAGAATACACATATACTATACCACTAGAATACACATATACTATACAACTAGAATACACATATACTATACAACTAGAATACACATATACTATACAACTACAATACACATATACTATACAACTAGAATACACATATACTATACAACTAGAATACACATATACTATACAACTAGAATACACATATACTATACAACTAGAATACACATATACTATACAACTACAATACACATATACTATACAACTAGAATACACATATACTATACAACTAGAATACACATATACTATACAACTACAATACACATATACTATACAACTACAATACACATATACTATACAACTACAATACACATATACTATACAACTAGAATACACATATACTATACAACTAGAATACACATATACTATACAACTACAATACACATATACTATACAACTACAATACACATATACTATACAACTACAATACACATATACTATACAACTACAATACACATATACTATACACTAGAATACACATATACTATACAACTACAATACACATATACTATACAACTACAATACACATATACTATACACTAGAATACACATATACTATACAACTACAATACACATATACTATACAACTACAATACACATATACTATACAACTAGAATACACATATACTATACAACTAGAATACACATATACTATACAACTACAATACACATATACTATACAACTACAATACACATATACTATACAACTAGAATACACATATACTATACAACTAGAATACACATATACTATACAACTACAATACACATATACTATACAACTACAATACACATATACTATACAACTACAATACACATATACTATACAACTACAATACACATATACTATACAACTAGAATACACATATACTATACAACTACAATACACATATACTATACAACTACAATACACATATACTATACAACTAGGATACACATATACTATACAACTACCATACACATATACTATACAACTACAATACACATATACGATACAACTACAATACACATATACTATACAACTACAATACACATATACTATACAACTACAATACACATATACTATACAACTACAATACACATACTATACAACTACAATACACATATACTATACAACTACAATACACATATACTATACAACTACAATACACATATACTATACAACTACAATACACATATACTATACAACTACAATACACATATACTATACAACTACAATACACATATACTATACAACTACAAGACACAATACTATACAACTACAATACACATAACTATACAACTACAATACACATATACTATACAACTACAATACACATATACTATACAACTACAATACACATATACTATACAACTACAATACACATATACTATACAACTAGAATACACATATACTATACAACTACAATACACATATACTATACAACTACAATACACATATACTATACAACTACAATACACATATACTATACAACTACATACACATATACTATACAACTACAATACACATATACTCTACAACTAGAATACACATATACTATACAACTACAATACACATACACATACTATACAACTAGAATACATATATACTATACAACTACAATACACATATACTATACACTACAATACACATATACTATACACTACAATACACATATACTATACAACTACAATACACATATACTATACAACTACAATACACATATACTATACACTACAATACACGATACTATACAACAAGAATACACATATACTATACAACTACAATACACATATACTATACAACTACAATACACATATACTATAAAACTACAATAAACATATACTATACACTACAATACACATATACTATACAACTAGAATACACATATACTATACAACTAGAATACACATATACTATACAAATAAAATACACATATACTATACAACTACAATACACATATACTATACAACACAATACACATATACTATACAACTACAATACACATATACTATACACCTACAATACACATATACTATACAACTACAATACACATATACTATACCCCTATAATAGCCATGTACTATACAACTACAATACACATATACTATACAACTACAATACACATATACTATACAACTACAATACACATATACTATACAACTACAATACACATATACTATACAACTACAATACACATATACTATACAACTACAATACACATATACTATACAACTACAATACACATATACTATACAACTACAATACACATATACTATACAACTACAATACACATATACTATACACTACAATACACATATACTATACAACTACAATTACACATATACTATACAACTACAATACACATATACTATACAACTAGAATACACATATACTATACAACTAGAATACACATATACTATACAACTAGAATACACATATACTATACAACTAGAATACACTATACTATACACTAGAATACACATATACTATACAACTAGAATACCATATACTATACAACTAGAATACACATATACTATACAACTAGAATACACATATACTATACAACTAGAATACATATATACTATACAACTAGAATACACATATACTATACAACTAGAATACACATATACTATACAACTAAATACACATATACTATACAACTAGAATACACATATACTATACAACTACAATACACATATACTATACAACTACAATACACATATACTATACAACTAGAATACACATATACTATACAACTAGAATACACATATACTATACAACTAGAATACACATATACTATACAACTAGAATACACATATACTATACAACTAGAATACACATATACTATACAACTAGAATACACATATACTATACAACTAGAATACACATATACTATACAACTAGAATACACATATACTATACAACTAGAATACACATATACTATACAACTAGAATACACATATACTATACAACTAGAATACACATATACTATACAACTAGAATACACATATACTATACAACTAGAATACATATCTCAAGTGTCAAACCATCTTCAATCACCGTGGCAACGAGAACGTGCCTATGGAAAGTAATCACTAATCGAACAAAGAAAAAAAAAAAAATCTAAAGTAAGCATAAATCGAGTCAACAAACACCAAAAGTCAACACTAATCGAGAGTCAACAACAATAATCAAAAGTAAAACAAAATAATCGAAAATCAAGAATAATCAAAAGTCAAGAATAATCGAAAATCATCAATAATCGAAATTCAACTAAAATCGAAAGTATACAACAAGTCAACAAAATTCGAAAGTCAACAAAAAATCGAGTCAACTAAAATCGAAAGTCAACAAGTCAACAATAATCGAAAGTGACCGCGGGCTGGACGCACACGGGTTCTGCCGGAGCATAATTAAACCACCATCGTTTGGCCTTGTAGTTTCCCACTCTCATTGTTACCATGAATTAATTATAGCTTTATTTATGCCCGCTCAGGTGTACGTGGGTCTGTAGTCTACCTGTCTGTCTGATGGGGTTAAGGGGGAAGGCTTTATTTATGGATTGATTTATTTACCTGTATATATATTAATTATTTTAGTTTCGGCCTGTAGAAAAACCATATATTTTAACAGGACAAATTTTAAATGTTTTATATATTTCATTTTATATTTAAATCCTTTTAGTTTCCCCCCCGAGCCCTCCATCAAGCTTAAAAAAACATCCAACACCCCCTTCTAGATAAATTTGTACATTTTTCTACCGCAAGTGTGAAAACTAATGGGGCTTAACATGAGAGGGGAGGGAGGGAGGGGGGGGGGAGAAAACCAACCAACCATCCCCCTTTAACCCCTTCAGCACGATGACGCCTTTTTTACCTTTGATTGTGGTTGAAATTAGACAGTGTTATGCAGTTTAAGAAGGACCTATGTTATTCAGAGGATGTGTCGAGATCGTATTAACCCCTTGGATTTAAAATCTTAGAGGTATATTAATTCAAAGCTGAAGAAAATCGTCTAATGCTAACCAGAATTTGATGAAAATTTCGTCATCGTGCTGAAGGGGAGATTTCCTGAGGGATATTTTTTTGGAACCTATTCTCCCTCATGTTTAGCCCCATTGATTTTGAGATTATAAGACGTTCGCCCCATTAGTTTGGCGATTGTAAGACCTTTCGCCCCATTTATGTAAATTTTAAGACTTTTTGTGCCACTTAGGTGACGATTTTTTCCTGGCGAGCGATAGCGAGCCTGTAATTTAAGAGGAACCGGTATGTATGTATGTACAGTATATACATATAAATGTGTGTGTGTGGGGGGGGGGGGGGGGTGTGTGCATAATTATATATGTATATGTGTGTATGTATGTATGGCTTGCTAACGTGAGGCAGGTCAGGAGTTTGAAGGCCAGGAAGGCAGGCCGGTGAGGTAGGTCGGGAGAGTAGGACGTGTGGGGGAGTAATGAGGTGAATGTATCTGAGTGAGGCAGATCAGGGTGATTATAGGCAGGTCAGGGTGATTAGGCAGGTCAGGGTGATTAGAGGCAGGTCAGGGTGATTAGGCAGGTCAGGGTGATTAGGCAGGTCAAGAAGGCCGACAAGGTAGGTCAGGATGGCGGTTCTAGGACAAAAACCCAATGGACAAACCCCAAATGGACAAAACCCCAACAGACAAGACCCCAACGGACAAAACCCTAATGGACAAAACCCCAAAGGACAAAACCCAAATGGACAAAACTCCAACGGACAAAACCCCAACGGACAAAACCCCAACGGACAAAACCCCATTGGACAAAACTCCAATGGACAAAACCCCAAAGGACAAAACCCCAATGGACAAAACCCCAATGGACAATTTAAACCTCGATGGACAAAACCCCAATGGACAAAACCCGAATGGACAAAACACAAGTGGACAAAACCCGAATGGACAAAACCCCGATGGACAAAACACCAATGGACAAAACTCCAATGGACAAAACCCCAAAGGACAAAACCTCAATGGACAAAACCCCAGTCACCTAACCTCACCTAATCTAACCAGGTCATAGGTCAGATAGGCAGGGTGGTAGGGTAGGTCAGGAAGGCAGGTCATAGGGGGTCGTTCAGATAGCAGGTCATAGGAGCAGGTCAGACAAGCAGATCCAATAAGCATGTCAGATATCCAATAGGCAGGTCAAAAGGGAAGGTCATAAAAGCAGATCAGATAAGCAGGTTATAAAAGCAGGTTAGAGGTCATAATAGCAGATCAGATAAGCAGGTCATAAAAGCAGGTCAGAGAAGGTCATAAAAGCAGGTCAAGGAGGAAGGTCATAAAAGCAGGTCAGAGGTCATAAAAGCATGTCAAGGAGGAAGGTCATAAAAGCAGGTCAGAGGTCATAAAAGCATGTCAAGGAGGAAGGTCATAAAAGCAGGTTAGAGAAGGTCATGAAAGCATGTCAAGGAGGAAGGTCATAAAAGCAGGTCAGAGAAGGTCATAAAAGCATGTCAAGGAGGAAGGTCATAAAAGCAGGTCAGAGAAGGTCATAAAAGCATGTCAAGGAGGAAGGTCATAAAAGCAGGTTAGAGAAGGTCATGAAAGCATGTCAAGGAGGAAGGTCATAAAAGCAGGTCAGAGAAGGTCATAAAAGCATGTCAAGGAGGAAGGTCATAAAAGCAGGTCAGAGAAGGTCATAAAAGCATGTCAAGGAGGAAGGTCATAAAAGCAGGTCAGAGAAGGTCATAAAAGCAGGTCAGAGAAGGTCATAAAAGCATGTCAAGAAGGAAGGTCATAAAAGCAGGTCATATGGGCAGGCTCGCTATCGCTCGCCAGGAAAAAAATGACACCTAAATAATAATAATAATAATAATAATAATAATAATAATAATAATAATAATAATAATAATGATAATAATAATAATGATAAAAGTAATAAATAATGATAACAATGACCGCGATTTATGTTCTAAATATGTCCGAATATTCCTGATCACCACCATGCATAATTGAACACGTAACCAGAATAATCCGCTTGACAGACAGACAGACAGACAGTGAGGCACCATGAGTTAGCAAGATCGACCCCGGAGGCACAGTCATGAACAGAAAAGGGAGCAGACAAACGGCCCATCTCCCCTTATGCACGGCTGAGCATTTACTCTGACCTACACTACAGGCAATTTATATAACCTAGAGATCCGTGTTGGAGCTCTGTTGCTAATGACGGAATTATACAAGTTCAACATTATATATAATTATTAAAAAAATATATATATTAATAAAAATTAAAATTAAAAGTGGGAATTGGGCCTGAGTATATGGGTAGATAGATAGATAGATAGATAGATAGATAGATAGATAGATAGATAGATAGATATACTTATACAAGATTAAGATTTATCAAGAAGCTATTAAGGAAAGGGGGGGGGGGGGTTCTGGACCCCCTACTACCTTATGCTTACCATCTACATTAGTTTTGAAATTTTGGCGATTTTAAAACCAAACCTATGCATGCCAAGTATGGGCTCTCCATCTTGAAAACTGAGGGAGTTGGGGGGTGAGGGGACAAAAAAAAAAAAAAAAAAAACCTATTCTGGCACCCCCTTAGCACATATGCCAAGTATGGGCTCCCCATCTTAAAATATAAGGGAGTTGGGGGGGGGGGGAGGGGGGGGGGGGGAGGGCACAAAAAAAAAAAAAAAAAAAAATGGCTTAAAATCTATTCTGGCATATCCTTGATGGCGAGCTTGCAATTTAGGAGGAATCAGCCTTCGGCCGGGGTATTTTTGTTACCGAAAAATGTATACATTTATTTCGAAGCTTTTTTTTTAGTTTTTTTTAAAGCTTGATGGAGGTCTAGGGAACAAACTAAATAAATCGAAACATATAAATGTATAACCCATTCAGTACCGGTGACATCGTTTTCAACCTATTTTGGCAACTATTAGACGATTATATTCAGCTTAGGAAGGACGTGTACCCATAAAAAGGCTACAGACTATGTACAATGAATCCTTTGATTCCCCTACAGTATAATATATACCTCGCCTAAGATTTAGAATAAAATCGCCTAAATGTAGCGGAGATCCAATAAAAGAGACATCATCGGTACAGAAAGGGTTAAGAGTGCCCCCCCCCCCCCCCCTGCGTTAAGTGCCAAATCTTTATAGCCAATCCATACCGCATACACGCATAACAGCTTTATAGCCAATCCATACCGCATACACGCATAACAGCTTTATAGCCAATCCATACCGCATACACGCATAACAGCTTTATAGCCAATCCATACCGCATACACGCATAACAGCTTTATAGCCAATCCATACCGCATACACGCATAACAGCTTTATAGCCAATCCATACCGCATACACGCATAACAGCTTTATAGCCAATCCATACCGCATACACGCATAACAGCTTTATAGCCAATCCATACCGCATACACGCATAACAGCTTTTCGGTTCCTCTCTTTGCACCTTTTCCCTTATGTTTAGGCCCATTAGCTTTGAGATATTAAGTCATTAGCCCCATTAGTTTGGCGATTTTACGACCTTTCGTGTCATTTAGGTGTTGATTATTTCCTAGCAAGCGAGCCTGGAATTTAGGAGGAACCGGCCTTCTACCGAAAATGCACAAATTTATCACGCAAGGGGATCGTGGGGTGGGGTTTTTTTAAGCTTCATGGAGGTCTACGGAAAAAACTAAAAAAAAAATATAACTGAATAAAAAAAATATATATATATGAATAAAATTTAACATTATCCCCCCCCCCCCCCCATCCCCCTCCTCTACCCGTGCATTCGGTAAGTGGCAGATACAAATCGCCAATCCATACCGCATCCCTGCATAACACGTAGCCACTGGTTTTATTGACGCCAAATGATGGGTGGGTAGGTACCGTTGGGAGCCATAATAAACTAGTATTATTTATTATGTTTTTTTTTACACCAACCAACTTCCCATCTAAACTCAATTAATGAAATCAACAAATACATGTGGCACTCTGAGGACTCGAACCCAGGATACTCGCATCGAAGTTCCGCGCACTATGCATTACGCTATCAAGACAGTTAAAGAAATATGGACAAGCCTACGATTTATTATGCAGTTTCGAATCCCCTTCTGTACCGGCGACGTCTTTCTAAAATAATTCTACCCATATTTAGACGAGTTTGTGCCGTTTAAGAAGGCTCGGAGTTAATAAAAGGGGTTAAGTGAGATAGTTCGAAGCCTGTTGATTGCTGGAGGCCCTTTTTAACTTGCTTAAGGGACCCCACCTCGCTTTTTTTATCTTTCTCTCCTTTTTTTCTCTTACCATGGCTTGTATCCATTCGGCCCCATTCAGCCAACTGTTTTAAGACGTTTATTCCCATACAGGTGTCGATATCTTCCTGGCGAACGATAGCGAGCCAGCATTGTATGGAGAGATCCGGCTTCGCCGGAGAAATTTTTCTATCGAAAAATGTACAAATTTAGCTTGCTGTCAAAACAAAAATATATATTGTATATGCTGGCTCGCTACCGCTCGCCAGGAAAATATTAACACCTGAATGGGGGTAAACGTCTTAAAACAGTAGGCTGAATGGGGTCGAATGGATACAAGCCAAAGAGAGAGGGAGAGAAAAAGAAAAAAATCGTCTAATGGTAGCCAGAATATAGTTGAAGGACGGCATCGGTACAGACAGGGTTAAGGGCGTTCCTTGTTATGCAGTAGTAATTAATCTTCTTATGTAACTGTTCAATAAGATGTATGTATGTATATACTCAGGCACATACTCCATAGCTGGGGGTGGCCGACTCGAGACATAGATCGAACAGAAACAACATTTAAAGTTCCAATTCTTAGGGTCCGGAATCACTTTCGCGTTCCCTTGCCCTTTTCTCTGTCTCGTCGAGTAGGTGAATTTTACAAAGGGAGGAAGATTCCTAGCCCCCTGCACTCTTAATTCAATTATACCATTTTTACTAATATATACCAGTATATATATAATCTCAGAGAGGAACGGAACTTGTAGGGGAACGCT
>CM064503.1:7296446-7445393 GCA_032716605.1 Paralithodes platypus | reverse complement strand
AAACACTTGTTATCGCATGGGATTTGTTTTTGTCTCTCCTTGAATCATAGGTTTTCTTTTATTATAGCCGGATCTCTCTCTCTCTCTCTCTCTCTCTCTCTCTCTCTCTCTCTCTCTCTCTCTCTCTCTCTCTCTCTCTCTCTCTCTCTCTCTCTCTCTCTCTCTCTCTCTCTCTCTCTCTCTCTCTCTCTCTCTCTCTCTCTCTCTCTCTCTCTCTCTCTCTCTCTCTCTCTCTCTCTCTCTCTCTCTCTCTCTCTCTCTAAATGGACCAATGTAAGTAGCGGGGTACCCCAGGGTTCTGTACTAGGACCAATTATCTTTCTAATTTACATCAACGACATAAATGAGGGCCTCACCTGTACAATCTCAAAATTTGCTGACGATACAAAAATTGCAAAATAGCCGTACTGTCAAAAGAACAAGTTATGGTTATGAAACACATTCTAGATAAATTGTCATGTTGGGCCCAAATTTGGCAAATGAGTTTCAATGCGGATAAATGTAAAGTACTACATGTCGGATACCTAAATGAGGAAAAGCAAACTATTCGATGAATGGCACTCCGCTTAAGAATGTAAACAGAGAAACTGATTGGGAGTAACAATATCGAGTAACCTAAAACCGAGTCAACAATGTTCAGAAGTTGTTAAGAAGGCAAACAAAATAATTGGCTTTATAGGCAGGTCATTTGAGCATAAATCCAAAGAAGTTATCCTAACCCTTTACAATTCCATAGTCCGCCCTCTTCTGGAATACTGCGTTCAATCCTGGTGCCCTTATTACCAAAAAGATATATACAAGCTAGAACGAGTTCAACGTAGAGTTACCCAAAATTATACCTAGCTTAAAGAACAAACCATACGAAGAGCGTCTTAGAGAATTAAATCTATTTCCTTTAACCCAGCGCAGATTAAGAGGTGACTTAATTCAAGTGTTCAAAATCATCAAAGGCATCGACAATATGAACTGTAGTAAGTACTTTACTATCGACCAATCTAATGATACGCGGGGAAACGGTTGCAAAATTATTGGTAAATCTTTTAACTCGCACGAATCTAAGAATTTCTTCTTCAATCGAGTTGTCAACTTGTGGAAATGGGCTTCCCCGAAACGTTATAGACTGCATCACCGTTGATTAATTTAAATTCCGCCTAGACAAATATCTCGCATCAAACCCGCGACTGACTGCGTTTGTAAATGAATAACTTCATTTTGTCACTTTCCCTCAGTTACTAACCCATCTGTCCCCTACTAACTTCCTAATCCTGCCACGGACATTAGTTCCAGGGCAGTAATTCCCTTTCCAATGTTCCCTTACCCACTCTAAACCACTGTTTGGACACTTGATCCTCAGTGTTTTGGAGGACAAGCAACCTAGAAGGGTCACTAGATCTGTTGTTGCTTGATTTCCTTTGTACTCCTTTGTACTCTCTCTCTCTCTCTCTCTCTCTCTCTCTCTCTCTCTCTCTCTCTCTCTCTCTCTCTCTCTATTTTCCGACATTACACACAAAATAAGTTATGGCAGAACATGGTTTTGATACAAATGATGATATTGGTATTATGATTTGCCAGCATTTAATATTGGTATTATGATTTGCCAGCATTTAATATTGGTATTATGATTTGCCAGCATTTAATATTGGTATTATGATTTGCCAGCATTTAATCATATTATATTATAACCTATGGTTCGAGGAAAGACTGTTTGGACCTCCCCTGATTCACTCCATTAGTTTAAAGTTTTTATGACCTTTCACCCCATTACTTTGGTTATAATAAGATGCATCACCCCATTCACGTGCCAACATTTTGTTCTGGGCGAGCGACAGCGAGCCTGTAATATGGACAAATCGGCCTTCGGTGGGAAATTTTTCTATCGACATTTTTCTATCGACATTTTTTCTATCGAAAAATGTACAAGTTTAGCTTGAAGGGGGTTTGGCTGGGCATATATTTTTTAGTATGAAGGAAGTCCGGGAAGGCATTTTTATTAGCCTAGGGAACAAAGTAAAATATATTGATCGACAATAGCAAAATCAATTAAAATCATCAATAATAATAAAACAAAAAACAAACATCATAATATCCCCCAAGACGTCGGACCAGAAAAGCGATGAGAAGAAAAATATATGAGAAGAAAAGAGAAGAAGACAATGGAGAAGACGAAGAAAAGACAAAAGGAAAGAAAAGAACAGCAAAGAGAAAAGAAGTAAAGAGAAAAAGAAGAGCAGTGACGAGAAAAGAAGCGAAGATAAGAGAAGAAAAGAAGATAAGAGAAGAAGAGAAGAGAAGCAAAGATAAGAAACAAAGATAAGAGTAGAGAAGAAAAGCAAAGAGAAATGGAGAGAACAGAAGAGAAGATAAGCAAAGAGAAGATAAGAGAAGCAAAGAGAAGAGAAAATGAGAGAAGTAAAGAGAAGAGAAGCAAAGATAAGATAAACCAGGAGAAGAGAAGAGAAGAGGAACATAATGTATAAGCAAAGAAAAAAGCATCAAAGAGCAAGACAAGAGAAGAAAATGGGAAGAACAACAACAACCTCGGCACAAACACTAATAACTTATATCACCCATTTCTCACCTTATTTCAGCCTATGTCCATCTCATTTTCCTCCCATTCCGTCCGCTATTTGTCAAACTCCACCTCTAGTCTCTTTCAGCACTTCCGGCGCCCGAATATCGCGCACAAAAAGCAAAAATATCTACGGGGAAAGCGACGCGTGTTTACCGAGAGTCACTACCTCTGGGAATCAAGCGAGAGTCTATAGTTCTCCACCTGGTTACCTGTACGTGAAAAATTAAATACGCGGTTTAAATATCCCATACTCGATTAAACCGGCAAATCAATATCAGTCTATTATTTGTGTGTAGAGAGAACAATTTTAACTATCACGTACAGTTATATTATATGGAAGGTGATTTGATACGTCTCTCTGGGTTTCCCGCCAAGACTATCTCAATTTACCCTCTGACTTCTATATCCCCTTCCTAATCTGAATAAACTGTCACAACGCGTCATAATCCTGAAGGGGTTAAACATTAATGAATAACAGTAAAGGAAAATAAATACAGTACAGTCATAAGCAAAAATATGGTTACAGCCCTTCCGTCTCATGTTTAGCCCCGTTAGTTACGACATTTTAAGACGTTTGCCCCATTAGCTTGGTGATCTTAGAACGTTCGCCTCATTAGTTTGGCGATTTAAGAAATGTCATGCCATTTAGGTGTCGTTTTTTTCATGGTGAGCGACAGCAAACCTGCAATTTAGGAGGCATTTTTCTACCGAAAAATACAAAAATGTATATCGAAGGGGGGGATCTTATTTGTTTTTTCTAAGTTTGATGTAGATCTAGGGAGGAACTGAAGAAAAAAAACACGAAAACAAAAAAAATAAAACAAAATAGAGAGAGAGAGAGAGAGAGATAGATAAATATAGAGAGAGATCTAGAGATAGATAGATAGATAGAGATATAAATAAATCAATTAATTAATAAGCCAATAAATAACCAATGACAATACTGTATAGTTGTTATCACAGTCAGATTGTAACACTCACCATTTAGATGTGACGTGTGTTTTCTTGAAGGTGGAAATATGCCAAGACCTGTAACGAAAATAAAGAATATACATGAATTGACATAAAAGGTATTATATATATATATATATATATATATATATATATATATATATATATTTTTTTTTTTTTTTTTTTTTTTTTTTTTTTTTATTTAATGGGGGCTAAGAATGCAAAGGGGAAGAAGGGGTATGTTCCTTTATGTATGTATTATGCAAAATCAATGTAAATGTTGGGGAGTAAGATTTAACCATTTACAAAAGCATATACAGAAAGCCTCACCACTCACTATAGTCGGTATGAAATCAGCTGGCGCTAAACGGATTCCCTAAGACACCACTGATTTTTGTATGATTAATAGACAAATATGAAACTATTATGCCTTGGCATCACATTATCACCAAGTTTTCATCACTAACACCATACTTTGTCATCAAATCTCCATAATAGCTGGGTAATCAAGATGGGGCCATGCCAATTTACCGTCAGCTGGAATAAGAACGACTATAGCAGTGTCGGGGTTTTTTCTCATATACATTATGTTAACACTTTCAAGACCAGTGCCATCCTTATAACTGTATTATTGGTACCATTAGACGATTGTATTCAGTTTACAACACTCCAGCAACTAACAGGCTTCCAACTATCTCACTTAACCCTTTTTACTACCATATAATTATATCCTTCATAAACTGCACACAATCATGTAAATATCGGTAAAATAAAACTTAAAAAGACGTCGCCGGTAAAGAAGGGGTTAAACTAAGATAATATTGTAAAATAAAATCGGTGTCGGTGGCGGTGTGACGCCCCTAACACGGCATGGGCGGGGCTGGGCGGCGGCTCTCTCCACGCCCACCACAGCTTCCGAAACACCCTCTTCTTCTATTGTTACAGAGTTTATATTGAAGCCTCACACCGTGCATTTGAGATGTGTAGCAGGTTTTTGTCATCATTTTAACACAATAAGATAAACTAAATATTATCCATTTGCAAAGATATATAATACAAGAGAGAGAGAGAGAGAGAGAGAGAGAGAGAGAGAGAGAGAGAGAGAGAGAGAGATAGAGATAAATTAGATAGATTAGAATAGATAGATTAGAATAGATAGATTAGAATCGATAGATTAGATAGATAGATAGATAGATACACAAGGCCCCCAACCGTACCCTTACATGTGAACATATTTATTTTACCCTTTCATGGTACGGTGGTGCGATTATTGTCTGTTTGTGTGTTTGTTTGTTTTTCGGCTGGTGAAAATCTGACTTATCCCCATCTAAATTATTCAGTTATTACAAAGCTTGTATCGGCAAATATCGTGTTAACTGTGAACGCCTGTCTATAATATGATGCAGAGACATATATTAGTGTCATATTCTTCCATTAATCCAATCTGTACCGGCGACGTCTTTCTAATTATATTCTAGCTATCTTAAGATGATTATTATTCAGTTTAAAATGGGCCTCAAGCAAGTACCAGGCTTCGAACTATCTCACTTAACCCTTTTAACTACCATAGCTCCTTCCTAAACTGCACACAATAGTCTAAATATAGCTAGAGTACAATTAAAAAGACGTCGCCGGTACAGAAGGGGTTAAGTATCGATAATTCAACTGCTAGGGAATTAAACTTTTCGCCAGGTTAAAAATAATCGAGTATAGTCATTTCATTTTGGTTATCGTTAGACACATGTACGCAGTTTATAAAGGACCTCTAGGGATCTAATTGCAACAAACTCTATCTATTAACTCCCTAGACTATGTTATATCAATTTTGAACGGTAAATATCGTCTAATGGTAGCCAAAATATAGGAATACACATACAAATAATAATGACAAAATATATATGGAGAGAGAGAGAGAGAGAGAGAGAGAGAGAGAGAGAGAGAGAGAGAGAGAGAGAGAGAGAGAGAGAGAGAGAGAGAGAGAGAGAGAGAGAGAGAGAGAGAGAGAGAGAATATAGGAAACAACACGTCACATACTTAAAGGTCCAATAAGCTTCTCATAAATTTCATTCAGTTATTCTTAATGGTCCAAGATTTCCATGTATTTATTGCAGATAATATTAAAGGTCCAAGATTCCCATGTAATTATTGCAGATAATATTAAAGGTCTAATTAGATTCTCATGCATTAAATTCTATTATTCTGGTACAAGATTCTCATTTATTCAGATATTATTAAAGGTCCAAGGTTATCATGCATTCCATTCAGTTATTCTTAAAGGTACAAACTTCTCGTACATTTCATTCAGATAATCTTAAAGGCACAAATTTATCATACATTTCATTCAGATATTCTTCAAGGTCTAACAATTAGCTTTTCATGCATTTCATTCAGTCATTCTCAAGTCTCGCACATTCCTTTCTAATTCGACCTCAGCTCCTACACATTCCTTCGACACTTTCTCCAAACTCTCACACACACACACACACACCTGGACCTCTCTCTCCCACCAGGCGGACTCACTTATCATTATTAAGGGGGGTCACCTGCTTTTTTTTCATCTTTCTCTCCTTTTCTCTCTTTCTCTGGTTTGTATCCATTTGGCCCCATTCAGCCAACTCTTTTAAGACGTTTATCCCCATTCAGGTGTCGATTTCTTCCTGGCGAGCGATAGCGAGACAGCATTGCAAAGAGAAATCCAGCTTCGCCGGAGAAATTTAGCTTGCTGTAAAACAAAAATATATATATGCTGGATCGCTAACGCTCGCCAGGAAAATATTGACACCTGGATGGGGTAAACGTCTTAAAACAGTAGGCTGAATGTTGCCGAATGGATACAAGCCAAAGAGAGAGGGAGAGAAAGCGAAAAAAGCGAGGTGGGCCCCCTTAACTGGCATGCATCAGTCCTTGCTCGGCCTCATATTACACTAGAGGGTACTTTCTGTACTTTCAATCAGCTCTCTTCTTCTCTCTTCTGTCTCTTCTCTCTCTCTCTCTCTCTCATCTCTCTTCTCTCATCTTCTCCTCCCACCTCTCTCTTTCTCTTTCTCTCTCTATCTCTTCTTTCTCTTATTCTCTTATCCTCTCTCTCTCTCTCTCTCTTATTCTTTCCCTCCCACTCTTCTCCTTTATTCTTCATTCTCCCTCCCACTCCTCTCTCTTTCTCTCTCTATATTCATCTTCTTCCCTCCCACTCCTCTCTCTCTTTCTCTCTCTCTCTCTCTCTTTCTCTTATTGTCATCTTCTTCCCTCCATCCTCTCTTTTCTCTCTCTCTCATCTTCCCTCCCACCTCCTCTCTCTCTCTTATTCTTCATCTTCTTCCCTCCCACCTCCTCTCTCTTTCTCTTTCTCTCTTATTCTTCATCTTCTTCCCTCCCACCTCCTCTCTCTATGTATATACATATTCACAAGTAAAATTTAATAATTTTGTTGTTGTACTTGCTTGGATAATGGAACACAGAACTGATTATATATATATACATTATACACCGGTATATACTGTATATATATAATTAAATACTAGGGTTGTAGAGGTGGCCTATGGTTAAATTTACTATACCGGGTACTTGTAATTGATTTTATTTATTTATTTATTTAGATTTATTCATATATATATATATATATACAGTATATATATATATATATATATATATATATATATATATATATATATATATATTTTTTTTTTTTTTTTTTTTTTTTTTTTTTTGGTCCATGTGTTTACCTTCTTGCTATAATATTGCTTATGTGTGTTAGTATACCATGGCGCACTCTTTCAGGTTATTATTAGAGGTATTTTAGTATTACATGGTTCTATTAAGAATATAAATGGTTTATGGGAGTTAAAGGAATACTTGAGATAGATTATACCCCATTGATTGCTAGAGGTCCTTCCTAGGCTGTGTTAATCCATCTAAAGTTAGCACTAATTGAATGAAAGAAAACGTCATGTTACTGAAGGGTTAACTAAGGTAAGACCATTCAATCTCCGTGATAGTATATAGCCCACTCGGATGCCACAGTCAGTAGCCCACTCATAAGAATTCGTGGACCCCATGTTTTTTCTTTATGTAATTATAACAAGTTGGATTGATTTTTCGATAGTACCTGCTTTTCAATAAATAGTATACTGTATATAGTTTTATAGTTAATATAAAGAGAATAATTTTCATATATTCGTTGCCAGGGATATAATGTACTTCCATAATTAGAAATAGGCTCAGTCCAGGAATATTATTGAATCGGGTAGAGACTAAAGCCGGTATCACACGAGAGCTTTTATAGTCAACATTCGATGATCAACATTTTTCTAGCAACATTTCTGGACTATTTTGCACTGGTATCGGAAACTAGACTGTAGGTAGATGAATTTAGGTAACCGACATATTGTAAATGTTAGCCTCATAACCTGCCAGACCAGTGTTGAGGATAAATCTTGAGTGAAAATGCGCTCGTGTGATACCGGCTTTAGGAATCCGAGTGTACCATCGTCTGCTCAGGTAGGTGATACACTAAATGTTGTTAAATTGGGGACAGTGAACATAGATTGTGAGATAATATTATTTCTGGGTGTGCAGCTCAGGTAATGTTGAAGAATAATACATCAATCGTTTATGAAACCTGTGTATTTGTCACTACGGGGGATTGTATATCGAAATGTGTGTCCACGATTTTAATGGGCACACCCACACACACACACACACACACACACACACACACACACACACACACACACACACACACACACACACACACACACACACACACACACACACCTCTCCGTGGCGTAACGGATAGCGCGTCTGGCTCACAACCAGAAGGTCCCGAGTTCGAGACCCGGGCGGGGAAGAGACATTTGGGCAAGTCTCTTAACGGTGTAGCCTCTGTTCACCTAGCAGTATAAATAGGAACCTGGTATAAGTGGACGAAGTTGTGACGTCCCATCTGGGGTTGGTGATCGGTTACAAGGTGAGATGGGTATCGTACTGGTCAACCTAAGCTACTGGTCAACTAAGCCTTCGGGTGAGACTGGTACCGTAGTGAGAATGGTACCGTACAGATTAACCCTAAGCCTTCGTTTCCAAATGTCGCCAATTGGCTAAAATACAGACTACACACACATCCACAGCCATTCCAACGATACATAAACACTTCCCATGCATTTCACGCAATACATTCCCAGTTAAGGAGGCGCGATAATAATGAGCTTAGCTCGCATTGCGTGGATTCCCCTTGACGAACAAGTGAGTGAATTACACACACACACACACACACACACACACACACACACCCACATACACATTCCAGTCGGGTTCACAGGGCACGCTTTTTTGCGACCTCCCCCATCCCCCCTGTATGCCTCCCTCCAACCATACTTTCCAGTCATACACTAAGAATGTTAGTTATAATAATAATGAAAATAATAATAATTAAAGTTGCAAGCAACGTTGTGCGGGGTTCGAGCAGGGTTGCATGCAGGGTATTGTGTTGGATACAAGGGCTGTGTCACATATATCAAAATATCATGTATCTTATCGGGCATGGAGAAAGTACAGAAGGAATATAGTGTAGCCATTTTGGCTATGGCCACTTAGACCATTAAGGAGAGTGACCATTTTGGTTAAAGCTATTAATCCTGTACGAGTAGGCATAATTGCCCGAAATTGCCTTCATTCCCTGCTCATTTTCATGCATAAGCAAAAGCCAGAGCATAATACAATTATGTATTCGTGAAAGTACGGTAATAGCTTTCAAATTACTCCTGAATCATCCCTGTACGACATCTGGTTTTCTTGTAAGGATCTTGCAAACGAAGGGCAAAATTGCTAAAAATTAATAAATCCTATAGGCGAAATCACTAAAAATTACTAATTATTTTCTGTTTTCGCTATGTGTGACGCTGCACATAAGTGAGCTCTCTCTTACACAAACCTCAGTGTCGTGGCGGTGCCTGTAGGCTCCGGCTGACGTCCATTCGTGCTGCTTGCAAAAGCTGGCCTGGCTCACAGGCTACAAAATAGCCGGAAAATCGTCTCCTTCATATGAGGGGCCCCGCGGGAATTGGGTTAAGAAGTGTGGTTGTTTTGATTATTTGATAGGGTCACCATAAGGGTAATGGTGTGTGGCCTTTTTTCTGTACAGAAGCTTGGCCTTGTTGGTTGGGGCTTTTTAGGAATGTGACCTTTTTGGTTAGCCATGGAGAAACTACAGAGGTACAAATTATTATAAGCAACCTCATGTTAAAAATATCTTATATATTTTTGTTTAGCTTTACTTGGCATTCCTCTTCCTCTATGTATCTAGCAATTTAACCCACTCAAACTCCTTATGACGCAATGGTGTGGTAATTACCCCGGGCCAAAAAGCTCTAAAAGACGATAGAGTGATAACTCAAGCGAGCTTGAAATACGCAGGCGTTTCGTTCGTGGTCACCCCTTCGGGGATCAAGGTGTCCGGCAATATATACCGGTAGGCTATAGATAAATTCATTTTTGGGCTATTTCTTCCATATTATTTATCCTGTTAAATTGCTTGATTGATTTTTGTGCTAATGTAGTTAGTATTTGGTGTAATTTTACTTATTTCAGCTAAATATGAAGAGCACATGCAATTTATTTGTGCATGTTCAGTAAGTATTGCTGGGGAAAGGGTTAACGTATTAATCTTTTGGGGTATTTATTCTATGTTTTTTATCCTGTTTCTGTGATTGATTGATTTTTGTGCTAATGTAGTTGGTATTTGGTATAATTTTACACATTTTAGATAAATCAGAAGAGCACATGCAATATATTTGGGCTTTTCAGTCAGTATTGCTGGGGAAACGGGTAACATACAGTATTCATCATAGGAAGGGAAGAGGATGTGTAGCTCAGATCTTTGCCCTGAAATATGTTGTGAAGAAATATCTTGAGAAGGGACAAAAGTTGTATGCTGCCTTGATGGACTTGGAGAAGGCCTATGACAGAGTTGATAGAGAAGGTACCGTTATGTAGAAAGTACTTGGAATATACGGAGCAGATAGCAAGTTACTGAAAGCAGTGAAAAGCATGTATGAGGGTGCAAAGGTGTCAGTATGTGTTGAGAATGAACAGAGCGAGTTCTTTGATCTGAATTTTGGGTTAAAGAAAGGGTGTGTGATGTCCCTGTGGTTGTTCAATATATACTGCACTGTATATAGATGGAGTCATAAAAGAAATGCAAGGATGAGCAGTGGATGTTGGTGTACCACTAATAAGGGAAGGCAATGAGTGGAATGACAGAGTTGATAGAGAAGGTATGTGGAAAGTACTGAGAATATATGGAGTAGATGGCAAGTTGCTGAAAGCAGTGAAGAGTATGTATGAGAGTGCAAAGGTATCAGTACATGTGGAGAATGAACAGAGGGAGTTCTTTGATCTGAATTTTTGGTAAAGTAAGGGTGTGTGATGTCCCGATGGTTGTTCTATATATACAGTATATGGATGGAGTCATAAAAGAAATACAAGGAAGAGCAGTGGATGTTGGTGTATCGCTGATAAGGGAAGGAAGCATATACGGAGCAGATGGTAAGTTGCTGAAAGCAGTTGTTGTTGTTATTGTTATTGTTCCCTAGGCAGCCTGACTGAAAGTAGTGTGGAGTATATAATTATGAGGGTGCAAAGGCGTCAGTATGTGTGGAGAATGAACAGAGCTACTTCTTTGATCTGAATATTGGGTTAAAGCAAGGGTATATGATGTCCCCATGGTTGTTAAATATATACCGGTATATATATATATATATACTGTATATGTGCAATAAAGTCACAGCAACACGTGTCTGTCTGACCTCCCCTGAAGATGTAATAATACACGAAAACGCCTGGGACTCCGTGTTTTTCTTCTTTCCTTGTGGATTTTCCTGCATACTGTATGTAAATATATATATATATATATATATATGGATGGAGTCATAAAAGAAATTCAAGGAAGAGCAGTGGATGTTTGTGTACTGCTGTTTGCTGACGATATGAATGGGAGTTGCAGGGTCTGGTAAATATGTTTGGAACAGTGTGCGAAAAATGGAATCTGAAGGTAAATGCAGGGAAGAGCAAGGTTATGGTCTTCGAAAGGGGTGAAGCCACAGAGTGTGAGGTGAAGTTGAACGGTCAGGCTATGGAGATTGTCAGCTCATTTAAGTATCTTGGCAGTGTACAGAGTAAAGATGGGAGTATGGATGAAGAAGTGTGGGAGAGGGTGCAACAGGGGAAGAGGGTTGTAGGAATGCTGAAAGCAGTAACAAGAAATAGGGTGGTCAGCATGGAACTGAAGAAGTCCTTGCATGACAGTGTGGTAATCCCGACACTGACTTACGGAAGCGAAGCATGGACGTTGTTGGAGAGATTCAAACCAAGAGTGAAAGGGATGGAAATGAGTTACTTGAGAAGTGTGTGCAGAGTTACATGGAGGGATAGACAGACGAATGAGGAAGTACGAGAGAGGTGTGGTGTGAATGTACTGGAAAGTGCGAAAAAGAATACCTTGAGATGGTTCGGCCATGTGGAACGTATGGGAAGCGAGAGAATGACTAAGAGAGTGTACAAGTGAAATGGAAGGACAGAGGGAGACATAAATCGAGAGAGAGGTGTAAGGATGGAGTTAAAAAGTATATGCGTGAAAGCGGTGCTGGATGGGAGGAGGGGTGTCAACTAACTGGGGACGGAGATGCATAGGGGCATTTCGTTCGTGGCCACCCCTTCAGGCATCAAGGCGTCCGGCAATAGGTAGATAGATAAATTCATCTTTAGGGCTATTTCTTACATTTTATTTATCCTGTTGGTGTACTTGATTGATGTTTGTGCTAATGTAGTTGGTATTTGGTGTAATTTTACATATTTCAGATAAATCTGAAGAGCACATTCAATCAATTTGGGCATTTTCAGTCAGTATTGCTGGGTAAAGGGTTAACATATTAATCTTTTGGGGTATTTCTTCCATTTATTTATCCGGTTAGTGTATTTTATTGTTTTTTGTGCTACTGTAGTTGGTACTTGGTGTAATTTTACATATTTTAAATAAATCTGAAGAGGATTTGCAATTTATTTGGGCATTTTCAGTCAGTATTGCTGGGGAAACGGTTAACATACTGTATTCATCTTAGGAAGGGAATAGGATGTGTAGCTCACATTTTTGCCCTGAAATGTGTTGTGGAGAAATATCTGGAGAAGCGACAAAAGTTGTATGCTGCATTTATGGACTTGGAGAAGGCCTAGGGGGAGGGGGTGAGGGGTGGCAAAGCCACCCCTCAACATATTATTGTATCCATTGGCATGCAAAATAGACGGGAACATGATTGCAAACGTCCGCCGCCTCAGTCATGTTTACATTTGTCGATCGCCGTTGTTAAGTTAGCGTCTATTTTGACGGCGATTTATTTTGGTTATTTGCCCCCTGCTGGAAATATATATGATGATGACAATATGTCATGGGGGGATGAGGGGGGGGGGCAAAGCCCAACCTCAACATATTATTGTATCCAAAAGCAGTCTAAATAGACAGGAAAAGGATGGCAACATATTATTGTATCCAAAGGCAGTCTAAATAGACAGGAAATGGATGGCAAGCATCCGACGCCACTACGCGTACGCGTAGTGTAAACAAGGCTGGCGATACACCCGGTAACTACATCCTACCCAGCTAATGTCCTTTCAAAGAGGTAGCCTATAAATTAGTAAACACTAGGATAGCCTATACCCGGCCAGGTGATACGCCCGATAACGCAACTCTTGCCGATAGGCCTAGCCTAAAGGCTAACCTATTCATAAAGGTTTTAATTTCCGGAAAATAAGTTTTATGCATGAATCTATTTTTTTACTAATTTCACCACAACACCAAACACCTCCAATGAAATTTATGAAAGCATGTACAGTATGTGATCCACTAGGATTCGAACCTGGGTTATCACACACAGATTTGTAGACACCTTAACCATTACACCACCAAGACGGTTAAAGGTTTATGCACACGCCTACGACTTATTATCCATTCTCGAATACTGTATATTAATCTAATCATGTTCATATTCCCACTGCACTATGGTAGCCGGCAAGAATGTTAAGTGCGGGCGTACCGCCAGCCATGATTACACTACGCGTAGTGGCGTCGGACCTTTGCCATCATGTTCCCGTCTATTTTGACTGCCTTTGTATACAATAATATGTTGAGGGGGGCTTTTCGCCCCCTCACTCCACCATGGCATATTGTCATCATCATATATATTGCCAGCAGGGGGCAAATTACCGAAAAAATAAACTGGCGTCAAAATAGACGCAAACTTAACCACGGCGATCGACAAATGTAAACATGACGGCGGCGGGGGAGGCGTCGGACCTTTGCAATCATGTTCCCGTCTATTATTAGATGTCCCCTTCGTTTGCTCACGAAGAATGCTAGATAATCTTCAAGGACACTACATCCGCCTTATTAGAAACAATTTATTAGGGAAAATAGGCACCAATAGATTCGCAATATTTTTCTCCATATAGTCCGCATGGAGGATTTGCGGGGTAGAATGTAGAATTCGGGCGTACCGCCAGTCTTGTATACACTACGCGTAGTGGCGTTGGACCTTTCCCATCATGTTCCCGTCTATTTTGACCTAACCTAACCTAACCTAGTATTCATGTAGTAATGACAGGGGGCAAATAGCAGAAAATATAGTGTCGAAATAGACGGGAACGTAAGTGCGAGCGCGGCGAGCGCCCTATGTAAACAATGACGATCGTACGCCCGAACTCTACATCCATCCCGATTTGCGTTATCAACAAATTGAAAAATACACACTTCACAGACAAATATACCACAAATCTAAGTCAAAACGGGGGTGCGGGGGCGGCAGCCCCCACCCATAATACTAGGATAGGTTAGGTAACGTTCTTAGGTTAGGCTAATGGGGATGGATGTAGTTTCCGGGTGTACGGTCGTCATGCTTACATAGGGCGATCGCCGCGGTTACCTTCGCGTCAATTTTGACAGTGATTTTTTCGGTTATTTGCCCCCTGCTGGCAATATGACGATGACATGACATGGGGGGGTGAGGGGTGGCAAAGCCACCCCTCAACATATTATTGTATCCATTGGCATTCAAAATAGACGGGAACATGATTGCAAACGTCCGCCGCCTCAGTCATGTTTACATTTGTCGATCGCCGTTGTTAACCCTCTCCGACATATGACGCGATTTTGAGCCGATTAGGGATACTTTAAAGCCTTTGTTACCATCAGGGGTACAGTATTTAGGAACCTTTAGTTTAGTTACTTCAACCTCTGCAGTTGTCTTTGAGTTAGCTGTGGGCAGAAAACTAATTTTGGAGAGGTAATTATAAGAGTGAGAGAACTCTATTTCTTATTGCTAATCTGGCAACCTCTGCGTCATATGAGCCTGATGGGGTTAAGTTCGCGTCTATTTTGACGGCGATTTATTTTGGTTATTTGCCCCCTGCTGGAAATATATATGATGATGACAATATGTCATGGGGGGGTGAGGGGGGGGGGGGCAAAGCCCAACCTCAACATATTATTGTATCCAAAAGCAGTCTAAATAGACAGGAAAAGGATGGCAACATATTATTGTATCCAAAGGCAGTCTAAATAGACAGGAAAAGGATGGCAAGCGTCCAACGCCACAACGCGTACGCGTAGTGTAAACAAGGCTGGCGATACACCCGGTAACTAAATCCTACCCAGCTAATGTCCTTTCAAAGGGGTAGCCTATAAATTAGTAAACACTAGGGTAGCCTATACTCGACCAGGTGATACGCCCGATAACGCAACTCTTGCCGATAGGCCTAGCCTAAAGGCTAACCTATTCATAAAGGTTTTAATTTCCGGAAAATAAGTTTTATGCATGAATCTATTTTTTTATTATTTTCACCACAACACCAAACACCTCCAATGAAATTTATGAAAGCATATACAGTATGTGATCCACCAGGATTCGAACCTGGGTTATCACACACAGATTTTTAGACACCTTAACCATTACACCACCAAGACAGTTAAAGGTTTATGCACACGCCTACGACTTATTATCCATTCTCGAATACTGGATATTAATCTAATCATGTTAAGCTTAGCAACGATAAGTTAATACTCTCCCCTCCCTGTGATTGTGCCAGCTATTCCTCAACATATTATCGTATCCAATGGCATTAAAAATAGACGAGAACATGATAGCAAGCGTCCGCCGCCGCCGCCATCATGTTTACATATGTCGATCGCCGTGGTTAAGTTCGCGTCTATTTTGACGGCGATTTTTTTCAGTTATTTTCCCCCTGCTGGCAATATATATGATGATGACAATATGTCATGGGGGGGGGGGTGAGGGGGACAAAGCCCCCCTCAACATATTATTGTATCCAAAGGCAGTCAAAATAGACAGGAACATGATGGCAAGCGTCCGTCGCCGCTCCGCGTAGTGTAAACAAGGCTGGCAGTACGCCCGAACTCTACATTCTACCCTATTTGGGCGCCCGCCTTGTTTACATTATGCGGAGCGGCGGCGGCGGCGTTGGACGCTCACAATCATGTTCCCGTCTATTTTGACTGCCGTGAGATACAATAATAGGATGAGGGGGGGCTTTGCCCACCCTCATCCCCTCAGGACTTATTGTCATCATCATAGATATTGCTAGCAAGGGGCAAATAATAGAAAAAATAGCCGTCAAAATAAACAAACTTAACCAAGATCGATCGAACATGATGACCATACGCCCGGATAGCCTACTACATCCTTCTCAATAGTTGGCTCAGGTTTTTCACATCGTCATTGGCTTCCGGTAATTAATTTCATAGTAATTTAATTAAAGTTTGTTGGTGATATAAAAAGAATTACCAGTTCTTGAAGGATGACAATTTCATCCTTCAAGAAAGATTGAAATATTCGCTATTCGCTATTCGTATTCGCGAAATTTACCAACATTTTTTTTTATTCGTATTCGCAAATAGTGAAAATTTATATTCGTTCCATCTCTATTACAAATTGTTATTTATTTTTGTTTTGCTCTGAAAAGGACATACCGGTACATCTGAGTTTCTTAAGATGGTTGGATGATGGGGAAATATAATTTTCCAGGTACCGGTATTGTAACTAATTTCAATGGCAAGAATGTAGTTACCGGGTGCCTTGTTTACACTACGCAGATGGTAGCGATCATGTTCCCGTCTATTTTGACTGCCGTGGGTGTGGGATACAATAATATATAGGTTGAGGGGGTTTTACCTCACCCCCCCCCCATGACTTATCATCATATAGGCTATATTGCCAGCAGAGGTCAAATAATAGAAAAGATAACCATCAAAATTAACTTAACCGCGAGCGATCGACCTATGTAAACATGACGACCTTACACCCGGATACTACATCTTTTCCTTTTCAATTAGGCTACTGCATGATGCTGAAAACTACCTAAAACCAAAATGAAAACCCATGGGAAAATTGGTGGTAGTTTTAGTAATATTTTACGGCTAATTTAATTGACATCAGTTTTAACCACTGCAAAAATTGGCTCGAATTTTCTTGTTTTTCAACTTAAGAAGGGAACACCAATATGAAAATACCCGAGCCAAGTTTTGGATTGTACAGCCTAGCCTATATAATAAAATGGCAAGAATGTTAAGAGCGGGCGTACCGCCAGCCTTGTTTACACTACGCGTAGTGGCGTCGGACCTTTGCCATCATGTTCCCGTCTATTTTGACAGCCTTTGGATACAATAATATGTTGAGGGGGGCCTTTGCCCCCCCTCATCCCCCCATGACATATTGTCATCATCATATATTGCCAGCAGGGGGCAAATTACCGAAATAATCGCCGGCAAAATAGACGCGCACTTAACTACGGCGATCGACAAATGTAAACATGACGGCGGCGGCGGGGGAGGCGTCGGACCTTTGCAATCATGTTCCCGTCTATTTTGAATGCCATTGGATACAATAATAAGTTGAGGGGAAGCCCCCCCTCACCCCCCCATGACATATTGTCATCATCACATATATTGCCAGCAGGGGGCAAATAACCGAAAAAATCGCCGTCAAAATAGACGCTAAGTTAACCGCGGCGATCGCCCTATGTAAACATGACGACCGTACACCCGGTAACTACATCGATCCCAATAAAAGTTACTGTGGGACACAAAATATGTTGAGGGGGTCTCTGCGGCTCTGCCCCCCCACGTCGGCCCGTCATGTATGATGATGTACGGTATCGCCGGTATGTCATCATCATCTGTGCTAATTCATAGGGGACCCAATTAAGGAGAAAGTCAATCAACAGACGAAATAAGCTCCCAAATTACAATAACATAGCGGCCCGCCGTTTATGGGTGACTTTTTACACGTCATTTTAAATGTTACTTTTCTGCCCTGGTCTACGCCTAATAGATTTTTCCAAAGAATCAAACTTAAATTAAAAGGAAGTAGCCTAGCCTACAGTTTATAGGAAGGCTATTCCAACATGCATTCCAGAACTTAGGCTAGCCTAGGCCTAGGCTATATGAACATTTGTGGGAGGTCTGCCAAAAAAGAATCACTAGGCCTATTAGGCTATGGGTAGGCTAGTATGGGGTGCATTTTGCAAATTTTCTTGAACACTTAGGCCTAGGCTAGGCTAAATTAAAACTCACAAAATCTGAGTAAAACCAGCACTAGAATTTTGTCTTGTCTTGTCTTGGGGGTTAATTAACCCTTCCTCCCCGGGCTGTCTTACCCAATGACGGTCGCCCCTACCCGGGCGATATGGCCGAAAAACGTCTAGGCCTAGGCTACCGTATTTATGTTTATTTTCACTGCTAAAACTTTCCCACTCATCTATAATCGTAGTGCGGTTTTCAATCTGTATTTTGGCATTGAGTAGAGCTCTGTAAGTCAACTGGTTCAGTTGTGATGACGATTTCAGTGGAACCAATATTGCAGAGATGTTGCCAATATGGGGGCTTTTTAGACACTAATTTCGTCATGACGTCAGAACAATAACATTGAGGAGTCTTCTCCTTCTTGTTTTCGGAGGTGCGGTGACGAACGCTTGGGTTTGTTGACATACGTCGTACGCATGGCGTTCGGACCAAGCTTAATTAGGCTATTAAGCTCATGCCTTAGATAAGGCATACCGGGTAGTGGCCCTTCTTTCGTGCTGTCCTTACCTAATGCAGACCAGGTAGGAAGGGTTAAGGGCAACATCAGGCGAATACTCGCCCGCTCCCGCCCTACCGTAGTCACGGAGATCCTATGTCACAGTTAAATTAGTTTATAGTTAAGGTTAAAATTTACCACCGTGGCACTTTCACTCTAGGTCATTCGTAGAACCGTAAAACTGTAAAGGCAACAAGTTCAACAACCCAATAGCAGGTCATCAGGTGGCGAATCAGAGACCTACAAACCGCGGTACTAGGGCCAGAGCAATGTCTTGAAGCGAGGTGCCCTACTGCCCTTATCAACCAACCCCAGACAATCCAGTAGGAGCTGTCGGAAGGAATCCATCTTTGAAGCCAGAAAGGGACGCCCATCCACATGCTCAGTGACGGGACGAGGCGAGGCTTAGGAGGCATATGTAGGACGACCAGATGTAGGATGTGGAGGGGAAGAGGTACCGTACGTCGTACGACGATCCATGGGATGCGGAGACTGCGGAGGGAAGAGCTCGTCGAAGTCATACGGTTCCTCAGGACCTCAACAATAACCGGGGGACGGCCGGTGCGGGCGATGGTCGATCGCCGTAGTTAATATAAGTTCGCGTCTATTTTGACGGCGATTTTTTTTTTATAGTTAGGCTAGGCCTAGGCTATTTGCCCCCTGCTGGCAATATATATGATGATGACAATATCATATGTCATGGGGGGTGATTGACCCCCTCAACATATTATTGTAGGCCTATCCAACGACTAGGTTAGGTTGTTAAGTTAGGCTAATAGGCTAGCACATACAGTAGCCTAGCCTTAAAAAACAAAAAAAAAACAAAAAAAAAAACAGCGAGGGTGGAAGCCCCCACCCATATACTAGGTTAGGTTAGGTAAGGTTGTTAGGTTAGGCTAATAGGCTAGCCTAGAACATTACAACAAAAAAAAATCTAACCCAACCAGCGGGGGTACCCATAATACTAGAATAGGTTAGGTAAGATTGTTGGGTTACTGGGTCAGGCTAATGTCTTCCCAAAGTTGACTATTTTTATAACAAGAGATATCGGAGATAGCCTATTAGGCTACCCACTCCACCCCGTGAAATCTGAGCCAGCTTTCGTCAAAAGTTGGCTCGGGTATTCACAAAATTGGGTTTTAGGCCTAGGCTATGGGTTTGCAATTTGGGAAAACCCGAGCCAAGTTTTGATACAAAACGCTCTAGGCCTAGGCCTATTGTTGTATTTTTACGCTTTTAACCCCTCATTTTCCCTGAACTTCATAGCCCTCCCCACTAGTGGGGGGCGTGTTTTTAGAATGTTGGATAATGGGTAAATACTCATTTCAGCTCCTCTTCAGTATAAAACAACACTAGGCCTAGCCTAGGCTAGCCTAGGCCTAGGCCTATATCCGAAGGAAAAAAAAAAAAAAAAAAAACTAGAACTTACTGAAATCGCTGTTGGTCCAAAAAGTCAGGTTTACCGCATTGCTTTGTAATACACAATAAGAATGCAAGACAAAAATGGCTTATATCTCGAAGGGGTTTGCGAAGAGGTGGGGTAGTCTTGTCTTGGCCCGAGCTGGTAAACAAACAAAGCTGCACAGGTTCAATTACGTATTTTCATAAAATATATAGAAGTTTGTATCACAAAGCTCAAATACATACATCATATTTGGATATAGCCTACTTCGAATGAGGAATCTCTGAATTTAATAAGATAAGCTGTATGTGTATGATTACATCCAATAGTGAAGTATATACGAAATATTCAAAGACACGAAAGCGATAAATATCTAAGTCAGTTTTGCCAATAGCTACTTTAACGCTACATCTTAAAACGCTACATACTTCAATTTAGCTACCATTTTCCCATAACTCCCAGGGATACTCTATAAATATCTAGAAGCATTATACATTGTAAAACATGCAAAACAAACCAACAAAAGACATTCCAGAGTTATGGCATCATTCTAGAGATGGTTTGCATTTATTCAATATCGAGAGGATATTCTAGCGGCTTTTGAGAAAGGAATCTAGCGATACAGTCACTCCCTCTCTCGCTAACTACACACGCAAAGGGACTCCAACCCAGACTTCTTGTTATATAGTCTAAATTTGAGCTACACTTGTCCAAACTAGTTATATTAAGTTATGGCAGTGAGTTATGTGTAGGATGGAGTAGGATTGAAAGTAAATCATAATTATTATGGGCAGATAAGGTTTATGTCAGCATAAAGTTCGTAATAGCAGGGTCAAGGCAAGGAAAGGAGCATTAGGAAAGGATTGTCCTCAATAGGCTTAGGTGTATTTCCCCGACACCCATCGTCGCCAAGCGGCTCATAGGTATAAACAAAATCTGCCAGGCATTAACTGAAGGCTTACTGACTATTCCGCCCTCAGACTATTCCGACTAGAAGATCCCGCCCGCTTAGCTAGGTCCTTCCCGCCCGAATGTTGTGGGCGGAAAGAGCCAAACATCAATCCTTCCTTGGCTGATTCCGCCTTCTAAGATTAGACCGTCCCGCCCGTTTGTAAGGTTCGTGTATACCTTAACCCGCAGAGTGCCAGACAATTATTGACCCTATGCATTTGCCAGTGCCAGACGATTTTTTATTTTATTTGTTTTGGCTAAATCTATCAAGTTGGGTGAGAAAGGAAGGATAATGGTAAAAAAACAAAAAACACTCCCCTTGTCCATTTTCGCCAGAAATCAGGTCCCCGATGGTCCCAAATGTAGCTGAAATTTTCAGAGTAGGGCCCATTCACACCAACGCCGGAACCAGACATATTGCGGCGCAAATTGTACGACCATCTCCGTCGGAAAAAAACAGACGTGGTAACAACCATTAAAATGATTCATGAACCTGGTGAAGCGTTCACACTGGTGGTCCGCATCATATCAGGACCCAGATTCACTAACGGTCGTACGATCCGAAAACTCCCTTACCGTTCCCTTACGTCTCAACGCTGGTATTCACGAAGCGTCGTAGCGGCCATCTTTGATCGTAGGAAGCCCCTAAAATCCCCTTTCGCAAAGGGTGGTCCAGACCACCCTTACATGAATTTGACCCGGATATAGGTACACAAATATCGATAACACAACCCGCGACCATAACAAATTCGTCTGCAGTATAGCTCTTTATGACACACTAAGTCATTATTGAGGCAATAATAGCGCAATATGATTGTTAACTTGTGTTTACAACACCATTAATGCATTTAATACAAAGTATGAATACATTTGTATCCTTAATGTGTTATGACAGGCCGAATTAAGCTATGAATAGCCTACATATGCCAGCCTAGACCTAGTCAAGGTTAATTGATGCACAAATGCATGTGCTGCGACAACACGTAGCCTACCATTAGTAGATTTTAACCCTCATTTATTGCGGAAATGTTTTATTCCAACTCCCCACCACCTCTGAGTTAGATTAGGGTAGCCTATTCCTCAACAAATTTGAAAGTATCACAGGAACAAAATGATGAAAAGAATTACCCTAGGCCTAGCCTAAAAAATGAATAAATAATAAACGCTGTGTGAATAATTTTGTTTAGCCTAGCCTAGGCTATAACCTAGGTTTATTTTGAAAAGTTAGGGCTATTTAGGCTAGACAAGTTAGGCCTATGTATGGTATTTTGGTTAGGCTAGCAATGCCTAGCTGGGTTTGATTAGGGTAGCCTATTTCCTCAACAAATTTGAAATTATCACAGGAAAAACATTATGAAAAGAATTACCCTAGGCATAGTCTAAACAACAAATAATAGGCTAGCCTATATGGTGTTGTGAATATTTTTGTTTAGCCTAGCCTAGGATATAACCTACGTTTATTTTGAAAAAGTTAGGGCTATTTAGGCTAGAAAAGTTAGGCCTACGTATGGTATTTTGGTTAGGCCAGCAATGCCTAGCTTGGTGTAGCCTAAGCATGGTAAAGTAGAAGCCTAGCAGGTTAAGATGGTGGTTGCAGGCGTACCGTCTTCATTGTTAACTAGCTGTTATTAGTCCCATGCTGGTAATATATTTGATGATGGCAATAAGTCATGGGAGGTGAGGGGGACAAAGCCCCCCTCAACCTATCATTATTTCCCATGGCCAACTGTTGGATAATAGATTGAAGAGGCCTATGCTAGGCCTATTTTGAAAAGGTAGATAGGCCTTGAGGTGTTGTAAATACAAAAAAAAATACCCTAGGCCTATTTTGAAATATTAGGCCTAGGCTGTCTGGCATTTTGGCTTGGCTAGAACTGCCTGTGTAGGCATAGACATAGTAAAGTCTGGCATTTTGGTTTGGCTCGCCCTGTCTAGGTGTAGACATGGTAAAGTAGAACAATATACTGTGGTTAAGGTATAAATAATACACTCCCAACTAGCCTAACATATGATTATCAATGATCAATCCGTCGAAAATCCTTTAACTTGGGCCACTAACAGACTTCCCTGTAGCCTAGCTAGGCTAATTTCTTATCATCAATTCACAAGATACTCTATTCTTCTTCCTGCTGGCTGTGGTGGATCGAATTAGCCATGCTAAACAATGACAAGCTCATAAATTAAAGTATATTAGGTTCTTCTTGGCGCTTCGGTCATATGGGTGACATATTGTTTATTTACAAAGGCCAAGCGCCTGATTGGTCAAGAGAAGCCTCGGTGAAAATAACCGAAAGGGAGCCGTAAGGGAGCTCAACGATGCGTTCGTGAATACACCTTCCGCACTCCCTTAGGAACGATCGTAGGTTGCTGTACGACATCGCACGCTACGACCGTTAGTGAATCTGCGTCCAGAACCTTGCGGCGCATATAGTATGTCGTCGGATCTTTGACATCAGAATATGTGTGAGGTAGTTTCGCCACCACGGATTTTCCTTTTTTTCCTTTTCTTCGTACGGATACGCTGGAAGTGGGTGGTGGGAGGCGGTTGGGGGTGTGGTGGGGGGAAGGCAGAAGGGTAAGGGACTTGTCACACAAATATGGAACCGATTGGTGTAGTCGTTTCGCCGCCACAGATTTTCCTTTTTTTTTCCTTGTGAGGCGACCGATAGTCAGCGAGTGGGTGGGGGGAGGGAGTTGTGTTCGTGGTGGCAAGAAGCTAGAAGGGTATGGTACATGTGGTAGAAATATGAAAGCCATAGGTGCAGTCGTTTCGCTGCTACAATTTTGTTTCGGCGAGTCCGTATACTGTATATACGGACCTGGCACTGGGCGTGACAAGACCCTAGTCCGTGTATATACGGACCTGGCACTCAGGGGGTATTAAACTGTGCTTGCCTAAATGTGCAATGAAAAAGCCTGTAGCCTTGAAATTTGTGATTGTATCTAACCTTGTGTATATACTGTATATATATGACAATCAGACTAAAACACGCCCATTAATAGGAAAAATCACAACCAATTAATTTGCCAATTGTCCATTTTCAGCCGATGGTGATTAGCATATTTCCCATGTTTATAGAAATCAGTTACTTTGCAAATAGAGTAGCGAATAATAGTGTGATCATGAAAACGTGACATTACCCCTTGAAGTTTATGTCACCTTTTTATTAATTCCGGCTGTCATTAGACATGGATCTGTGATAGTTGAAATGCTTAAGACTGTCTCGAATAACCTTCCTAATCTGAATAAAATTGCCTCATAATAGACAAAATATATAATGCAATCACGAATTTCAAGGTTACCGGCTTTTGCATCGCACATTTAGGCAAGATCAGCTGAGGTTGTGTGAACAATACAAATGGGCGGGACGGTCTAATCTTGGAGGGCGGAATCAGCCAAGGAAAGATTGATTGCTTGGCTCTTCCCGCCCACAACATTCGGGCGGGAAGGACCTAGCTAAGCGGGCGGGATCTTCTAGTCGGAATGGTCTGAGGGCGGGAAAGACCTGCTCCCTTAACTGAATGGGGAGGAGGCATTTTATTCTTCAAAATTCCTTATTGTTCGAACATTCACACACTATATAGGCTACATGCAAGTGGTCTTCAGCAGAGTATCATCTTAGTTTGTATAAACAATATCAAGAGGGAAACAAATGGCTTGATCAACATGTTATCACCTATTGGCATCTAGAGGCGCCGCCGTCGCTGTAGAACAGATTTATTACATTGAGTGGGCTCTCCTCTTTTACACCTTGGTGAAGGCTGTCACACGGGCAATTGTCAAACTCTGAAGGTCCATATCATTGTTATTAAACAAAGCATTTGGCAAAGGGAGGAATTGTTAAGAACCTTAGCCAATACTCTGCTATTCACCAAAAATAAATTTGAATTATCATTATTATTTGGTAGGGTAGGTATGTATAGGTAGGTTGGCTAAATAATTGGTGGAATTCGTAGGGACTCGAACTGTTTTGAGAGTTAAATAACAAAAAATAATAGATCTGAATAATAAATCTACTATGTTATTAAGCAAAACTGGGGGATGCGTGGAAGCCTATAGACTGTAGACGGTAAACGTTGTGTGGGTAGCAAATACGGTTTTAAAGTCATTTAAGAATAGACAGTTTTCAATGCTACGGCCAAACTATTCCACCCATTTATATTCTTTTGGTATCAAAACGTTCGGAATCGCGAGCCTCACCCAACTACGCAAGCATGGCTTTGATCATCGGCGCAGTTTTCAAGATGTGGAATTTTAAGTGGAATTCGATTTTTTTCCAAGATTGCCGGAAAAAACCCCACGTGCAAAAGCAAAACCTTCTCTATAACATTTGTGGAGCATTAGTAGGGGAGTCCATATGCCAAAGCCCAATCGTTTCCTATGAGTGGGAGAGACTGTATTTAGGCGTCAAGTTTTTCGGGAAATCGGCTGCCACGAACCTGTTTGGTCGCCATGCCGGATGTTTAGCATATCAAAAGTTGCCCAATACAAAAACGCACCTCTTGTGAAAGTTTGATCCCGATCCAAAAAGCGGTTCTGGAGTTATTGCGTCAAAACCGACGTGTAAGAAGAATTTGGATGAATAACCGGGTTTAATGATTACAATAGGGGTTCCCCGTAGGGGTCGAACCCCTAATTAAGAAGAAGACCAAGACGAAGACGAAAAAGAATAGTATCTTCTGCTACATAATTTATTTTGTTCTAGTTTAGTTGACGTCACAAGAATATCTGTAGCGAACAATTTTCAGACTGGGGCATTTTCGAGTTTGCTAAAAAAAAAAAAAAATATCAAAGCATCTCTAATATTAGTCACTTCAGTATTCTAAGACACTTTATTAATTCTCATAAATAATATATAAGTAAAATAAAAATACAAAAACAGGAAGAAACTGTGGGAGTCGAAGGGTGCATCGAGATCTAATTTTACCCCTTGCATTACTAGAAGTCCTTCCTAAGCTGTATAAAATCGTCTGGTGATAGCAAATATCAATTGGAAAAGGACGCCAGGTTACTCAAAGGGATAATGAGATACTCATGTCAAATACACGGTAAGCATCGAGTGTTCAGATAATTATAACAAACATGATACGCATAATTAGTGCCTCTAGCCAGAAACAGGCTTTGAACTATCTCTTTTAACCCTTTGTATTACAACAGGTCCTTCTTAAACTGCACAAAATCGTCTAAATATAGCTATAATAATATTTAAAAATATGTCGCTGGTACAGAAGGGGTTAATGTGTTCCAAAAGCAAGTTATACATTCATATTTTTTCACCAACCAACTTTACTTATAAACTGAATTAATGAGAACGACAAATACATGTGGCACTCCAAGGACTCGAACCTAGGATACTCGCACCGAAATTCCGCGCATTTATGCATTACGTTATCAAGACAGTACACACTGATTATCCTATACTTCTTTTTAGACACCACTACCACTGTAAATACCCCCACCACCAGCAGTATCATTTATTATGTTCTCTCCACCAACCAAATTTGCTCCTAAACTCGATTAATGAAATTAACAAACACATGTGGCAGTCCGGGGATTCGAACCTAGGACGCTCACATCGAAAATCAACACACTTATGCATTGCACCACGAAGACAGCCACTACACACACTCTCACCACAACTACATCTACCACCACAACCACCATGACCATCACCACCACCACAACCAAGTTACCAACATCACCACTACAACCGCCATCACCACCACCAGCACCACCACTACGACCAACATCATCACCACCACACCACCACAACCAACATCACCACCACCACAACCTCACCTACAGATATACCACCTTCCCGATTATACCAGCATTATACAGAATATGAGATTATGATTATACCAGCACGTTATACCTGTAATTACCAACCTACCTATCACCCCACCTGCCAACACCAGCTTATATGAGGGCACTGGTAGCCATAGCAACACAATACATCTCCACTTTTGTATTAATTTTCTTAACCCTTACAGTACCGGCGAAGTCTTTTTGTTTTCATTTCAGCAGCTTTTAGACGATTTTATGAAGCTTAGGAAGGATATATGGTAGCTAGAAGGATGAATTGAGATATTTGATCATCTTTTAACTGGTAGACATCCTTTCAAAGCTGAATAAAACCGTCTAATAATTACCAGAATAACATGAAAAGGACGTCACCGGTACTGAATGGGCTAAAGGAAGATTATGTGTGTGTGTGTGTGTGTGTATATGTGTGTGTGTGTTATACAAGGGGACAGGTCAATAATATGAAGCACGTACCAATTTAAAGACCAACCCAAGCAGAACAAAATTGCATCATCTCTCAATGCGTCCGTCCGTGTGCATTCATTCATAAGGCAAGCACACACTATAATCCATTCAAATTAACTTGGCAGATCACCTCCCTCCCTCCCTCCAAACAGAGGAATCCAGTTCTTGTTATAATCAAGCTATCCCGAGACGATTTTAGTTCATTTAAGGAGAGATTTCCGGACTCTCTTCTCCCTCATCTTTAGCCCCATGAGTTTTGACATTTGGAGACGTTCGCCCCATTAGTTCGGCGATAAAAATATATTTCGCCCCATTTCTGTTAATTTTAAGACCTTTCGTGCCACTTAGGTGTCGATTTTTTTCCCTGGCGAGCAGTAGCGAGCCTGTAATTTTTAGGAGGAAGCAGCCTTTGACTTGAACATTTCTCTACCGAAAAAAATACACATTTACCGCGAAGGGGGGTCTTGGGGATATATATTAACCCTTTCAAGCTCTGACGCGTTTTCAGCAGTTTATTTTGGCTATCATTAGAGGATTTTATGCAGCTTAGGAAGTATCTGTGGGTATTAAAAGGGTAAATACTATCTCAATTAACCCTTTGACTTCCATATACCGTTACTAATCTGAATAAAATCGTCTAATAGTAGCCAGAAACAGAACAGAAACGCGTATTGGAGCTTGAAAGGGTTAAAAGTTTGTTGGAGGTCGAGGGAACAAACCAATATAAATCCCCGTAAAGACGACCTGTTAGTAAAGAGGGTTGACGTAGGTTGAAACTTTAACCCTTGTCTTCATAGAGGTCCTCCTAAGCTCCTGAAAATCGTCTGATAGTATATTATTAACCCGTTTAGTACCAGTTCCGTCCTTTACATCTTATGCTGGCTACTAATACACGATTTCATTCAGTTTAACAAGGGTCTCCAGCAATTAAGAGGCTTCGAACTATATTACTTAACCATTTTTACGACTACAAATCCTTCTTAACCTGCACAAAATCGTTTAATTATAGCTAGAATGAAAACAAAATACATCGCCGGTACAGAAGGGGTTAATGAAGGGAAGATATCATAGTCTGCTTGAAGGGGTTAATACTACTGAAGGGGTTAGGCTTTGTTGTCAGGTTAACCCCTTCTGTATCGGAGACTATTTATCTATTGCCTGACGCCGTGATCCCCGAAGGGGTGGCCACGAACGAAACTCCCCCATGCACCTCTGTCCCCAGTCAGGCGACGCCCCTCCCCCCAACCAGCACCGCCTTCGTTCATATACTTCCTCACTCCATCCTTCCACCTCTCTTTCGGTCTACCTCTCCCTCTCTGTCCCTCCACCTCGCTCTCGTACACCCTCTTAGTCATTCTCTCGCTTTCCATACATTCCATATGGCCGAACCATCTCAAGTTGTTCCTTTTCACACTTTTCAGCACATCTACCTCCACACCACACCTCCTTCTTACTTCCTCATTAGTCTGTCTATCCCTAAGTGTAAATCCGCACGCACTTCTTAGGTAATTCATTTCAACTGCTCTCACTCTTGGTCTGAGTCTCTCAACCGGATATAATATACTAATACTAATTAGTCTGTATTAGTATTAGTAATAGTCTGTACCGGAGACGTGTTTTTTATATTATTCTAGTTACTATTAAACGATTTTATTCAGTTGTATAAGGCCCTCCAGCAAATAACAGGTTTTGAACTATCTCACCTAACCAATTATACTACCAGAGATCCTACTTATACTGCACAAAATCGTGTAAATATTGCTAGAATAGAAATTATAAAACTTTGCTGGTACAATCGGCCAAATAAATGATGTCTCGGCACCAAGTATAGTTGGATCAACAATTGGTATCAGCAATGTCTAAAACTTGATTTATTCGTTTTGAGTGAGATATGCAAGCATGTTCCTAATCTTACCCAACCTATTCAACATCTGACAGACATTAATACAGCACAGAGCGAGCCAAACGTAATGAGAGTTGAGACATGACTTATTAGCGCCACCGTACAGAAGAGGTTAATTTGGCTCCCAGACTAATATAGAGCCTCTTCCCAGCCACGGTTCCCAATCCATCCCATCACACCACATTAGCCCTATTAGTTATGAGATAATATGACATTCACCCCTTTCGTTTGGCGATTTTAAGACCTTTCAGCCCATTTCTTTGCCAACATCAAAACTTTACGTGCCATTTAGGTGTCGATTTTTCCTGGCGAGCAATCGCAAGCCTGTAATTTAGAAGGAATCTCGATGTTATTATTATTATCAGTAGTAGTAGTAGTAGTAGTAGTAGTAGTATAATTATTATCATTATTAGTATTAGTATTAGTATTTTGTGTTTAAGCTTGATGGAGGTCTAGGGAGGAATCTACTGGTACTCATATGGGGCTAGGGTTTGTTGCCAGGTTAACATGACCCCCAGACTGATAGAACCCCTCCACCACCACTGTTCCCAATCCACCACCACTTCACATACCAGGAACAGTGTCAGTGAACCCCCTCCACTTCCACCCTCTAGGTAAGGTGGTGTCACACGAGCTCTTTTTCCAGCCACTTTGACGGGCAATTATTGTAGTCAGGCATCTTCAAATTTTAAGGGGAGAGTGGCTGGGTTTTTTTTCGTCTATTAATTCATTTATTAATTTATTTTTTAATTTCCTCGCTAGACCTCCATCAAGTTTAAATAAACACCCCCTAGACCCCCCTTCAAAATAAATTTGTAAATTTTCGGTAGAAAAATTTCCCGGCCGAAGGCCGGTTCTTCTTAAAATTACATGCTCGCTATCGCTCGCCAGGAAATAATCGGCACCTAAATGGCACGAAAGGTCTTAAAATTGACAACGAAATAGGGTGAACGGTATTAAAATCGTCAAACTAATGAACCGAACGTCTTAGAATACCAATACTAATAATGGGGCTAAACATGAGGACGAAGGGGGACCAGAAAAACGACCCATCTCCCCTTAAGTTGCATCAGAAATCCTCCGCCGCCGCCTGACACGATCTACCGTCAGTCTAGTTTCCGAGGCCCATGCGAAAGAGCCTCAACATATTACGAGAAAACAGTGGCTCATCGAAAATTGCCGGGAAAAAAAGCGGTAATGTGACGCTGGCTTTATATAACTGGCGCTTCAAGCGACCTGTCTATACTAAATATAACCGCGCAGCAGCATAATCCCACGAACGCCTCACTAACCAATGTGTAGCTTCCTCGTCTTAATATAACCATGGGCCTGGCTGTCAGATAGGGCGCGGAGATAAGGCTAGAGGGTATTGTCTATTATAGGCTGTTGACTTTTCACTGGGGGGGGGGGGGGGGGGAGTCTACGTGGATAGGGTTTTTTGTGAATGCTTAATCACTGGGGGCCTTCTCTGTGGCGGTGTCTAGCTGCACTCACCCTCTGACTCCATTCCCAGGCTGCAATTTATGGCATCCCAATTAGTTCTGAAGGGAGTTAAATTTGATAAAAGACTTTGGCTAGCACACTGAACAGTAAAAAACCATAATAGTTGTCTGCAGTAGTGTCAGTCCACTCTACCTTTCCAGATAGGGATGCCCAAGCCAATTTTACAGTGGATGGGGAATGGTAGCAGTTCATCATATAGCAGAGAGGGCCGCCACCCACGGAACATCCTACCCCCGTCCTCAGAAGTGCTCCAGAAATGCCACAAATACCCGGTGCCTTTTAGCCTACCCACAGCCTCAATTAGCTCAGCAAGGGAAGGGTGGATCTTTACTAATTGGCGGATCGGGAGGCAACTAGGGGAGGTGTGGTGGAGTGGTCATGCCACTGGATTGGTAATCCAATGGACCCGGGTTCAAATCCCGATATGTCAATGGGAAGATATTATTGGGATTGAATTTGTGATGTACCTAGTATCAGTGCATTACCACAAAGCCCACCGAAACGTCAAAAAAGTACCCTCATTGTTCCCTGATTAAATAACACTGTATGAATATTCCCATATTCAAAATATGTTACAGGGGGACAATGCCTAGTGAGTTCACTGCTCAATAGGTGGCGTTCTGAGAGTGAGGGTCTGAGTCTGGAGGGTGAGACGGTGAAGCACTTGAGCGAAGCAACCGGCCGCTTCAGAGATGGAGCTGCTTCGAGCCATGATGGTTGCTTCACATGTCTCACTCCCCAGACTGGAACAAGACCTCACGGGCTTCACCGTGTTGAGCGGTGGAATGTACAGGCTCTCAGCCTATGCCCGAGAGGGAGTAGTTGGAATATAGAAAAAAAAAAAAAAAAAATGGTTGGTCATTTACTGGTTTATTATGTGTACCGGGAGAAGCAACAATGTACAGTTGCTTAAAGTACTCGCCCAGTTGATCCTATACTCAAAAACATCTGAGGAAACTTTGCCATCTGCGAAGGGACCTGAGCGAACCAGAGAGGCACCTTTAGAGCATGTTTTTTTTTTCAGGGCTCAGATAGCAGGCCAAATATGTGTGTGTGTGTACGGTTTATTGTTCATTGCAGCCCTGAGGCTGAAAATCTACAGAGTTTTTCTTAAACCTAGGTACAGTACACTACTTATTCTACCTTAACTATGAGGTCACATGCTATCTTTGGCGACTGCTGTGAAGTGCCTGGCTTCCCACCAAGTACATACACAGATACACTTTGTATTGGTGAGAAGATGTGTAGGCTAACATAGGCTGATATCAGCTTGGTTAGGGAGGAACCACGATACAATTCTCTCCGTCGCTATGGCCGAAAAAAACGTTAGGATTCTGATGGAGACTAGTTTAGCCCTGTCACTCTTTCAACTCTGGGGGAGGCACTCCCTACAAGCAGTTTTGCCTTTTGTCTCCCTCACTTACATAGAAAATAAAAAGTCAGGTGGAATTAAGTCGTTAGAATAAAGCCAAGTCAAGTTAGGTTAAGTCAGGTTAGATTAAATCAAGTTAGGTTAGGAGTCAAGTTTGGTCATGTTAAGTTAGGTTAGGTTAGGTTTAGTTAAGTTAGGTTAGGTCAGGTCAAGTCAAGTTAGGATAAGTCAAGTTAGGTCAGGTCAGGTTAGGTTAGGTCGTCAAGCTAGGTTACGTTAAGTTAGGTCAGGTCAAGTCAAGTTAGGATAAGTCAAGTTAGGTTAGGTCAGGTCAAGTTAGGATAAGTCAAGTTAGGTTAGGTCAGGTTACTAAAGGGAGATCTACATTACTTTTCTTCCAACTACCCTCTCTAGGCCCTTCGAAATAAATGTGTGCATTTTCTCAGTAGAAAAATGCTACGGTTCTTCTTAAATTGTAGGTTCGCTATCGTTGGCCAAGGAAAAAAATACACCTAAATGGCACGATAGGTAAAATCGCCAAACTAATGGGGCGAATGTCTGAAAATCTCAAAAACGAATGGGGCTAAACATGAGGGAAGAAGGGCTAATGACACCATTGGTTCCAATATGGCGGAGGGTGGCCGATCTCTGTTACCGGAAGGGTCTCTAGGGTGCTGCAGGTAAGGTTTTTGTCCGGCCAGGTAAGTCTAGACGCCTTAATGAGTAGTGTTCCCGAGGTAGGGTCACACGGGGGGGATTTTCGGTTCTCATTCCAGCATTTTTTTTGTTTTTGTTTTTGTTTTTTTGTTTTTTGGGGGGGGGGCAATTCTGGGCTTGGGTTCATTGATTTTGCTCTACCCTTGATGTTTGCCATACCATTAGGCTACCATAACATAATATCAAACCATATCACACCATACCACATCATACCATAACATAACATACCATACCATGCCAAATCACACCACACCACACCATACCATACCAAATCACAGCATACCAAACCAAATAACACCATACCATACGATGCCATACCATCCTATGCCATACGATGCCATACCATATCATACCATTTTGATGTCATTAGCCTCTCTTGATACTATAATAATACTGAACATAAACATCATGTGAGGAAGAACACTTTATTGACAACGTTTCGCATATAGCTGCATCAGGCCAAGGATAGGGTGGTATGTGCCCTACCAAGTGCCTCTCTAGTTGAAACAGTATTTAACCTTAAGACTCGCACAGGTCCCTTCTAATCTTAAAATAATCGTCTAACGATAGCCAGAATAAAATTAATAAAGACCTCACTACCCACTGACCCGTTCCCGAGATATTATATTCACATAGACAGACAATGACCAACAAACACACACGGACATGAGAGATTACAATACCCTGCGTCACGGCGACTGTAGGAAGCGCCCAGGCTAAATCTACGAAAGACTAACTCGCCTATAATTTGGCCCTCGTCATCAGCTCGATTAATGAGAAACACTGTTCAACTTTATCCCATTATTGAGAACAATAAGAAAAAAAAACACACACACACACACACACACACACACACACACACACACACACACACACACACACACACACCACACACACACACACACACACACACACATACACACACACAGCCACACACACACATACACACACACAGCCACACATACACATACACACACACACACACACACACACACACACACACACACACACACACACACACACACACACACACACACACACACACACACACACACACACACACACACACACACACACACACACACACACACACACACACACACACACACATATATTACAACCACACTGAGCGTCAAAACTCACACCTTTAAGTTAGGGTTTCTCTCCATAAAACACCTAACAAGGCTTTTACGGCCGCTCGTTGTACAGGGGCGTTAAGGGGCCAGTGCTGGTTTTGGGGGCTACTTATTTATTTATTTATATAATTTTGAGTTTCCTCGTTAGACCTCCATCAAGCTTTAAAAAAATACCCCCTTTACCCTCTTTGAAGATGTATTTGTAAATTTTTCGGTAGAAAAAATGTCCCGGCCGAAGGTTGGTTCCTTAAAAAATTACAGGCTCCCTTTCGCTCGCCAGGAAACAATCGACACATAAACGGCACGAAAGGTCTGAAAGTTGACAAAGTAATGGGGGATGAAAGGTCTCAAAATCGCCAAACTAGTGAACGAACGTCCTAAAATCGCAAAACTAATGGGTCTGAGCATGAGGGAGAAGGGGGTCCAGAAAAAGCGAGTACCTTCCCCTTAAGTGTTACATTCATTTTCTGCCTGGAGAGAAAACCGAGGTTAAAACGGAGTTGGTTGGGGATTCTTTAGGGCGGTGTCACACGAATGTATTTTCCGTCAATTTGTTCGGGCAATAATTATAGTCTGGCAGCTTCAATATTTGATGTGTATGAGAATTCAGTCCCCCAAGATAATTCAACTTCAGTATAGTTGCTGATTCCAATGCGAAAGAGGCCCAAAATATTGCTAGAAATAACATACTCAGCTCGTGTGACAGCGGGTTTACCCCAAGTGTATAGTTGCCAGAATTAATTAAGTCACCTTTGCATATTAACACGTGCGTCGTGCACCCCCCCCCCCCCCCCCCCCCAGACACACATACAAACCAACTGCCTCATAGGAATGTGATAAGGAGTTGCTGGAAATCCTGTTTTATTTGTCTGCCTTCTCCCACTGTTTCTGTTTCACTTTCACAGAGTAATCCAACTAACTCTCACAAACACCTCCTCCTTCTCCTATCCATACTTTGTTGAAATGATCTACTGGTTGAAATGATCTACTGGTTGACACGATCTACTGATTGAGAGCTAGTGGGTGAAATAGTCTCCCAGTAGACTTGGCACTGGTTGATCTGGCACTGGTTGAGATGTCCAGGCACCCCAAATGAAAGTGCCTGCCACCAAAAAGCCTGTTAAGGGGAGATGGGGCGTTTTTCTCGATCCTCCTCTCCCTCATGTTTAGCCCCATTAGTTTTCAGATTTTAAGATATTTTCCCCATTAGTTTGTCGATTTTAAGACCTTCCACCCCATTTCCTAGTCAATATAAAGACCTTACGTGCATTTTAGGTGTCCATTTTTTTCCTGGCAAACGATAGTGAGCCTGTAATTTTGGAGGAACCGGCCTTTGGCCGGGAAATTTGTCTACCGAAAAATGTACAAATTAATCTAGAAGGGGGATCTAATGGATTTTTTTTTAAAGTTTGATGGAGGTCTAGAGAAGAAACTAGACAAATAATTAATTAATTAACAAATCGACCAAAAAGTAAACCATCCTCCCTTAAACTCTGTAAGGTAAAACTGAAAGTGCCCACTGCCCAGTCAAACCTTTATATAATGCTGGGATGTAAACTAGTATTAGGGACTGAAATATATAACTGGGGCCCTCGTATATTATAATAGATAATATATAGAGTGGTAGGTTAATGATGTGGTTGGGTGCGGACTTTTATAACATGGGAGGATGGTTGTGTTTTGAAGGGGGCTAGCTTGTGTATGCTGTGTGTGTGTGAGTGGGTACGTTTCGTGTGTGTGTGTGTGTGTGAGAGAGAGAGAGAGAGAGAGAGAGAGAGAGAGAGAGAGAGAGAGAGAGAGAGAGAGACAGACAGACAGACAGACAGACACAGACAGACAGAGAGAGAGAGAGAGAGAGGTAATTAACACTGTCACTTACAATTATTATTGACAAGATAGTGAGTGTGAGTGTATATGGCGATTTTAGACATTTAGCCTAATGTATGTCAATGTTTAAACCTTTCGTGCCAAACAGGTGTCATTCTTTGGTCTATTTATTTATTTATATATTCATATATTCATATATTCTTTAGTTTCCTCCCTAGACCTCCATCAATCTTTAAAATAAACATCAATTAGATCCCCCTTCTAGATTAATTTGTACATTTTTCGGTAGAGAAATGTCCTGACCGAAGGACGCTTCTTCAAAATTTACAGGCTCACTATCGTTCGCCAGGAACAAAATCGACACCTAAATAGCACGAAAGGTCTTAATATTGACAAAGAAATGGGGTGAAAGGTCTTAAAATCGCCAAACTATTGGGTCGAACGTCATAACATCTGAACACTATAATGGGGCTGAAGAAGAAGGGCCATAACAAAAAACTGACTCATCTGCCCTTAACCACACATACGTAGCTCTCCGCTGGCCCTGGATCAATATTAGAGAGAGGAATGAATTACCCCAAAGCTGTCAATTACCACAGCTATTCTCTAGCCAAGGCTTCCTATTTGGTAGAAATATTAGCTGGATTACTCTAGGCCTTCTTGAGTTATGAGAGGTTAGAGGTTACTATGTCTGCCCAACCTAGAATGAACAGACGATAGCATGCCCTACCCAAATGATGATGTAATCCATTTCATTTATTTCACTCCAACCCTACCAAAATCGAGGAGTTGACTGGATTAAATTATTCTACTTTATCTACACTATAATAAGAGATCAAGCGAGTCCTAAACACATCCCATTTCCGCTGACCTGTGATAAATATAGGAGAGCGGAATTTCACACACCATCCTTCAGGGGAGATGGGCCGTTTTTCCGGTCCCCCTTCTTCCTCATGTTTAGCCCCATTAGTTTTCAGATTTTAAGGTGTTTATCCCATTAGTTTGTCGATTTTAAGACCTTCCGTGCTATTTAGGTGGGGAGCGATAGCGAACCTGTAATTTTAGAAGGAACCGGCCTTTGCCGGGACAATTTGCTATCGAAAAGTGTACAAATACATCTTGAAAAGGGGTCTAGGGGGTGTTTTCTTTAAAGCTTGATGGAGGAAAAACAAGCACTACCCCCTTAACAGCTCTAAACACCGGTCCCTTCAGAGATCTTCAGTGTAACTCAATATATACAATCTATATTACTCTACTTAAATCGAATCGAATCCACCCTAAAATAACACCAAAAGTTGATAAAAAGAGAAGTGCACTGGGTACTAATAACGGTATCAGGACATCTCAACACCATGCCATCTCACCACACAAACAAGACGAGTCACCTCAACACCATGCCATCTCATGACCAGACCTTTTCTTCACCAGTCGGTTTCATCACCATACCAGCTCAATACCAAGCCAATTCAATACCAAGGCATCTCAATACCACACGTTGCCACATCTACTGTCCTGTACAGCGATCTCTCTCTCTCATCTATGCAGTAAAGATAGGGATAAATATTGCTCTCTACCCACTACAGGGAAAAGTTTTCGTTTATTTTGACACACATAGGCCTACACGTATTATGTATACACTATGAACGATATATATATATATATATTGCAGTACCGGTAATGTGTTTTATATTTCAAATATATTTAGACGGCTTTGTACTGCTTAGGAAGGGTCATGTTAGCTAAGGTTCATTGAGATGGTTTGTAGCACTATAACTGATAGACGTCCTTCCTAATTTGAATAAGATCGCATAATAGTTAGTAAAATAAAATAATGCGACCGAACTATTTCATTCGGTACCGTTTATTAAATAATGTAAGATATGATAGGGGTTTCGGTCTATTCGCCCTCAAGTCTGTTCGCCCACACTAGGAATTTGTTAGCCCAAACAATGAAGTTCGTTCATCCACACCTTGAAGTCTTTTCGCCCACACTTTGAAGTTTGTTAGCCTCCCACACTCTAAACTGGCTTCTAAAGGATGCAAATTTTGTGTATTATTGTTGACGACAAAATGTTGTCCATTCATAATAAAATAATGCTATGAATAATTTTTGTTATCTCATTTTCGGACTTAACTTAATTTAAATATCTTCAGATTAATTGGTTAAGTTTTCATCATATTCATATTACTAACTCTGTGTAATGTTGAGGCGAAGCATTTTGTTTTAATCCACATTGTCTGACCCATTCAGTATATATAAGACTTCCATATGAGAGAGAGAGAGAGAGAGAGAGAGAGAGTATGGCTCATATTCAAGGAGCAAATCATAGACAATATATAACAATACTAGTGAAGCATTGTACAACTAGGACTGTCCTGTGTTTTAGTGTGTGAGGAGACTAATGACGTGACCGATTAGAAGGATTAGAGTAGGAGGAGAAGGTATAATAATTATATAGGATTAACTAGGTCACCTTTCCCCGGCCACTTTTCTGGGCAACTATATTCTGGAATATCTAATGTTAATTTTGGAAGCATCTAAATATATGTTATTATTAGAATGTAGATCATGGTCATTATATCATTCAAACTCAGTATAGTTGTCAATTATATACATAATAGCGCCTCATAGTTTTTTTTTTTTTTTTTTCTATGTGATTGAGGGAGGCAAAAGGCATAACTGCCTATAGCGAGTGCCTCCCCCATAGTTGAAAGAGTGACAGGGCCAAAATCAAGGGACGTTCGAGCCAAAATGCCTGGACACACGGAGTTTGAAGCAATTTAAGTCATAGGAAGAGGGAAAGACTGATTCTGGGAGAGAGTTCCAGAGCTCAGCTGTTGAGTAGAAGAAAGTTTGAGAGTAACGTTTCACTCTTGGGTTGGAGAGTTGCACAGAGTAGGGGTGGGATTGAGTTGCAAGACGGGTACCACGTGCCCTACGTAAAGGAGGTGGTATGCACTGGGATAGCTCTGAGGAACACTGATTATTATAGTAGCGATATAATAGCGAGAGAGATGCAACATTGCGGCGGAGAGAGAGAGATTGCAGAGAGTTGGTGAGTGGACGGGAGTTAATGATACGAAAGGCCTTCCTTTCAACTTTGTCTAGGAGAGTGGTGTGAGAGGAACCTCCCCACACATGTGAACAATACTCAATACAAGGGCACACTATGCCCCTGTACAGAGCAAGAAGCTGTTCAGGGGAAAAGAACTCCCTAAGGCGGTTGAGCACACCCAGCTTCTGGGAGGCTGCCTTAGCAAGACTGGTAATATGGTCCTTCCAAATGAGAGCAGAAGAAAAAGAGACACCAAGAATATTGAGAGAAGATGAAGGGTTGATTTTTGTATTGTTGAAGAATAAGGGATAGTCCGCTGGGAGATCCTGACGGGTAGATACTGTAGATGGAGAAATTGGGTTTTGGAAGCATTAAAGTTAACAAGGTTTTCTCTGCCCCAATTGGAAATAGTATTTAGATCAGAATTTAAGAGTTCTATGGCTTCATTACGTTTGTCGTTGAGGGATTGCTGGCTGGGGCGTTCTGAAAAACTAATGGAGTAGTGTAAGGTTGAGTCGTCTGCGTATGAATGGATGGGAATTAAGGTACAGTTAAGGAGATCATTTATAAAAATTAGAAAGAGAGTAGGAGATAGGACAGAGCCCTGAGGAACACCGGAGTTTATAGGGTGAGGTGAACAATGGCCGTCCACAACCGCAGCTATGGAACGGCCGGAAAGGAAATTAGAGACAAAGGCACAGATGGAGGGATAGAAACCGAAGGAGGGTAGTTTAGAAATTAAAGATTTATGCCAGACTCTATCGAAGGCTTTCGATATGTCTAGTGCAATAGAAAAGTCTCACCGAAGTCCCGAAAGGAGGATGACCAAGAGTTAGTAAGATATGAAAGAAGATCACCAGTAGAGCGACCCTTAAGGAAGCCATACTGGCGATCTGAGAGCAGATTATGAGAAGAGAAATGCTTAAGAAATTTGGAAGCAAGAATAGTTTCAAAAACTTTAGAAAGACAAGAGATAAGAGCAATTGGACGATAGTTGGAGGGTTGAGAGCGGTCACCCTTCTTTGGGACAGGTTGAATGTGAGCAAACTTCCAGCATGAAGGGAAGACGTTAGAGGATAGACAGAGACGAAAGAGTTTGCCTAGGCAGGGAGTCAGCACGGAAGCACAGTTTTTGAGAACAACAGGAGGAACACCATCCGGACCGTACGCCTTATTAGTGTTAAGCCCAGAGAGGGTAGAAAGTACATCTTTAGAAGAGATTAGGATATTAGGCATAAGTAAGAGAGAGGAGGGCGGAGAGGGAGGAATAGCACCGGAATCATCCAAGGTGGAGTTTCTAGCAAAAGTTTGAGCGAAGAGTTTAGCTTTGTCAGAGGAAGAAGTGATGGTTGTGCCATCAGAGTGGGAAAGGGGAGGGAAAGACGAGGAAGAGAAATTGTTGGAGAGGTTTTTGGCTAGATGCCAGAAAGCTTGGGAAGAGCTAGAGTTGGATAGTTCAGTGCATTTATTATTGATGAAAGAGTGTTTGGCAAGTCGAAGAACAGATTTGGCTTGATTCCGGGCAGAAACATATGAAGAATGAGAGTCTTGAGTTTTAAGGCGTCGGTACCGTTTGAATGCTTCCTCCTTATTGCGGACAGCAGTAGAACAGGCGTGAGTAAACCAAGATTTTTAGCATTAGTCTGAGAGAAAGAGAATGGAATGTATGCTTCCATGCCCGATAGGATTACCTCGGTAATGCGTTCAGCAGCACTCTCCGAGGGTCCTCGGCCATGGAAGCAGAAATCATTCCATGGGAATTCAAAGAAGTACTGCCGAAGAGCCTCCCAGTCGGCAGCGCCAAAGTGCCACAAGCGCCGCCGGCTAGGAGGATCGGGTGGCTGTACTGGAGAGATAGGACAGGTAACAGAGATAAGTTTATGGTCGGAGGAGCCCAAAGGAGAGAAAAGATCGACAGTATAAGAAGAAGGGTTAGAAGTTAGAAACAGGTCAAGAATGTTGGGCCGATCTCCGATGCGATCCGGGATACGGGTGGGTTGCTGAACTAACTGCTCTAAGTCATTTAGGATAGAAAAGACGTAGGCTTGTTCACCAGGTGGATCAGTAGTGTGAGAGGAGAGCCATTGGCGGTGGTGAACGTTGAAATCTCCTAAGATGGAGATTTCTGAGAAAGGAGAAATGGATAGAATGTGTTCCACTGTAAAGTTTAGATAGTCAAAGAATTTGGGAAAGTTGGTAGAGTTAGGGGAAAGATAGACAGCACAGAAATATTTAGTAAGAGAATGACAGGAAAGTTTGAGCCATAAAGTTGAGAATTCAGAGGAGTCGAAATCGGGAACACGAGAGCAAGTGAGTTTGTTGTGCACATATACACAACATCCACCTTTGGCTTTGAAACTAGGATAGAGAAAGTAGGAGGATACAGAGAAGGGGTTGCTGGATGTTGCCACAGACACCTGAGTTTCGGTGACGAAGAGAAGATCAGGTTTGTAGGAGGAGAGATGGTGCTCAACAGAGTGAAAGTTAGAGGAAAGTCCGCGAATGTTGCAGAAATTAATAGAAAGAGTAACAGGCCGAGGTCCAGGTAATTGTGTGGGGTCGTCAGGGGATGGTCGGTCGGGTGAGGGGGCATTTATGGTCCCCCCCCCCTGGGGACTCCGAGGCTGGGATACAATTCATCATTTTGTGTTTTTTTAATTTTGGTGTGGAGGAATGAAGTGTGGTGTGCATGTTTAGTGTAGTGAAGTGGATAGGAGGAGGAGGTGTTTGTGAGAGCTAGCTGGATTGCTCTCAGTGTAAATGAGGCACAAAGAAAATCAGTAAGAGAGGCCAAGCAAATGAAACAGGAGTTCCAGCGACTCTTTATCACATGCCTATAACCTCACCTGGGTCTAGCCCTGATCGATTGGTGCCTACAATCTCTTTCAATCTTTCAATGTATGTGTTGACCAGTTGACAAGCAAAGTTTGTGAAATGTTTCACTCTTCTATCAGTATTACAACAATCAGTGTTCTTCAGAGCACTCTCAGTGCATACCCCCTCTCCTGCGGCGAGTGTGAGGCACCCGCCTTTCAACACAGTCCCACTCCTATTCTGTCCAGCTCTCCAACCCATGAATTAGCAAATTTTCTCGGTCTTTCTTCTGCTCAACAAACTCTCTCCCTTAATTAATCTTTCCTTCATACTATGACTTAGACTGCTTTATATTCCGTGTGTCCAGGCATTATGACCCCAACGACCATTGAGTTTGGCTCTCTGTCACTCTTTTGGCTTTGGGGGAGACACTCGTTACAGGCACCCTGCCGTTTGTCTCCTCCATACACACATAAGACAAAATACTTATTGAAACGTGTTGCTGTCTTTCAAGTGTTATTGATCTGTAGTATGAAAGAAAAACATCGTGATAGGTTGTCCTGTCATATAATTATGTCATATGAATTGTTGTATATCATAAATTTCGTGTTTCTAATATCGGTATATGTATTGTAGATGTATACTTTCCAACCCATTTTTATGTTATTTACAGTCAACTTCAAATCGCTTAATAATCAGATAAGTTTGAAGTTCGAGTTAGATGCACTGTATAAGAATGTGTACATTACAGTTGTAACTTGTAAGGAAACAAGGGTAAATGCTAGTAAATGCTGTTCAATTTTGGTGTCCGTTTCACAGAATGGACATAGATTCATTGGAGAGCGTACAACGTAGAATGGCAAAAATTATCCATATTAAAAATCATCCGTATGAAGAAAGGTTGAAGAAATTAGGCTTAACATTCGTTAGAGAGACGCAGAGTTAGAGGGGATATGATAGAGGTGTTCAAGTGGGGTAGTGGGATTAATAAATGTGACATGAAAAATGTACTAAAGCTCAGTGATAGCGAACAAACTCGAACTAATGGTTTCAAATTAGATAAATTTCGTTTCAGAAAAGATATAGGCAAATATTGGTTTGGTAACAGAGTTGTAGATGGGTGGAATAGGCTACCGAGTGACATGGTAGGATCGAGAACGATAGGGAGCTTTAAGATAAAATTAGATAGGCATATGGACAAGATGGGTTGGGTATGAGGGGGGATCTGCCGGTTGTAGATCCCCGTAATCTTGTTACGTTTTTGTGGGGTCGGTCCCCACCACCACCACCACAATAACTACCACAACCACCACCACCACAATAACTACCACCACCACCACAATAACTACCACCACCACCACCACAATAACTACCACAACCACCACAATAACTACCACAACCACCACCACCACCACCACAATAACTACCACAACCACCACCACAATAACTACCACAACCACCATCACAATAACAACCACAACCACCACCACAATAACTACCACAACCACCACCACAATAACTACCACCACCACCACCACAATAACTACCACCACCACCACCACAATAACTACCACAACCACCATCACAATAACTACCACAACCACCACCACAATAACTACCACAACCACAACCACCATCACAATAACTACCACAACCACCACCACCACCACAATAACTACCACAACCACCACTACCACCACAATAACTACCACAACCACCACAATAACTACCACAACCACCATCACAATAACTACCACAACCACCACCAGGCACCATACCCACACCACACACCATTAAAATAAAGTCGTCTATTAGTAGCCAGAATAAACTGTCAAAACTGGTCATAATCCTCTCAATGGGTTATTAAAGATAGTTATTATGTATTTCCTTCCTAGACGTCCTTACTAAACTGCATAAAATCGTCTAATAATAGCCAGAACATAATGAAGGAACGCGTCATAGTATCCTGAAGGGGTTACTTATATCACCCATATTTCTCACCTTATTTCAGCCTATTTCCTTCCTATTCTCCTCTCAGCCCGTCCGCTATTCGTCAAATACCACCTCCAGTCTCTTACCGCATTTCTGGCACTCGAATATCGCGCACAAATAACACAAACTAACTACGGGAGGAGCAAAGCGTCTTTACCGAGCGTCACCGTCTCTGGGAATCAAGCGAGAGTCTATAGTCCTCCACCTGGACACTTATACACAATAAAATAAATATCCGGCTTAAAAATCAACTAAACAATAAAAACGTTAACTCAATACCATAATATTGTTTATGGGAAGTGAAAATAATTATAAGGACCACCTAGGGTTAAATATGGATAATGATTTGATATGCCTGTCCCGGTGGGTTCCCGGATGTCACGCGTTTCCCGCCAAGACCAAGGGCAGCTCTCGTTTTCTGTGAAAATGTATAATTTTGCTTGATCTGAATATAGGATTATACTGTATCATGTACACTAGCGCGGTTATATATACCGATGTGTATATATATATATATATATATATATATATATATATATATATATATATATATATATATATATATATATATATATATATATATACAGTACACAGTATACTGTATATATATGTATATATATATATATATATATATATAGGCATATGGACGAGATGGGTTGGGTATGAGGGGGATCTGCTGGGTGTGGGCCAATCGGCGCTTAGCAGACCCCAGTAATCATGTGTTAATCTCTAACCGTTTTGGTGGGGTCAGTACTCAAGGTATTATTGAGTCAATTGGGCCTTGTAATTGGGGTTGGGCGTGACAGGGATCTGCCTTGTGTGGGCCGATCGGCTTTTTGCAGACTCCCATTTTCTTATGTTCTTATATTAGAAACACGAAATTAATAATATACAATTCATATGAAATATACGACAGGACAACCTATCATTATTGTTTGTGTTCATACTACAGATCTAAAAGCTTTAGAAGACAGCAAAACGTTTCAATAAGTATTTTGTTTTCTTATGCGTTTATGAATTTTCTTGTGTGTGTATGAAGGAGATAAACGGCAGGCTGAGTGTAACGAGTGTCTCACCCAAAGCCAAAAGAGTGACAGGGAGCCAAATTCAAGGGACGTTTCGGTCAAAATTTCTGGACACAAGGAATATATAGCAGTCTAAGTCATATGATGAAGGAAAGATTAATTAAGAGATATAGTTTGTTGAGTAGAAGAAAGACCGAGAAGAACACTGAAGGTTGTAATACTGATAGAAGAGTGAAATATTTCAGTCTTTGCTTGTCAACAGATCAACACAGAACGAAAAGGAACTTGATAACTAAAATGCATAAATGGAAAGATTATAGAGCATTCAAAAAAAAAAAAAAAAAAAAAAAATAGCATAAACAGGTTTCTTCTTGTTAGAATTTCAATAAATTCTATCTATCTATTGCCTGACGCCGCGATCCCCGAAGGGGTGGCCACGAACGAACCGCCCCCATGCACCTCTGTCCCCAGTCAGTCGACGCCCCTCCTCCAAACCGTCGATTGATAATAATTATGTAGGACTTTTGAGGTTAGAGTATTTGACATAAAATGTATACAGGAATCAGTGCACAGGTACAGGCTATTTCCGGAAATTTTCGATCGACAGTTACGTTTGTGGCAGCACTATGAGGCGCTATTATGTATATAATTGACAACTATACTGAGTTTGAATGATATAATGACCATGATCTACATTCTAATAATAACATATATTTAGATGCTTCCAAAATTAACATTAGATATTCCAGAATATAGTTGCCCAGAAAAGTGGCCGGGGAAAGGTGACCGAGTTAATCCTATATAATTATTATACCTTCTCCTCCTACTCTAATCCTTCTAATCGGTCACATCATTAGTCTCCTCACACACTAAAACACAGGACAGTCCTAGTTGTACAATGCTTCACTAGTATTGTTATATATTGTCTATGATTTGCTCCTTGAATATGAGCCATACTCTCTCTCTCTCTCTCTCTCTCTCTCTCTCTCTCTCTCTCTCTCTCTCTCTCTCATATGGAAGTCTTATATATACTGAATGGGTCAGACAATGTGGATTAAAACAAAATGCTTCGCCTCAACATTACACAGAGTTAGTAATATGAATATGATGAAAACTTAACCAATTAATCTGAAGATATTTAAATTAAGTTAAGTCCGGAAATGAGATAACAGAAATTATTCATAGCATTATTTTATTATGAATGGACAACATTTTGTCGTCAACATAATACACAAAATTTGCATCCTTTAGAAGCCAGTTTAGAGTGTGGGAGGCTAACAAACTTCAAAGCGTGGGCGAAAAGACTTCAAGGTGTGGATGAACGAACTTCATTGTTTGGGCTAACAAATTCCTAGTGTGGGCGAACAGACTTGAGGGCGAATAGACCGTAAACCCCTATCATATCTTAAATTATTTAATATACGGTACCGAATGAAATAGTTCGGTCGCATTATTTTATTTTACTAACTATTATGCGATCGTATTCAAATTAGGAAGGACGTCTATCAGTTATAGTGCTACAAACCATCTCAATGAACCTTAGCTAACATGACCCTTCCTAAGCAGTACAAAGCCGTCTAAATATATTTGAAATATAAAACACATTACCGGTACTGCAATATATATATATATATATCCTTTATAGTGTACACATAATACGTGTAGTCCTATGTGTGTCAAAATAAACGAAAACTTTTCCCTGTAGTGGGTAGAGAACAATTTTTATCCCTATCTTTACTGCATAGATGAGAGAGAGAGATCGCTGTACAGGACAGTAGATGTGGCAACGTGTGGTATTGAGATGCCTTGGTATTGAATTGGCTTGGTATTGAGCTGGTATGGTGATGAAACCGACTGGTGAAGAAAAGGTCTGGTCATGAGATGGCATGGTGTTGAGGTGACTCGTCTTGTTTGTGTGGTGAGATGGCATGGTGTTGAGATGTCTAGCATCCCTAATAACAGCATCTACTATCCTAACACGAACACAGATCAAATGAGTCTTAAGAGGAGGTTTTTAGTTTGTTTACTACTCTTCTAGCAATCTAAAAATGTCACCCCCTTAACATAAGAACACAAGAACATAAGAAAATGGGAGTCTGCAAAAAGCCGATCGGCCCATACAAGGCAGATCCCTGTCACACCCAACCCCAATTACAAGGCCCAATTATAGGCACAACTCACTAATACCTTGAGTATTGCCCCACCAAAATGGTCAGGGATTAACACCCCTTTCATGAGAAATTTGTAAATTTGTTGGTAGAAAAATGTCCCGGCCGATGGCCGGTTACTCTTAAATTACAGGCTCGCTATCGCTCGCCAGGATAAAATAGACACCTTAATGTCACGAAAGGTCTTAAAATTGACAGAATGGGGCGTACATTCTTAAAATCGCCAAAATAATGGGGCAAAACTTTTAAAATCTCAAAAGCAATTGGGATAGACATGAGGGAGAAAGGGGTCAAGAAAAAAGTCCCTCAAGTGGAAATCTCCCCTTAAACACATACGATTGGCCTGACCTGTGATAAATATAGCTGCTTTTTTGTTGTTAGCACGATGAAGCATTTTAACCTTTGATTCAGGCTAAAATTAGACGACGTTAATGCAGCTTAAGAAGAACCTGTGTTATGCAGATGGTTTGTTGAGATCGTATTTACCCCTATGAGTTCTAGAGTTATATTATAAACTAAATATAATCATCTATTTTTAGCCTGAATGTTAAACCCGGGGCCCTCTACCGAACCCGCCCCAGCCACCGGGATTGCTAGGAAACAGGTGGTGGGGGGGTTGGATGGCCACAACCTAGTATTAAAGTCGAACAGGTTCTCCTCCTGGAGGTGTATTATAATGTGGGGAGGATGGATAGCTCAACACTGGCCGACGTGGTGATGGGCTGGTCTATCAGAGTGAGAGTTGAGCGTTCTCTGCCATACCCATAGCTTATTCTGACTGTTCCTTTTACTTATATATTTTCTAGATCTCAAGTGGCGGAGTCTCTTCCGTGTATTGACCTCTCTACTTAGACTGGGAGCCAAAGCGTCACATTTTTCCTTTGCCCCTCAATTTTCCCTTCATAATTGCTGAGGGGTACAGGGCCTTGGGTGGGACTTCGGTGTCTAGGGCGTTTCCGCACCCTCCTCAGCTCCTCGCCTAGGAGAGGATTCGGTCACCTGGGCTTTCTTAGTGGTAAGCAGGGAGGGTTCTGTGGGGGCGCTCGGTCATGGCCTTGGCCTTGCTTTGGGTTGTTTGAACCTTGGGGCTATTCGGTCAGACAGCCTGGGGAACAACAACAACAACAACACTGGCGGACGTTTGGGGGTCCCATTCTATACCTGCGACGTCTTTTTAATGTTTTAGCTATATCTAGACGACTTTACGCAATTTAACAAGGATCTGTGGTAGTAAAAAAGATCAAGTGAGATAGTTCGAAGCCTGTTAATTGCTGGAGAGCCATTAGGCTATGAACTTATTATAATCGTCTAATAGCGGCCATAATAAAGTTAGCGAGACAGCACCAGTTCTGAGAGGGTTAATAGGGTGTTTTGATTTATTTATTGTTGGGATTTTTGGTCAATATTTGTTCTCCATACACAAGCAATTTAGTTTACGTTTACTCCATAAAATAAATGATTACATCCACAGACACCCTGTACGCTAAAATAAAAAATAAAATAAAAACAAATAATAAGTAAAAACGCCTCGAGACCCCCTCCCCCCCTTCAATATTAATCTATCTATCTATCTAGATATATATATATATATATATATATATATCAGGTAAATAGTTATCCCGGATGAAGGTCGGATTTCCCAGAATATGTCGGTTCACCATCATGTACCCCCCCCCCCAACCCCCACACACACACACGCACACACACACAAACGCACAATTAATAGATATATAACATAACAAATATATAAAAGTAGAAATCAAATTAAATACATAAATAATTATTGTATTAATTATTGAATTGTCTTTATATTATCAAATAAATGGGGTGAAATGTCTTGAAATAGCCAAAGTAATGGAACGAACGTCTACAAAATCTCAAAGCTAACGGGACTAAATATGAGGAACAAAAAGTAACCCCCACCCCCCTTTTGTAAGTTACATTGCAGATCTCTGAAGGAAGGGGGTGTTTAGAGCTGCTAAGGAGGGTGTGTGAAATTCCTCTCTCTAATCGTATATGTTTAAGGGAGCCCACCTCGCTTGTTTAAGGGAGCCAACCTCGCTTGTTTTCTCTTTCTCTCCTTCTCGCTTTGGCTTGCATCCATTTGGCCCCATTCAACCTACTATTTTAAGACGTTTACCCCCATCCAGGTGTCAATATTTTCCTGGCGAGCAGTAGCGAGCTAGCATATACAGTATATATATATTTTTTTTTTACATTAAGCTAAATTTGTAAAATTTTTAGATAGAAAAATCTCTCTGGCGAAGCCGGATTTCTCCATACAATGCTGGCTCGCAATAGCTCGCCAGGAAGAAATCGACACCTGGATGGGGATAAACATCTTAAAACAGTTGGTTGAATGGGGCCGAATGGATATAAGCCAGGGAAAGAGGGAGATGAAGAGAAAAAAGCGAGGTGCGCCCCCTTAAGGAGGGTGTGTGAAATTCCTCTCCCCAATCGTATATGTTTAACCCTCTCCGACATATGACGCGATTATGAGCCTATTTGGGATACTTTAAAACCTTTGTTACCATCAGGGGTATTTAGAAACCTTTAGTTTAGTTACTTCAACCTCTGCAGTTGTCTTTGAGTTAGCTGTGGGCAGAAAACTAATTTTGGAGAGGTAATTATAAGAGTGAGAACTCTATTTCTTATTGCTAATCTGGCAACCTCTGCGTCATATGTTCGTGAAAGGGTTAAGACTCATTTGATTTTGTATAATGTCAAGATAGTAGATTCTACCTTGTATAACCAGTGAACTTCTCTTTTTATCAACGTTTGGTATCATTTTAGGTAGAGTAATATAAAATGTATATATTGAGTTAAGCCGCTGTCACACGAGCGATTTTTCCGTCAGTTTTTACGAGCAATTGTTGTCTGCCAGCTTGAACATATCCGTTCCGTAAGAATTAAGCTACCTAACATAATCTACTTTCGATCTAGTTTCCGATGCCAATGCCAAAGAGCCTCAAAATACTACGAGGACAAAAATGGCTCGTCGAAAATTGACGGAAAATGCGCTTGTGTGACACCGGCTTTACCTACTTGCAGAAAGCGGTGTTTAGAGCTGTTACGGATGGTGTGTGAAATTCCTCTTTCTTATCTTTAGCACAGATCAGACCTGCCCTAACTAACCTGCGCTAACCTGTAATTGAAAGAAGGTGTTGAGTTGACCAGGGGCTGAATTTCCAGATCCCCCTTGATAAAAACAAAATATATATATACAGTATATAATAGAGAGAGAGAAAAAAAAAAACATCGTCTAAAATGAGGCTTAAGGGGGGTGACCTGTTTTTTGTTATTTCTGTCCTTTTCTCTCTTTCCCTGGCTTGTATCCATTCGGCCCCATTCAGCCAACTATTTTAAGACGTTTATCCCCATCTAGGTGTCGATTTCTTCTGGCGAGCGATAGCGAGCCAGCATTATATGAAGAAATCCGGCTTCGCCGGAGACATTTTTCTATCGAAAAATTTACAAATTTAGCCTGCTGTCAAACAAAAATATAAAATATGATGGCTCGCTACCGCTCACCAGTAAAAAAATGACACCTGGATGGGGATAAAAGTCTTAAAACAGTAGGCTGAATGGGGCCAAATGGATACAAGCCAGAGAAAGATAGAAAAGGACAGAACCAAAACAGGTGACCCCCCCTTAAGAGTATACAGGTGGACCAGCTGTGTGATAAGTATATACCGTCTTGGAACCTCACACATCCTAAGTATAAAGACACTAAAGGGGGGAGTGGTTGCTTTTTCTGATTCCACTTCTTCCTTTATGTTGAAATAATAAGTGGACAGCATGAATATAAACACCATCTGAGGAGGAACACTTTGTTGACAACGTTTCGCAAATTGCTTCTCCAGGTCACTCTGGCCTGAAGAAGCTATCTGCGAAACGTTGTCAATAAAGTGCTCCTCCTTATATGGTGTCTATATTCTTCCTTCATGTTTAACCCCATTAGTTTGGCGATACTAAGACCTTTAAACCCTTTGTTCTATTGAAAAATGTACAAATTTATCTTGAAAGGAAGCCTAGGGAGAAAGCTGAACAAAATAACAAGAAGATGAATCATAAGCAAAACTTGAAAACGCCCATGGGATCCCCCAGATGTCTTCAGTATATCTGGGTCTAAACCTTCCATAATACCCCTGCCCACATCCAGTCTAGGTGAATATAACACAGTCTGCCTTAAAATAATACCGAGAACTATGGCAAGGAGGAGTTCACTGGGTATTAGAGCTAGATTGTATTTAGGTAGGGTCAGACAGGGTGTAGTATGTTCAGTTAGACGAGGTTAAGCTGCGTTGCCTTAAAAACTCGTTGAATGACCCTGTTTTTTATGTGTGTGCGTGTATATACACTGGGGTGTGAAATTCCAGACTAGTACACTTATCACAGATCTCGTTCATTTGCATCATATACTATTATTATTACAGTGGTCTGGATAATCAACCCCTCGCTCACTCAACACCTCTGATCAATTATAGGATAGCTCAGGTTAGTTTAGGTCAGGTTAGTTTAGGTCTTTTTTTTTTTTTTATGCGAGTGAGTGAGGCAAAAGGCAGAACTGCCTGTATCGAATGCCTCCCCCAGAGCTGAAAAGGTGACAGGGCCAAAATCAAGGGACGTTCGAGCCAAAATGCCTGGGCACACAGAGTTTGAAGCAATTTAAGTCATAGGAAGAGGGAAAGACTGATTCTGGGAGAGAGTTACAGAGTTCAGCAGTTGAATAGAAGAAATAGAAATAGGTTAGAAATAGGTTAGGTTAGTTTAGGGCAGGTTAGGTTAGTTTAGGGCAGGTCAGTTTAGTTTAGGGCAGGTCAGTTTAGTTTAGGGCAGGTTAGTTAAGTTTAGGGCAGCTCAGTTTAGTTTAGGGCAGGTTAGTTTAGTTTAGGGCAGGTCAGTTTAGTTTAGGGCAGGTTAGTTTAGTTTAGGGCAGTTTAGTTTAGGGCAGGTTAGTTTAGTTTAGGGCAGGTTAGTTTAGTTTAGGGCAGGTTAGTTTAGTTTAGGGCAGGTTAGTTTAGTTTAGGGCAGGTTAGTTTAGTTTAGGGCAGGTTAGGTTAGTTTAGGGCAGGTTAGGTTAGTTTAGGGCAGGTTAGGTTAGTTTAGGGCAGGTTAGTTTAGTTTAGGGCAGGTTAGGTTAGTTTAGGGCAGGTCAGTTTAGTTTAGGGCAGGTCAGTTTAGTTTAGGGCAGGTTAGTTAAGTTTAGGGCAGCTCAGTTTAGTTTAGGGCAGGTTAGTTTAGTTTAGGGCAGGTCAGTTTAGTTTAGGGCAGGTTAGTTTAGTTTAGGGCAGTTTAGTTTAGGGCAGGTTAGTTTAGTTTAGGGCAGGTTAGTTTAGTTTAGGGCAGGTTAGTTTAGTTTAGGGCAGGTTAGTTTAGTTTAGGGCAGGTCAGTTTAGTTTAGGGCAGGTTAGGTTAGTTTAGGGCAGGTTAGGTTAGTTTAGGGCAGGTTAGGTTAGTTTAGGGCAGGTTAGTTTAGTTTAGGGCACGTTAGTTTAGTTTAGGGCAGTTTAGTTTAGGGCAGGTTAGGTTAGTTTAGGGCAGGTTAGTTTAGTTTAGGGCAGGTTAGTTTAGTTTAGGGCAGGTTAGTTTAGTTTAGGGCAGGTTAGGTTAGTTTAGGGCAGGTTAGTTTAGTTTAGGGCAGGTCAGTTTAGTTTAGGGCAGGTTAGTTTAGTTTAGGGCAGGTTAGGTTAGTTTAGGGCAGGTTAGTTTTGTTTAGGGCAGGTTAGTTTAGTTTAGGGCAGTTTAGTTTAGGGCAGGTTAGTTTAGTTTAGGGCAGTTTAGTTTAGGGCAGGTTAGTTTAGTTTAGGTCAGGTTAGGTTAGTTTAGGGCAGGTTAGTTTAGTTTAGGGCAGGTTAGTTTAGTTTAGGGCAGGTTAGTTTACTTTAGGGCAGTTTAGTTTAGGGCAGGTTAGTTTAGTTTAGGTTAGGTTAGTTTAGTTTAGGGTAGGTTAGTTTAGTTTAGGGCAGGTTAGTTTAGTTTAGGGCAGGTTAGGTTAGTTTAGGGCAGGTTAGTTTAGTTTAGGGCAGGTTAGTTTAGGGCAGGTTAGTTTAGTTTAGTTTAGGGCAGGTTAGTTTAGCTTAGGGCAGGTTAGGTTAGTTTAGGGCAGGTTAGTTTAGTTTAGTTTAGGGCAGGTTAGTTTAGTTTAGGGCAGGTTAGTTTAGTTTAGGGCAGGTTAGGTTAGTTTAGGGCAGGTTAGGTTAGTTTAGGGCAGGTTAGTTTAGGGCAGGTTAGTTTAGTTTAGGGCAGGTTAGTTTAGTTTAGGGCAGGTTAGGTTAGTTTAGGGCAGGTTAGTTTAGTTTAGTTTAGGGCAGGTTAGTTTAGCTTAGGGCAGGTTAGGTTAGTTTAGGGCAGGTTAGTTTAGTTTAGTTTAGGGCAGGTTAGTTTAGTTTAGGGCAGGTTAGTTTAGTTTAGGGCAGGTTAGGTTAGTTTAGGGCAGGTTAGGTTAGTTTAGGGCAGGTTAGGTTAGTTTAGGGCAGGTTAGTTTAGTTTAGGGCAGGTTAGTTTAGTTTAGGGCAGGTTAGGTTAGTTTAGGTTAGGTTAGTTTAGGGCAGGTTAGGTTAGGTTAGGTTAGGTTAGTTTAGTTTAGGGCAGGTAAGTTTAGTTTAGTTTAGTTTAGTTTAGGTTAGGTTAGGTTAGTTTAGTTAGAGTATATTAAATTTAAGTAGTACATAGTAAGGTCACTTTGAGTAGCCACGTCTATAGTAGATAAGGTTAAGGGGAGGGTTTTAGTTTGGTCTCTAGATATCCATCAAGCTTAACTTAAGATTGCACCCTCTTGAGCTCCTTTCAAGATAAATTTGTACATTTTTCGGTAGAAAAAATTCCCGGCTGAAAGCCGGTTCCTCTTATATTACAGGCTCGCTATCGCTCGCCAGGATAAAATCGACACCTAAAGGGCACGAAAGGTCTTAACATTGACAGAAATGGGTCGAAAGTTCTTAAAATCGTCAAAATAATGGGGCGAACGTCTTAAAATTAGAAAAGCAATGGGGCTAAACATGAGGGAGAAAGGAGTCAAGAAAAAAATCCCTCAAGTGGAAATCTCCCCTTAAGGGGAGATTTGTATCGACTTGCACACACACATACACACACAGCAAAACACACACACACACACACAGAGCCAGGATGTAGGTGTCGGCCCCAGGTTTCTCCACTATCCCACATTAAAACACACACACACACACACACACAGACACACACACACACACACACACACACACACACACACACACACACACACACACAGACACATACAGGAACACACACACACACACACACACACACACACACACACACACACACACATTAAAATCAAACAAAACGAAATCGTGACGGAGTAGATGAATTAGAGTAGCCACCTTGGAGTAAATGTAAGGTGGTTAAGGTGATTATTGCTGAAGTAGACAAATTAAAGTAGAAACCAAAGAATAAGGTTGTAAAAGTAAGTAGTGTTGGGGTAGATGAATTGGAGTAGACACCAAAGAGTAGGGTGGTAAAAGTAGTATATAGTTAGAGTAGATAAATTAGTAGTATATAGTTAGAGTAGATAAATTAGTAGTATATAGTTAGAGTAGATAAATTAGTAGTATATAGTTAGAGTAGATAAATTAGTAGTATATAGTTAGAGTAGATAAATTAGTAGTATATAGTTAGAGTAGATAAATTAGTAGTATATAGTTAGAGTAGATAAATTAGTAGTATATATAGTTAGAGTAGATAAATTAGTAGTATATAGTTAGAGTAGATAAATTAGTAGTATATAGTTAGAGTAGATAAATTAGTAGTATATAGTTAGAGTAGATAAATTAGTAGTATATAGTTTAGAGAGTAGATAAATTAGTAGTATATAGTTAGAGTAGATAAATTAGTAGTATATAGTTAGAGTAGATAAATTAGTAGTATATAGTTAGAGTAGATAAATTAAAGTAGAAACCAAAGAGTTAGCTTGTAAAAGTAAGTGTTGTTGGGGTAGCCTGGGTGTAGTGAATTGAGGGGAGGATAATAAAAAAAAAATAAAAAAATTAAGAGTGGATGATAAATACTGTATACAGGTAAGAGTAACTTGCGAATAAAGAAGAGTAGCATTAAAGTAAGAGTAGGGGGTAAAGTAATGTTGGAATAGAAAGAGTGATAGTAAAGTAAGAGTAAATGTTGGAGTAGCCTTGGAGTAGAAAGAGTAACATTAAAGTAAGAGTAGGGTGGTTGGAGGAGCAATGTTGGAGTAGAAAGAGTAACATTGAAGTAAGAGTAGGTTGGTTGGAGTAGCCTTGGAGTAGAAAGAGTAACATTGAAGTAAGAGTAGGGTGGTTGGAGGAGCAATGTTGGAGTAGAAAGAGTAACGCAATGTTGGAGTAGAAAGAGTAACATTGAAGTAAGAGTAGGTTGGTTGGAGGAGCAATGTTGGAGTAGAAAGAGTAACATTGAAGTAAGAGTAGGTTGGTTGGAGTAATGTTGGCGTAGCCTCGGAGTAGAAAGAGTAACATTAGTTTTACGATTTAAGACGTTACACCAACTTTCTTTGTCAATATTAAGACCTTTTGTGCCATTTAGGTGTCGATTTTCTTTCCTGGCGAGCGATAGCGAGCCTGTAATTATAAGAGAAACCGGCCTTCGGCCGGGAAATTTGTCTACCGAAAAATGTACAAATACATCTTGAAGGGGGGTCTATGGGGTGTTTTTTTACAGTTTGATGAAGGTCTAGGGAGGAAACTAGAAAAATAATAAATAAATGAAATAATCGACCAAAAAGTGAACCAGCCCCCCTTAAACTAAGAGTAGGGGGATAAAAAAGTAAACCAGCCCCCCTTAAAGTAAGAGTAGGGGGATAAAAAAGTAAAGTAAGAGTAGGGGGGTACAAAAGTGAACCCAGCCCCCCTTAAAGTAAGAGTAGGGGGGTACAAAGGTGAACCAGCCCCCCTTAAAGTAAGAGTAGGGGGATAAAAAAAGTAAACCAGCCCCCCTAAAAGTAAGAGTAGGGGGGTACAAAAGTGAACCAGCCCCCCTTAAAGTAACAGTAGGGGGGTACAAAAGTGAACCAGCCCCCCTTAAAGTAAGAGTAGGGGGGTACAAAAGTGAACCAGCCCCCTTAAAGTAAGAGTAGGGGGGTACAAAAGTGAACCAGCCCCCCTTAAAGTAACAGTAGGGGGGTACAAAAGTGAACCAGCCCTCCTTAAAGTAAGAGTAGGGGGGTACAAAAGTGAACCAGTCCCCCTTAAAGTAAGAGTAGGGGGGTACAAAAGTGAACCAGCCCCCCTTAAAGTAAGAGTAGGGGGGTACAAAAGTGAACCAGCCCCCCTTAAAGTAACAGTAGGGGGGTACAAAAGTGAACCAGCCCCCCTTAAAGTAACAGTAGGGGGGTACAAAAGTGAACCAGTCCCCCTTAAAGTAACAGTAGAGGGGTACAAAAGTGAACCAGCCCCCCTTAAAGTAACAGTAGGGGGGTACAAAAGTGAACCAGCCCCCCTTAAAGTAAGAGTAGGTTGGTTGGTGTAAAGGTAAGAGTAGCCTTGGAGGAGAAAGAGTGATAGTAAACTTTCCCTGGCTCCAACATCTACATCCTGGCTGTGTGTGTGTGTGTGTGTGTGTGTGTGTTGCTGTGTGTGTGTGTGTGTGTGTGTGTTGCAGTGTGTGTGTGTATGTATGTTGCTGTGTGTGTGTGTGTTGCTGTGTGTGTGTGTGTTGCTGTGTGTGTGTATTTAGGTTGTTGTCTATGTTGCTATGTGTGTGTTGTTGTTGTTTTTGTTGTTGTTTTTGGCGGTGGTGGTGGTAGTGAGCGTGTGCGTGTGTGCCTGTGTGTGTGTGCGTCAGAGAGAATGACTCTGCGTATACGTATCTGCAAATACTTTAAATCATTCATTCCGCTAATGATATGCAAGCCCCGTGCAAGACATTCGCCAAATTAGTTTGACGACCTTTAATACCTTTCGTGCCATTTAGGGGTCGAATTTTTCCTGGCGAGCAAGGCCGAGCCTGCAATTTTGGAACCCGGGTCATTTTTCTACCAAGTAATGCACAAATTCATCTTGAAGGATGGGGGGGGGGTAATTAACTTAGATGGAGCAACCTATAAACCCACTCTTAAGCCATTCAATAACAGTGACGTCCCTTTCAATATATCCTAGCAACTATTAGAAGATTTTAATCAGCTTTGGAAGGACGTCTACCAATTAGAAGGCTATTATAGCTTATCTCAAGTAATCCTTTTGGCTACCAAGAATCTTTTCCTAAGCTTCACAAAATCGTCAAAATGTGGGAGAAATATAGTAAACAAAAAGACAGCACTGGTACTGAAGGGGTTAATTAGTAAGGTTTTCATTGTTTAACCTCTTCTGTACCGGCGACGTCTTGTTGACATATTTCTAGCCATAATTATAATATTTTGTGCAGCTTAAGAAGGAACTGTGGTAGTAAAAAAAAAAGGGTTAATTAAGAATGTTCGAAGCCTATTCATTGCTGGAGGCCCTCATTCAACTGAATAAAATCGCCTAATAGTAGCCAGAAGAAAACTAAAAGGACGGAACTGGTATTGAACGGGTTAACACTGATTATTGAACGGGTTAACACTGATTATTTAATACATTGTTTAATTCATTGGTATCTACCCTGCAATATTTCACAGAGAGAGAGAGAGAGAGAGAGAGAGAAAGACAGAGAGAGAGAGAGAGAGAGAGAGAGAGAGAGAGAGAGAGAGAGAGAGAGAGAGAGAGAGAGAGAGAGAGAGAGAGAAAGAAAGACAGAGAGAGAGAGAGAGAAAGAAAGAGAGAGAGAGAAAGAAAGAAAGACAGAGAGAGAGAGAGAGAGAGAGAGAGAGAGTGAGAGAGAGAGAGAGAACGATACAATCCCTAACAAACAAACTGCGAGAGAATCCACGTAAATAATTTCCCTTATAAGGGGAGATGGGCCGTATTTCTGGTGCCCCTTCTCCCTCATGTTTAGCCCCATTAGTTTTCAGACTTTCAGATGCTTACCCCCTTTAGTTTGTCGATTTTAAGGCCTTCCGACCCATTTCTATGTCATTATTAAGACCTTTCGTGCTATTTAGGTGTCGATTTTTTTCCTGGCGAACGATAGTGAGCCCTTAATTTTGAAAGAACCGGCATCTGTCCGGGACATTTTTCTACCGAAAAATATACAAATTAATCTATAAAGGGGATCTAATGGATGTTTTTATTTTATTTATTTTTTAGTGTTATGGAGGTCCAGGGAGGAAACTAGAAAAACAATATATAAACGAGAAAAAAAAAATCGACCAAAAAGTGAACCATCCCCCCCTTAACTCTCTTCCCCCCCCCCCCCCCCCAGCCAACTCTCCCTTGGCAGAGTCCGGTAGGGGGTGTTTTTGCTGTGTCATCGGGGGGAGGGGGGGGGGGGGGGAGGAGAAGCTTATTCAACCCTATCTGGTCCGGGGGAGGGTTTGTTTGGATCTCCTCCTCTGTTGCGCTCCAGTAGTTTCGAGATTTTAAGACATATCACCCCATTAATTGCGCTCTAGTAGTTTGGTTATTTATTTTTTTAAATTTCACCCCAGTTTATTGACGATACTAAAATACTTCATTTCATTCAGCTTTCTCTCTCTCTCTCTCTCTCTCTCTCTCTCTCTCTCTCTCTCTCTCTCTCTCTCTCTCTCTCTCTCTGGTTACTATAGCACCAAGGAGAGCCAGGGTACATGGACCAGGTGCCGCTATTAGTGAACCGGAACCTACCTGTACCTCTCTCTCTCTCTCTCTCTCTCTCTCTCTCTCTCTCTCTCTCTCTCTCTCTCTCTCTCTCTCACTGGTTACTCTAGTGCCAAGGAGACTCATATATATATATATATATATATATATATATATATATATATATATATATATATATATAAGTGGTATAAATGAGTGAGTAAGTGTGTGTGTGTGTGTGTGTGTGTGTGTGTGTGTGTGTGTGTGTGTGTGTGTGTGTGTCGGTGGGGTACACGCGATCAATTAAGGATGACGATGATGACAATGATTATCTTAAAGGTGAATGGGAGGGGGTAGTTTGCTCCTTAAAGGTGAATGGGAGGGGGTAGTTTGCTCCTTAAATCTCTATCAAGATTTAACACACACACTCACACATACACTCTCACACACACACAAACCACACACCCTCCTTCAAGATAAATGTGTACATTTTCCGATAGAAAAATGGCCCGGCCGAAGGCCGGTTCCTCTTAAATTACAGGTTCGCTATCTTTCGCCAGGAAAAAATCAACACTTAAATTACACGAAAACTCCGAATAGTGACAAAGAAATGTGGCGTAATGTCTTACAATCGCTAAACTAATGGGTCGAACGTAATCAAATCTGAAAAGTAAAGGGGGCTAAACACGAGGAAGAAAGGAGACCAGAAAAACGACCCATCTCCCCTTAATTAACCTGTATAGGAGCGGCTTCCAGGCGCCGATACCCGTACCCGATATAAACTGGCAGGGGGGGGGGGTAGGGTTGTTCTTACCTGGACCCCCTTCTCCCTCATGTTTAGCCCCTTTAGTTTTCAGATTTCATGACGTTTAGTCCATTAGTTTGTGTGATTTTAAGACCTTTCACTCCATATATTTGTCAATATTCAGACTTGTCATGCTATTTATACGTCGATGTTTTCCTGGCGAGCGATAGCGAGCCAGTAATATATGAGGAACCTGCCGGGAAATTTTTCCACCGAAAAATGGGCAATAATTTCTAGAAGGAATATCTTAGGAATGTTATTTAAAGCTTGATGGAGCTGGTCTAGGCAGGAAACTAAATAATAATAAATATATATAAGTAAATCAAGCATTATACAACCCCCCCCCCCCCACACACACCTTAAATGACAAGGTGAGAGCCCCCGTACAGGCAACAGGGAGAGAGAGCCGTAAATTAGAAAGTAAGGAAGGGGGGAGGAAGGGGGGGGGGGGGGGGGGGGTGCCGGGGGGTTTACTGTTATTTCGGCTCCGGACCACTTTGTCTCGTGATCACTTCGCCTCGTGAATATTTCGTCTCACATGAGTAACTACTTCAACCACACAGGGACGAGAGACAAGCCATACATTTGTTAGCTGCAATGTGTGGAAGCAAGGAGGGGGACATAGGAAGTAGTGGGTGGTGAGGAAGGGAACTGTAGCAGGAGGGAGAGAGTCGGGGCTTGCCTACATATTAATACGTTAGGTTTTTATCCAAATACTGGTGTGTAAGCTGAAAGGACATCATAAACAGTGAATATATAATTATACACACACATTCACACAAGCTATACAAGTTACAGGCTCGCTATCACTCGCCCAGAAAAATATCGACACCTAAATTGGGTGAAGCGTCATATTATTGCCGAACTAAAGGGGTGATACAGGTGAGATCCAAAAAGCCCACCCCCGCCCCGATACAGTTAACCCCCATTAAGGGGAGGTATTTAGTTTGTTCACTAGACCTCCATCAACCTCAAAATTACACCCCCTTGAGTCCCTTTCAAGATAAATTTGTACATTTTTCGGTAGAAAAATGTCCCGGCCGAAGGCCGGTTCCTCTTAAATTACAGGCTCGCTATCGCTCGCCAGGATAAAATCGACACCTAAATGGCACGAAAGGTCTTAATATGGGGTGAAAGTTCTTAAAATCGCTAAACTAATGGGGCAAACATTTTATAATATCAAAAGCAATGGGGCTAAACATGAGGGAGAAAGGGGTCAAGAAAAAAATCCCTCAAGTGGAGATCTCCCCTTAACCAGACCATTAGGCTACCCACTGCATTCAGATATTGGCATGGTGCATTAGGCCTATTATTAAGGGGAGATAGGTCGTTTTCTGGTCCCTTTTCCTCCCTCGTGTTAAGCCCCATCACATATGACGGTCGGCCTATTAGTTTGGCGATTTTAACACATTTCGCCCCATTTCGTTGTCAATTTTAAGACCTTTCGTGCCATTTAGGTGTCGATTTTTTTCTGGCGAGAGATAGCGAGCCTGAAATTTTATGAGGAACCGGCCTTGTCGGGACATTTTGCTATAAAAAAAAAATACACATTCATCTTGAAGGGGGGGGGGGGGTCTAGTTTTTTTTGTTTCTTTCTAAGTCTAGTCTTATGTTTGTAATCCAGGAGGTCTAGTGGGGAACCTCAGAAATAAAGGAATACATAAATTAATAGACACAAAAAACGGCACATCCCCCCTTAACCTGTGTAACTAAAGAAGGGCTAGAGCAAACGGGCTGTATATTTCCACATCCATTCTCTGGTTGACTCTTCCCAAATGGTAGAAATATATATGAGCTCGATGTCTCTACGAGACATAATATGTATATAGTATGTATAATATGTATATAGTATGTATAAAATGTATATAGTATGTATAATATGTATATAGTATGTATAATATGTATATATATAGTATGTATAATATGTATATAGTATGTATAATATGTATATAGTATGTATAATATGTATATAGTATGTATAATATGTATATAGTATGTATAATATGTATATAGTATGTATAATAATTATGTATATAGTATGTATAATATATATATAGTATGTATAATATGTATATAGTATGTATAATATGTATATAGTATGTATAATATGTATATAGTATGTATAATATGTATATAGTATGTATATAGTATGTATATAGTATGTATAATATGTATATAGTATGTATAATATGTATATAGTATGTATAATATGTATATAGTATGTATATAGTATGTATATAGTATGTATAATATGTATATAGTATCTATAATATGTATATAGTATGTATAATTTATATAGTATGTATATAGTATATAGTATATTATGTATAATATATATAGTATGTATAATATGTATATAGTATGTATAATATGTATATAGTATGTATAATATGTATATAGTACGGTATGTATATATATATAGTATGTATAATATGTATATAGTATGTATAATATGTATATAGTACCGGTATGTATAATATGTATATAGTATGTATAATATATATATAGTATGTATAATATATATATAGTATGTATAATATGTATATAGTATGTATAATATGTATATAGTATGTATATTATGTATATAGTATGTATAATATGTTTCTTTTCAACTGGCGGTAAATTGCAAAGTTCTCATCAAGATTTCTAAGTTGTTTTGAAGATTTTGTAGTGAGATAGGGTGCTAATTATATAAACTTGGTCTTGATATGATGCAGAGACATAGTAGATATATATTTATCCATTAACTATCGAGATTAGCTGCTAAGGGATTCAATTTATCGTCAGATGAAAAGAAACAGAGTATAGTTATTTAGCCACAACTATAGTGACCACACAGACGATACTGGATGTAGTAAATGGTCATCTCAAAGGTCACACACTCACACTCACTCTCTCCCCTCTCTCTTTCTCTCCCCTCTCTCTCTTTCTCTCCCCCCCTCTCTCTCTTTCTCTCCCCCCCTCTCTCTCCCATCCTCTCTCTCTATCCCCCCCACCCCCTCTCTCTCTCTCTCTCTCTCTCTCTCTGTATGAGGTATAGTGGTTAGGGATCAAGTTTTTGCCCTAATTGTAATGAATCGACTATAATTGTAATGAATCGACTATAATTGTAATGAATCGACTATAATTGTAATGCATCGACTATAATTGTAATGAATCGACTATAATTGTAATGCATCGACTATAATTGTAATGAATCGACTATAATTGTAATGAATCGACTATAATTGTAATGCATCGACTATAATTGTAATGAATCGACTATAATTGTAATGCATCGACTATAATTGTAATGCATCGACTATAATTGTAATGAATCGACTATAATTATTTGACTCCTGCGAGTTTTAGGCTTTAAGGGGGAGGTAGTCGCTTTTTGTGGATCGCTTCTTCTCCCTTATGTTTAGCATATAACTTTTGAGATTTTAAGACGTTCGTACCATTAGTTTGGCGATTTTGATACCTTTAGCCCCATTTCTTTGTCAATATTAAGACCTTTCGTGCCCTTTTGGTGTCGATTTTATTCCTGGCGAGCGATAACGAGCTTGTAATTATAGAAGGAACCGGCCCTGTGGCCGGGACATTTTTCTACCGAAAAATTTACAAATTAATCTTGAAAGGGGGTCTATGGGGTGTTTTTCTAAGCTTGATGGAGGTCTAGCGAGGAAACTCAAACATAAATTTATATATAAATACATAGACCAAAAACCAAGCACCTTAACCCCTTCTGTACCGGCGACGTCCCTGTAATTGTCTTCTAGAGCCTGTATTTAGAAGATTGTGTGTTGTGTAGTTTAACAAGGCTCGGGGGTAGTAAAAACGACTAGGTGAGATAGTTCGAAGCCTCTTATTCGCTGGAGGCCCTTTTTAAGCTGAATATAATCGTCTAATAGTAGCCAGCCAGAATAAAGTTAAGGAGGTTAGTTTTGGGTCTTTTGGTCTATATATTTCTCTATGTTTTAGTTTCCTCGCTAGACCTCCTTCAAGCTTTAAACAAACATTCCCTAGTCCCCCTTCCAAGATAAATTTGTAAAATTGTCGGTAGAAAAATGTCTGGGCCGCAGGCCGGCTCCTTCTAAAATTATAGGCTCGCTATCGCTCGCCAGGAAAAAATCTATACCTAAATGGCACGAAAGGTCTTAATTTTGTCAAAGAAAGGGGGCGAATGGTCTAGAAATCGCCAAACTAATGGGCCGAACGTCTTATAATCTCAACAGAAAGGGGGCTTAACACGAGGGAGAAAAGGGGACGAGAAAAGCGCCCCATCTCCCCTTAATAGTTAGCATGATACACAATAAATATACATACGGTCGGTCGCAGTACATTTACACATACATAACACCATATTCATAATGACATATGTGTTATCTATCAGACACCTACATTAGTATTGCATTTCTGTTCTATGTCGATCTTTACGGCTCCAACTTCCACATTAGCCTGAAACGCGCAAGTGGCTATGAAGAGGATATACTATTATTTGTAATTATTATCATAAATGTTTTTAAGTATCCTCCCTAGACCTCCATCAAACTTTAAATAATACCCCTACGACACGCCTTCTAGAAAAATTTGTGAATTTTTCGGTAGATCCTCCTAAATTGCAGGCTCGTGTTCACACCTAAATGGCACGAAAGGTCTTCATATTGGCAAATAAATGGGGCGAAAGGTCTTAACATCGCCAAACTAATGGGGCGATCGTTTTCAAAATACCAAAACTAATGGAGCTAAACATGAGGGAAAAGGGAGTCCAGAAAACATCAACTTAAGGGGGGTGACCTGCTTTTTGTTATTTCTGTCCTTTTCTCGCTTTCTCTGGCTTGTATCCATTCGGCCCCATTCAGCCAACTATTTTAAGACGTTTATCCCCATCTAGGTGTCGATTTCTTTCTGGCGAGCGATAGCGAGCCAGCATTATGCCGGAGAATTTTTTCTATCGAAAAATGTAAAAATTTAGCCTGCTGTCAAACAAAAATACAAAATATGCTGGCTCGCTACCGCTCACCAATAAAAAAAATGACACCTGGATGGGGATAAACGTCTTAAAACAGTAGGCTGAAGGGGGCCAAATGGATACAAGCCAGAGAAAGATATAAAAGGACAGAACCAAAACAGGTGACCCCCCCCTTAATGTTAATGAACTCCTCCGACCACCACAGACCCTCCCTAAGCTGAAGAAATGCGTGAGGTGTAAGACATGATAGTGCTGTGGTTGTGGAATTTCCGGACAGGTGTTCAGCAGGGGAGGAGGGTTACCTGTGACCTCTTTGGCTAGCCTCACATACAGTATATACATATATATACTATATATTATACCCGTACATACAGTATACACCTACACAGACACACACATACATATACAGTATACATATACAGTATATATATATATATATAATATATATATATATATATATATATATATATATATATATATATATATATATATATATATATATATATATATATATATACCGGTATATATTAAAATTTACATTCCCCATATATACATATACGTCATGTAAACATAAATACACATAATATAGATACACATACACCTATACTAATATACACTCATATCCATACATATACACTTATTCGTACACATACTGTACATATACACACACACGTATATACTGTATACACCATACCCGCACTCCAATTCCCACAAATATACCAGCTTCAGCACACACACACACACACACTCTCGGGACTCCCTCCAGGAAAAGTGATCCCGTTAGAGATGGGTCCGTTCTGGTGGAGGTGGTGAAGGTAATGGTCGTGGTGGTGGTGGTAGTGGTGGTGGAGAAGGAACCATCACAACCACTACCACCATCACCACCTCCCTCACCACCACAATCATCATTCCAACACCACCACCACCACATCCCTATCACTACCACCACAATCACACCATCACTATCACACCACCACAACCACACCACCACCACCACTATCACCACCATCACCCCTACCACCACCACACCACTATCACCACCACCCCCACCACACCACTATCACCACCACCCCCACCACACCACTATCACTACCACCACACCATCACTATCACACCACCACCACCAACACCCTACTCTCTCTCCCCGGGCTAGGTGGGCAGCAGGTGGGGCCAGGTACAGTCACCCACATAAGTTCCTGGACACCCACCTTCATATATTGTATACCTTTAACCCCGTCACTATACTCAACACTCTAGGTCATAAGATATTTTAAGACTTTCGCCCCATTAGTTCGGCGACTTCATGACCTTTCACCCCCTTTCTTCATCAATTATAAGACCTTTCGTGGCATTTAGGTGTATATCTTTTGGTTTCTGGCAAGAGATAGTTAGCCTGCAATTGATTAGGAACCGGGGTATCTAATCGCCCGAAAAATGCACAAATCATATCTTGAAAGGGGGTCTTGGAGGGTATTATTTTGAGCTTGATGGAGGTCTAGGGAGAAAACTAAAAAGAAAACAATAATAATGATAATAAATAAATAAATACATAAATAAATACATAATAATAATAATAATAATCTCCCCATAATTGACGTGGTATAAATGTCGAGTTAACGTGTCTCTCTTTAGGCTTCAAGCAAATGAACATGATTTACTTCGACTGTACTCCGTTTATATCAGTGAAGTGTGCTGGAGTTTGTGGGCATGTACGGTATATCTCTTAAGTATCCCAGAGATCCCCCAACCCTCCCCAGAGATCCCCCCCTCCCCTTTCCTTAGACCCCCAGAGACACCCCCATCCCCACTTAGATCCCCAGAGACCCCCCCTTAGATCCCCAGAGACAACCCCCTTAGACCCTCAGAGACCCCCTTTAGATCCCCAGAGACGGCCCCCTCCCCATTAGACCCCGAGAGACCCCCCCCCTCTTAGACCCCCAAAGATCCCCGTAGATCCCCAGAGACACGCACCCCCCCCCCCCCCTTCACCCTTAGATCCCCAGAGACACCCACAAATGTTCAATCTTGATAAATCCGAGATAAAACTAAAGGGTCACTTGGTAGAGCGCATACCTCCGCCGGCGTTCTACCGTTCGCCTCCTTAATGGAATAACTTCTTCCTTGGTGCATATCCTATCTGCTCACCAAACTTCGTGAACATCGGTTCATAACAATTTGAGATATTTTGATTACAAACAGAGGCACAAATATAACCTCCCTCCAACTTTGTTGGAGGGAGGTAATGAAAGAGTGTTTCATGATATATTGAACACTTTTTGTGTCATTTAGGTGTCGATTTTTTCCTGGCGAGCGATAGCGAGCCTGTAATTTAAGAGGAATCGACCTTTGGCCGTCCCGGCCGAAAAACGTACAAAAATTATCTTGAAGGAGTGTCGTCGGAGGATGTTTTTTTTAAGCTTGATGGAGGTCTAGGGAGGAAACTACAAAAACACTAATAAAAAGATACATAAATGAACAAATACATACGCCCATCCCCCCTTAAGTTACAGAGGTAGCTGAGGATTGTTGTGCGTGACTGTACCTAGCCCTGGAGGCACGGATATGACCCATGCCACAGTACGGGCGTTAGGTGGTGGGCGTGCAAGACCTCCTCCGCTGCTGGGGGTACGTACGGTATATGCACGCCCACACGGTACGTACGGTATATGCACGCCCACACGCTACGTACTTATTACCGCACCAACTCTCTAGCGGTAACTACTTGCTAGGGTTATTTTTTTTTTTTTTAGGGAGTGTGTGTGTGTGTGTGTCTGTGGGAGTGCGTTTGTGTGTGTGTCTGTGTGAGTGGGTTTGTGTGTGTGTGTATGTGTGTGATAGAGAGTGTATATGTGTGCGTATACACATACGTTATAGAGATAGATAGATAGATAGAAAGATAGATAGATTAAATATAAATATGTACAGTATATATACGTATGTATATATTAATATACATATATATATAAGTGTGTGTATGTGTGTATATAAGTGTGTGTGTATGTAGATGTGTATGTGTGTGAGAGTATGCGTGTTTGTTTGTGTGTGTGTATATGTGTGTGCGTGTGTATGTGTACGAGGGGAGAGGGTGAAGGTTGCATCACTATCATCAACTATACTAAAGGTAGAGTATCATATAGTTTAACTTTAGCCTTATTAAGCTTACAAATATAGTTCCAAACCAGAGTTGCCGAGTATAAAATATGCTGGATAGCAGCGCCTGTGTGACACAGCCCCAACGCCCCCCACCAGCCTTGTTATCTGTTCATTGACCCCTTTCTACCAGGATACGTTTGTGCCCAGCTTTCCCATTGGCGGACCCCCAGGGAGGCGCGCTGCGATTGGCTGGCCGGGCGGGGAGAAGAGCGGACATGTGACCAGCCGTGCGGAACTAGTCGTCCGGGCCACAAATAATATCCGAAAGGCCTTGGCCAAGGACGCGGAGTCCCCCCCGGCGAATGCTTGGGCCTCAGCCAACTTCAACGCCGAGTCACACGAAAGGGTTATATTTTATCCGGCATCTTAATTTCGGCAATGTTTTCGGTTTTTTGTCTTCATTTACGATACAAATGTTGTGGAATTCCTCCTAAATTGCAGGCTCGCTCTCGCTCGCCTGGAAAAAAACTCAACACCTAAATGGCACGAATGGTCTCAAAATCGCTGCCAAACTAATGGGGTGAATGTCTTACAAACATCTCAAAACTACTGGGGCTAAACATGAGGGAGAAGGGGGTATAAAAGTGAACACGCATAAGGGGTTTTAATAGTTTCCTTAATGGGTTTATGTGCGCTAATATGAACAGCTGCTGCACCGACCAGGATTCCTTGTTCGTACCATGTTTGCTACAAGTGAACGCAACATTGATAAAGCGTATACTATTATTATTATGATTATGATGATGATGATTATTATTATCATTATTATTATTATTATTATTATTATTTAATGAAGTCTTATGTAGCTTTAGGGGAGATATTTATCGATTTGTTTGTTTGTAAATATACTGTATATGTTTTTAATTTATGTATTTATCTATTTATTTAGTTTCCTCCCTGGACTTCTATCAAGCTTGTCAAAAAACACGCCTTCGAGATAAATGTGTACATTTTTTTGGCAGAAAATATTCCCGTCCTCCTAAATTACAGGCTCGCTATCGCTCGTTAGGCAAAAATCGTCACCTAAGTGGCACAATAGGTCTTAATATTGATAAAGAAATGGGGTGAAAGGTCTGTAAATCACCAGGCTAATAGGGAGAAAGTCTTAAAATCTCAAAACTAATGGGGTCAAACATGAGGGAGAAGGAAGTCCTGAAAAAAAAACTATACTTTGACTATACCCAGTTTCTTTGACTATACCCAGTTTCTTTGACTATACCCAGTTTCTTTGACTATACCCAGTTTCTTTGACTATACCCAGTTTCTTTGACTATACCCAGTTTCTTTGACTATACCCAGTTTCTTTGACTATACCCAGTTTCTTTGACTATACCCAGTTTCTTTGACTATACCCAGTTTCTTTGACTATACCCAGTTTCTTTGACTATACCCAGTTTCTTTGACTATACCCAGTTTCTTTGACTATACCCAGTTTCTTTTCAACTGACGGAAAATTGCAAAGTTCCCAACAAGATTTCTCAGTTATTTTGAAGATTTTGTAGTGAAATATGGTGCTAATTAATGCCCTTGTATTGAGTATTGTTCACATGTGTGGGGAGGTTCCTCTCACACCGCTCTCCTAGACAAGGTTGAAAGGAAGGCCTTTCGTATCATTAACTCCCGTCCACTCACCAACTCTCTGCAATCTCTCTCTCTCCGCCGCAATGTTGCATCTCTCTCGCTATTCTATCGCTACTATAATAATCAGTGTTCCTCAGAGCTATCCCAGTGCATACCACCTCCTTTACGTAGGGCACGTGGTACCCGTCTTGCAACTCAATCCCACCCCTACTCTGTGCAACTCTCCAACCCAAGAGTGAAACGTTACTCTCAAACTTTCTTCTACTCAACAGCTGAGCTCTGGAACTCTCTCCCAGAATCAGTTTTTCCCGCTTCCTATGACTTAAATTGCTTCAAACTCCGTGTGTCCAGGCATTTTGGCTCGAACGTCCCTTGATTTTGGCCCTGTCACTCTTTCAACTATGGGGGAGGCACTCGCTATAGGCAGTTATGTCTTTTGCCTCCCTCAATCAAATAGAAAAAAAAAATTGTATAAACTTTGTCTTAATAATTATGATGCAGAGATATATATATAGTAGTTTCCTATGTTGCCATTAGTATCGATAAATCAGCTGCTAAGTTATTCAATATACCGCCAGCTGAGATAAAACAGCCTTAAGGGAGCCCAGACGGTATTGTGCAGCATAATTTACTGGTTCGGCTCAATGGTAAGGAAGGGGTTTAGTTTGTTAATTTACTGGTTCGGCTCAATGGTTTAAGGAAGGGGTTTAGTTTGTTCTCTAAACCTCTATCAAATTTTAAAAAACACCCACCCAAATTCGATATAAATTTGTATATTTTTCGGTAGAAAAATTTCCCGGCCGAAGGCCGATTCCTCTTCAAATACAGGCTCGCTATCGCTCGCCAGGAAAAAATCGACACCTAAATGGAACGAAAGGTCTTAATATTGGCAAATAAATGGGGCAAAAGGTCTGAAAATCGCCAAATGAATGGGGCGAATGTCTTGAAATCTCTTAACTAATAGGGCTAAACATGAGGGAGGAGGACTCGAAAAACCAACTGCCTCCCCTTAAATGATGTGAAGTGGTGATCGTAGAGTGAAAGGGTTACAGGTGCTCGCTTCCGGGTGGTGATAGTGGGGGTGGTGGAGGTGGTGGGGGGAGGGTGGTGATAGTGGGGGTTATGATAGTGGTGGTGGGGGGGGGGGTGATGTTGATAGGGGTGGTGATAGGATAGTGTGGGTGGTGGTGGTGGTGATAGTGGGGGTGGGGGTGATGATGTTGATAAGGGTGGTGATGGTGGTGGTGATAGTGGCGGTGATGGTGATAGTGGGGTGGTGGGGGTGGTAGTGGTGGTGATAGTGGGGGTGGTAGTGGTGGTGGTGGTGATAGTGGGGGTGGTAGTGAGAGTGGTGATAATACTGGTGGTGATTGTGATGATGGTGGTAGTGGTGGTGATAGTTGGGGTGGGGGTGGTGGTGGTGGTGATGGTGATAGGGGTGGTGGTGGTGGTGGTGATGGTGGTGGTGATAGTAGTGGTGGTGATAGAGGTGGAAGAGGGTAGTGGTAGTAGTGCTGGTGATAATGGTGGTAGGGTTGGTGATTGTAGTGGTGGTGGTAGAGGGTGGTGATATTAGTGGTGGTGCTAATGATGGTAGCAGAAGGTGATAGATTGACGGTGGTAGGCCTAATAATTAATGAGGGAGGAATGTGGTGGTGGTGATCAGGTGGTGTCTTGGTTGTAGTGGTGATAGAATGGTGCCTTGGTTGTAGTGGATGGTGGTGGTGGTAGTGGTGATATAATGGAGTCTTGGTTGTAATGGATGGTGGTGGTGGTAGTGGTGATAGAATGGTGTCTTGGTTGTAGTGGATGGTGGTGGTAGTAGTGGTGATAGAATGGTGTCTTGGTTGTAATGGATGGTGGTGGTAGTAGTGGTGATAGAATGGTGTCTTGGTTGTAGTGGATGGTGGTGGTAGTAGTGGTGATAGAATGGTGTCTTGGGTGTAATGGATGGTGGTGGTAGTAGTGGTGATAGAATGGTGTCTTGGTTGTAGTGGTGATAGAATGGTGTCTTGGTTGTAATGGATGGTGGTGGTTGTAGTGGTGATAGAATGGTGTCTTGGTAGTAGTGGTGATAGAATGGTGTCTTGGTTGTAATGGATGGTGGTGGTTGTAGTGGTGATAGAATGGTGTCTTAGTTGTAGTGGATGGTGTCTTGGTTGTAGTGGTGATAGAATGGTGTCTTAGTTGTAGTGGATGGTGTCTTGGTTGTAGTGGTGATAGAATGGTGTCTTAGTTGTAGTGGATGGTGTCTTGGTAGTAGTGGTGATAGAATGGTGTCTTAGTTGTAGTGGATGGTGTCTTGGTTGTAGTGGTGATAGAATGGTGTCTTAGTTGTAGTGGATGGTGTCTTGGTTGTAGTGGTGATAGAATGGTGTCTTAGTTGTAGTGGATGTTGTCTTGGTAGTAGTGGTGATAGAATGGTGTCTTAGTTGTAGTGGATGGTGTCTTGGTAGTAGTGGTGATAGAATGGTGTCTTAGTTGTAGTGGATGGTGTCTTGGTTGTAGTGGTGATAGAATGGTGTCTTAGTTGTAGTGGATGGTGTCTTGGTTGTAGTGGTGATAGAATGGTGTCTTAGTTGTAGTGGATGGTGTCTTGGTAGTAGTGGTGATAGAATGGTGTCTTAGTTGTAGTGGATGGTGTCTTGGTAGTAGTGGTGATAGAATGGTGTCTTAGTTGTAGTGAATGGTGTCTTGGTTGTAGTGGTGATAGAATGGTGTCTTAGTTGTAGTGGATGGTGTCTTGGTAGTAGTGGTGATAGAATGGTGTCTTAGTTGTAGTGGATGGTGTCTTGGTTGTAGTGGTGATAGAATGGTGTCTTAGTTGTAGTGGGTGGTGTCTTGGTTGTAGTGGTGATAGAATGGTGTCTTAGTTGTAGTGGATGGTGTCTTGGTTGTAGTGGTGATAGAATGGTGTCTTAGTTGTAGTGGATGGTGTCTTGGTTGTAGTGGTGATAGAATGGTGTCTTAGTTGTAGTGGATGGTGTCTTGGTAGTAGTGGTGATAGAATGGTGTCTTAGTTGTAGTGGATGGTGTCTTGGTTGTAGTGGTGATAGAATGGTGTCTTAGTTGTAGTGGATGGTGTCTTGGTTGTAGTGGTGATAGAATGGTGTCTTAGTTGTAGTGGATGGTGTCTTGGTTGTGTAGTGGTGATAGAATGGTGTCTTAGTTGTAGTGGATGGTGTCTTGGTTGTAGTGGTGATAGAATGGTGTCTTAGTTGTAGTGGATGGTGTCTTGGTTGTAGTGGTGATAGAATGGTGTCTTAGTTGTAGTGGATGGTGTCTTGGTTGTAGTGGTGATAGAATGGTGTCTTAGTTGTAGTGGATGGTGTCTTGGTTGTAGTGGTGATAGAATGGTGTCCTGAGTGTAATGGGCTATGATGAAGATGGTGATGGTAAATAAAAGTAGACAAATATAAATAATATATAAATACATATAATTAAACACACACACACATATAATTAAACATACACACACATATAATTAAACATACACACATATAATTAAACACACACACACATATAATTAAACATACATACATATAATTAAACACACACATATAATTAAACACACTCACATTATAATTAAACATACACACATATAATTAAACACACACACATATAATTAAACATACACACATATAATTAAACACTCACACATATAATTAAACACACACACACATATAATTAAACATACACACATATAATTAAACATACATACATATAATTAAACACACACACATATAATTAAACACACACACATATAATTAAATATCCACACATATAATTAAACATACACACATATAATTAAACGCATACACATATAATTAAACACACACACATACCGGTATAATTAAACATACACACATATAATTAAACATACACACATATAATTAAATATACACACATATAATTAAACATACACACATATAATTAAATATACACACATATAATTAAATATACACACATATAATTAAACATACACACATATAATTAAACACACACACATACCGGTATAATTAAACATACACACATATAATTAAACATACACATATAATTAAACATACACATATAATTAAACATACACACATATAATTAAACATACACACATACCGGTATAATTAAACACATCACACGTATAATTAAACATACACATCACACGTATAATTAAACATACACATCACACGTATAATTAAACATACACATCACACGTATAATTAAACATACACATCACACGTATAATTAAACATACACATCACACGTATAATTAAACATACACATCACACGTATAATTAAACATACACACATATAATTAAATATACACACATATAATTTAACATACACACATATAATTTAACATACACATATAATTAAATAAACATAAACAAACATAGCTCTCGTGTGTGATAGTAAATAAGAGAAATAGGTTGTTATCTATCTTGGCTCACTTATAACCATCGTCGTACTCCTATGTATCTATTCAGTTATCTATCTACAGTACATTATGTTAAGGGAAGACAGACCGTTTTTCTGGTCCCCCTTCTTCCTCGTGTTTAGTCCCATTTGTTTTCAGATTTTATGACGTTTGGCCCATTAGTTTGGCGATTTTAATACCTTTCACCCCATTTCATTGTCAATTTTAAGGCCTTTCGTGCCATTTAGATGTCGATTTTTTCCTGGCGAGCGATAGCGAGCCTGAAATATTAAGAGGAAGCGGCCTTCGGCCGGATTTTTTTTTACCGAAAAATGTACAAATTTATCTTCAAGGGGGGTCTAGGGGGTGTTTCTAAGCTTGATGGAGGTCTAGCAAGGAAACTAAGAAATATAGGAATAAATGAATTAATAGAAAAAAAGGCCAGTCTCCCCTTAACTCGCTCACAACATAATTATCCCTTCCCCTCCTCCACAATTACTTATAATGACCAAGAACGGGATAAAACCAAATCTGCGTATTCTGACAATGCAGGGAATTATAATTATTCCGGGAACTCCACCTCTGGTAGGACGGAGTATTATGGGGGCCCACCTCGTTTGTTTTTCTCTCACTCCCTCTCTCCTTGGGTTGTATCCAATTGGCCCCATTCAGCCTACTGTTTTAAGACATTTATCTCCATCCAGGTGTCGATTTTTTTCTGGCGAGCGGTAGCGAGACAGCAGGCTAAATTTTTAATTTTTTCTATAGAAAAATCTCTCCGGCGAAGCCGGATTTCTTCATAAAATGCTGGCTCGCTTACACTCGCCAGGTAGAAATCGACATCTGGACGGGAATAAACGTCTTAAAACAATAGGCTGAATTGGGCCGAATGGATACAAGCCAGAAAGGGCGAGGAAAAAAGCAGGTCACCCCACTTAACGAAGATGCAAGGAGAAGAGGATACCGATAAACTGTTATGTGTTGTAAGTTATTCTAGTTAACATAAAGTCGCTGTCACACGAGCGCGTTTTCGGGCAATTTTCAATGAACAAGTGTTTTGCGGGTAGATGGGGCTAATTAGCCTTCGTCGGCCACCCATCTAGGGGAGACAACCTTAAACAAATCCGGGTAGATGGGACTCATCAGCATTGATCGGCAACCTGTCTAGGGGAGTAAACCTTATACTAATCCGTACTGCTTACTCAAGGGTGAAACAGGTTAGTGGATGGACTAGCCGCACACCACTGTAGAAAAATAGTGGTATAAAGATGCATAGCAGGCCTCGGAGTCAGACGGACCCTAACTTGAGTGGTCAATACTGTAAGTCCATAAATAAACTGCCACGGGTTGTCCTTCTCGCAGGGGATAGGTCTGCTTGAGGGCGTTTTGTGAATGGCCACCCTCATCAATGGGAGAAAGGTGTCCGGCAATAGACAGAAACATTTTCTCGTACTATTTTGAGGCTCTTTCGCTTTGGAATCAGAAACTAGACTAACAATAGATTACGGTATGCAAGGTAGCCGTATATACCGTAGAAAAGTCTTATATCCGACAATTTGACCTCCTCTATATACGCAGTTCTGAATCTTGACCCTCCTTCTCCCGAACAGTCAAATTATATCCAGATGACCTAACACAATTCCCTCCAAATTATCTGATAAGTAGTTAATGATATCAAAGCCATTCAGTTACCCGTTACAATTCCACCTCCTCCTCCTCCTCCTCAATTTCTCACTCTCCTCCTCCTTCTCCTCCTCCCCATATTCCTCCTCATAATTATTTTCCTCCTCCTCCTCCTCCACTTACATCATTGCCCCCTCTACTTCCTCCTTGTTCTCCTATTTCTCTTCTTCCTCCTTCTCCACCCCCGAGCTATGACGTGTATCTTCCCCTCTCCTTCCTCCACCTCCACCTTTTTCCCTCTCCACTTCCTCACGTCCCTCCTCCTCCTCTTCCTACTCCACACCCGAACTATGACGTGTATCCTCTCCCTCCTCCTCCACCGATCCCCCCTCCACCTCCTCCTCCACACCCGAACTATGACGTAATCCTCTCCCTCCTCCTCCACCTTACCACCTCCACCTCCACCTCCTCCTCCACACCCGAGCTATGACGTATATCCTCCTCTCCCTCCTCCACCACCACCACCACCCACTCCCTCGTACCATGTGTATTTTTTATGCCCTCCCCCCTCCCCCTCTCTCTCTCACCCCTCCCCCCCCACCTTGATTTCTCTTTAAGGGGAGGTTCTTATTTTGTTCCCTAGACCTGCATCAAGCTTAAAATTACACCCCCTAGACCCCCATTCAAGATAAATTTGTAAATTTTTCGATAGAAAAATTTCCCGGCCAGAGGCCGGTTCCTCTTTAATTACAGGCTCGCTATCGCTCGCCAGGAAAAAATCGACACCTAAATTGCACAAAAGGTCTTAACATTGACTGAAATGGGGTGAAAGTTCTTAAAATCGCCAAAAAAAATGGGGGGAACGTCTTAAAATCTCATAAGCAATGAGGCTAAACATGAGGGAGAAAGGGGTCCAGAAAAAAAAAATCCCTCAAGCGGAAATCTCTCTTTAAGGCACTCCCCAAATTTCTCCTCGCCTGGAACTGTCATGCACTTACTCCTATTAGAAGGGGGCGAACGTCTCTTTCCTATGGAGATGGAGATGAAACTTGAATGAGGTAATCAGGGGGTCACAAAATAGGACTTCAGCAATTATTTTAGCAAACAAGAAAGCAGCCCTCTAAGGATCTCAGGGGTACTCTATAACCCGCACTCTGGATACTGAACACTTACTAACATAACTATAGGCCATTGATTATAAGTTGGCCGGAAATCGTCACTTCTATTCTATGTAACTCAAAAAGGGATAGAGAAAATGGGCTGTTTGGGGCCTTCTGAGAGGCCAAGTCACATACGAAATCCTAAACGAATTCTGTTTGCGCCATTCGATTCAGCGTGTCAAAGTATATTTGTGGTATAAATTTGAACAATATCCATACATAGATAACTCGTCTATGGGTGATTTAGAAATGTTCTAAATCAAAATCAAAATTAGGCCTATTGGGCCTACAAAATGGTCTAAATTCAAACATTTATATACCGTTGGAATCGCAACGACGAGACGAATCCAAATATACCCATGAAAACTCGAAATTCGAAAGTCGCCCGCCAATTGCAAAAATGTTCCTGGGCTTAAAATTAAAACACAGGGATTTTGGAAACAAATCTTTTCGATTCTGGGCGAATGGCTGGTTGAAAATGTAATCTACGACCATGTATAGAAGCTGCTCGTCGAGGAAAATCGAATGCCACCAAGTAGAATTCCCTGGGACTTATAGTTTGGGCTACAGAGGACTTTTAATGTAAAAAAACTGGTCATTTTGGGCCCTTCTGGGAGGCCAAGTCACATACGAAATCCTAAACTAATTGTCCGATTTCAATTTTGTTGGCGCCATTCGATTCAGCGTGTGAAAGTGAACTTATGGTTAAAATTTGAACAAAATCCATGCATAGATAACTCGTCGTTGGGTGATTTAGATATGTTCTAAATCAAAATCAAAATTAGGCCTATTGGGCCTACAAAATGGTCTAAATTCAAACATTTATATACCGTTGGAATAGCAACGACGAGACGGATCCAAATATACCCATGAAAACTCGAAATTCGAAAGTCGCCCGCCAAGTGCAAACATTTTCCTGGTTAAACGCAGGGATTTTGGAAACAAATATTTTGGATTCTGGGCGAATGGCTGGTTGAAAATGCAATCTACGACCATGTATAGAAACTGCTCGTCGAGAACAATCGAATGGCACCAAGTAGAATTCCCTAGGACTTATAGTTAGGGCTACAGAGGACTTTTAATGTCCAAAAACTGGTCATTCTGGGAGGCCGAGTCAAATTATAAATCCTAAACTAATGATCCGATTTCAATTCTGTTTGCGGCATTCGATTCAGCGTGTCAAAGTGTATTTGTGGTATAAAATTGAACAATATCCATATATAGATAACAACGAAAAGAACTAATACTGTATCTCGATTTATAATAAAATATAATAGTTACTCATTTATCACTATCGTTTTCTTTATTAAAGATTATTGAAAGAAAACTAGCCCGTGGTCAATATTGTATGGCTAACTATACTATTTGAGCATGCCACATTATCACTTACGTGGCTGCTCCATTATAACAAGTGGGTAATTTGGGTGGAAGGAAGACACAGGAAAGAGCTTTAATTATATATCCTTCTCTAACTAATAACACGCACAACAAAGCCACTCCAACAGCTTCTTCTCTGAATTAGACAGCCAACATGTAGGGGGCAGTGGTTTTTAAACTTTAAAACAGGCCTATTGGGCCTAAACAAATTGTCAAAATTAAAAAAATAATATACCGTTGGAATTGTAATGACGAGACGAAGCCATATATACCCATGAAAACTCGAAATTCGAAAGTCGCCCGCCAATTGCAAACATTTTCCTGGGCTTAAACGCAGGGATTTTGGAAACAAATCTTTTCGATTCTGGGCGAATGGCTGGTTGAAAATGTAATCTACGATCATGTATAGAAGGTGCTCGTCGAGGAAAATCGAATGCCACCAAGTAGAATTCCCTGGGACTTATAGTTTGGGCTACAGAGGACTTTTAATGTCCAAAAACTGGTCATTTTGGGCCCTTCTGGGAGGCCAAGTCACATACGAAATCCTAAACTAATTGTCCGATTTCAATTCTGTTGGCGCCATTCGATTCAGCGTGTGAAAGTGAACTTATGGTTAAAATTTGAACAAAATCCATGCATAGATAACTCGTCGTTGGGTGATTTAGATATGTTCTAAATCTAAATCAAAATTAGGCCTATTGGGCCTACAAAATGGTCTAAATTCAAACATTTATATACCGTTGGAATAGCAACGACGAGACGGATCCAAATATACCCATGAAAACTCGAAATTCGAAAGTCGCCCGCCAAGTGCAAACATTTTCCTGGTTAAATGCAGGGATTTTGGAAACAAATATTTTCGATTCTGGGCGAATGGCTGGTTGAAAATGCAATCTACGACCATGTATAGAAACTGCTCGTCGAGAAAAATCGAATGACACCAAGTAGAATTCCCTAGGATTTATAGTTTGGGCTACAGAGGTATTTTAAAGTCTAAAAACTGGTCATTTGGGGGGCCCTTCTGGGAGGCCGAGTCAAATTATAAATCCTAAACTAATTATCCGATTTCAATTATGTTGGCGCCATTCGATTCAGCGTGTCAAAGTATATTTGTGGTATAAATTTGAACAATATCCATAAGTAGATAACAACGGAAAGAACTGATACTCTATCTCGATTTATAATAAAATATAATAGTTACTCATTTATCACTATCGTTTTCTTTAATAAAGATAATTGAAAGAAAACTAGCCCGTGGTCATTATTGTATGGCTAACTATACTATTTGAACATGCCACATTATTACTTATGTGGCTGCTCCATTATAACAAGTGGGTAATTTGGGTGGAAGGAAGACACAGGAAAGAACTTTAATTATATATCCTTCTCTAACTAATAACACACACAACAAAGCCACTCCAACAGCTTCTTCTCTGAATTAGACAGCGAACATGTAAGGGGCAGTGGTTTTTAAACTTTAAAATAGGCCTATTGGGCCTAAACAAATTGTCAAAATTTAAAAAATCATATACCGTTGGAATTGTAATGACGAGACGAATCCATATATACCCATGAAAACTCGAAATTCAAAAGTCGCCCGCCAAGTGCAAACATTTTCCTGGGCTTTAATTAAAACGCAGGGATTTTGGAAACAAATCTTTTAGATTCTGGGCGAATGGCTGGTTAAAAATGCAATCTACGACCATGTATAAAAGCTGCTTGTCGAGGAAAATCGAATGGCACCAAGTAGAATTCCCTAGGACTTATAGTTTGGGCTACAGAGGACTTTTAATGTCCAAAAACTGGTCATTTTGGGCCCTTCTGGGAGGCCAAGTCACATACGAAATCCTAAAATAATTGTCCGATTTCAATTATGTTGGCGCCATTCGATTCAGCGTGTCAAAGTGTATTTGTGGTATAAATTTGAACAATATCCATACATAGATAACAACGGAAAGAACTGATAATATATCTCGATTTATAATAAAATATAATAGTTACTCATTTATAACTATCGTTTTCTTTAATAAAGATTATTGAAAGAAAACTAGCCCGTGGTCAATATTGTATGGCTAACTATACTATTTGAACATGCCAAATTATCACTTACGTGGCTGCTCCATTATAACAAGTGGGTAATTTGGGTGGAAGGAAGACACAGGAAAGAGCTTTAATTATATATCCTTCTCTAACTAATAATACACACAACAAAGCCACTCCAACAGCTTCTTCTCTGAATTAGACAGCGAACATGTAGGGGGCAGTGGTTTTTAAACTTTAAAATAGGCCTATTGGGCCTAAACAAATTGTCAAAATTAAAAAAATCATATACCGTTGGAATTGTAATGACGAGACGAATCCATATATACCCATGAAAACTCGAAATTCAAAAGTCGCCCGACAAGTGCAAACATTTTCCTGGGCTTAATTAACGCAGGGATTTTGGAAACAAATATTTTCGATTCTGGGCGAATGGCTGGTTGAAAATGCAATCTACGACCATGTATAGAAGCTGCTCGTCGAGGAAAATCGAATGGCACCAAGTAGAATTCCCTAGGACTTATAGTTTGGGCTACAGAGGACTTTTAATGTCCAAAAACTGGTCATTTTGGGCCCTTCTGGGAGGCCAAGTCACATACGAAATCCTAAAATAATTGTCCGATTTCAATTATGTTGGCGCCATTCGATTCAGCGTGTCAAAGTGTATTTGTGGTATAAATTTGAACAATATCCATACATAGATAACAACGGAAAGAACTGATACTCTATCTCGATTTATAATAAAATATAATAGTTACTAATTTATCACTATCGTTTTCATTATTAAAGATTATTGAAAGAAAACTAGCCCGTGGTCAATATTGTATGGCTAACTATACTATTTGAACATGCCACATTATCACTTACGTGGCTGCTCCATTATAACAAGTGGGTAATTTGGGTGGAAGGAAGACACAGGAAAGAGCTTTAATTATATATCCTTCTCTAACTAATAACACACACAACAAAGCCACTCCAACAGCTTCTTCTCTGAATTAGACAGCCAACATGTAGGGGGCAGTGGTTTTTAAAATTTAAAACAGGCCTATTGGTCCTAAACAAATTGTCAAAATTAAAAAAATAATATACCGTTGGAATTGTAATGAGACGAATCCATATATACCCATGAAAACTCGAAATTCGAAAGTCGCCCGCCAATTGCAAACATTTTCCTGGGCTTAAACGCAGGGATTTTGGAAACAAATCTTTTCGATTCTGGGCGAATGGCTGGTTGAAAATGTAATCTACGATCATGTATAGAAGCTGCTCGTCGAGGAAAATCGAATGCCACCAAGTAGAATTCCCTGGGACTTATAGTTTGGGCTACAGAGGACTTTTAATGTCCAAAAACTGGTCATTTTGGGCCCTTCTGGGAGGCCAAGTCACATACGAAATCCTAAACTAATTGTCCGATTTCAATTCTGTTGGCGCCATTCGATTCAGCGTGTGAAAGTGAACTTATGGTTAAAATTTGAACAAAATCCATACATAGATAACTCGTCGTTGGGTGATTTAGATATGTTCTAAATCAAAATCAAAATTAGGCCTATTGGGCCTACAAAATGGTCTAAATTCAAACATTTATATACCGTTGGAATCGCAACGACGAGACGGATCCAAATATACCCATGAAAACTCGAAATTCGAAAGTCGCCCGCCAAGTGCAAACATTTTCCTGGTTAAACGCAGGGATTTTGGAAACAAATATTTTCGATTCTGGGCGAATGGCTGGTTGAAAATGCAATCTACGACCATGTATAGAAACTGCTCGTCGAGAAAAATCGAATGACACCAAGTAGAATTCTCTAGGATTTATAGTTTGGGCTACAGAGGTATTTTAAAGTCTAAAAACTGGTCATTTGGGGGGCCCTTCTGGGAGGCCGAGTCAAATTATAAATCCTAAGCTAATTATCCGATTTCAATTCTGTTTGCGGCATTCGATTCAGCGTGTCAAAGTGTATTTGGGGTATAAATTTGAACAATATCCATAAATAGATAACAACGGAAAGAACTGATACTCTATCTCGATTTATAATAAAATATAATAGTTACTCATTTACCACTATCGTTTTCTTTAATAAAGATAATTGAAAGAAAACTAGCCCGTGGTCATTATTGTATGGCTAACTATACTATTTGAATATGCTACATTATTACTTATGTGGCTGCTCCATTATAACAAGTGGGTAATTTGGGTGGAAGGAAGACACAGGAAAGAACTTTAATTATATATCCTTCTCTAACTAATAACACACACAACAAAGCCACTCCAACAGCTTCTTCTCTGAATTAGACAGCCAACATGTAGGGGACAGTGGTTTTTAAACTTTAAAATAGGCCTAAGCTGCTCGTCGAGGAAAATCGAATAGCACCAAGTAGAATTCCCTAGGACTTATAGTTTGGGCTACAGAGGACTTTTAATGTAAAAAAACTGGTCATTTTGGGCCCTTCTGGGAGGCCAAGTCACATACGAAATCCTAAAATAATTGTCCGATTTCAATTATGTTGGCGCCATTCGATTCAGCGTGTCAAAGTGAACTTATGGTTAAAATTTGAACAAAATCCATACATAGATAACTCGTCTATGGGTGATTTAGAGATGTTCTAAATCAAAATCAAAATTAGGCCTATTGGGCTTACAAAATGGTCTAAATTCAAACATTTATATACCGATGGAATCGCAACGACGAGACGAATCCAAATATACCCATGAAAACTCGAAATTCGAAAGTCGCCCGCCAAGTGCAAACATTTTCCTGGGCTTAAAACGCAGGGATTTTGGAAACAAATATTTTCGATTCTGGGCGAATGGCTGGTTGAAAATGCAATCTACGGCCATGTATAGAAACTTCTCGTCGAGAAAAATCGAATGGCACCAAGTAGAATTCCTAGAACCTATAGTTTGGGCTACAGAGGACTTTTAATGTCCCAAAACTGATCATTCCCTCCCTTCTGGGAGGCCGTCATATACGAAATCCTAAACTAATTGTCCGATTTCAATTCTGTTGGCGCCATTCGATTCAGCGTGTCAAAGTGTATTTGTGGTATAAATTTGAACAATATCCATACATAGATAACAACGGAAAGAACTGATAATATATCTCGATTTATAATAAAATATAATAGTTACTCATTTATAACTATAGTTTTCTTTATTAAAGATTATTGAAAGAAAACTAGCCCGTGGTCAATATTGTATGGCTAACTATACTATTTGAGCATGCCAAATTATCACTTACGTGGCTGCTCCATTATAACAAGTGGGTAATTTGGGTGGAAGGAAGACACAGGAAAGAGCTTTAATTATATATCCTTCTCTAACTAATAACACACACAACAAAGCCACTCCAACAGCTTCTTCTCTGAAATAGACAGCCAACATGTAGGGGACAGTGGTTTTTAGACTTTAAAATAGGCCTATTGGGCCTAAACAAATTGTCAAAATTAAAAAAATCATATACCGTTGGAATTGTAATGACGAGATGAATCCATATATACCCATGAAAACTCGAAATTCGAAAGTCGCCCGCCAATTGCAAACATTTTCCTGGTTAAACGCAGGGATTTTGGAAAAAATATTTTCGATTCTGGGCGAATGGCTGGTTGAAAATGCAATCTACGACCATATATAGAAACTGCTCGTCGAGAACAATTGAATGGCACCAAGTAGAAATCTCTAGGACTTATAGTTAGGGCTACAGAGGACTTTTAATGTCCAAAAATTGGTAATTTGGGGGCAGGTCCCAGGAGCGGATCCAGCTCAGGCTTAAGGGGGGGGGGGGGGGAGGGGGCTGATAAATATACATGAGGGGCGCCATAACTTTATATGTATTGTATTTCAGATAAAATGCAGTATATATCAGATGTAAGGGCGCAATTTTGGTCACTAAGGGGGGGGGGGGGGGGTTCCCCCCCCCCCTGGATCCGCCACTGGGCCCCGGCTGTACATTTCTACATTAATTCCCTGGCTGACTCTTTCAAAACGGTAGAAATATTAGCTTGAGTACTTTAATTGTGTTTTAGTTATAGAGGTTAGTGGTCAAGATGTTTGGTCTATTTATATTGAATAGAATACAGTACAAAAAATAAGTCATTGTGTAGATTAGAAACGTGCAACTTATTCTGGATACCATTAGACGATTATCTTTAGTTAGTAATCTACTTCTACTTGTCAAATGGGGTAAATACGATCTCAATAAACCCTCTTAGTAACATAAATCCTTCTTAAACTGCATACAATAATCTAAGTTTAGCCAGAAACAAATGTAAAAAGGCGTCATGGACCTCATGGTGCTGAAGAGGTTAAGCGATTTTATTCACCTTTCTTTGGGAGACCAGTTGTAAAATAGTACCCTCTTGACTATCCCCAGGTTCTTCCTATGTATTTACTCAGGCCCATTCCCCACTTTTCTTTTTTTTTCTGGGGTGGACGGCTCAAGACAGAGCCCGAATAGGGACAACACAACAGAATACAATGAACACACAAAAACAAAATACAAATTCACACACATCTAGGTCACCCAGGAGAAGACCCAGAGACCAGGGTCACCAAGATCCTTCATGCACTCCCCGGGCCCCTGACCACCCGGAGAGGTGGTTCTTCCTAACTTATATAAAATCGTGTAGACGTAGCTAGGACGAAATTGAAATCGCCGTCATTAGATTCAGTTGCGTAGTTGAGACCGACTTTTGTTTTAAAATCGCTAAACTAATGGGGGCGAACATCTTAGGATCTCAAAACTAATGGAGCTAAACATGTAGGAGAAGGGGTCCAGAAAACAACACAAACCTCCCAGTAACTACAAGATACATAATGTAATTCCAATAAAATCGCCTGATGCTAGCCAGAATAGGTTAGTAACTGTAGTCATCGGGTTCATTCATACAAGCGGAAAAGTTCATTTAAGGGGATATGGGTCGTTTTTCTGGACCCCTTTTTTCCCTCGTGTTTAACCCCATTAGTTTTCAGATTTTAAGACGTTCGTTCCATTAGTTTGGCGATTTACAGACCTTTCACCCTATTTCGTTGTCAATTTAAGACCTTTCGTGCCATTTAGGTGTCGATTTTTTCCTGACGAGCGATAGCGACCCTGAAATTTTAAGAACAGGCCTTTGGCCGGGAAATTTTTCTACCGAAATATTTACAAATTTATCTTGAAGGTGGTTCTAAGGGGTGTTTTCTAAGCTTGATGGAGGTATAGCGAGGAAACGAAGAAATAAAGGATTACATGAATTAATAGAGCAAAAACAACGGCCCATCTCCCCTTAAAATATTCCTGGAAAATTTGTCGCCATCGAAAATAGACACTAAAAAGCTCTGTGATGCCTCCTCTAAGGAAGTGTGATAGGTGGGTGGATGTGGCCTTACCAAAACTATAGTTCGTTTATTAGAAGTAGGCCAGAAATCCTAATCCCTAACCTCTGTAACTCAAAAAGGCCTAGAGGAAATGGGCTGTAAATCTCTACATTTATTTCCTAGCTAACCCTTCCCAAATGGTAGAAATGACAGTTCAGTTACTGAAGTCGTTTTGGTGTTATGAGAGATTGAGGTCGAGATTTCTGGCCTACCATTAATGAACAGGGTATAGGCAATATCCTTTTTTTTTTTTTTTTTTTTTTTTTTTTTTTTTTTTTTTTTAATATGCTTCACAGTATTTTACATTCATGTACTTTAATGTGTGATTGGTTATTATCAGCGGATATTCCGAATAAGAGATAATACCGTAGCATCATTATCTTGATATGTAATCGGTAATTTTGGTATCCATTAATACGCTTCAGGACTAACTCCAGCAATCTAGAGACCGTGGTTTCAGATAGGCCATAATAATACATACGTACCATACATGCCTTATAGGTTAAACTTAAGATGGTTAGTGCGGCACTATTAGAAAGAATTATAATATTCAAGGACACTACATCGGCGCTATTAGAAACAATTTATCAGGGAAAATAGGGGTAAAATTCCAGTTTTACACCAGGGATGATTCTTACAAGTATTTTATATATATTTGTTTTTCCTTGTTTTGGTTTATTTTAGGTGTGTTCAAAATTAAAAAAAAATATCATCCATCAATCTTAAACATATTCGAAACGCCATGTAAGAAACATTCCATTACATAAATAGATTCCTAGCGCCAGGCGACGAAAGGCCATATGACACTAAAGTAGAAAACGGAATGGGTCAGAAGAACGACAACCTAAATAACGTTAAGGAGATGGAGAAGAGAAAGGAAAGACATCACTCGATCAATAGAAAAAGAGGGAGGTTCAGAGAGAATATCAGTAAGACACGGAGGACGACGAAGAACAGATAAGAAGGGAAAACAACGTAAACGGGCAATAGAAAAGAGAGGACAGATGAGAAAAACATGAGAAACAGTAAGTAGGACATGCCAGCGGGACATTAATAGAAGGAATGGGTGAGCCTGGTATGGCCTATTCGGAGACGGGCCATGTATGAACTAAAATTAAATAAACGAATACCTCAAAGTAAAATGAAAGGGTTAAGACACCAAAGCAACACAAAATGGGAGCATTCAAGGAGACTACAGCAGGACTTACCTCTGACCGGGTATAGGCTATCCTAGTGTTTACTATACCCCTTTGAAAGGACATTAGCCTAACCTAACAACCTTACCTAACCTATCCTAGTATTATCTTTGACTTAGATTTTTGGTGTATTTGTCTGTGAAGTGGGTATTTTTTCAATTTGTCGATAACGAAAATCCTCCATGCGGACTATATGGAGAACAATATGGCGAATCAATTGGTGCATATTTTCCCTAATAAATTGTTTCTCATAACGCTGCAGTAGTGTCGTTTAAAATAACCGGTACGATTTTAGTTACTAGACACCTATTTGTCAGGTACCGCCAACGATTTATTTATTTTTTTTTTTTTCGGTTTCCACGCATCCAACACCAAGCTACACCCTTTTCTGGTGTACGGAACACTAAAAAAGCAATGGAGAGACTTTAATAATGATAATATGAGACGAAATATAAAGACAACTCTGTTGGTTCGTGGAAGTAGCGTCGCTTTGTTTACTTTACGCTCGGAGTGACTTCCCGGTCCCGCCTTGGCGGTCGACTTAAAATGGCTAAGCTTATAACCAGTTGTTGGGTAAATTTTTTGATAAAGACTTGCGTTATAGGCCGTGGGATACAGGACAGGGTTGAAGGGGGGCTCTTCCCCCCCCCCCCCCCCCCTTCGGTTTAAGTTACCGACCACCAGTGACGGGCCCCATCGATGATTATTAGTGTGTTATCACTTTCATGAATGATACTTTGTTGGTGTATATGTACTTACCGTCGCAAATTAGTTAGAAGTGAAATACGAGAAACTGTAAAAAATACCTCCCTGTCGATGGTAGGTTAGGTTAGGTTAGGTTAGGTTAGGTTAAGTTAAGTTAGGTTAGGCTAATGTTAACCCCATAATACTAGGTTAGGTTAGGCTAATGTTAACCCCATAATACTAGGTTAGGTTAGGCTAATGTTAACCCCATAATACTAGGTTAGGTTATTTGGTTAGGTTAATGACAAAACTTGGCTCGGATTTCAAGGATTTAGCGGGGGGGGGGGGGAGGGGGGGGGGCGGCAGCCCCCACCCATTATACTTGGTTAGGTTAGGTTAGGCTAGGCTAATTTTAACCACATTGTTACTGGCTTTATCCACGTTGAAAAACAAAAAAACCCGAGCCAACTTTCGAAATGAAGTTACTGTGATTTTGGACTCTGAAAAATTGAAAAACCCGAGCCAAGTTTGGTCAAAACTTGGCTCGGGTTTTTCCATTTTCAGGTTTTGTTACTTTTAAATATTGTATTTTCAGAGTTCTTCCAATATTACCCCGCAATTTCCCTGATCTTCATAGCCCTCCCCACTATCGGGGGCCGTGTCTTAAGATTGATGGATAATGGGAAAATAGTAAAATGCGATAGTCCTTGGTGTTAAACAACACTGTATATCAAATAAAAAATAAAAAACAACAAAAAATAACCTGAAAAACTCGTCACTGGTTGGTGATAAATATTTACCCTTCCTTCTCTAACTTATGTTTGTATTCCATTAGTTGTATTTGGAATGCACCTATACTATGTGTGTGTGTGTGTGTGTGTGTGTGTGTGTGTGTGTGTGTGTGTGTGTGTGTGTGTGTGTAAGCCTGAGTGGGTAAAACATGACCGATAGAGTCAGTTAACTAGATAATACTGACAACCAAATTAAAGGATACTTACCGATACCCGTAGTCAAAATATGCACTATACTCTCCGGGATGATCGTGCGGGCCAAATCCTTCCAAGGGCGTGTATCAATTATTACCTTCCATGTGGGTAGTGGGGATAGGTGTGGGGGGGTAAAGTTCTTCTATTCGGCACTCGGATCTCACGGTTAAGGGGAGGTTTAAGTTATTTTTCTGTATACAATTAATTAAGTCCCTTGTGTTTAGCCATTATACAGGTAAGGTTCGTAGTTTCTCTTATGCGCCAGGAAGTGATTAAATAGTCTAAACAAGGCAATCACACGCACATTTTCCTGTATTACCTCTCACATTAAACTCAGTTTTGTAACAGCATTGTCCCGGTTTCTCAGTCTTAACCCTTTGAGTACCAGTTATATTTTATTCTATCTCTATTTTGACGATATTATGCAGCTTGGGAAGGATCTGCTGTAGTTAAAAGGGTTAGTTGTGATAGTTTGAAGCCTTAATATTGCTAGAGGTCCTTCCTACGGTGATTAAAATCGTCAAATAGTTGCCAGAATATGATGAAAAGGACGTCCTGATTGGGTTAATAGGTTAGAAGTTGTCTTGAGGTTATCTACAGGTATTTTTCTACTCAGCGTCACCGGAAAATTTATCACACACACGGTCTTACAACGCAGACGTTATCCTATGGCCACAGCTCCGCGAAATAGCCGAGTTTCTTCGTGAACCTGCTCTCCGTAGCATTAATGAGTCGGACTGGAAACCTGCTTGCATTCCACCACACACCTCGGCCACCCGATGATAGATGGCGCCACCTATGTGTTTATAACAGGTGATCTCAAACATCGATACAAGGGACTGGGGTTTTCGAAAAGAGGCTCTACTCTTGACGGTCTTCCTGAATTACTGCGAGTTTCAGAGGACGTGAGGCATCGTTTTTTCGGAATTAACTTATTAACAAACAGTTGGTATATATCTTGAAGGGGGGTCGTGAGGGTGTTTTTTAAGCTTGCTACAGACCTAGCGAGGAAACTAAGACAAATATATAAGTTATTAATAAAATAGACCAAAAAATAAATTAAACCATCAATTGTAAAGACAAGGTAAATAATTAATAGGAAGACTCGATTCAGTTCCGGATAGCTTCGAAAACTTAAGGGGACAGTGGCTATTTTTGGGGTCTATTTATTTATATATTCATTTATCTTTTAGTTTCCTTGCTAGACCTCCATCAAGCTTAAAAAAAAAACTCCCTAGACCCCCTTTCAAGATAAATTTGTAGATAGAAAATTGTCGCGGCCGAAGGCCGGTTTCTTTTAAGATTACAGGCTCGCTGTCGCTCGCCAGAAAAAAATCGACACCTAAATGGTACGAAAGGTCTTGATATTGATATAGAAATAGGACAAAAGGTTTTAAAATCGACAAACTAATGGGGCGAATGTCTTGACATCTGAAAACTAAAGAGGTTAAGCATGAGGGATGAAAGGTGTCAAGAAAAACAGACCATCTCCTCTTAAGATCACTACTTACGTTCTAGAGTGTACTATCAACAACAGTTCGTATCCCCCGAACCTCCCACTGTGGGAATCCGAATCACCTGGGGGTCGAAACACGAAGCATTTAAAGACGTTCGGCCCATTAGTTTGGCGATTTTAGGACCTTTCACCCCATTGCTTTGCCCATCTTAAGACCTTTCGAGTAATTTAGACGTCGCAATTTTCCTGGCGATCGATAGCGAGCCTGTAATTCAAGAGGTACTTGCAGATGCTTCGTTGCTCGGATTCGTTGGTTCGGATTCACTGAGTGGCTGGTTGGGGGAATGAACTTTTGTCTATGGATAATATTACTAGAAAATAACAAAAAATTAAAGGAGAATGAAGTAAAGGTTACAAATCAAGTCCATTGTTCAATATATAAAACATAACATGATATAATATATATAATATGTGTATTACAAATATTCAATTGGTTGAGCAAATATACGTTTTAAAATACATTACTCAACCTAGCTAAACGCAAACTTCCTAGATGAAAATTTTAGAAGATTATACATGGATATATCGTTATTAAATACCGTATATATTAAGTTGATGTTATTAGGTTGGAGAATATATATATATATATATATATATATATATATATATATATATATATATATATACAGTACAGGTATATATATATATATATATATATATATATATTATAGCGTAAGGCACTGAGCATACAGTATATTATTTCAATCATTCATTCCTAATATGTACCACAACAAAATATATAGTTCTACATAATTAACTTTATGTAATTATGGAATCAAAATTAGTGTGATTGAATTAGGAGCTTAGTCTGTTATAAATCAATAGGCTATAAGATGAATGAAGTCTTTTTAATTTTATTCTCACTATATTTATAGGATTTTGTGCAGCTTAAGAAGGATCTGTGGTAGCAAAAAGGGTTAAGAAAGATAGTTCGAATCCTGTAAATAGCTGGAGGGCCTTTATCAACTAAATAAAATCGCCTAATAGTAGCCAGAATACAGTTAAAAGTACGGCACCGGTAGTGAAGGGGTTAAAACAGTAGGCTGAATGGGGCCGAATGGATACAAGCCAGAGAAAGAGAAAAATATATACAAAAAGCAGGTCACCCCCCTTAATGAGAGAAATTTGAAAGCGAAATTTGTCAATAAATATATGTTGGTTGAAATTACACTGAAAGAAATAGTATGAAAGAAAAACTATAGACGGTTTCTTTTCAAATGGCGGTAAATAGCATAGTTCCCATGAAGAGTTCTGTTATTTTGAAGACTATGAAGTAATTATATAAACTTGGCCTTAATATGATGCAGAAACATAGTAGTTTCCTTTTTCCCCATTAAGTATCGATAAATTAACTGCTAAGGGATTCAATTTACCGCCAGATGAACTGAAACAGAGTATAGGTGCACCAATATTACAACGGTTAGTTAGTATTAAGGGAGCCCACCTCGCTTTTTTCTCTTTCTCTCCCTCTATCTTTGACGTGTATCCATTCGGCCCCATTCAGCCTATTATTTTAAGACGTTTACCCGCATCCAGGGGTCAATATTTTCCTGGCGACCGGTAGCGAGCCAGCATATACAGTATATACTTTTGTTTTGACAGCAAGCTAAATTTGTAAATTTTTCAATAGAAAAATTTCTCCGGCGAAGCCGGATTTCTCCACATAATGCTGGCTCGCTATCGCTCGCCAGGAAGAAATCGACACCTGGATGGGGATAAACTTCTTAAAACAGTTGGCTGAACGGGGCCGAATGGTTTCCCGGGCGTTTCCGCACCCTCCTCAGCTCCCCGCCATGGAGTGGCTTCGGTCACCCAGGCTTTATTGTGGTCGGCAGGGAGGGTTCTGTGGGGGCGCTCGGTTATGGCCTTGGCCTTGCTCGGGGCCTTGGGGCTGTTCGGCCAGGCAGCTTGGGGAACAACAACAACAACAACAACAAACACATGTGGCACTCCAAGGACTCCAACCTAGGATACTCACACCGAAATTCTGCGCACTTATACATTACGCTATCAAGACAGTTAAATATTTCTTGTATAATGCTCATGTTCTTCCTGCCCAGTCAAGTGCCCTCTAAGAAGCGCCCTAATAATATTGGCACTTTAATTACTATCAATATACATTTAAGTGGATATATCATCTCGGACACTTATAATTACCCTTTTCATATTCATCATTTTTGAGAGTATATACAGTACTGTATATACAGTATGTGTATATATATATATATATATATATATATATATATATATATATATATATATATATATATATAATTGAAAGTAGGGTATCCAGTTTAGTATATACAAAAATATTGATGTAATTACTGAGGCACACATGTTTATATGTAAGATCATCGATGTAATTATTGAGGAACATATCCAATAATAGAGGTATAATTAGTTGTGCAAGCCAAAATGATTTCATGTTTGAATGATAATTATACTGAACATTACAGAGAGAGAGAGAGAGAGAGAGAGAGATTTGAGAAAAGTTAAGTATATCAGATGAATAAATTACTGGCAAAATACAAATATGACAATTAATTAAAAATAGATTAGAGAGGTAAATAAGAACGACAATGAGAACAAAGGAGAGGGATGGATGACATTATCAGTATCCAGTAAATCAAACAGTATGATATCAGTACCTAGTATAAGTAATCGCTAATCAGTATCCATTATCAGCCTATCAGCTTACTACATACATTTATATATTTATGAATACCTGACGCCTTCCTCCCTATAAGGGATTGCCGTAGCAGAAACCGAGTCCAGGTTCCTTTGTCCAAAGATGATCTCTCTGCCCACTCCACCTTGCTATTACCACTACCTGGATTAACACTATTAGCACTGAAGGAGCAGACCCAGAGTAATCTCCCACCTGGACGGCGTCTCCACCACTAATTTGCTAATTTTTTATTTTGCCGGAGCCCTGGCCGGCAGGCAGCCAACCGGAAACAGGGGGTGTTCTGAAGAGGGGGACCACGATTATACTGCATTAGAGGCTGACTGCACCACTGAAGTGGTGAGCGATGAGGTCGCCACATCCCTACGCCCAAATTGGAAGAAATTGAAATTTATTCAACTTTGAGTAGGGTGTGTAGCGCATTTCATATTATGTAACAAAGACTATGTATCTTAGGGGAAAGGTAGAATTACTTATTGCATTGGAGGTACAGAAAGAAAAAGTCAGCAAAGGATGCCATGCAGTGAAATAATTCTGCAATTATGTGGCAGGAAATCTACTGCTAAGAAATTGAGCTTATTGTCCAGTTAAAATGAATAGAGTATAGATGTATCTAACTTCAGTCTAGTTGAAGACATCAATACAAAAAGACGCCCGTAAATGCTACATCGATGAAATTGCTGATCAAATGATTCCGAAACAAGCCCTCCTGTGGTTCGTTTATGTATTAAGGGGACACTAACGAGTCAATCATATTTTTCTGTTTGCATTATTGAGACATGTTTAATCCATTCGCTATGCAATGACTGTTTTCTTCCTGATATGTTTGCGATCATTAGACAATAATAATCTGTTTAACCTTACTGTACCAGCGACGGAGAATCGCCATCAGTAATAAAGTCACTCGTAGGTACCAGCGACGGAAGATTGCCGTCAGTACTATGCGGTAGTTATAACTGCCCGTATCTAGCGGTACCAGATACCGTGACTTGTACGCACTGTTTTGAGACCTTGGCAACATTTCTCAGCTTATATTCTAGGTCTCACTGTTACGGTCACTCTCACAGCCTAGCTGGCTGAGTATTTCTCCAACTTTTGAGGTGGAAGGATATTCTCTCTCGACTCTGAAGCCATTTTGGCCTCATTGCCTGGTACTGGAGGGTACATTTATGGTAATATCCTCTGGTACAGTAGGGGTTAAGAAGCCAGTCAATGAGATAGATATTACCCATTCGATTCATGGAGGACCTTCCCAAAAAAAAATATCCAAAAATAGCCAGACTATATTGATAAACAGGTCCACACAACTAAAAAGGTTAAACAGCGTGTCAAGTTTACTGTTCACGAGTATACAATAAGCAGAGGGGTAACGTAAAGCACAAAACGCTCTACCGATATAAAGGCAAGGTCCTCTCTGCAGCATAGGGTCTGACGAGCTAGGTGTTGGAGTCTTTAAACAGTTGCGGAGAAAAAATGCTCATACTAGTTTCTTCACCTGGTATTACTATTTTGGAGATTCATTTTATCAGTACGAGGCTATAATATGATTCTGAAGTAATGTCTGAGAGAAGGAACTGGTTTTCTTGAAAAGAGGCAACAGTCTTGACTTACTTCCTGACTTATGTTGGCTTATTGAAAAATCTGGAAGGGTTGGTATCTTATGCAGTCGTATTTAATATATATATATATATATATATATATATATATATATATATATATATATATATACTGTATATATATATATGAGTATACATGAAAAATATGAATCTGTTCACGATATAAAGGCATCTTCCTCTCAGTGGCGAAAGGGTTGACGAGGTAATTGATTAGTCGATATAAAGGTATTTGATTCAACGATATAAAGGTATTTGATTCAACGATATAAAGGTACTTGATTAAACGATATAAAGGTATTTGATTCAACGATAAAAAGGTATTTGATTCAACGATATAAAGGTATTTGATTCAACGATATAAAGGTATTTGATTCAACGATAAAAAGGTATTTGATTCAACGATAACAAGTTATTTGATTCAACGATATAAAGTTATTTGATTCAACGATAAAAAAGTATTTGATTTAACGATAAAAAGGTAATTGATTCAACAATATAAAGGTATTTGATTCAACAATATAAAGGAATTTGATTCAACAATATAAAGGTATTTGATTCAACGATATAAAGGTATCTGAGTCTCCGTAGTATAAGGAGTTTGATTAATTGATATAGAAGGCACTAACAGGTATTTGCTTCAACGATATAAAGTGATCTGAGTCTCCGTAGTATAAGAAGTTTGATTAATCGATATAAAGGTATTTGCTTCAACGATATAAAGTTATCCGAGTCTCCGTAACATAAAGAGTTTGATTAATCGATATAGAGGGTATTTCATTAATGGGGGTGACCTGCTTTTTTCTCTCTCTGGGTTGTATCCATACGGCCCTATTCAGCCTACTGTTTTAAAACATTTATCACCCATCCAGGTGTCAATTTATACCTGGCGAGCGAAAGCGAGCCACCATATTTTTGATAATGAGTTAGACATCTGGCTAAATTTGTACATTTTTCGATAGAAAAATGTCTCCGGCGAAGCCGGATTTCTCCATAAAATACTGGTTCGCTATTGCTCGCCAGGAAATTTTTTACACCTGGATGGGGATAAATGTCTCAAAACAGTAGGATGAATGGGACCGAATGGATAGAACCAAGAAAGAGAAGAAAGCAGGTCACCCTCCTTAATGATATCAAGGTATTTGGTTCAACGATATAAAGTTATCCGAGTCTCCGTAGGATAAGGAGCTTGATTAGTCGATATAAAGGGTACCTGATTAATCAATATATAGGTACTCGATTACTGATATTAGATTCGGGCCGTATATTTTCAAACAAATATTAGGAATTCCTATGGGTGGAAATGCTAGCCCTTTAATTGCAGACTTATTCTTGCTTGCTTTAGAATTTAAATATATAAAAGACTTAGTTGACAGTAGCAAGAAAAATAAAATTCCAGAAAAATTAGCACTTGCTAAACTGTTAAGTAATAATAGTAGATATATTGATGATATTCTTGTTTGCAATTTGTTAAATTTTAATCAAGTTGCTAAACTTATTTACCCTAATTCTATTCCCCTCACACAATGTAACGTAAAGTATAAAGTTGAAAATTTTCTTGATATAAATATAGAGATTGTTAATGAACAGTGCATACTTAAAGTATATCACAAAGTTGATGATTTTAATTTTAACGTAATAAACTTTCCTTTCCCTAGTAGTAATATCGATAGTAAAATCACTTATAATTGTTTTTATTCCCAATTAATAAGATTTTGTAAAATCTGCACTAAAGTAGATGACTTTTGGGCTAGAGCTAGGTTACTATACAGACTCTTAGTGGACAGAGGTTTTGAGGCAAGTAAATTGTTCCATAAATTTAATCTTTTTAGAGTCAATTATTGTGACTGTATTCTAAAATTTGACATCAATAATTTTAATCAAGCATTTTTAACTTGAAGTTTCTTGTATAACCTCTGCTTACTTTTTGTCTGTATTTATTGTTTATCTTTTTCTTTTTCTATTATTATTATTATTATTAATATTGATGATTTTTTAAATTTATTGTTCTTGTTAAAAGAGTACTCTTTGTTTAAATCTGTTGTTACTTCATATTTTGCAATTATTTCTCTTTATATTATATGTATTCATTGTCGATAGTATCAATTGCTTACTTTTGCGATTTCCTTAGTTTATTTGTGCTATAAATGTAGGTTATTTGTAGGGTAGTTATTGATAGGGGTCACTTGAGGCATGCTATGCTTACAGGTACCTACCCGATAGCACTATCGTTAGTGAGTGCTGTACTGTATTTTATATATTATTTTGTAATAGTATAGATATCTTATCAATATTTGTATTTTTTACTATTGTTAATGTCTTGTCATGTTGCAAATTTGATTTTAAATAATATTTTGACATTTAACATGTAGTTTCTTTATTCATGCAGAGTTTAGTAAAATTTGCCAGAACGTCCCGGACTTCCCAAACTTGACTACTTCCTTTAACGTGACGATAGTGCGTTGTTATATGTGCGATTGGTTTGCTTGGGAAACAGATTAACTTGCTCATGTAGTGATGTACACCCTATGTGGTGGATTGTGTTCTTTTATTTAATAATTTTCATTTTAGTAAACGTTGTTTCCACATAGCGATTTTGATAATTTAATTTGACTTTATATTGTCCTTGTCCCAATTTTGGTTTGTTTAGTTTGCAAGTTTTACATTTTAATAAAGGAATTTGATTCAACGATTCATTTGATCGGAGTCTCCGTAGTATAAGGAGTTTGATTAATCGATATAGAAGGTACTAACAGGTATTTGCTTCAACGATATCAAGGTATTTGCTTCAACGATATAAATTGATCCAATTCTCCGTAGTATGAGGCGTGTCGAGGTAAGGGTTGACGCTGGTGTAGCTACACATATCAGCGTACCCACTAAAGCCCTCCAACAACCACCGACCCGTCCGCTTCACCGCCTTCCTCGTGCTCCCTCCAGCCACCTTCCTCCACTTCTTCAGGCGACCTCGGGATTCGCTGGACTGAGGAAGACAAATAATTAAGGGGGATTTTTTAATTTGTTGGTCGATTTTGTTCATGTATATAATTATTATTTTGTTCATGTATATATTATTTTGTTCATGTATATATTATTTTGTTCATGTATATATTATTTTGTTCATGTATATATTATTTTCCTAGTTTCCTCCATTTAACTGAATTATTGATTTTGACTTAACATTTTGACCGACCTATTGATTTTGACTGAACATTTCGACTGAACTATGGATTTTGACTGAACATTTCGACTGAAAATTTTGACTGAACTATGGATTTTGACTGAACATTTCGACTGAACATTTCGACTGAACTAATGATTTTGAATGAACATAATGACCAACTATTTCGAAACCTAGTTAATCGGCTCCCCTGACGTCACTGGCGCCAGGATAAGCAGAATATACTGTCGGAAGTTGAAAGGGTTATGATCGAACTTAAGCCGGTATCACACGAGAGTTTTTATAGTCAACATTCGATGATCAACATTTTTCTGGCAACATTCCTGGGATCTTTTTCACTGGTATCGGAAAGTAGACTGATGATAGATGATTTTAGGTGACCGAAATATTTGAAATGTTGACCTCATAAGCTGCCAGACCGGTGTTGAGGATAAATGTCGATGGAAAAAGCGCTCGTGTGATACCGGCTTTAAACTTACGATATTTTCTATACAGGTGTGGCTGATCATTAATTGTGTGGACTATATTTTCTATACAGGTGTGGCTGATCATTAATTGTGTGGACTATATTTTCTATACAGGTGTGGCTGATCATTAATTGTGTGGACTATATTTTCTATACAGGTGTGGCTGATCATTAATTGTGTGGACTATATTTTCTATACAGGTGTGGCTGATCATTAATTGTGTGGACTATATTTTCTATACAGGTGTGGCTGATCATTAATTGTGTGGACTATATTTTCTATACAGGTGTGGCTGATCATTAATTGTGTGGACTATATTTTCTATACAGGTGTGGCTGATCATTAATTGTGTGGACTATATTTTCTATACAGGTGTGGCTGATCATTAATTGTGTGGACTATATTTTCTATACAGGTGTGGCTGATCATTAATTGTGTGGACTGTATTTCTATACAGGTGTGGCTGATCATTAATTGTGTGGACTATATTTTCTATACAGGTGTGGCTGATCATTAATTGTGTGGACTATATTTTCTATACAGGTGTGGCTGATCATTAATTGTGTGGACTATATTTTCTATACAGGTGTGGCTGATCATTAATTGTGTGGACTATATTTTCTATACAGGTGTGGCTGATCATTAATTGTGTGGACTATATTTTCTATACAGGTGTGGCTGATCATTAATTGTGTGGACTATATTTTCTATACAGGTGTGGCTGATCATTAATTGTGTGGACTATATTTTCTATACAGGTGTGGCTGATCATTAATTGTGTGGACTATATTTCTATACAGGTGTGGCTGATCATTAATTGTGTGGACTATATTTTCTATACAGGTGTGGCTGATCATTAATTGTGTGGACTATATTTTCTATACAGGTGTCTGATCATTAATTGTGTGGACTATATTTTCTATACAGGTGTGGCTGATCATTAATTGTGTGGACTATATTTTCTATACAGGTGTGGCTGATCATTAATTGTGTGGAGTATTTTTCTATACAGGTGTGGCTGATCATTAATTGTGTGGACTATATTTTCTATACAGGTGTGGCTGATCATTAATTGTGTGGACTATATTTTCTATACAGGTGTGGCTGATCATTAATTGTGTGGACTATATTTTCTATACAGGTGTGGCTGATCATTAATTGTGTGGACTGTATTTGGTAGAACAATTTCCTAGTTTGTTATTATATTTTATGGACTCCCTTCTCCCTCATGTTTATCCTCATTCGTCTTTAAATTTAAAGAGTTTGCTCCATAGGACGTTCGCTCCATTAGTTTGGCGATTCTAAGAACTTTCGTGCCACTTAGGTGTCGATTTGTTCGTGGCGAGCAATAGCGAGCATATTATTTAGGAGCCGACCTTCGCCCAAGGATATGTGGCGGGTACCTCGCACTTGCGCAAGGGAGAGAGTATGTACGGTCGTGCTAATAAGTCATGGCCCAGCTGTCATTACGTTTGGCTCGCTCTGTACTGTATTAATGTCTGTCAGGTGTTGAATACGGTGGGTAAGTGTAGGAACATGTTTGTATATTTCACTCGATATGAAGAAATGAAGCTTAGATATTATTGATAGTGGAATTTGATACCAATTATTGATCAAAACATACTTGGTGCCGAAACATCACTTATTAACGCGACTGTACTGCGAGAGCTCCGAAGAACACCGATTGTTGTAATAGCGATAGTAGAGTGAAAGAGATGCGACATTGTTGTAATAGCGATAGTAGAGTGAAAGAGATGCGACATTGCGGCGTGTAAAAATAGATTGTAGGGAACTAGTAAGAGGAAGTGAGTTGAGACGAAATGCTTTGGACTACTCTTTCCAAAAGTGCGGTATATAGGAAGGAGCCGCCCCACACATGCGAACAATACTAAATACAGGAGCGCACTCCGCCCCGATACAGAGCAAGAAGCTGTTAAGGGGAGACAGACCATTTTTCTGGACCCCCTTCTCCCTAATGTTTAGCCCCAATAGTTTTGAGATTATAAGACGTTCGGCCCATTAGTTTGGCAATTTTATCACATTTCGCCCCATTTCGTTGTCAATTTTAAGCCCTTTCGTGCCATTTAGGTGTCGATTATTTCCCGGCGAGCGATAGCGAGCCTGCAATTCTAAGAGGAAATTTTTCTACCGAAAAATGTACAAATTTATCTTGTCTAGGGGGTGCTTTTCTAAGCTTGATGGAGGTCTAGCGAGAAAACTAAAAATAATATATGAATAAATGAATTAATAGACCAAACAAACGGCAACCTCCCCTTAAGAAAACACTGAGACGATTGCGCACACCTAACTTTGGGAAGCTGTTTTTAGCAAGAGTGGTGATATGATCGTTCCAAGAAGGTCGGATGAAAAAGATACACCTAGAATATTGAGAGAAGATGAAGGGTTAAGTTGTGTATTGTTGAAGAATAATTGATAGAAATGGAGATTCAAAATACACTGTGTAATTCCTACAGTGAAACTTCAGCCTCTCTATAAACATAAAAACCTAATATATAAAATGCGAGAGAAATAAAATAAAAAATATATATACCTTGAAGACTTTAATGAAGGTCCATGCAACATTAATTATTTATTAATACCTGCTAATTAAGTCATATATCACAGAGTTGCAGCTGGATGGCCACGTTAAGGGTTAATATATAATTATATATATATATATGTATGTGTGTGTGTGTGTGTGTGGCAATTCACGCTACAGGCAAAATTAATTGGGATTTTGATCATTCACTCATAAATACATCATTTAATGACTATTCTGACAATCAATACACGATCAAAGTAAAAGAATAATTAATTATTTTCTAAGTTTCTAAAGAGGTATAATGCTCTCCATGTTTACATACGAATGCAGCAACGCCGGCAGAACTATGAATTGCAAAATGCTTCGATTTGTTAACAGAATCGAAAAGTGCGTCAGTGTTATCGAGCATTTAATAGGGAGGCAGCTATTCACAACATCAAGATCAAATGCCCGAGCATCGCAAAGTACATAGAAAATACTTATAAGGAGCCAGCTAACCTGTATATAGTTGGAAGCACAAAGAAGGAAGAAATTAAAATTCTCAAATCAAATGAAGGAACAACGCAAGGAGATCCAGTGGCAATGGCAATGTACTCACTGGCACTATCAATTCTGCAGCAGAAAATAAAACATGAGGTAACCCGAGTGAAACAAGTGGCGTATGCAGATGACCTCACAGGTGCAGGAAAAATAGGGGATCTCAAAGAATGGTGGCGGAGAGTACAATCGGTAGGCGAAGTCATTGGGTACCATCCGAATGCTAGTAAATCTGTACTAATAGTGAAAGAAAACAAGTATGAAGAAGCGGTGCGGACTTTTGATGGGACAGGAGTGAAGATTACAAAGGAGGGTCAACGCCATTTGGGAGCAGTAATAGGCACAGAAGAATGCAAGAGAGACTATGTGCGAAAAAAGGTAGCGGAGTGGGTAAAGGAAGTGAAAACCCTGGCAGACATTGCGAAATCTGAACCACATGTTGCTTATACTGCCTTCACATATGGTGTTAAGCACAGATGGACCTTTCTTATGAGAACAGTGCCTGGCATTAGACATATGCTCCAACCGCTTGAAGAAGCAATCAGAGGAACATTCATACCGGCCTTAACAGAGATGGAAGGCGTCACGCAAGAGCTAAGAGATCTATTAGCTCTTCCGCCAAGGTTCGGAGGTATGGGGATCATAAACCCAGTGGAGGCGGCACTACATGAGTACCAAAATTCCCTTAAACTTACTACGTCTCTGACCGAAAAAATACGGGAGCAAAATGAAAATGATGAGGTGGACGAAGAGGAACAACGAAATGCAAGACAGGAAATTACAAAGAGCAGAGAAGAGAGACAGAAACATAGCCTAGAACAAATTAAGACCAGATGTAGGGAAGAACTGAAAATGAGAGTTGAGATGGCACAAGACACGGGGCTTCAAATTGGCTCATATCATTACCAATAAAGGAGAAAGGCTTCAGCTTAAATAAACAAGAATTCAATGATGCCGTAGCCTTGAGGTATGGGTGGCCAGTTTCGAACCTGCCGCTGAAATGTGCATGTGGTGAAATAAACAACTCCGACCACTGTATGACTTGTAAGAAAGGAGGATTCATCTGTATCCGGCATGATGAAGTACGAGACATCACTGCACAAATGCTGGACGAGGTGTGCCATGATGTCAGAATCGAACCGGAACTTCTGCCTATGGACGGACAGCGCTTGGCCCACAATACTGCAAATACTTCAAATGAAGCAAGAGTGGTCGTAAGTGCTCGAGGTTTTTGGACGAGGGGACAACGGGCTTTTTTCGACATCAGAATCTTCAACCCAAGAGCACAAACATATCGTGAGCGAGGACACAAGGCGGCATACTTGAGAAACGAAAGTGAGAAAAAACGCGCTTATGAAGAAAGAATTTTGAACAGGGATCAAGGAAGCTTTACTCCTCTGGTCTTCTCATCGTCGGGAGGTATGGGACCTTCTGCAAGTGTCTTCTATGCCAGATTAGCTGAACAAATATCGGAGAAAAAGCGCCAGCATAGAAGCCAAGTCATAACTTGGATGAGATGCCGGCTCTCTTTCTCTCTTCTCAGGTCTGCACTCCTATGTCTCAGGGGTACAAGGTCCTCCCCGCTACAGAGAACAAGAGTGAGAGACTTGGACTTTGAAATGGTCGTGGCGGAGGGACGAATTGGGGAACAACTAGGTTGATTGTAGGGAGGTACTGGTACAATAAGATAAACTACAATGTAACTAGAATAAGATAGATTGTACACCACTTTGTAACTGTCACCTTAATAAAAAAAAGTTATCGAGGTCGAAAAGTGTGTCAGTGTTATCGAGGTCGAAAAATGTGTCAGTGTTATCGAGGTCGAAAAGTGTGTCGGTGTTATCTAGGTCGTACAGCGATCTATGGTTATTTGTGTACAATCAGGGGTATTAAGTGTTGTCATAGATTCCAGTGGTCTTCGCTCAAAAAGTGTTATTAGTATCTTTATAGTTACTGGGAAAAGTGCTTAACCCATTGGCTGCGGCTATGTTTGGGCTATTTAAGGCATATTCAGGCACTCCTGAATGATAAATCAAGCATCTGCATTAAATGAAGTGTATTCTGCCGAAAACTAGGCGAAAATAGCTTCAAAATGAGACCAGAACGGGCCCCGTACGTGGTCTGGTTCACCCGCAGTAGTGCCAGTGAAACGCGGGAAACCTGCTATTTGGTAGCACTCGCTCGCTTGGCTACACTGTTGTGAGACAGAGAGAGACCCGCGCGAGACACAGTCAACCTCAGTGAGCCGCTCGCTGTCTGAGGGTCGGAGGTGGGCCCCTCACGCTCCCGCCCACTGACACTCTATTTTTACGGTTTTTACAGGCTTTTAAAGCCTGGAAATTGCTGTAACTTGCCAGGACGTTCCAGAACGTCACCCGCAACGAAAGGGTTAATGCTTATCCCTCAGAGTATTAGTCAGTGTCCAAAACTTTGAGAAATATTTGACAACACTTATTAACCTCGACCGTACTTCGGCATGTAATTTATTAGTAAAGTAAGCCCCTGGAATTACATCAATTTTTTTTTATGAACTGCTCTGTGTCGAAGAGATGTCGATAGTATGAGCACAAATTCGGCCTATGTTATCTCTAATTATGAAGATTCTTAAAGGGACCGGCCCGCTTATTTATTCTTTCTGGATAGTAGCCATTCGACCCCATTCAGCCTACTGCTTTAAGACGTTTATCCTCATCCAGGTTTCGATTTACACCTGGCGAGCGATAGCGATCCAGCATATTTTGGATTATATTTTAGACAGCTGACTTAATTTGTACATTTTTCGGTAGAAAAATTTCTCCGGCGAAGCCGGTGTTTTCCATACAATTATGGCTCGCTATCGCTCGCCAGGAAAAAGTCTATACCTGAATGGGGAGAAACTTCTTCAAACAGTAGGCTGAATGGGGCCGAATGGATAAAACCCAGAGAGAAGAAGCAGGTCGGTCCCCTTAATATATTTGTATTAATTGCAATAATAGCTACGTACTCTAATGTAATACTATTTGGTAATTTACATGATTGTGGAGTTTTAAATACGGTGGCAAGTTTCTTCATCATAATCTGGCTATTATTAGACAATTGTATGCAGCTTAGGAAGGATCTCGAAGGGGTAAAACAAACTTAATGAACCCTCTTAAGTCAAAAGTCCCTCCTAAGCTGAATAAAATCGTCTAATGTTATCCAAAATAAGAGAAGGAAACGTGCCCTTGAATTTAATGTATCAAGCCAACTTATTAAAATATTGATCTCATAAACATGGAAGTGGAACGAACAGAGTATTTGAGAGAGAGAGAGAGAGAGAGAGAGAGAGAGAGAGAGAGAGAGAGAGAGAGAGAGAGAGAGAGAGAGAGAGAGAGAGAGAGAGAGAGAGAGAGAGAGAGAGAGAGAGAGAGAGAGAGAGAGAGAATGTGTGTGTGTATGTGTGTATGAAGTGACTAGAGCAGTTAAGACCCTGAAAGATAACAAATCTCCTGGTTCAGATGGTATACCAGCAGAGATAATTAAATATGGAGGTTACCTACTGCTTAGAGATATTCACTCATTCATTTTGGAGGTTTGGGACAAGGAGTACATACCTCAGACATGGAAAGATGCAAATATTATCACAATTTACAAAAACAAGGGTGATAAATCTAATTGTGGCAACAGCAGAGGCATTTCTCTTTTAGCTGTGGCAGGGAAGGTGCTGTCAAAAATCATGCTTCAAAGACTGTTGACCAAAATTACTGAGGAAATACTGCCAGAGTCACAATGCGGTTTCCGTAAAGATCGAGGAACTATTGACATGATTTTTACTATACGTCAATTGCAAGAAAAATGCAGGGAACAAAATAAAGACATTTTTATAGCCTTCATTGATCTGTCAAAAGCCTTTGATACCGTAAATCGAGAAACATTGTGGAATATTCTCCGTATCTTTGGCTGTCCACCAAAATTTGTGGCACTTGTAAGGCAGTTTCATGATGGCATGACGGCGAGAGTCACTGCAGGAGGCCATTCATCAGAACCATTTGCTGTTAATGTCGGAGTCAGACAAGGGTGTGTACTGGCACCAGTCCTTTTCAAAAAAAAATTAATATGCGTTATAATACTTCTTCATAGGACTATAACAAACAGAAGTGGAATCAACATAGACTATAGACTAGATGGCAACCTCTTCAACATTCGTAGATTTCAAGCAAGAACAAAACTCTCTATGGAAAATATCCTGGAACTTGCAGATGATTGTGCTCTTGTAGCTCACTCGCCAGAGGAACTAGAAGTCGCGCTTGAAGCTGCAGCAAGTGCTTACTCCAGAATGGGCCTGTCAGTTAACATCCAGAAAACACAAATAATTTCTCAGTGGTCAGCTCAGATACCACCTGTGCAGCCAGTATTCAGATTAGCAGGAGAGGAGATAGCACAAGTTCCTTCCTTCAAGTTTCTGGGAAGCTTCCTGTCTGAAACGGCCAGTATTGACGATGAGGTACAACACCGACTGAGATAAGCTGCAGCATCTTTTGGCCGCCTACAAGAGAGAGTTTTCCAAAATAATCACCTGACTCTTTGTACCAAAGTGGCTGTATATAATGCTGTGTGTTTAACCACTTTGTTCTATGGTTGTGAGACATGGACGACATATAGACGCCATATACGACCCCTGGAGGCTTTCCACATCAGATGCCTCCGAAGGATTATGGGTATAACCTGGCAGGACCGTGTTCCTCATATAGAAATACTTGAAGGAGCCAACAACACTAGTATTGAGACCCTTATTATCAAACAACAACTCAGATGGGTTGGGCATGTCATCCGTATGCCAGAGGAGAGACTACCTCATAAAATACTATATGGACAGCTGCATGAAGGCCGCAGAGCACCTGGAGGACCAAAATTAAGATACAAAGACAGTATAAAGAAAATACTAAAAAGGTGCAATATACATACATACATACATAACATTTTAAGACTGAGTGTTCCACACATAAGTGCAGTTTCAGTCTCTTGTCCTAATGGCGGCCAACTGCACTTGAAAACTTAGCATCAGATAGACCACTATGGCGCTCACACTGCCAGCAAGGAGGAAGGAACTGGAACGTCAGAGGAAACACCACCAGCAGGAGAAGAGGGCCCGGAGACATGCACGCCGGGAACAACCAGCACCTCCTAACCCGGACTACCAGTGCCCAGACTGTGGCAGGATATGTGCATCACGGATAGGACTCTACAGTCATCGTAGAACTCACAACAGATGAATGCAGGAAGGGAACATCATCATCGGACTACGATGGACTACAATAAGCAAAGTAAGCAAGCATGTATTGTGTGTATGTGTAGACATGATGTTGAATTTGAGCGTGGTTAATTATCTAGGCCAGAAGATAATGAATTAATTACAATAATAATTACACCATTAACAATAATAATAATGATAACAACAACAATAAGGTCGTCTCCCGTAGATGGGTTGCCGACCAATATTTTGGGTTACGCTAGACTATTATATATAACTTTAGGTTCTATTCCAACCAAAAGTGTAAACAGTATCTTGAGTAAGGGGGGATGGGCGTATTTATTTGCTCATTTATGTATATATTTAATAGTTTTTAAGTTTCCTCCCTAGACCTCCAAGCTTTAAAAAAAAACACCCGCCCAAGACCCTCCTTCAAGATAAATGTGTACATTTGTTGATAGAAAAATGAGAGACAGACATTATATACTGCATGCATATATATATATATATATATATATATATATATATATATATATATATATATATATATATACTGTATATACCAATCAGCAGTGTAACGATCTTGTCAATATATCCTGTAACATTATACTAGCTTATACAGTTTAGGAAAGACCTCTAGCATTCGAAGGGGTATACTCCATCTCAATTAACCCATTTACTCTCACAGATGCTCTACAAGCTTTAAATATATGCTAAAGGGGGGGGGAGGGGTTATTTTTATTTGTTCATATTTATATATTTATATATTTGTTCATATAATTGTATATTTATATTATTTGATTAGCTTCCTATGATTAATAATATGAAGGGTGCGCCTGGAAGTGTGGTGGGAGGGCTAGTGGCTTTGGCTCCGCTGCAGGTCTGCCTGCCGAGATCGGAACCTCTCCGGGTGGTCGGGGGCAGGGGGAGTGCTGGAGCGACCTTGGTGACCCTGGTCTCTGGGTATTCTCCTGGGTGACCTGGATGTGTGTGAGTTTGTGCTTTTTATCTGTGTGTATTCGTTGTTTTTATGTTGTTTTTGTGTGTTCCCTGTTCTTGCTCTGTCTTGAGTCGGCTACCCCCAAAATGGGGATTGGGCCTGAGCATATAGATAGATAGATAGATTAGCTTCCTCCCTAGATCTCCATACAGCTTTAACACCCCCCCCCCCCCCCCCCCGACCCTCTTTCAAGTTACATTTGTAAAACAAAAATATAGACAAATTTCCCGGCCGAAGGCCGGTTTCTCTTAAATTACAGGCTCGCTGTCGCTCGCCAGGAAAAAATCGACAAATAAATGCCACGAAAGGTCTTGAAATTGACAACGAAATGGGGTGAAAGGTATTAAAATCGCCAAACTAATGGAAGGAACGTCTTGAAATCTCAAAACTAATATGCTAAACACGAGGGAGAAGGGGGTCCAGAAAAAGCGAGTAGTACCCCCTTAAGTCTTATATATAAAGATGGTGACACACGAGCTCTTTTCCGGTCAATTACTACGGGCAATAATTGTAGTCTGGCAGCTTCGAACAAAAAAAAAAAAAAAAAAATTGGGATTGGGACCGAGTGTATATATAGATAGATAAATATAGATTGATAGATTGATAGATAGATAGATAGCTTCACAATTTAACCCTTTACTGTACCGGCGACGTCTTTTTAATTTAATTCTAGCTATATTTACACGATGTTATGCAACTTAGAAATGATATGTGGTAGCTAAAAGGATTCATTGAGATAGTCTGTAGCCTCTTAATGGGTAGATGTCCTTCCTAGCCTGAATAAAACCGTCTAATAATAGCTCAAAATCTAATGAAAAGGATGTCACCGGTACTTACGTGTCTGTGCAAGCGTCAACACTCAGGGGAACGTTGTTATGTGGGTTTGGGAGTGTCGATGTGTCAGTAGGTATCCAAATGTTAAGGCCTTATGCATGTTCAGGAGTTGTGCGAGTCGATTATATTAAGGAGGTACTACTCGCTTTTTCTGGACCCCCTTCTCCCTCATGTTTAGCATATTAGTTTTGAGATTTGAAGTCGTTATTTCCGTTAGTTTGGCAATTTTGAGACCTTTCGCCCCATTTCTTTTTCAATATTAATACCTTTCGTGCCATTTAGGTGTTGATTTTTTCCTGGCGAGCGAAAGCGAGCCTAAGAGGAACCGATCTTCGGCCGGAACATTATTTACCGATAAATTTACCAATTTATCTTGAAGGGGGATTTGGGGGTGTTTTTTAAGTTTGATAAGAGGTCTAGGGAGGAAACAAAAATCCTCCTTTACGACGGGAATGAGTCAATTTGCTGCTAGCTTTACAACAAAAAACATTCTATAAGTTCCTAGGGGAGGGGAGGGGGGGGGGGGTCTGGACACCCTTCTCCATCATTAACCAGTTACATCTATCTATCTATCTATTGCCTGACGCCGTGATCCCCGAAGGGGTGGCCACGAACGAACCGCCCCCATGCACCTCTGTCCCCAGTCAGTCGACGCCCCTCCCCCCAACCAGCACCGCCTTCGTTCATGTAGTTCCTCACTCCATCCTTCCACCTCATATTCGGTCTACCTCTCCCCCTCTGTCCCTCCACCTCGCTCTCGTACACCCTCTTAGTCATTCTCTCGCTTTCCATACGTTCCATATGGCCGAACCATCTCAAGTTGTTCCTTTTCACACATTCCAGCACATCTACCTCCACACCACACCTCCTTCTTACTTCCTCATTAGTCTGTCTATCCCTCCATGTAACTCCGCACGCACTCCTTAAGTAATTCATTTCCACTGCTCTCACTCTTGGTCTGAGTCTCTCAACCAACGTCCATGCTTCGCTTCCGTAAGTCAGTGTCGGGATTACCACACTGTCATGCAAGGACTTCTTCACTTCCATACTGACCACCCTATTTCTTGTTACTGCTTTTAGCGTTCCTACAACCCTCTTCCCCTGTTGTACCCTCTTCCGCACCTCTTCATCCATAGTCCCATCTTTACTCAACACACTGCCCAGATACTTAAAAGAGTTGACGATCTCCATAGCCTGACCGTTCAGCTTCACCTCACACTCTGTGACTTCACCCCTTTCGAAGACCATAACCTTGCTCTTCCCCGTATTTACCTTCAGTTACCAGTTACATCCTTTTCATTATATGCTGAAAACTATTAGACGATTTTACTTCGCTCCGGAGGGTCGTCTACTAATGAAAACGCTCTAGACTATCTCAATCCACCCTTTTAGCGATCACATATTCTTCCTAAGCTTAACAAAATCTTCTTCATGTAGCTGAAATAAAATTAAAAATAAGTCACCGGTACTGAAAGAGTTAAGACTGAAACCCTTGACACCCCTGCCTCTTGACTGTCCCCCGAGTTGACTGAAGGTGACTGTTAGGTTAGATTAAGTCAAGTTAGGTTGAGGTAGGTCAGGTCAGGTTAGAGTAAGTCAGGATAGGATAGGTTGGGTAGGTCAGTGTAGGGTAGAGTAGATCAGGTTAGGGTAGGGTACGTTAGGGTAAGTCAGGTTAGGTTAGGTTAGGGTAGGGTAGGTCAGGATAGGATAAGGTACGTTAGGGTAAGTCAGGTTAGGTTAGGGTAGGGTAGGGTAGGGTAGGGTAGGTCAGGATAGGGTAGGGTAGGGTAGGGTAGGTCAGGTTAGGTTATTAGGGTAGGGTAGGTCAGGTTAGGGTAGGATAAGTCAGGTTAAGGTAGGGTAGGTCAGGTTATGGTAGGTTGGGTAGGTCAGGTTAGGGTAGGTCAGGTTCTTTAAGCTTCATTGAGGTCTAAGGAGGAAACTAAAAAAAAAAAAAAAAATGATAATCAAAAGATTCATAAATTAGCAAATGAATACGTCCATCTCTCCTTAAAACTAGAACCCCCCTGATATCCCTACCTCTCCACTGTCGTCCAAGTTGCGCGAGGTATAGCTGGAGGTGACCCTAGCCTCCCTCAATAGTCCGTGGTCGTCCTCGGTGTCGTCCTTCGGCGGCCGTCCACACACTAGCCCCAACAGCGCGGCGGTCAGGGCGGCAGGGTTCTTAGGGCTGTATTCTGCAACGTTTGGAAAGGGTATTATCAATATGAAAGTAAAATATAGCAATGTAGGGTATGGCAGACCTATAAGGCACGATAAAATGGATGGCTAAAATGTGTGAGCTAAACTTTAGGGGAGATGGGTTGTTTTTCTAGACCCCCTTCTCCCTCATATTTAGCCCCATTAGTTTTCAGATTTTACGATGTTTGACCCATTAATTTGTCGCTGTTAAGACCTTTCACCCCATTTCTTTGTAAATATTAAGACTTTTCGTGCTATTTAGGTGTCTATTTTTTTCCCTGGCGAACGATAGTAAGCCTGTAATTTTTGAAGAACCGGCCTTTGGCCGGAACATTGTTTTACCGAAAAATGTACAAATAAATCTAGAAGGGGGATCTAATGGATGGTTTTTTAAAGTTTGGTGGAGGTCTAGGGAGGAAACTAGAAAAATAATAAATATATTAATATTTCAACCAAAAAGTGAACCATCCCCCCTTAATAATGTCCCCATACCACGATTTTCACTAGCTACTGTACCTGGCGCTCCTCCCTTCGTCAGGCGGGTCTTGAGGGTCGCTGTGGCCGTGTGGGCGCTGAAGGTGCAGTAGTTAGTGGTGACCGAGGACATCCCCCTGCGCAGCCGATCGGAAGAGTTCAGCTGATAGTCTGGAGTGGTTTGTCTGCCCTGTTTTAGTCTCTCTTCCACACACTGCAACAATCTTGTTGAACCAGCCATTATTGTTCGCTAGTTATCTCCTTGTTAATGTAGGACGCTGTGGACAAACTGGATTTTAGGTCACGTATGGGATATAATGTTCTAAATGTGTACTATAGCTTTGTCATAGAGTATTAGTAACCGCAATATATGTCTTTACCGCTGCATATTAAATTATTTTTCCTTAGACTTTGTGGGTTAAATCAGTTTCAGTTTCAGTTTCTATGGAGCTCGTCCTGGAATCTTTAAGACTCTGAACCTCACGATTCTATACAGGACTGGCCATTTGTATCGGCACTAGCTCAGAGAAGAGTGTATTAAGGGTGGAAGAAAAAATGGCGGCCATCTTGGATCAGCTGAGAACTAATATTTTTCACTTTTTTACCGTATTTTTAGTATTTTGTCATATTCTATATCAATGCTAACCCTGCGGGGGTCTGGGGGCGGCAGCCCCCAGGTTAGGTTAGGTTGTTAGGTTAGGTAATGACAAAATATAGTTTTAGGGGGCATGTTTTAATATTGAAAAATAATGGGTTAATATGCATTTGCAGAAGGAAAAACACTTTAAAACACACTAATCAGTGAAGGAACTGATGAGAAAAAGGATTATAATACAAAAAACACGTGCGTGACCTAAAATCCAATTTGACCCATATACTTAATGCACAACAATGAGACCAGTGTGACATATGTCCGAATTGCCTCCTAAATTGAATCACTTCTTCCCTGGCGCATATCCTATCTGCCCACCATATTTCGTTAAAATCTGTTCATAACTTTGTGAGATATCTTGTTTACAGACAAACAAACCAGGCGAGTTAACAAACGAAGGCGAGAACTTGACCTCCGTCCAACTTCGTTGGAAGAGCTAATATCCCGCGAGTGTCTTGAAAATTACCGAACTGAATCATTTGTTTTTATATTTACCGAATATTTGCGTTTCTGAGGTTCGTTTAACCAATTCGAGGGCTTCAAATGAATCCCAATTTATGTTCTTGACTGTGCATAATGAATCAGTTAAAGGTCCAATTAGCGATTAGTTCAATCACCTTCCAAAGTTGCGTCCAATCTCTAGAATATCAACTTGGTTCAACTCTGTAATATATATTTATTCTTAAACACACTCACAGTCTAAAATATTCCCACCTTGAACAGCTTAGGTCGAGGTATAGTGTTATGATCTCCACCACACCAGAGAGCCAACACACGCACACAACCACACCTACTGGCCTACCAAGGAATACTGAGCAGGCTGTCGTTGAGGTAGCTCGTATTAAGGGTGGATGGGCCGATTTTCTTGTCCTCCTTCTTCCTCATGTTTATCCCGATTGATTTTTAAATATTAATACGCTTATCCTATTAGTTTGGCATTTTTAAGACCTTTCACCTCATTTCTTTGTCAATATGAGTACCTTCCGTGCCATTTATGTGTCGATTTTTTCCTGTAGAGATATAGCGAGCCTGTAATTTAAAAGAAACCGGCCTTCGCCCGGAACACTTTTCTATCGAAAAATTTACAAATTCATCTTGAGGGAAGGGTCTTGGGCGGGTGAGTTTTTTGTTATGCTTGATGGAGGTCTAGGGAGGAAACTAATACAATTATATACAAATAGATAGATGAGCAAATAAAAACGGCCCATCTCCCCTTAATCGGTGTCAAGTCAAAACGGCCATTCTCAGAAACGGCCGCAACCAAAATGGCCATAGGTACATTCCTACATTTCTACATCATATGTTTGTTTAATTTTATTTTATATATTTTGTTCTTAGTTTCCTCTCTAGACCTCCATCAATTTTTAAAACATACCCTCAAGACCCCCCTTCGAGATAAATTTGTGCATTTTTCGACGGTTCCGAATATATTGCAGGCTTTGCTATCGCACGCCAGGGACAAAAAATAGACACTTAAATGGCACGAAAGGTCCTAAAATCGCCAAGCTAATGGGGCGAATGTCTTAAAATCTCAAAACTACTGGGGCTAAGCATGTGGGAGAAGGGAGTCTACAAAACATCCCCTTAAACTATTTATTCAACTTACGAAGGACCTGCCAGAATAAAAGGGTTAATTTTGATATGCATGTTACCCTATCATGAATATAAATAGAGGTTATTCCCATGCTGAATAAAAGCCTCTGTCTGAAGCATTGGTAACCTACACCCTAACTCCCGTAATTAACCCCTGCTGTACCGGCGACGTCTTATTAATTTTATTCTAGCTATATTTAGAGGATTTTGTGCAGTTTAACCCTTTCACGTTTTTATGACGCAGAGGTTGCCAGATTAGCAATAATAAATAGAGTTCTCTCACTCTTATAATTACCTCTCCAAAATTAGGTTTCTGCCCACAGCTAACTCAAAGGCAACTGGTTTGTAACTAAACTAAAGGTTTCTAAATACCCCTGATGGTAACAAATGCTTTAAAGTATCCCCAATAGGCTCAAAATCGCGTCAAAAACGTGAGAGGGTTAAGAAGGATCTGTGGTAGTAAAAATGGTGAAGTGAGATAGTTCGAAGCCATTTAATAGCTGGAGACCCTTTTTAAACTGAATAAAATAGTCTAATAGTAGCCAGAATAGAGTTAAAAGGACATCGCCGGTAGCGAAGGGGTTAAGGGGAAGATAGTCGTTGTTTTCTGGACCTCCTTCTCCCTCATGTTTAGCATATTAGTTTAGACATTTTAAGACGTTCGTTCCATTAGTTTGTCGATTTTAAGACCTTTCCCCTTCTGTACCAGCGACGTCTTTTATATATTAATTTTGTTCTATCTATATTTAGACGATTTTATGAAGCTTAGGAAATATATAGGTCAGCTAAAATTATTAAGTGAGATAGTCTGTGGCGTTTGAATGTGTAAACGTCCTTTCTAAGCTGAATACAATCATCTAATGGTTGCCAAAATAAAATGTAAAAGGACGTCACCGGTACTGTACGCGTTAAAACAAAAACCTTGGCATAACACGAACCCTAACAACATGCAAAACGAACCACCGAACTGACAACGCTATAGGTAGAGAATTGACTACTTGCGAGTTTCATTCTTTAACACCTTACGAGCGGCCTATGCGGTTGGTGTTTTTAGCCAAAATAGCTGGAGGAGAGCTGAGATTTGTGTCAGTAGGTTCGCCGCGGTGGTCTGGAGCAGTCATACGCTCGCTAGTCTCCTGCCACCACTTGTCTCTCTCTCTCAGCCACATTACGTGCTGAAATTGCCACTCGAGTTATGTCGAGCGCCGCCACATAGTCCAGCTTTATTTAACTCGACTTATGTTGCTCGCCGCTAAATAAGGGTTAAGGAAGATGGAGCTGCAGACATCGATATTTAGCAGAATTACCAGCTATAATATGGTTTTAGTACATTAAATAATACATAGAAAACAATTCAACATACTATTAATCCATCAGAAACCTATATAATTACTGTATTTGCGTTAAATATCGATGTTTACAGGCCGAACTTCCTTATAGCCTGAAACTCACAAGTGGTCAATTAACCTTTTGAAGATTATGCGGCATATGGGTAGTAATACTTCGGCTATAATTAGACGATTTTAGTGAGCTTAACCCATTGGCTGTGGCTATGTTTGGGCTATTTAGGGCATATTCAGGCACTCCTGAATGATAAATCAAGCATCTGCATTAAATGAAGTGTATTCTGCCGAAAACTAGGCGAAAATAGCTTCAAAATGAGACCAGAACGGGCCCCGTACGTGGTCTGGTTCACCCGCAGTGGTGCCAGTGAAACGTGGGAAACCCGCTATTTGGTAGCACTCGCTCGCTTGGCTACACTGTTGTGAGACACAGGGAGAGACCCGCGCGAGCCACAGTCAACCTCAGTGAGCCGCTCGCTGCTCTGAGGGTCGGAGGTGGGCCCCTCACGCTCCCGCCCACTGACACTCGATTTTTACTGTTTTTACAGGCTTTTAAAGCCTGGAAATTGCTGTATCTTGCCAGGACGTTCCATAATGTCACCCGCAACGAAAGGGTTAAGAAGGAGCTGTGGGAATTAAAAGGGTAGAGACTATCTCAATTAACCCTCTGACTTCCATACAACCTTCCTGATCTCAATAAAATCATCTAGTAATAGCCGGAAAACCGAAAAATGCCTCGTCGGATCTTGAAAGGGTTAATGAGAAGATTCGATTCGGTTCGAGATAGCTTCGAAAACACAAGGGCACGATTATGTCCTGGAGTGTATTCACTGGGTTTTTTTTTCTGTTAGTGAGGGAGACAAAATGCAGAACTGCCTGTAGCGAGTGCCTCCCCTATAGTTGAAAGAGTGACAGGGTCAAAATCAAGGTACGTTCGAGCCAAAATGCCTGGACACACGGAGTTTGAAGCAATTTAACCCTTTCACGCTTATGACGCGATTTTGAGCCTATTAGGGATACTTAAAGCCTTTGTTACCATCAGGGGTATTTAGAAACCTTTAGTTTAGTTACTTCAACCTCTGCAGTTGTCTTTGAGTTAGCTGTGAGCAGAAAACTAATTTTGGAGAGGTAATTATAAGAGTGAGATAACTATTTCTTATTGCTAATCTGGCAACCTCTGCGTCATAAAAGCGTGAAAGAGTTAAGTCATAGGAAGAGGGAAAGACTGATTCTGGGAGAAAGTTCCAGAGTTCAGCTGTTCAATAGAAGAAAGTTTGAGAGTATACAAACGTTTCACTCTTGGGTTAGAGAGTTGCACAAAGTAGGGGTGGGATTGTATTGCAAGACAGGTACCACGTGCCCTACGTAGAGGAGGTGGTATACACTGGGAAACCTCTGAGGAACACTGATTAATATAGTAGCGATAGAATAGTGAGAGAGATGCAACATTGCGGCGGAGTGTGTGTGTGTGTGTGTATTAATAATATAAATAATAAAAACAATCGGTTTATTGTGTGTGTGTGTGTGTATTAATAATATAAATAATACAAATAATCGGTTTATTGTGTGTGTGTGTGTGTCTGTCTGTCTGTCTGTGTGTGTCTGTGTGTGTTGCAGCTACCTCACTCTTAACACACACGCCAAATAATTATCTTGCTCTGAATCTAGGTGGAGTATAGCCGCTAATGCGGTTGCAACACTTATAATTGTTCTCTGTGGTGAACTATTGCATGTTTATCGATGACTCCTATGTATGTTGCTGAAAGATCCGTAATAATAATAATAATAATACAAATAATAATAATAATACAAAAATAAGGTAAATAAGGCCAATGTAGTCTTGTTGAACGTTACCTAATAATAATAATAATAAAAAATACGCAGTGTAAATATATAAACAGTGACTAACTGTGGCTCAGCAGTATTAGTTTCTCACTTTCTCGTAGTAACTTTAGAAGGCCGAGATCTGCTAAATTACAGGCTCGCTATCGTTCGCCCAGAAAAATATCGGCACCTGAATGAAATGAAGCGTCTGATTATAGCCAACCTAATGGGGCGAAACGTCTTAAAATCTCCAATGTAGCGAAAATAGGGAGGTCAAAAAAAAACTTCCTCTGGCCAAATAACGTGATTGTATGGGAGATATTACGGGAGGAGAGAGAGAGAGAGAGAGAGAGAGATATTTACATAGATATCCATAGAAACACTAGCCAAACAAACCTCACAACCCCAAGCTAGGTGGTCAGGGCTTATTTCTAGTAGAGATAGCAAACCCGATAGGAAGGGAACGTGGAAGGTAAGGATAGCAAAGAAGAGAGAGAGAGAGAGATAGCAAACCTGATAGTAAGGGAACGTGGAAGGTAAGGATAGCAAAGAAGAGAGAGAGAGAAAAAAACGTGGAAGGTAAGTATAGCAAAGAAGAGAGAGAGAGACGTGGAAGGTAAGAATAGCAATAAAGAGAGAGAGAGAGATGAGAAGACATGATAAGAGCGAACAGTCCCTCTGCCCTAATCAAACTTCTTATTGGTCTTAGATAACTAGCCTCCTACAGATCAAATAATACACGTATACACAACCTCATCCTTTAAGTCCAGCCTCCATACAATATTTCACCATCATTACCTTCACTGTATGTTCACTATCACACTCATCATCATCATCACCATCAACATCATTGTACAGGTGATATAGTGAACTGAAGAGCTTACATGATGATGATGATGATTTGAATAATGCTCATTTATGTATTTGTTTTTATTATTTATTAGTGTCCTCCCTAGACCTCCATCAAGCTTAAAAAAACACCCGTCCAAGATCCTCCTTCAAGATAAATTTGTACATTTTTCGATAGAAAAATGTACCGGCCAAAGGCCGGTTTCTCTTAAATTACAGGCTCGCTATCGCTCGCCAGGAAAATATCGACACCTAAATGACACGAAAAGTCTTAATATTGACAAAGAAATGGGGATTAAGGTCATAAATTGCCAAACTAATTCACTGGATTAAGACTTTCCTAACCAATCGAGAACAGGTGTTGATCTCGATGGCTCCCACTCATCTTCTGTTTCTGTAACTTCGGGGGTACCCCAAGGCACCGTCTTTGGTCCCCTTCTCTTTCTCTCATACATCAATAATCTTCCATCATCTTTAACTTCTACTACTAGACTTTTTGCAGACGATAGTTTAGTTTACCGACCAATAGTTGATAGGGACGATTGCCTTCGACTTCAAGACGACTTAACTGCCCTTGAAGACTGGGAAGCCTAGTGGCAGATGACCTTTAGACTAGACAAATACCACCACATGTGTTTTACCCGCTACAAGAAACCTGTCCGCTTTGCCTATAAACTCCATAATACCAACCTTGATACCGTCTATTCACATAAGTATTTGGGAGTCCACCTCTCAGCAGACATGAGGTGGAGCACACATGTGAGTAGCATCAGGGAAAAAGCCAACACAGCCCTGGGGTTCCTGTGCAGGGACCTAGGGAGGTGCAACGCAGACATCGAAAGTATAGCTTTTAAAACACTAGTTTGACCACACATTGAATACTGCAACACCATCTGGGATCCAAACACTCACAACAAAATTAATATATTATAAGTCATATAAAATAAAGCGGCAAGATGGATCAGACATGATTACAGACACACTACATCGGTTACTTTGCTTAAACAAAACATTAAATTAGACACACTGGCAACAAGAAGACAAATACACAGACAAAACAATGCTATACACAATCACAAACAATCTAGTAGACATAGACAAAGACACATATTTACACCCTACAAACATACGATCCACAGGAGGCAGCCACAACCGAAAATACCACACATACCAGGCAAGCATGGACATATGTGGGTACTAATTTTTTCCTCGCAGCATCCAAGAGTGGAATCACCTTCCATCTCATATAGTTAACAGTCCCCCTCTTGATAGTATTAAAGCTAGGATCACCAAATATTTTCCTTCTAATCTTCATCCTCATCCTTGCCATTAGTCCCATATATCCCTGCACAACCCCCGCATATCATGCTGCCCGTGTGCAGCCCTCTGCAGGTCCCCAATCTAAAGCTAAAGTGTGAAAGATAAGAATGGGCGAGTGTTAGCCGAGAAGTAAGATCGAGTCGAAAGATGGAGGGAGTACTTCAACGAATTACTGAATGTAAGGAATGAAGCGCCAGTAAACATAGTTGGATGGGGTATGGGAGGAATTAGAAGAAAAGTAGGGGAGGAGGAGGTGGGGATCAGGAGGTCAGAAGTGTGTGAAGCCATGAAAAGAGTGAAGCTGGGGAAAGCATCAGGAATATGAGTTCAACAGGGCCAGGAATAAACTAAGTAGGAAAATGAAATCAGCGAAAACTAATTATTTTCACAATAAGGCAGAGGAATATCAGAATAACCCAAAGAAACTATGGAGGCACCTAAAAACAACAGGCTACAGCAACAAGACAAGGGATTTGTCTAACACTAATATTGCTCTCAACATTAAATATCAGGTTTTCCACGATAAACGACAAATTTCAACCTACAGTACTTCAACTCCTTCTTCACTTCCATAGCAAACACACTTGCACAGAACCTACCTCAACCTCTCAATAAATACACGACAACAACGGCCACCTTTCGTAATTTCTACAGAGATAAAGACATACACCCGAACACATTTGGATTGCAAAATGTTACACCAAAATACACTTTTGACGAGCTGTCTAACCTAAATGTACATAAAAGCACAGGACCAGACAAAATTCCTGCCAAATTTCTACGAGATGGAGCCATTGGTATAGCAGCCCCCTAACCCACATCATCAACTTGTCAATTAACACCAACACTGTACCTGCTGAACTGAAGGAAGCTATTGTAACCCCTCTATTCAAGAACGGAAATAAACTAGAAGTTGGCAACTACAGACCAGTTAGCATATTATGTATTGTATCTAAAATCCTTGAAAGAGCGGTATACACCCAAATTGAACACTACCTCAAACAAAATGATCTATTCTATAAGTTTCAATCAGGTTTCAGATGCATGTACTCGACAGACTCCTGTCTCATCCACTTAACGGATCACATTCGTAAAGAAATGTCTAAAGGTAACTACACCGGTATGGTTCTTCTTGATCTACAAAAAGCGTTTGACACAGTAGACCATGATATCCTATGTAATAAACTACAAACAATGGGCATAGGGTCTGTGAACTGGTTTAAATCTTATCTTAGTGGTAGAACCCAAAGAGTCAAAATTGATGATAATATATCTGATCCTATGCCAATTAACTGTGGGGTCCCGCAGGGAAGCATCCTTGGTCCCTTACTCTTTCTCTGTTATGTGAACGACATGGAACTGAACGTCTCATGTAAATTATTACTGTATGCAGACGACAGCGTGCTTCTGGTTTCAGGAAAAGACCCAATAAGTATTGCCGCTTCACTTTCCAAAGAACTAGAATAATGTAGTGAATGGCTAGTGGACAATAGACTATCTCTTCACCTGGGCAAGACGGAAGCCATCTTATGTGGAACAAAACGCAAACTGAAAGACATTGTGGGCTTCTCGGTCATCTGTAATGATATTCCTATAACAACAGTGTCACAAGTTAAATATCTCGGACTAAAACTGGACGCGAGTTTGTCAGGTGAAACAATTTTGGAATCTATCCTGAGTAACTGTAGAGCACGTATAAAATACCTGTATAGACAGGTGGGATGCTTGCCCACGGCGACCAAAAAGACCCTCTGCCAAGCGCTTGTTCAATGACATTTTGACTATTCTGTGTCATCCTGGTACTCTGCATCATCTAAATCAGCACAGCACAAACTTCAGGTCACTCAAAATAAAATGGTTAGGTGCATGCTGAACCTAGGACCCAGATCTCATGTTGGCCAGGAACAACTTCAGTCACTAGGTATGCTCAATGTCTCTGACAGGGCCAAACAAATCAGGCTCACTAATGCCTTCAAAATTTTCTATGACAGAGCTCCAGAGTATCTAAAGAATGATTTTGTTAAAGCAAATGAGAGGAGTGGACATAATACAAGAAACAGGATGTTTAATTTTAAGGTCCCGAGAATCCAAGGACAGGGTAAGCAAATATTCTTCTTCACTGCCATCAAAGACTGGAACAACCTACCCCAGTCAGTCCGTGAAAAGAGAACACTGTATTCCTTCAGACGTAGCCTGAAGGAACACCTGAACCGGACAGCTGCGAGAAGGGAGCACCAAGCTTATGTCTACTACTAAATACGACATAAGAGATAGACAAACCAAACTGAAATGATTACTGATTATGGATTACTGATATTTACTATAGGATGTAAGGTATCTTAAAAGAACCCCCTAGAAATACTTTCTCTAAAGTATCTATTTCTTTATCCTCCCCATTTCCCCAGCTAACCTAATCCCACAAGGACCCCAATGAAAATACGCCTAACAGCCTTATTGGGCTATCCTTAGTTGGAATTATGCAAAGCTGGTACATGTCATATTTGCAACATACTATGTGGTACCAACTCTGTAAATTGCTAACTGAATAAATATTATTATTATTATTATTATTATTACTATGGAGCGTGTGGGGAAATGCTGAGGTATGGTGGTGAGATAGGGATCGAATGAGTATGGAAAATGTGTAAACTAGCATGGGAGAAGAGAAGTGCACCTTATGACTGGAAGACAGGCATAGTAGTCCCCCTGTATAAGGGTAAAGGGGAAGGAGGAGAGTGTGGTAACCACCGGGGAATATGTCTGTTAAGCGTAGTAGGGAAAGTGTACAGTAGGGTAGTGATTGAGAGAGTGAGAGAGAGAATGGAGAAATGGATAGGTGACAAGCAGGACAGGTTTAGGAAGGGAAGAGGATGTATAGATCAGATTTTTGCCCTGAAATGTGTTGTGGAGAAATATCTGGAGAAGCAACAAAAGCTGTATGTTGCCTTTGACTTGGAGAAGGCTTATGACAGAGTGGATAGAGAAGGTAGGTGGAAAGAACTGAGAATATACGGAGTAGATGGCAAGTTGCTGAAAGCAGTGAAGAGCATGTATGAGGGTGCAAAGGTGTCAGTATGTGTGGAGAATGAGCAGAGAGAGTTCTTTGATCTGAATGTTGGGTTGAAACAGGGGGGTGTGATGTCCCCGTGGTTGTTTAATGTATATATGGATGGAGTCATGAAAGAAATACAAGGAAAAGCAGTGGATGTTAGTGTACCGCTGATAAGGGAGGGACGAGTGGAAGCTACCTGTACTGCAGTTTGCCGATGATACGTACAGTTCTGATGAGCGATAGTGAGTGGGAGTTGCAGGGTCTGGTAAATATGTTTGGAACAGTGTGTGAAAAACGGAATCTGAAGGTAAATGCCGGGAAGAGCAAGGTTATGGTCTTTGAAAGGGGTGCAGCCACAGAGTGTGAGGTGAGGTTGAACAGTCAGGCTATGGAGAATGTCAGCTCATTTAAGAATCTGTGCTGTGTGCTGAGTAAAGATGGGAGTATGGATGAAGAAGTGAAGGAGAGGGTGCAACAGGGAAAGAGGGTTGTATGAATGCTGAAAGCCGTAGCAAGAAATAGGGTGGTCAGCATGGAAGTAAAGAAGTCCTTGCATGACAGTGTGGTAATCCCGACATTGACTTACGGAAGTAACGCATGGACGTTGGTGGAGAGACTCAGACCAAGAGGGAGAGGGGTGGAAATGAGTTACTTGAGAATTGCGTGCGGAGTTACATGTAGGGATAGACAGACGAATGAAGAAGTAAGAGATAGGTGTGGTGTGGATGTAGAAGTGCTGGAAAGTGTGAAAAGGAACACCTTGAGATGGTTCGGCCATATGGAACGTATGGAAAGCGAGAGAATGACTAAGAGGGTGTACGAGAGAGAGGTGGAAGGACAGAGAGGGAGAGATAAACCGAGAGAGAGGTGGAAGGATGAAGTGAAGAAGTAGGCCTATATGAGTGAAGGCAGTGCTGGATGGGAGGAGGGTAGTCGACTGACCAGGGACAGAGGTGCATGGGGGCATTTCGTTCGTGGCCACCCCTTCGGGGATCATGGCGTCCGGCAATATATAGATGTATGTAGTACTGTACATGTATATGCATATTCATGTGTGTGTGTAGGCTATACAGGGTGTCCCAAAATAGGCATGCCAAACTTTGGGAATAAATTTTATAAAAATATCTAAGCATAAAATCTTCTATAAGAAAAATTCCAAATCTCAACCGTTACAGAGACATATAGTATTTTCCCGTGTTTACCCCCATAAAGTATGCTCAGCTGTCAAGAACCTATCCCACCCTCACTGCCTAAATGTGTTTATTTTGCCATGTAATAATCAAGATATTACAATTTTGTAAGTTACAAAATTATGGTGTAGTGAGGGAGGTGAAAATGAGAACTATGGGTAGAGGATTGGGTTTAGTAAGAAAGAATGGTAGAGACTGGGAGTTGAATCAGTTGCTGTTTGCTGATGACAGTGTTGGTGGCGGATTCTGCGGAGAAACTGCAGCAAGTAGTTGAAGAGTTTGGTGTGGTTTGTGGGAGGAGGAAACTGAGGGTGAACATCAATAAAAGTACAGTAAAGTGATGATGTGTAATAGAGATGCTCGTAGGGTGAATCTAGATATGAGGCTGGATGGGGAAATACTGGAACAAGTGGAGTGTTATAGATATCTAGGAGGAATGATAAGCAGGAATGGAAGTATAGAATGGAGGTAAAACAGAGTATGTGAAGGAAGGAAAGTTTTTGGAGCAATGGGAAGTATGTGAAAGGTGAGAAATCTCGGAATGAAAGTTAATAGTGCAATGTATCAAGGGGTAGTTGTACCAACAGTGATGTATGGGGCTGACACATGGGTTCTGAAGAAAAAGGAGAGAAGAAAGCTGGATGTACATAACATAACATACATAACATTTTAAGAACGAGTGTTCCACACATACGTGCAGTTTCAGTCTCTTGTCCTAATGGCAGCATTGCAGGCAACCCTGTTAAGGGCTGCTTCACTTGTCAAGTTTTTGGATTCGAGATCGGCACTTATAGTCCGATCCCAGGTCTTCCTCAGTCCACCCCTTGGTGCAGCTCCCTCCACAATCACAGACCTGCATCTTTTCACCCAATTTTGTTCATCCATTCTCTCCACATGCCCATACCATCCAAGTCTACTTGTACGCATCTCCTCGCTAATACTGTACCTAAGCATCTCCTCAGCTCATCATTAGTTATTCTATCCTGCAGTTTGGCCCCACACATCCATATCACCATTCTCATCTCGTTATGTTCCATTATATTGGCATCCTCTACTTTAACGCCCCATGTTTCTGAGGCATACGTCATTGCACTTCTAACACATGAGGCATACACCTTTCCCTTCAGGGGAAGAGTCATTCTTTTCATGGTCAGAATTGGCAGCAGTTCTCTGAACTTCCCCCAGCCACATCTAATTCTAGCGACAGTGGCAGCCTCGGCCCCACTACCGGCAGAGATGGTATCTCCTAGGTAACAAAACTTGTCCACCAGCTCCAATGACTTATTTCCAAAATTCTCAGCCACAGGATCATCATTTAACACAAGCTCGCCATCGCACACTACGCATTTAAATTTCATTATTTTTGATGTAGAATATGTCTGAATTTTCACTTATCCACAAATGAAACTCACTACAGGCAACTTCATCTTTTAATACAGTTGGTGTCAATTATTTATTTTCACTCTGACCATAACAATGAGGCTCCAAAGTATTTTCAACATCATAAAACAATGTCTTGTAAAATTCTCCTCCTCATCGAGACAGAGAAAGGGGCGAGGGAACGCCAAGGTGGTCCCGAACCCTGAGAATTTGAACCCTTGAATGTTGTTTTTGTTCGGGCTCTGTCTCGAGTCGGCCACCCCCAGCAATGGGGTATGTGCCTGAGTATATATATACATACATGCATACATACATACATACATACATAAAACAATGTCTAATCTCACTTAGGGTCATTATGTAAAGAAGGGAAAGAGGAAGGATGAGAGGAGACCAGTATATTTTATCATGAACAGTCAGTTCTGGGGTGGTTTAAATCCTCGGACCATAGTGATTCACGCTTCCCTTTTTTACAGTGCTCCCAGCCCGTGGATTACGAAGGATCCTCACTAGACCACAGTATGCTGTAAATAATAATGAGTTATAAAAATGGTATATAAAATAATTTGGTATAAATATAAATTATAGTGATTTACATTCCTATCCTATAATAGATGGGTTTATTACTACCAATATACAATCATAAGGGTACATTATTATGGACACTTGAATTACCCTTATATATACACATACTTTGTTTACAGTATAGTCTAGTTGTCAATTTATACATTTCCTCACTATATATTGTTTCAAACTGCTGTCCAGGTTTAATAGTCGTCTCTTGTACCTTCCTCATACTTAGAAAAACTGAAAATTGAGGATAATAAGACAGTGGTCATTTTGTGAAGTATGTATGTTTTACGTGACACAGGAGAAGAACAAGATACTGTATGTTACGCAAAACTGCCAGCTGTCCGCATCACTGTACAGCCCTTATGATACAATACCATCAAGTAAAATTATACAGTTCAAGAAGAATCTATTAGAACCAAAAGGTTAAAATAAACTATCAAAAATGTCTATCCAAAGATGATGTATAGTTACAGACAATTGTCTCTCTACTCAGTTGGCAGAAGATAATATGATGAAACAGAAGCGATACAATAAAGAAAGAAAAAATATACAGATTTGGTTACCCAATTGTCTCAAAGCAAGGGACTATTGGTCTGCCAAATATAGATGCTCTTTCTCTACATACATATCGTGTATTTAAATAGACCAATAACTCTTTAACAGCAGTGATACAATCCAATCCATAAATTAAATCCTTGCACAGTCAAATTTCAAAGCAAGAGACTGTCTCCAAAGTTAACCAGGCAAGGAACATTTGTTAGCAGAGGACCTGCTCAATATCCACAAGAAAAATCAATGATATATTTTAAAAAGCTTAGATATGTGCTCGCATGCATGAACATTTGAACCCCAGTCACCCCAAGGTGGTTGTGGAAATAGAGAGGGGTAATCCCCAACAGTACCTCAACAGTTATGTAGGAGTCCCCTGTTCCAGCACCACATTACCACCTCAGGAACAATATTGCTGGTAGCAGTACACTGATCCCAACTACAGGGCCTTATACTCTCTCTCTCTCTCTCTCTCTCTCTCTCTCTCTCTCTCTCTCTCTCTCTCTCTCTCTCTCTCTCTCTCTCTCTCTCTCTCTCTCTCTCCTCTCTCTCTCTCTCTCTCTCTCTCTCTCTCTCTCTCTCTCTCTCTCTCTCTCTCTCTCTCTCTCTCTCTCTCTCTTTTGTATTATTATTATATCATCATCTGCCAGAAAAGTCGAGACACTATTGTGCAGAACTGTACTTATTTATTTCAGTTATTATATTGAGCTTATGAAAGCTCTCTCAGAGTCAAAGGGTTAACACAAGCATACACAATGCACTATTAGCCTAACACAGTCATCTGCAACTACAACTAGTGTTGATTATTTTTGTTTCACAGAAACACTTTTTCCAGCAACTTTTAATCGGCAACTTAATTTTGGCAAAATTTCTGGACTATTTTGCTCTTTCATCACCGACTAGACTGAAGGTAACTTAACATACATACTGTACCTACACTATAAAGACCCGGTGATCCATTAGAAGTACGGTTTCAATCTAATGTCCTAATGGCATCAATTCAGGCAGCCCTATTTTGGGCTGCTATCATCTTTCTAGGTACTGTACTGACAGTACTGTACAGTACACCCCTTCGTACAGCTCCTTCCACATTCACAGATTTCCAGCTCTTCACACAATGTTTATCATCCAGTCTCTCCACAAAAATTAATGAAACTCGACAACAAAACTGAAATGCAAGCTAAACACAGCACACACATTACCTAAGTCTCAACACAAAAAATAGCAAAACCTGCCCAAACCAACCAGCCTTACTCGTGCGCATCTCTTTTCTGATACTGTACTTCTAACGGCCAACCACTTCCATAGTTTCTCGTTAATCATCATAAGTGACAGAATCATAATGTACGTACAATTCACAAGTTGCATGATCAAAGTTGCCAGTAAAAGCCCTTGTGTAAATCCACCTTAACACTATCTGATCCGACATCATGGGGGTAATTATGAAGCTGTATTTTATCAGTATTATTGAGGATTTTACTTGCTTTTGCCGTTCTTGAGCAATGTATTTCAGTTTGTCCCCTATACTGTATAGCTAACTTCCTTCAACTAAATATACCCACCCTGACCTCCTCCAAACTAAGTTTGTACATTATTTTTATAGAAAAATGTCCCGGCTGAGATCCGATCTCTTCTAAGTTACAGGCTTGCTATCGCTCACTCAGGACAAAATTGACACCTGAATGGATTGAAGCATCTATTATCGTCAAACTAATAGGGAAAAACGTTTTACAATCTCCAAACTAATGGAATGAAACAGGGGATAGGGGAGGTCCAAAAAGACACCCCTCGGACCAAATAGTGTTAATTTCGGGGCACTGACACGGGTGAACTGGTTTATATTTCATCCAGAACTGGTAATGTTTATGTAGATAGAATACACAGCAATAATGTACGCTACAGTAAGAATATGAATTTATGTATCTCAGTAATAATAATAAATTATCTGATAATGATTTACATAGCGTCATTAGCTGGATTCTGTATTGTTCAGCATTTATGTTTTGATATTGGAATTTTCAGAGCAACATGTGAAAATCATTAATTTTTGTAAAAATAATAGATTAGCTGATAAGTATAATATAGTCCATATATCCGAACCTACTGCATTCACATATTGTTATATGTATCCTTATATAGTTGCTTAAATAAATTATACACCAATGCACCCAGATGTTTATGATCTATATAATATTTTTGACAATATGGTCTCGAAGATGATTTTGTGACCATTAGCAAACCTCGGCCCAGTTTTCTATACTACGGACATAACCACAACTTTTATATATACACACAAACTATGTACACTAAGGGATGACACCACCAGAAGGCGCAAGTACAGTCACAATCAATAGTTGGCCAAATACCGGTAAGGATGCCTTGTTGACACTGCTGACAAGCTCGTGATCATGTTCCTGTCTATTTTGACTGCCGTGGGATACAATAATGACTTATTGTCATCATTAAATATATTGCCAGCAGGGGGCAAATAACAGAAAAAAAATAAAAATAGACGGAAACATAACCGAGAGCTCAGTGTAAACATGACAATCGAACGCCCGGATATTACATCCTTCCCCAAAAACCTTTATGGTAATTTGTAGAAAGCCTGGAGATACATTAACTTGACATTCTATGACGAGAGGCAAAAATTACTAGTCACAGGTTATTTTAAATGGGAGAATTGTCAAGGAAAAATTGTAGTATACAGTAGTAACTTAAAATAATTTTTTGAGCAAGATTTTTTAGCGAATTATTGATTTTGACCGCACACAAATTGTCTAAACTAATATTTAACTCCCTCCGTCTTCCATAAAGTTAAGAGGGTGAGAACTGAGTTTGATAAAGAAGGTCAATCTGTTAGCTGAGCGGGGTAATATACCACAGGCACTCCTCACTTAAAGTCTGTTCAGTTCAAGTTCTTTCACTATTACACTGTTTATTATTAAAGAGATAAAACATTCACTTGAAGATGCTATGCTTCCTTATCAACCCTTTCACGCACATGTGGACGCGATCGTGTCCTTAAGGGATACAGTACTTTATTTCTTTGTATCACACGCAAATACTGTCATCTCTCCCTCCCTGCCCACCCCAAACCAGCTTCCAGAAGCACATCCCTACTCATATCTCTCGCCATTCCATCCAATCACTCATAGACAACACGCAGCTGCAGGCTGAGGTGCAGGCTGAGATGTGGGCACCATCCAGCTCTTCTGAGCTATCAGAAGAGACTGGATGACTCTGTCGTCGACACCTGCCCAGGATGCAACACGGTACCCCATACTATTAAACACATCATAGAAGACTGCATTCTACACAATCACTTACACTAACAACATAATCTACACTCCTTGAGAGCCCGGTATGAAAGCCCGATCGTGGCCATAGCCTTCCTTAGCGACTCAGAGCTGTTCGGCCAGGCAGCTTAGGGAACGACAACAACAACAACAACCACCACCTTTGTGACCATCAGGGGTGTTTAGAAACCTTTAAACTAATTACTTCAACCTCTGCAGTTGTCTTTGAGCGAGTTGTTGGCAGAAAACTAATTTTGGAGAGATAAATATGAGAGTAAGATAATTCTATTTTGAATACTAAACGACAACCCCCAGACCTGAAAGGGTTAAGTTGTAAATGAGAATCACGTATTGCATACGCGCAAGAATATTTATGGAGATTTATTGCTCCACTTGAAGATGTTTCATATAGATTCTAATTTTACAGGAACATAACTCTAACTTTAAGTGAGGAATAACTGTCTATAGTGACCGGACAACTCAACCAGTAGACCATTTCAAAAAGTAACTCTCAACCAGTGCCAACTCAACCAATACTGTTAAGGTAAGTTACGATAAGTGAAGACTTAAAAAAGATGACACTGGTTTTACTGCCCCTGGTTGATTTGACACTGGTTGAGATCTACTGGTTGAAATGGTCTACTGGTTTCATTGTCCAGTACCTCTTGTCTATCCATCTGATCTAATACAGAAATCACTTCTCTTTTTTAGCAACCTGGGGAGGACTCTATAGAGAAATGTTTAGTCTTTTGAACTTTGTCGGAAAAATTGGGGCAATGGTTCAACCAGATATCTTGTGTCCAGACATTATTATCTGTCATTTGGACTTTGGTAAATGTCCGCACTGAATACTATTGTTAATAAAAGTTACCTCAATGCGTTGGACCGTTACCTAAATGTGGATAATGAAACTATGCATGTTACTAGCTGCGAGTTGGCAGCAAGCTTATCACTAGTGTCATGTAAGCGGCTCCACTCGTCGTGAATAACTTGCCCCATGTTACCATTGGGTATTTTCAGCAAGTGGGGCCAGTTACATTATACTAACTAAAAATTAGCAGCTAGCTTACTTCTACTGGCAGCTAGTAACATGCCTTGTGTAAACATGCCCTTGCTCCAGAAGCTTTTGGTCACTGGATCCCCAGGATACAACAGTGAGAAGTTTTACTTTACAGTAAGCTAAATTTACTATGCCGAAAAGTAGAATGGCTAAATAAACTGAAGAATAATGAAGGATACCAGAGTATAATACTTTCCTAAATTAGCACGTTAATATATACCAGTAAGTATATCCCTAACTCAGTATATGCCTAAACAAATAATAGCATACTCTAAGACTCCAAATATTTATGACCATCACGACAATGAATCCTTCAGCCCAAAGACCTTATTACTTTGAAAGTTTGAGCCAAAAGGAGATACACTAATTTAGCTGACTGAAATCTTATACAAGTTTAACTCATAGGCTTCTAGACCAGAATTTACATTAAAAGTTGAGGGAAGAATGACTAAGATGTCACATAGTTAAGAATTATAGTCAGTTCAGAATGAAGGGGGAAAATATAAGGGACCTATTCTTATCATATGGCATCTATAATAGTGTAAATTTGAGCACAAGCTAAAATGTATTATTCAAATTATTTTACACTTAAATATGCTAGCATGAAATACTACAGAGCTCTACAGTAGAAGAAGTCACATTAAGCCTCACTCAATATAGAAAGTAAAAAAGAAAATACTAGAATACAGTATAATGTAATTCCTACAATATCTCACTTCAAATAAACATGGTCACACAAAGACAAGGAAATTACATTTAATATATCAAGTAAAATAATAAGTTGACTCTTTTCGTGTCCTTTAATATGACAAATTAACAAGGCTATATAGAATTATCTATGAGATCCTAAGAAGCACATGTGCTATCTGTTCTGTTGCTTTATCTATACAGTACAGTAATTCTTCACTTAATTTGTGCTAGTTTCAAGCGTCTTCATTATTATAGCATTCAATAATAAGGGGACAAAATTCATTTGAAAGTTGCTATGCTTCCTTATTATGTTGTAAAAGAGAAAGAAACTACAGTAGTATGAAATAGTAAAAAATAAAAACACACACATTTAATCCCTTCTCTACCGGCACCATCTTTTTAACTTATTCTGGCTACTATTAGACAATCAAATTCAGTTTGAAAAGGGCTTACAGCAATTATCAGGTTTTGAACTACAATATCTCTCAACCGTTTTTTTACTACTACAAATCTTTCTTAAACTGCATAAAATCGTCTAAATATAGCTAGAATAAAATTAAGTTGACGTCGCCAGTACAGAAGGGGTTAATAAATACTAAAAAGTCTGTGTGATCCAAAACAAATATGGTTTTAGTCTCACGTCTTAAAGGCAGCATGTTTTTATGTTTTTAAGTTATGGAAAAATTGTCTCGCGTAAATTAATTTCACTTTAAAAGTATCATTTTACAGGAATGAACGATGTATTTGATGGCGCAACCACAATGAGGTCATATGGCAACCATTTTTCAGTTACTTAACTACTACCTTAAGTGTGGAATTACTGTATAATATTTTACACAGATAGGTTAGCATACTCAACTGGAATATGAAGCACATATAAAATTTATATCATTATTCTATCTTCTTAAATAAAAGATAAAAAGAGCGATACTTCACCAAATGCTAGCGTGAAGATTATCTGTGATTTAATTGTACGTTATTCTTTTCAATAATTTCACCAGTACAGATTGATTCACATGCACCACACTGAAAATATTAACTGATTAATAAAGTTACACTATATCACTGTCTTACACAAAATGCTATAGGTATAAATACCTCTTCTAATTACATAAGAAATTAAGTTACAATTCAGTAGTATTAGTTGTACATTAGGTAAAGCTAAATACACATATGAATATATTATTAGTCAATATACCACAGTTTGTTCAAGAATACATAGAATGAGTGTTCTAATATGTACTATGGTATGTTAAAGTCACTGTCATTCTTATTGTATATATACTGATGCATCCTTCCCTTGTCAAAAATCTGTTATTAATGTATCGCATGACAAAATGCTTTAATTATCTCTTGTCAAGAAACTTTAATTATCAAAAAGCTTTAGCTTGTGTCAGTAAGATCTAAATATCTCTTATCAAAATGCTTCAACCATTTTTTGTCAAAATGCTTTAACTATCTCTTAAGCTTTTTTAATTATCTGCTGTCAAAAAATTTCAATTATCTCCCAGCTCCGGCTGTGGCCTTTCAATGTCCGCTGGAGCGAAGTTGGTAATTTCGCTGGTGATGTCTGCCAACGGAAGAATGTCTTGGGATGGGGCTGGCTGCTGTCTACTGCCGCTAGTGTTACGCCTCGGCCCGTCGGCACCGTTGACCCTCTGGCCACCACGTCGGGAGCCACCGTTCCTGCCTCGACCACCACGCCCCTGACGACACGTTACCCGGCAGTTCTTTCCGCAGGTACCGGAACAGTTGTCTCCCGGTACATTCCGGCACTTCTTGGCACAGATCTTGCGACACTTCCGGGAGCACCGTTTGCGATTACTGGAACCACGATTATTAGATCCTCGGCCGCTTGAGGGGCGACCGTTCGAGTTGCGACCTCCTGATCCGCGGCCATTGGAGCCTCGGCCACCTGATCCTGGACTGTCAGTGCTGGGGCGAACTCTCTGGGGTGGCTCCTGGCTCAGTGCCGTGCCCTCCAGGTTGTTGGTAATGAGGTTGGGGTCTGAGCAGTTGAGGCCCTGGCGGAACATCTTCATTGCCTGGCGTATCGGCTGTAAAGGAAGGCACAGATTAGATATGAAAGCTGAAAAATTTCCATTGTCCTTTTTGGATAAGATCAGGACTATAAATATATAGGTTACCGGTCATGCATACATACATATTGTTTATTAAGATTAATCATCAACTCTCCTACAACCTTGATACAATCCCAGTCACAAATACAATCCTCACATGGCCGTCCCCCAAGGCGAGAGACCACCTCCAATGCCAACCAGGCGAGGAACACAAAATAGCACAAAATCAATGATGAGGCTTATATATATGCATACATGACAGAAATGCGTGCACGTTCAAACCCTAATTTCAGGTCTCCCTCATTATCCAATTCCCCGAATTACGATATTATTATAGGTTTGGGCTTTGGCTGGTCCAAGAACGCATCCCCATTTACCCCATAAATTTTAGGGTTCGTGATATGATTTTTCTATTTAAGGTCAGGTTTTCAGGAACGTAACCCAATCGTAAATCGAGGGAGACTTGTACCCAAAGGTGGTTGTGGAGACAAAGAAAGGAATCACCAACTGCTTGCACAGCAGTTATGTGGGATTCCCCGGCTCCAGCACCAGCACCATATTACCACTTCCAGGAACCATGTGATATCTCCTGAAACAGCAGATTTCTCTCAATTTTTTTTTTTTTTTTTTTTAATATTAGTATTACCAGACCACTGAGCTCCACAAAAGAAGTCTCACAGGGCTGGCCTGAAGGATTCGATCAATATATATAACTAAACAAGTCAAGATAGATAGGGAAGGGCAGGAGGGGAACAAATCGAGGAAGGTGAAGACACGCAGACATTTCTCGCCATTTCATCAGTTCAGCCGGACCACATGAGCTCCACATCAGAGCTCTTATAGGGCAGGGCCGAAGGATGAGGCAAGAACTGCTACACCGCAACTCCAACCAAGAAGTGATCTGGGCGAAGAATGAGAGATCAGGTCGAAGGTAGAAAAAATCACAGCGAGATGCAAAATAAAAATGCACTACTGAGGGGAATCGAGTCAGCTCGGTCGTAGTAGCGACCGAAGAGACAAATCAGGTCAGGAGCCTAATACTGTACCTAGCCAGGCCAGGGAGGCATGTGATATAGGTTGCCCGAGGACAACCGAATGGGACAGAATAAGAATAGAAGGGGAAAAACATAAAAAGAGGAAAGAAAAACTACTCAAAATTAGTCAAGCAGACGACGAAAGCTCGAGGGGAGAGGAAGGGAAATTACCACAACCATCCCCCGTCAAGCTCCAGTCGCTGGCCCCGAAGCCCCCCAACCACGACAAGGAGAATAGTACTAGGGGGGACTTCTCTCAACTACAGCGCTGCTTGTCCCCGGGCTATACCACCTTGATATGATGCTTATAACTGGTCAATGAGCCAGTATACTTTCCAGTTACCAGTCTTTTCTTTAGATTCACTCTCTTCATTAATTGCAAGCTAAATTCATTGAACTTCTCAAAAGTCAGAATCATGTTCACAGATAAGAGTCTCACCTCTGCATCAAAGCTGAGTAGTATTATCTTGAACAGTTGTTATCTCATCTACATTACAACATATTTGTATTAAAAAATTATAATATTGTCAATATAGAGCTTACAATGGTTCAAAGCAAAGAACAATATTTCAGATACTGTAGTTGTATACAGTACTGGTAAGTAAAATATTAGAACACTCCAACAACACCAATCACACTAGACTTCCTTAGTGACTAGCAATAGGTGGGCATGCAAGCAATGCTATGACCAGAAAAAATAGAGGAAAGGAATCATCACACTTTAATAGTGAATCATAAAATCATTCTAAAGCACAACTCACTCTTAACTTTTTGAGCATTGAGACTGAGGTGGGTACACAAATGATGTCCTAACAGTGGTCCATGATAGCCAGAATAGAATAATATAGATGACAGAAGTGCATCATTGTCTACTGAAGATCCTATACCAGAACACTAAAAAAACACAACTCACTCTAGACTTCTTCAGCGGGAGGACAAAGGTGGGTACGTAAGTAGTGCCCTGACGTTGCCCCATGATGAGGTACGGCTTGCGCGAGGCCTGGAGGGCGCAACACCCCGCCTCCCCCGTCATGGAGAACCGCAGCCGTCTCATGGCTCGCCGCTCCTCCTCCACCCCTTGGCTCTTATACACCCGACGGGACTTCTTCAGCTGCAGGTTGTTCCTTCGCTGGCGCTTCACTCGGGCACGCACCACTGATGAATACAAGAAGAATAAGAACATGATATCACAATGACACAAGAGGAACACTCATTATGGACCAATTACACACATTAAACATTCTCAACTTAAGAAACAAGCCAACTAGACATCCACCAAAAGCTGCACATCAGTCAATCACATTTTGTGCTCCCACATTACACACACAAACCACATGGGACACAATACACAACCAACCCTCTGACCACCTCCCAGTCCAAATCACCTATCAGCTACAACAGCCTACTCATACCAAATATACAAAACATACACCAACTACAAAAAGGCAAGCTGGCCTCCATTCAGACAATACATTGAACACAAGCTGGAAGACTTCACACTGGACTCACACACCTCACTTAATCACGCCACAGCATATCTCTACAAAATCATACAACAAGCAAGCCGTAAACACATACCACAAGGATACAGAAAACATTTCAACCCAAATTTCTCCCCACAAATACACAACCATATCAAACAAAAAACATTCTTTGCCAAAAAAGAACACCTTCCTAACAAGAAATAGAACAAATACAAGCACTAAACAACAGAATCACAAACCTAATCATAGAACATCTTCAAAAAAATGATGGCGCACCATAAAAAACATAAACACTTCCCATAACTCTCCTCCACCTACACATGAAAGCCTCAGTACAAACAACAGTCACCACTGATAAACAACAAGCAAACATACTCATGAAACACTACACGAAAACCAGTCAAAAGCCCACAACACACACAATAAGAAAAATCACAAAAACACTCAGAAAAATATAAAGCTTAACCAATGCCCCATCCCCTTTCAATACGACTGAAGTAGAAAGCACAATTAAATCACTCAACAACTTCCACTCTACCGGAACAGACAGAATATCAATTGAACACCTAAAGCACCTAGGCCCCAATGCACTACAAACCATTACACACAGTTTCAATCACTCCTGGCTCCATACCATCCCAAAAATTTTGAATCATGCCACAATTATCCCCATCCTCAAACCAGGTAAACCTCCCAGCCAGTCATCCTCCTATAGACCAATCTCCCTTCTACCCACCATCTTCAAAGTACTGTACTAGAAAGACTCATCCTCCATAGAATCAACCCAGACATTTCTCTCAACTTCCCAACACGGCTTTCGGCCTAAGCACTCCACCACATTATCACAACACATACTAGACGGCTTCAACCAAACTCGCCCATTCTCCTGCACAGTAATGGCAGCCATAGACATCAGCAAGGCCTTCGACACTGTACCCCGACATGCACTCACACAGAAAATATAAAACACCACACTACACAACAATGACAAGACAACAATTGGGTGGGTGCCCAACCCCGAAAGGGCGGGTACCCAACCCCGAAAGGGCGGGTGCCAAACCCCGAAAGGAGTTGAAATAGGGGAGCTATCCCCCCGCCAAAGGCGGCTTTCTAGGGCCTTTCCTAGCTGATGCTGAGAGGATTGGGTTCTAGTCATGTGGTGATGGGCTGGTCTATCTGAGTAAGAACTGAACGATCTCTGCCATACCCATAGCTTACTCTGACTGTTCCTTTTACTTATATATCTTCTAGATCTCAAGTGGCGGCGTCTTTTCCGTGGATTGACCTCCCTACTGCCAACCTAGAAGTTGGCAGATTGGGAGCCAAAGCGTCACATTTTTCCCTTACCCCTCAACTTTCCCTTCATAATTGCTGAGGGGCACAGGGCCTTGGGTGGGGCTTTGGTTTCCCGGGCATTTCTGCACCCTCCTCAGATCCCTGCCTTGGAGTGGCTTCGGTCACCCGGGCTTTGTTAGTGGTAAGCAGGGAGGATTTTGTGGGGGCGCTCGTTTATGGCCTTGGCCTTGCTCGAGACCTTGGGGCTGTTCGGCCAGACAGCCTGGGGAACAACAACAACAACAACAATGACAAGAAATAGCTCACAAACTTCATCTATGGCAGACATGGACACATCACTTACAACAACCACACATCCAAAATACATACACTACCCAACGGTGTCCCTCAAGGAACAGTCCTATTACCAACACCTTTTAACTTTTTCCTCCACGATCTCCCACATCCGAACCCAGAACATGAAACACACATCCTCTCATATGCAGACGACCTCACCATCACCTCACAACACCCCAAAATCGAACAAGCATCAAGGCACCTACAACAATACCTCCGACAACTGTCGCCTGCACTCTTCAATATATACTGTACATGCATGATATACCCACACCCCACGCACCCCAAATAAATATAGCTTCCTACGAAGACTACATAACACTCACATGCACACACCAAGACCTAGACAGAGCAACACTTCTCCTTCAACCCTATCTCAACACACTAAATGACTGGTGCACTACAAACATACTCGAATTAGCCCCAGCCAAATCCACTGCAACCCTCCTCACAAGCTGGACAGCCGAATACAAACATTTCCCCCACCTCATCATAAACAACACCCCCCTAACACACACAAACACACCCATAATTCTAGGAGTAATATATGATACTCTAATGACATTCAAATAACACATCACAAACATAAAAAATAAACTGACACCCAGACTTAACACCCTCAGGTCACTTGCCTACACAAAATTTGGGCACAATAAAGAAACCATATTTTGATATGATTCTTTACAACTTACACTACAAAATATAATATAAGATCAGAAGCACTTTACATCCTAATTTAAACATTCAACCGAAACAAGGACCGTATTGCAATCTGCCTAGGAGTCTCCAGGGAAGGTTAAAAAAGGAAAATTAAAGTCTCCGACTAACACCTGATTTTTTTATGACTCCTCTACTGTTCTAGGTCACATCCATGCACTCTATCTATTAAGTTCTGCAATATTCATGATTTTTCCTTTAATTCACACTCTGTAAAACTCCATCTGTTAAATTGGTTTGGTCATCAAGCTCCTCCAATCACAAACTAACCTGTTATGTCCTTCCAGTATAAGCATACCCATCATATTCTCCTAGTATGTCATGTTTGTAACTTAGGAGTACCTTAAGCAGAACTTTTCCCCCCATGGAATTATTCTTGCTTTAGCGTTACAGAACCCTCAGAGATTGAAGAACATAATTATAAATGAGGAGATTCTCTTAGGCATACATCTCCCTTTTCCTTTCCAAGTTCTATCATTACCCCTTATTTTCCTACAACTAATTCCTGATTCTATACTGTATTCCCATCCTGCATCTCCTCCTTCTATTTTATGTTCAAGGCGATTCCTGATTCTTTATTCCCATCCTGCATCTTCTCCTTCTATGTCATGTTGTAGACGCCATTGGTCGTGGCCTCACCCAAGTCAGCGCGGCAGTAATTGTCCAGGATGTTCTCGTAGGTCTCCACTGGGTTGCACACAGGGCAGTCACCATCTGTAAGGGAAGACATGGCAGGGATTAGAACTTGAAGAAGCTATCTGCGAAACGTTGTCAATAAAGTGCTCCTCCTCATATGGTGTTTATTTTTATTCAACCTGTTTCGTCTCATCAACAGGGTTCATTGGGAGTAGAGTAAACTACACAGCCTTTTAGATAGACTAAGATTCACGAGCACTGTCATATTAATGGCATGATTTGTTTGTACAGTGTGCCACTATGCCTAATGTGTATTTATTTTTGTCTAAGACAATGTTAGTTATGAGCAATTTGGGATTATTAGTAATGCATAGTTTATCTGTGATGTATTAGTTATTGTCACATTGATAACACAGAATGAGATATAAAAGTATAATTAGCTTATAATTCAGCCTACATAATTATCTATGTTGGGTAATCACGTATTATATAACTCACATTCTATACAGGATTTATAATTAATCATAAGAACATAAGAACATAAGAACATAAGAAAATGGGAGTCTGCAGAAAGCCGATTGGCCTAAGCAAGGCAGATCCCTGTCCCACACAACCCCAATTCAATTACAAAGCCCAATTATAGGCTTCACACTCTAATACCCTGAGGATCATCTTACCAAAACGGTTAGAGATTAACGCAGGATTATGGAGGTCTGCAGAGCGCTGATTGGCCCAACCCGGCTGATCCCCCTTCACACCCAACCCTTCTCGTCCATATGCTTATCTAATTTTATCTTAAAGCTCCCTACAGTTTTAGATCCCACTATAGCACTTGGTAGTCCATTCCACCCATCTACAACTCTGTTACCAAACCAATACTTGCCTATATCTTTTCTGAAACGAAATTTATCTAATTTGAAACCATTGGTACGAGTTCTTTCGCTATCACTGAGCTTTAGTACATTTGCCATGTCCCCTTTGTTAATCCCACTAACCCACTTGAACACCTCTATCATATCCCCTCTAACTCTGCGTCTCTCTAACGAATGTAAACCTAATTTCTTCAACCTTTCTTCATACGAAAGATTTCTAATATTATGGATCATTTTTGTCATTCTACGCTGTACTCTCTCCAATGAATCTATGTCCATTCTGTAATAAGGACACCAAAATTGGACAGCATAATCCATGTGGGGTCTCACTAATGACAAGTAAAGTTTTAAGATAACATCAGCAGTTCTGTTACTCACACTCCTAGAGATGAACCCGAGAATCCTGTTTGCCTTATTACGAACGCTTATACACTGTTTTCTAGGCTTCAAATCATTGCTAACAAACACACCTAGATCTTTCTCGCAGTCTGAATTTTCTAATTCTAAATTAGCTAGTTTATATTTAAAATTTGTTTGCATCTTCCCTATCTTTAATACCTTGCATTTGTCAATGTTAAACTTCATCTGCCAATTTACTGACCATTCATGTAAGGTATCTAGATCCCTTTGGAGGCACTCTATATCGCTATCTGAATCAATTGATCTCCCTATTTTAGTATCGTCTGCGAATTTACTTATCCTACTAGTTATACCTAAATCTAGGTCATTTATATAAGAAACAACAGGGGACCTAATACCGATCCCTGGGGGACACCACTTTTGACTGCTCCCCATTCTGACTTGGTACCATTTATGCTGACTCTCTGCTTCCTACCAATTAGCCATGACCTAATCCATCCTAACAACGCCCCACCTATTCCATGTGCCTCAACCTTTCTCATCAATCTCTCATGAGGGACTCTGTCGAAAGCTTTACTGAAATCTATATGACTTGTCATTATCTACTGCTTCATATACCTCTGAGAAAAAATCATGGCTTAATAAATCAAGGCACACAGTGCTTACAAATATGAATGTATACTGAACATAAATACTACAATTAATATAATAACCTTCATATATATATTTAGTAGTACATTACTAGAATAACATTGACAGCATATGCTATGTAAGGTAAATCTATTCCTTTCTGTACTAACTCTATAACTCATTATGTGAAAGATGTATGGCATTAATGTTAAAATAAGCATTAATAGAACGTACCTGTAGTCAACTCGTTTAATCCGCATAGTCTCAGAATATTATTTAGGCTAATTAGAAGCTTAAAAGTTAATGTATACAATAAATTTGCAATATATAAAATGAAAATGGGATGATTCAAGAAATATATAAACGATACTGTTTGCTATATCAATCTGAAAAGTGAACATATAATTAATTGCATAACCATTATTTCTGAGACTCGGCGGATTATATGAGTTGACTGTACCATCAACATTTTTGTATTCATTAATTATTATGTTCTATCCAACAACCAACTCTACTCCTAAAATCGATTAATGAAATATTACAAACACATGTGGCAGTCCGTGGATTCGAACCCAGGACGCTCACACCGAATATCAACACCTTATGCATAAATAGAAAAAAATATGATTATTTCACAATACCATTACTTAATGTTCAAATAAAAGTGTATATGCATTGATATTGTATTTCTGTACTGTAATTTACGAATAGATTTTAAAGCACACCGGCAGTTTAGGGGAGATGGGTCGATTTTTATGGTCCCCTTTCTTCCTCATGTTTAGCCCCATTAGTTTTCAAATGTTAAGACGTTCATCCCATTAGTTTGGCGATTTTAAGACCTTTCGCTCCATTTCTTGTCAATATTAAGACTTTTCGTGTCATTTAGGTGTCGATTTTTTCCTATCGCTCGCCAGGAAAAAGTGGACGCCTAAATGCCACGAAAGGTCTCAAAATTGACAACGAAATGGGGCGAAAGGTGTTAAAATCGCCAAACTAATGGGCCGAACGTCATAAGAACTCAAAACTAATGGGGTTAAACACGAGGGAGAAGGGGGACCAGAAAAACCGACCCATCTCCCCTTAAAAAGACGTCGCCGGTACAGAAGGGGTTAAGACGGCTACAAGGCATTATGAACTTTAGCCGGTGTCACACGAGCAGTTTTTCCGGCAATTTTTGATGAGCAAGTTTGTTCTCCTATGTTGAGATTCTTGCACATTGGAATCGGGAAATATAGGTAGCGCCAACGAACTTGACAATAATCTTGATCCCTGACCTCTCTGTAACTCAAAAGGGCCTAGAGCAAACTGGCTGTAAATATCCACACCTATTCCCTGGTGAACTCTTCCCAAATGATAGAAACGTCAGCCCGATTGTTTTGATTAATTTCGAGTTATAAGAAGTTAAGGGGTCAATATTACTGTCAAGTTCGTTGGCACTACCTTATAGACTGAAGGTAGATTATGGTAAGTGGCTGAATTCTGACATAACAGAGATTTGAAAGCTGCCAGACTACAATTGCTCGTAAAAATTGACTGAAAAATCGCTCGTGTGACACCGCCTTTAGAGAAGCGTCTGAAGTCCACCGGAAGCAGAAAGACTAACCCCTTGAGCATCTAATACGCGTTTTTTTATTATATTTTGATTATCATTACCATTAGACGATTTTGTGCAACTTAGGAAGGATATCTAGGAATGAAAGGGGGAATTACTATCTCAATTAACTCTTTAGCTCTCACAAGTTCTCCCTAAGGTGAATAAAACCGTTTAATGATAGCCAGAATAAACTGTCAAAACGCGTCATGATCCTCAAAGGGTTAATATTGTGGACATAATTGAGGGAGTCGGGAAATGGACCACTTGCGATTAGGCTATAAGGAAGTTGGAGCCGTGAACATGGATATTAACTCCTTCTGTACCGGCGACGTCTTTTTTTTATTTCGTTCTCGCTATATTTAGCCGATTTTGTTCAGTTTAAGAAGGATCTGTGGTAGTAAAAAGGGTTAAGGGAGATAGTTCGAAGCCTGTTAAGGGGACATGGGCTGCTTTTCTGGTCACCCTTCTTCCTCATGCTTACCCCCAATAGTTTTAAGATTTTATGACGTTCGGTCCATTAGTTTGGCGATTTTAATACCTTTTGCCCCATTTCGTTGTCAATTTTAAGACCTTTCATGCCATTTAGGTGTCGATTTTTTCCTGGCGAGCGATAGCGAGCCTGTAATCTTAAGAGTAACCGGCCTTCGGCCGGGACAATTTTCTACCGAAAAATGTACAAATTAATCTAGAAGGGGGATCTGATGGATGTTTTTTAAGTTTGATGAAGGTCTAGGGAGGAAACTAAAGAAAATCATAAATAAATTAAAAAATCTACCAAAAAGTGAACCATCCCCCTTAATTGCTGGAGGCTCTTTTTAAACTGCATACAATCGTCTAATAGTGGCCACAATAACGTTACAAAGACGTCGCCGGTATAGAAGGGGTTAAAGGTAAATACAATAATAAAGTGGGATTCTAATGGATAAATAGTATAATCAATTTGGTATTGCGTATTTATAAATGTATTACGACCGTATTTTAGCTGATAATTCTGCTAAATATTGATGGTCACAGCTCCAACTTCCTTATAGACCAAAACTCGCAAGTGGTCAATAGCCTGAGAAACTTGAAGGAAAGAGTAGATTATTAAGGGAGCCCACCTCGTTTTTTGTTCTCTCTCTCTCCCTCTCTTTGGCTTGTATCCATTCGGCCACATTCAGCCTACTGTTTTAAGACGTATACCCCATCGAGGTGTCAATATTTTCAGCGGTAGTGAGCCAGCATATATATATATTTGTTTACAGCAAGCTATATTTGTACATTTTTCGGTAGAAAAATTTCTCCGGCGAAGCCGGATTTCTCCATACAATGAAGGCTCGCTATCACTCGCCAGGAAGAAATCGACACCTGGATGGGGATAAACGTCTTAAAACAGTTGGCTGAATGAAGCCGAATGGATACAAGCCAGAGAAAGAGAGATAGAGACAAAAAAAGCAGGTGACCCCCCTTAAGGCAAGCAGATCTGTATAGCCAAGCAGAATAATACAGAGGGTAAGGTAACATGTATTAACCCATAGGAATAATACAGAGGGTAAGGTAACATTGTATTAACCCATAGGAATAATACAGAGGGTAAGGTAACATGTATTAACCCATAGGAATAATACAGAGGGTAAGGTAACATGTATTAACCCATAGGAATAATACAGAGGGTAAGGTAACATGTATTAATCCATAGGAATAATACAGAGGGTAAGGTAACATGTATTAATCCATAGGAATAATACAGAGGGTAAGGTAACATGTTAACCCATAGGAATAATACAGAGGGTAAGGTAACATGTATTAATCCATAGGAATAATACAGAGGGTAAGGTAACATGTATTAATCCATAGGAATAATACAGAGGGTAAGGTAACATGTATTAACCCATAGGAATAATACAGAGGGTAAGGTAACATGTATTAATCCATAGGAATAATACAGAGGGTAAGGTAACATGTATTAACCCATAGGAATAATACAGAGGGTAAGGTAACATGTATTAACCCATAGGAATAATACAGAGGGTAAGGTAACATGTATTAACCCATAGGAATAGATGATGATGAAGCAATAACATAGAGTAGGTACAGTTGGCCCCATTAGTTTGTATCCACGACATGCTCTTATGTATGGAAGGAAATGTAATGTGATTATCTTGGTAGAATAATTTGCTATACCACCGTTAATGGGTCATATTATTTAACTATTGCACAAGATATTACACTTCAAATGCAATCATACTAATTTTCCTTCCTTACATAAAACCATGAAGTGTAAACAAATAATGTGGCCAACAGTTACTGTACTATCAAGTTTTAATTAGCTATAAACATAGGGATATAGGGTTGAATGCCCTAAATAAGTGGCATACCCCGTGTCACTGTGACAGTCAACTTTTTAATTGGGTAGCCCCCCCGCCCCCCCCCCCCCCATCCCAGGACACAACCATGGTATAGGTAGCGCCAATGAATTCGACAATAATCTTGACCCCTTAAATTCTTATAACTCAAAATGACTGAAAGCAATCGGGCTGACATTTCTATAATTTTGGGAAGAGTCCACCAGAAAACAGGTGTGGATATTTACAGTCAGTTTCCTCAAGGTCCTTTTGGGTTACGAAGAGGTCAGGGTTCGAGATTTTTTTCAAGTTCGCTGGCGGTACCTATACAGCAGTAGGGTGTGGAGGGGCGCGCCTCAATTGTCAGCTTCGCAGGTGCGAGGTATAGTGCCTATTTGCCATCGGTAATTATTATGTTACAGGTATGTTATGTTAAGTTAAGCCGTGGTCACACATTCCAGAGCGTGTTAGCACCCGTGTTATTAACATGTTACAAGCAATTGCGGACCGCAGTGGTATGTTTCTGCCTTACCAATGTTCCCAATATGTGGGCCACATGGATGCTAACATGTTTGATGCAAATGTTACGGAATGGTGTGGCTGCGACTTTAGCACCTTATTAGTATATGTTTAGAAAATAGAGACAGAAGCCGAGTAGGTTTATAGCACCAAACATCCCTTTCCACCAACAAAACTCTTCCTTTCTTTGATAATAGATTAGCATACAACCGATCTTCAAGTATGGAACTCAGGCCTACTAGCCCTTGCTTGGTGGTCCCTCATGGAGGGAAGTGAAATAGAAAATATGTGATATTATGGAGGTTAGAGCTGTTTTCCCTTTTCCCTTGGTGGACAGATGTAACGGAAGCGTGCCCGTTGTAACAAATATCAAGATGGAATGAATCAACGGTTTGTGTCATTCCAAAATCTGTGTGAGCAAGAAGCACAGGTGATGTAGCCTGTTAGATGTCTCCAGGGTAGGCGGCTGCGTGTGTTAGGCAGGGAGGGCCCAGTGTTAACCAGGACCCAGTGTTAACCATCGCTTGGTGGTGTTAGGAAGCCGGTAGGTATATTGGGGGTTGGTCCTGCCCGGGTTAACAACAACAACAACAACAACAAGCATCTCTCCCTCACCTTCCACTCTCTCTGTAAAGAACCAGAACATCATGGTTAGTTATATTATGGGTTAGTACAATTATACTCGGTTCGTTACAGGTAGGCCAAACATCCAGACCTCACCCTCTTAGAACTAAAACAGGACTGGAACAAATGGGCTGTAAATTTCCTTGCCTATTCCCTGGCTGACTCCTCCTAAATGGTAGAAATATTAGCTCGATTAGGCCTACTATAGTAAAAAAAAAAATTAGTTATAGAGGTAAGTGGAAAATATTTCTGGCCTACTTATAATGAATAGACTATAGCATCAAGGGTACCTTATAATGCGCAATGAGGGTTTTGGTTATACACAGGTAATTTTACATGATTGTAAGCTGCACTGGCGGACATTAGAGGTGCGATAGACCAATGTCGCATGTATACATGTACCTGCTAGCACCTGATATGCATGAGCGAGCTGATTACACTGGTTACAGACAACACTCACAACTATAGCCACTCCAACAGTACGGTAACTTTCAACATACACTTCACACGCAACAAAGGGAGCAGTTGCAATAGGCATTAACTCTTTCATTGCGGGACTCGTTCTGGAACGGCATGGAAATTTACTATTTAGCCCATTAGAGCCTGTGGAGACGAGTGAGCAGGAGCGCGGCAGGCTCCCGTCCGCTCTCCAGCACTTCTGCCGGGGCACTGAGAATCTCACCCCATCTCTCGTGAGACATATGCAGCACTGCCAAAGGCAAATGTAGCGCGACATTACTAATAATTAGTGAATATTGTAAGTAGTAGCGCTACTACGGGTGAACCCCGCATGCTACGTAGCTCGTTGTGGTGTCATTTTGAAGCGATTTTCTTCTAGTTTTTTGCTGTATACATTTCATTTCATTCAGGCACTTGTTTAGGCAATCAGGAGTGCCTGAATGATCCCTATTATAGCAGAAATAAGCCCGCAGTGTCAGGGTTAATGCCGATAATCACCTGATCTGACCTGAAACAGCCTTGATTACCCTGTTATTTCAACTTGTTAAAGCCGGTATCAACCAGTACCAACTCAACCAATACTGTTAGGTTAAGTTAGGTCAGAACTTTAATTTGACGCCTATTTAGTTGGCCTTGGTTGATTTGCACTGGTTGAAATCTACTGGTTGAAATGGTCTGCCGGTTGAGATCTACTGGTTGAAATGGTCGACCGGTTGAGGTCTACTGGTTGAAATGATCTACTGGTTGAGATTTACTGGTTGAAATGGTCTACTGGTTAAAATGTTCTACCAGTTGAGTTATCCTGGACTATATAATATAACAGAGTGCACGAAAGCGGAGGAGTAAACAGATCAACAGGAAGCTGATGTGTTCCTCCGAGCTGTTTCGTACCGGAAGTAAAGCAGATGAGAGAGGTAGGCAGCGTTTTAGGAGGATATATTTTCTCTCATTCTTTCTTACATTCAATCTCTTTCTCGGACTCGCTTTCACGCGCTCTCTCTCTCTCTCTCTCTTACTAAATATACTTGCCTCCTCTCACTCTCACTCGCTCTCTCTCTATCTCGCGACACAAACAACACATCACGGAACCGCCAGACGGAAAAACAAATGCAATATCGCCGCGCTCAGATGGGGAAGAAAGATGATGCCCGGAGAGAGAGAGAGAGAGAGAGAGAGAGAGAGAGAGAGAGAGAGAGAGAGAGAGAGAGAGAGAAGAGAGAGAGAGAGAGAGTGAAAGAGAGAAGAGAGAGAGAGATATAGAGAGAGAGTGAGCGAGAGAGAGAGAGAGAGAGAGAGCGAGAGAGATAGAGAGAGAGAGCGAGAGAGAAGAGAGAGAGAGAGAGAGAGAGAGAGAGAGAGAGAGAGGAGATCGGGAAGGGGAGGAGGAGGAGATCGGGAAGGGGTGATGAAGGAAGAGGAGGAGGATGAAGGAGGTGGGGGAGCAGAAAAATGTGGGAAGGGTGGAGGAGGAAGAAGGGGGGAAAGGGGTGGGTGAGGAGGGAAAGGGGTGGAAGAACAAAGGAGGAGGTGGGGGGGGAGGAAAGGGTGAAGGGGGGAGGAAGAGGAGTTGGGGAGGGGTGAACGGGGAGGAAGAGGAGGAGTTGGGGGAGGTTTAGGGGTTAAGAGGAGGAAGATTTGGGGGAGGTGGGGAAGAGGGTGAAGAAGGGGAAGGAGGAGTTGGGGAGGTGAGATGAAGAAGAAGGAGGAGGAGGAGGTGGTGGTGGTGGAGGAGGAGGGGAAGATATATGGAGGAGGGGGAGAAGAGGCTGATTTGGATGGGGGGGGGGGGGGTTATGTGACAAGCAGGTTCCTCCTAAATTGCAGGCTCGCTATCACTCGCCAGGAAACAATCGACACCTTGATGGTACGAAAGGTCTTACATTTGCCTAAGAAATTGGGCGAAAAGTCTTAAAATTGCCAAACTATGGGGTGAACGTCTGAAAACTAAAAAACTAATGGGGCTAAACATGAGGGAGAAAGGGGATCCAGAAAAAAAAAATACTCCCTTAACCAACCGAGGAAGGTTGGTTTTCTTCGCCCCTTTCTTCCTCATGTTTAGCTCCATAAGTTTTCAGATTTTAAGACCTTCGGCCCATTAGGTTGGTGGTTTTAAGACGTTTCGCCCCATTTTTTTGTCAATATTAAGATTTTTCGTGTCATTTGGATGTCGATTTGTTCCTGCCAAGCGATAGCGAGCTTATAATTTAGAAGTGACCCAACAGAAAACTTGACAATTATATCTAGAAGGTGGATCTTGGGAAGTTTTTTTAAAGTTTGATGGAGGTCTAGGAAGGAAACTTTAAAAAAAAAAAAAAAAAAAAAAAAAAAAAAAAAAAATGCCTATTGTGTGTGTGTGTGTGTGTGTTGTTTTTTTTTTTTTTTTTTTTTTTTTTTACTATAGTCCATTAATCATAGGTAGGCCAGAAATCCTGACCTTTGACCTCTGTAACTGAAAAGGGGGATATCAATTGTATAGGCTGTAAATGTCCACACCCATTCCCTGGCTGACCCTTCCCAAATGGTAGACAACGTTACTCTTGATACCGCTAGTGGTTGTTGAGTTACAGAGGGTAGTGGACAACATTTTAGACTTTGTTATAATGAATGGAAAATGGGCCTTATCAATCGATAAATCAGTGTTTTTTGTTATTATTATTATCATTATTATTTGTTATGTTTTTATTTTTTTGCTACTAAGCCATATGTGTTTTGGTAACCAAACGTAATCATGGTGTTAAATCCCCATTCTCTCTCTCTCTCTCTCTCTGTCTGTCTTCTGAAGGGGGGAGCGGAGGGGGGGGAGGGGGGGAGGGGGGAGGGACATAAGAGCGTAATATCCTGTAGCTGAGAGGTGTGTGTGTGTGGGAGGGAGAGAGAGAGAGAGAGAGAGAGAGAGAGAGAGAGAGAGAGAGAGAGAGAGAGAGAGAGAGAGAGAGAGTACAAAGGAGTACAGAGAGAGAGAGAGGGGGGGGGGGGGTAATATAGGTGTGGAGGCGACGTGCTGTCATATTAATCTTGGTGAGGGGTAAATGAGGGGGATGAAGGGTGTGTGTGATGTTAGTGTGTATGCTTGTATGAGTGTATCTGTATGTGTGTGTGTGTGTGTGTGTGTGTGTGTGTGTGTATATGTGTGTGTGTGTCACGCCGATAGACATAATTTTGTTCTGGTGTCGCATACATAAATTATATAGCCAAGCCAAAATACCTTAATTCCTTGGATAAATAATAAACAAAAACATACTACAAATGGTTCACTAAATATAAGCAAAAATAAATACCAGTAGAAATTCTCAATGTAAAGAAAAAGTTGTACGAATTAAAGACTTACATTGAAACCTATATAGAATTTGTTCTTAGCTGAAAAAAACTAGTGTACTTTAAATATCACTAACATAAGGAAGACATTAATATTAATAATGTATATGCACTATATTCGTAAAAAAGTGAGCATATACCGGTATACTGTATATATATATATATATATATATATATATATATATATATATATATATATATATATATCGTATATACTGTACATTTATATACAGTATACAGTATATATGAATGAATATATTTTTAGAGGGGTAATAGGAAAGTGCGAGTCGATGTCACATATATAAAAAGACATATGTCAAAAAGGGTGATAAACTATGACAGATGTGACAGCTCGGAAATATATATAGGCGTGTTACGTTCGTGTACAGTCGCGCTATTAAGTCATGTCTCGACACCAAGTATGTTTTGATTAATAATTGGTATCAGCAACATCTAAGCTTGATTTCTTCAGATCGAGTTAAATATACAAACATGTTTCTACACCTACCCATCCTACTCAACATCTGACAGACATTAATACAGCACAGACCGAGGCAAACGTAATGACAGCTGGGACATGACTTATTAGCGTGACCGTAGAGCCACTTATAACATTCGTGGACCCCCTATGTTTTTCTTTACGCTATTATAACTAGCTGGATTGATTTTTGGATAGAACTTGTTTTAAAATACAGTGTATATAGTTTTGTAGTTGATTTATAGAAAATTAGATTTATAAATTCGTCTCCAGAGAAATACTTCCATAATTAGAAATAGGTGAGGTCCCCGAATGTTTATGAGTGACTGTACACTTGTGATCAATAGTTTGGTAGCACTCTTACAACTCCGACTTATAGTTATTTTCAAGTAATAAGTCTTTACGAGAAATATTCCTGAACTTAATATTTGTATTATGATTTGCTCCCTAGACCTCCAACACATTAACCCCCCACCCCCCCAACAAAACAAAACTTCGAGATATATTTGTACATTTTTCGGTAGAAACATTTCCTAAATTACAAGCTCGCTGGCGCTTGCCAGGAGAAAAAAATCGACGCCTAAATGGCACGAATGGTCTTAAAATTAACAAAGAATTGGGTCGAAAATTCTTAAAATCGCCAAACTAATAAGACGAAAGTGTTATCTCAAAACTCAAATGGCTAAATATGAAGGACTCAAATGGCTAAATATGAAGGACTCAAATGGCTAAATACGATCTCAATAAACCCTCTAAATAACATAGGT